>CM066050.1:85909463-86509463 GCA_033557465.1 Ichthyophis bannanicus | reverse complement strand
AGGCCATGCTATTAGCTAGGGAGCGTATTAAATCATAACACAGATCCGCCAAGTAGGCCGATCCCGACTCCACGCGGGTAACGTCCAACAGCCCCTGTTGGTCCATACCGGACCCCGAGCGCAGGTGCTGCGACCATCGCAAACAAGCTCGAGCTACCCACGCCCCACAAATAGAAGCTTGTAACGATAAGGCGTTGGTCTCGAAGGCTTGCTTCAACAAATTATCAACCTTTTTGTCCTGAACATCCCTCAGGGCCGCGGCCCCTTCAACCGGGATGGTGGTTTTCTTAGTCACTGCCGAAACGGCAGCATCCACCCGTGGAGACTTAAACAAGTCCCTGTCCTTGTCTGCAAGGGGGTAAAGACGATTCATGGTCCGAATCCCTTTCAAAGCGGATTCCGGTTGCTCCCATTCCGCATGGATCATCTGCTCAACTACTCGGTGCACAGGAAAAACTACCTGGGCATCCCTGACCGCCTGAATGAGAGGATCCTCGAGACCCTCCTCCTCCAGCGGCCGCACCGCAGAGAGGTTAAGTGCTTGGAGAGACTCCGTGACCAAAGGTACCAGCTCGTCCCTTCGAAACACCCGAATGATGCGAGCCTGATCTTCCAGTTCTGGAAGCTCTCCGTCTTCTAACTCCTCCGCCTCAATATCCGGATCCCCCTCAGCCTCGGAATCCGGGAGGCAAAGGGCGTCCTGATCCTGGTCCCCCAACCTGGGCCGCTTGACCGCGGGTTGGGAAGACCGCTGAACCCCCCCCCCGCGGATGCTGGGGGGAGAGAGGCGGGCCAAGCCTCCGGCAAATGACCAGACCGGCTTAAGCGGAAGGCCTGATGCATGAGAAGAACAAAATCCGGGGAAAAGTCTATAGGCGACGCTACCATAGCCGCCTGCTGGAGCTCAGGGACCGACATATTAGACGCCGGGCCCAGACCAGAAGGAAGGATGCTCGGTGAAGGGACACTGTCCCCCGAAAGGGAAGGGTCCCCGGGCACATGCTGTTCCTTAATTTCAATAGGCAGCTCCAGTTCTGAAGAAACTGCAGCACAGCTCTTACAGATTCCAGAGTCAGTCATTGTACCTCTGCGGGAGCCACAAATTACACACTGAGGTTTGGCAGCCATGCCAAGGCCACCTGCTCTCAGGGAAAAATAAGGCAACAGGAACAGGGAAGCCCACACCAAGGGGACTAACCTTATTCAATTCAGCACAGTATTAAATTTAAAACCTTTTTTTTTTTTTTTTTTTTTTTACAGTAAACAAAATACTCCCCAGAATCCTAGGGGTGCCCTGAGCAAAATCGCCAGCAAAAGAAACCCCAAAAACACGAGGGGAACCCGTGCGCAAGTGTTAAAAAGTGCCCTTAAAAAGCACACTTTAGAAATCCAAAATGGCCGCCGCACTTTTTCACTCGCGGTAAAAAACGGCGCGAAAATACAAAGGTACCCAAATAATATGGAAAAGAAAGAAAACGACCCTCTAATACAGGGCAAGCGAAAAAAAGCAGGAAAAAGTGCAATTTGGAAGCCAGGGGAGCCGACAGAGCCTCTGCCCAAGCAAAGAACAGAGAGCTGAAAGCTTAAAACAAGGAAAATTCCTACCAGCTCTGGGAACAGCAAGGAACTCAGCCCACTTCTCCAAGTGACAGGCAATGTTGCAGCCGGTATGGCTCTTCCCCGAACAGCCTTGGGGAGAGCTCAACCCAGGCTTCAGAGATTCCCAAGCAGAAAGGCAGGAGCCCAAGGCAGGTCTGGCTTTCCCCAGAAAGTCCCCTGTGTCTTTTTCTTTTTTAAAGATACAGCTACCTAGCAAAAGAAATAGAATATAAAGGACCAGAAATAAACCCCAAAAGAACTAACTAACTAGTGTTGCTCCTTCAAGTGTCACTTAGCGTGCCCAGCAGGGGCACAGAAGTCCTCCAGCTGCAGGGAGACTGGACACACTGGGGACTTCTGGGAGCTCCTGCTGCATATATACTACAGAAGATTTGATTGGTCCAGTCTCCCGGCTGCAGGAGGAGGGGCACTACCCGATGTTGGAGGACTAAACTGGATTACCGAACAGGAACTGGTGATAGTCCAGATGGATGGGGACATGCAGATACACCTCGGTGAGGTCCAGCGAGGTCAGGAACTCTCCCTCTCTCACAGGCATAATTACTGACCTGAGGGTTTCCATATGAAATCTCGGAACCCACAGGCACCGGTTTACCTGCTTGAGATCCAGAATAGGCCAAAAGGAGCCCTCCTTTTCTTTGGTACAATGAAATAAATGGAGTATCGACCTGTGCCACATTGCTCCGCTGGCACCGGAACTACCACCCCCAACCTCAGGGGCCTGTCGAGCGTTTTCCGCATGCTTTGCACTTTCTCCTGTGCCTTGCAGGGAGAGTGAATGAAGGCAGGTGGCAGTGGTCTGGTGAATTCCAGCACGTAACCATCCCGCACCACCTGCAGGACCCACTGATCCGATGTAATTAGGGTCAAGGCAGGGAAGAAGTTCCACAACCTGCCTCCCACAGGCCGCACACCTGCCTGGACCACTCTCATTTCATTGTGTCTTCTTGTGGGTTGCAGAGGAGGTAAAAGCAGAGTAATAACCTCTACCTGCCCCTTGAAACCCCCTAAAGGGCTGTCCCGGGGAGCAAACCGCCTTCTCTGATATGGCGTAAAGCACACCATCTGAAAACGCTAAAATTCCCAGGGGTGACCTCTACCTGAGCCAGACCCCCGGCCCTGTTTGGGCTTATCCTCGGGCAGCCGCCCCCCTTTTGACTCTCCCAAGTCCTTGACCAGCTTCACAAGATCCTCTCCGAACAACTGCTTCCCTCTGAAAGGCAGCTTATTCAGGAGGGCCAGAGGAAACATCAGCCGACCAATTACAGAGCCAAAAGTAGCGGTGAGCTGCCACTACCGAGGCCATACTGTTGGACAGTCCCCTAACCAAATCATAGAAGGCATCTGCTAAGTAAGCTGCCACTGACTCAAGCCTCACTGCAGCCCCCTGCTCTAGTGACCCTCCCGATGCTTCGGGGATGCCCTGCACCCATCGCAAGCATGCTCGTGCCACTAACAACCCACACACACACACTAACACCTGCAAGGACAGGGCAAGCCCATCAAACGCTTGCTTCAATATCTAACTTCCTATCCTGGCCATCCTTGAGGGCTGTACTGCCCTCCACGGGAATGGTGGTCTTCTTGGTCACTGCTGACACAGCAGCATCAACTTTCGGTGAGCAGAACATCTCCTTCTCCTGATATGAAAATGGGTACAACTGGGTCATCGTACGAGATCCCTTAAGCCCCGCCTCAGGAAGGTCCCATTCATCCAGGATCATCTGTTTAATCACGCTATGCAAGGGGAACACCCATTGAGGCCTGCACACGGCATGAAGAATGGGGTCCTCTAGAGCCTTGTCTTCCGTCATGCTCCCTGTCGACATATTGAGCGCCATGAGGGACTCCGCTAGGAGTCCCACCAACTCCTCCCTTTGGAAGACTCGAACAAGTTGGGGCTCTTCCTCCAGTGGGATCTCCCCTTCTTCCGGCTTTTCAGGTTCCACACCTTCCTCGGCCTCCCAGTCCGAGGGAAGAGACCTTAACTCCTCAGCTGTTTCTCCTTCAAGCCATCTCTTAGCCAGGGGCTGACCTGATCCAGCCTCAACCCACTGCAGGCTCTCTGTTGTCGTTCTCTTCCTGCCATTGCCTGCCTGGTCCACTCCCTGCTGCTTTAAACAAAAAGCCCTGTGAAGCAGCAAAACAAATATGGCAGAAAAATCCCCCAGGACCCCCCTCCCCCCGCATCAGGGAGAAAGAGGGTCCCGGAGAGGCCAGGTCCCGCTGAAAAGGCTGCAGCAATGACGGTGAGGGCCCGACCCTCTCCTCAAGCTGGGACTGCACCCCCAATGGCAGCGGAGAGGCCGAAAGCTGTGGGACGGATCCCTCCGGGGGCTCTGCTTCCTCCTGCATAGTGCGCTCCGCTGTACGCACTTCCACAGCACACCCATGGCAAAACCCTTCCATGGCGAGTGTGCTCCTATGCGCCCTTCCCTTGCTACAAAAAGGAAAGCCGCCTAAGGACTGCCTTCTGTTCCCTTTAAAGCTTTTTTTTTTTTTTTTTTTTTTAACTCCAAACCAAAACAAAAAATAAAGAGCCCAGCAGATAGCAAGTAGGTCTGCAGGACGCCTAAAGCTCCCAAAATGCAAAATGAAAGTAAAACAAAAGTAAAAAGAAAAAGGTAAAGCCGGCGACGAAGCCTGCCAGCTTCCCGCCTTAGAAAATGGCGCGTCTGCCTGCCACGCTGAGCTGCGGCCCTCTTCCAAGAGGTTTTCCGGCCTCCCTGAACAAGCAGCCCAATCACACTGTTTAAAAACAACAAACTCCCACAGCTAATACATTGGGCTACTCATCCTCACAGATCCTGGGCAGTGGCGTTGGTCTCACTGCCCCTCGGAGCTCAGCCGATTTGTGGCTTCAACACAGAGGCAGGAGCTAAAAGGAGAGATGTCTGCTTCTGCACCGATCTCCCGACTGGCATGCCCCCCCCTTCTACACAAAGCGCTCCTCATCTGCCGAAACCGGGTTCAGGAGCCACAGCTGCTGCTGACCTAACACACCAACCTTTGGCAGCTTTGACCTCCTCTTGTTGGTCTCTCTTTTCTGTCGTGCCCCCCCCCCCCAAAAAAAAGCAAGAAAAAATAAATAATGTGTCAGCCCAGCGAGAGGACTTCAGAAGCGGCCCCTGTTGGACCAACCCCCGGCCAGGAGAGGGAGGGGGAAGAGAGCTCCAATGAAGCAGACTATAAAGAAAAGAAAAATAAGGAAAAAAAAAACAAAGGAGAAAATAAAGGAAAAAAATAACCCCTAAACAGCCTAACCGGCTTCCTAGTTGTCCCTTCAGCGAGTCCATTCTCTGGGATCACCTGTTCCAGCTGCTTGAAAACTGAGCTTACTAGGGGGCTGGTGGGTGGTGCCAGCTGTTTAAGTAGCCTGGTGTCATCAAAGCTGTGACATGCTCAGTCTCCAAGCTGCTTGAAGAGGTGCACTACCCTAAGGTACAGGACTGGATTGGAGGGACGACAAGGAATGGACTGTAGGTAAGCTAATAAGTTGTGTGTGGTTATGAATATGGTTAGCAGGACTTTGTATTAAATTTGGCTTGTTAATAGAAGCCAGTGTAGTTGTTTCAGTATTGAAGTAATATGTTCGGATTTTGATGCTCCATAGATAATTCAGGCACTACACATCCAGGCCTAATATGGGCAAATGAAACAAAAGAGCTAAAAGCACTTTATAAAAGCTTGGAGTCCATTCTAGGCAAAAGGTAACAGCTCTTTCAGCTTTATGTACAAGTAGCCTGGGAAAAATGCTGGCAGGATGACTGACTGATGAAGGTGTAAGTTGAAATTGTAAGCTATTAGAGTCTTCCCTAACTATGGAAAGACAATTGCAACTGTGGTAAAAAAAGGGTTAATATCATCTCTGGAATATACATTACTCGCAAGAAGATTTGGTGACTACTGTACTTTGATCTCTACAAGGCTGGAGAAAGCACAGTTACTTACCTGTAACAGGAGATCTCTGGGAACAGCAGGAATAAGTCTTCACATATGGGTATCGTCGGTACCGACGGAGCCTGCGCGGAAACGCTCCCTAGCGTCCAGTAAGCAAGCTTTTAGGAGCATCTGACAGCGCCTGCGCGCTGCCTTCCCGCCTTTTCCAACCGCCTCTCTCCAGTTCGAGTTTTAAAGCTGAGACAAAGAGAGAGAGGGAAGGAAAGATAGATAGAGAGATACAACTCCTAGGGGAGGTGGGTGGGTTGTGAAGACTTATTCCTGCTGTTCCCAGAGATCACCTGTTACAGGTAAGTAACTGTGCTATCTCCAGGAACAAGCAGGAATGAGTCTTCACATATGGGGACTCCCTAGCTGTAGATGCCAGGGAGAAACCCCAGGCTGTGTGTCCTTGAAAAGGACTCTATCTCCTCCCATGGATCTCTGGCATCCGACCAGGGTAGGTGGGTAGGAATTGATTAAGAATGGAACAGGTGTTTGAGAACAGCCTGACCCAAACGAGGCATCCTGGCAGGAGTCCTTGTCCAAACAGTAATGGGCTGTGAAGGTATGAACCGAGGCCCAGGTGGCCGCTCGACAGATTTGGTCGATGGACACAGAGTTTAGATGAGCCATTGAGGCTACCATGGTTCTCACATTGTGAGCTGTGACATGGCCCTCCAGAGAAATGTTCCTACTCTGGTAGGTGAAAGAAATACACTGAGCAATCCAGTTGGACAGTGTTCTCTTAGAGACTGGAAGTCCTAAATGAGAAGGATCAAAAGCAACAAAGAGTTGAGAAGACTTTCTATGTTGCTGTGTTCTTTGTAAGTAAAAAGCGAGAGCTCTCTTACAATCCAAGGTATGAAGATTCCTCTCTGCACTTGATGCATGAGGTCCTGGAAAAAAGACAGGTAAATATACCTCTTGGTTCAGATGAAAAGGCGAGACCACTTTATGCATAAAGTGTGGATTGGTCCTGAGGACTACCTTATCATGATGGAACCTTGTATAAGGTGGATTAGCCACCAAAGTTTGCAACTCACTGATGCGGCGTGCTGAGGTGACTGCAATGAGAAAAACAATTTTCCAAGAAAGAAATTTCAAGGAGGTGGTGGCTAAAGGTTCAAAGGGTGGCTTCATAAGCTGGCCAAGAACCAGGTTTAAGTCCCATGCCACTGGAGGTGGTCTAATGGGAGGTTTAGTTAAAAGAAGGCCTCTCATGAATCTTGCTATAAGAGGATGAGAGGAAATAGGTTGTCCATTGAGAGGCTTGAGGGAGGCTGCAATAGCACACAAATGGACTCTTACTGAATTTGTTTTCAGACCTGCATGGGATAGATGCAGGAGATACTCTAGTAGAGAATTCAGAGGTATTGCAAGAGGGTTTAGACCCTTCTCTGAACACCAAATAGTGAATCTCTTCCATTTGAAAGCATAGGAACGTCTAGTAGAAGGCTTTCTAGAGGCATGAATAACATCTCTGACTTGCTGAGAGAGATGAAAATCTTGAAGGTCTAGGCCCTCAGCAACCAAGCCCTGAGATGGAGCGACTGGGGGTTTGGGTGCCACAACGTTCCCTCTTCCTGGGACAGAAAGTCTGGTGCAGAGCCCAAGTCCAGGAAAGGAGCTTGAGAGAGATGCAGAAGTAGAGGGTACCACACTTGGCGTGGCCAATGTGGCGCTATGAGGATCATGGTCCCTCGATCTCTCTGAAGCTTGAAAAGTGTTTTGGGAATTAGGGGAATTGGTGGAAAGGCATAAAGGAAGTCTTGACCCCAGTGAAGGAGAAAGGCATCCTTGGCCTGAACTCCCTGACACGGAATTCTGGAACAGAACCGGGGAAGTTTGGCATTCCACGGACTTGCAAAGAGGTCTTTGTCCAGGGTTCCCCAAATTCGAAAAATCCTGGCTACCTGGTCCATGTGGAGGGACCACTCGTGTGGAAGCAGAACTCGACTGAGTCTGTCCGCCCAAGAGTTTTGAATGCCTGGAAGATATACTGCCAGAAGATGGATGTGATGCTCTCTGGCGAAGGCCCACAGTCGCAAAGCTTCGCTGCAAAGCGACAGAGAGCCAGTCCCGCCATGCTTGTTGACATAGAACATGGCTACTTGGTTGTCCGTATGGATGAGGACTGTCCTGTAGCTGAGCAGGGAATGGAACACTCTGAGAGCTAAGAATATTGCTCTGAGTTCCAAGAGATTGATATGGAGAGAAGTCTCCTGTGGAGACCAGATGCCTTGGGTGGAGAGATCCTGCAGATGAGCTCCCCAACCCATTGGAGAAGCATCTGTTGTCAGAGTTGCTTGGGGTAGCGACTGCTGAAAAGGGGACCCCAACAACAGATTTGGAGGGGACTTCCACCACTGGAGAGACCAAAATAGGTGACTGGAGTTTGCTATTTTGTCTGATAGGCAATCTGATGCCTGAGTCCATTGGGTGGACAAAGTCCATTGAGCTGCCCTCATGTGAAGGCGAGCATATGGAACCACATGCACGGTGGATGCCATGTGGCCTAATAGTTGTAACATTTCTCGAGCAGTTAAATGGGACTTTAACTGCATCTGGGAGGTTAACTGCACCAAGCATAGGCAATGGGCCTGAGGAAGATAGGCCCTTGCAGTTGTGGTATCCAGCAAGGCCCCTATAAACTCCAGGGACTGAGTAGGGTGAGACGGGATTTTGGGATATTTATTACCAGTCCCAAATACTGAAGGACACGCATTGTGCAGGTTAGACAAATCTGGGCCTCTGACTGGGATGGAGCTCGAATGAGCCAGTCGTCCAGATATGGGAAAACGAATATTCCTAGAGTGCGTAGAAATGCAGCTACTACTGCCATGCATTTCGTGAACACCCTTGGTGCAGAGGCCAGACCGTAAGGAAGCACCCTGTATTGGTAGTGCTTTCCTTGAAAAAGGAACCGAAGGAACCTTCTGTGTGTTGAATGGATGAGGACATGGGTGTACGCATCCTTGAGATCTAGAGAACAAAGCCAGTCCTGACTCTGAAGGAATGGCAGCAGAGTACCGAGAGAAATCATCTTGAATTTCTCTTTGAATAGAAACTTGTTCAATTCTCTGAGATCTAATATGGGTCTGTAGCCCCCTGTTTTCTTTGGAATAAGAAAATAAGGGGAGTAGAACCCTGAGCCCTGTTGAAGAAGAGGTACTTCTTCTATTGCCCCTTGGGCAAGAAGGGTAGCAATCTCCTGACCCAGAAGGTTGAGGAGAGATGTTGGAGAATTGAACTGTTTCACCATGGTGTGGGGAGGAAGGTTTAAGAAATGAAGTTTGTACCCTTCCCTTATAACGGAGAGGGTCCATTGCTCTGCTGTGATTTGCTCCCATCTGGGAGCAAAGTAAGCTAACCTTCCTGGAATGGTGAGGGGCTCTGGTTCTTCCAGAGCTAGAAAGGCTAAGTTCTCTAGTTGCAAGTCAAAGGCCCTGAGGAGGCTGAGGCTGCTGGGCCGTGGGAGGCCTGGCAGCCTTTGACTTGGCCTGTTTAGGTGGTTGCTGACGCTTTGCAGCAAAACGACCTGCAGAAGATGCCTGCTGACCATAAGTAGGATAATATCTTCCCTTTTTAGAAAAAGGTGTCTTTTTGAACAATCTTTTCTTAACAGGAGCAGAGGTAGACTTTGAAAGTCGATCCAAAGCAGAGTTCTCAGCATCCATCTGAGTGGCCTTTGCTTGCCAATCCCTGCCAAAAAGGTTTTCACCTGTACAGGGAAGATTTCCCAGTTCATCTTGGACACAGAGTTCCAAATCAGAGGCTTGTAACCAAGCAATTCTGCGTGCACCTATGGCAATAGCCGAGGCTCTGCTGACACACTCAAAAGAGTCAAGGGCTGCACGGTTGGAAAATTTGGAAACATCTTGGGCATGTTTAAGCCAAGTGAGAAATTCCTGCCTTTTATCTTCTGAAATAAAAGGGGCTAAAGTCTGCAGATGATCTGTGACTTCTTTTAGAAACATCCCCATATAGAGACTATAGGAGTTGATTCTGGCAGCAAGTATATTAGCTTGGAAGACCCTTCGGACAAAAGCATCAAGGGTCCTGCATTCACGTCCTGGAGGATGAGTGTCTCTTTGCACTCTTTATTTTCCTCATGGCAGACTCCACCACAATAGAGTGGTGAGGAAGCTGAGACTTATGAAAGCCAGGACAAAGAGGGACACAGTACATGGTGTCTAACGTACGAGAATGAGGAGAGGTGGTAAGAGGAGTCTCCCACATGCTCAACATGAGATCATAAAGAATCTCATGAATAGGTAAGGTAGCTGCTTCTTTAGGAGCCTTAGGATATTGCAAAATATCTAATTGCTTGGCTCTAGGCTCTGACTCAGGGGCCACTGTAATGGAGAGGCCCCTAGCCACCTCCCTAATGAAGTCTTGGAAAGACAAGTCTTCTGGAGGAGACATTCTTCGTTTTGGAGAAGCAGACTCCTGAGGAAGAAGTACTGGTGCCTCGACAGAAGCCTCCGACTCATCAGAGTCTTCGGAGGAATCGAAGTATCGTCTGTCTGGATGCTCCTGTAAAGCCCGATACCCATACCGAGTGGGATCGACATCGGGAGTAAGCGGTACCGATGGGCATCATAGGACAGGGTACCGTTGCAGTCGACACCGAAGCCGATGTCGATGCAATCGGTACCGGCACCAGGAACGATGCCGGTACCGGCAACAGAGATTGTTGCGGTACCGGAGGCGTCGAAGCCTGCATAAACGCCGTTAGGATGCGTGGCATGGACAGAATCTTCTGATCCATCGATGCCATCAGAGTCTGGATGTCAGTACCAGTGGAGGCCACCGGTACCCCAGAACACGGCAACAGGTGATCGGTCGAGGTCGAGCTATCGATGTCAACCTGTGACCCCATAGATAATGCTTTGGAAGCCGGAACTTCCCGCCGGTGTAATTTTGCCGGTGCGGAATCCTCGAGGACAAGCCCGGAGGCATCTCGATGCTTAGAGGGAGATTTGCCCTTTGAGGACCGGCTAGATTTATGTTTGGTTACCTGAGATCCATGAGAGGAAGAAGCAGCCCTGGAAGACGTCGATGCCACCGAGGCTGCATCAGAGGGAAACAGGGTACTGAGCTTGGCTGCTCGGTTCTGCCGACCTCTTTTAGACATCATGGTACAGGACACACAATCCGTGATGGAATGGTCAGGACCCAAACATTTTAGACACCAATCATGGGTGTCGGTGACAGAAATAGTACCGCCACATTTCGTGCACTTTTTGAACCCGGAAGCGGGCTTCTCCATGAGGAGAAAATGTTCAGGCCTTAGGCCCAAAGTGAAAATGCACAGTTGAAAAAAGAAATGTTTCTTTTTTTTTTTTTTTTAAGAAAGAAAAGAAAAAAGACCGGTGGTACCGGTCTGACGTCGAAGAAGGCAGACACGACACAGAAAAATAAAGAAAAAAATAAAGAAATTCTTCTGCGGTGACAGGGACACGACCTGCTGGCTCCGCGGAAAAGAAGAACTGGAGAGAGGGGTTGGAAAAGGCGGGAAGGCAGCGCGCAGGCGCTGTGGGATGCTCCCAAAAGCTTTCTTACTGGACGCTGGGGAGCGTTCCCGCGCAGGCTCCGTCGGTACCGACGATACCAGTATGTGAAGACTCATTCCTGCTTGTTCCTGGAGATTTGTAATTCACTTTACGTAGAACTGTTTAACTATCAATTGCGTAGGTTACAACTGCTGCAAAACGCTGCAGCATAATTAATTACCGGTACTAGATTGTGTGAACATAGTCAACCTGTTCTGAAAGAACTTCACTAGCTTCCTGTTGAATATAAGATTAATTTTAAAATTTAAGTTTTAGTTTATAAAACATTGCATATGATGCCTAAGCCTTTAGAAGCTCATCTAGGGCCTTGTGTTTGTCACAAAAGGGTTTGCTTGCAACACTGAGCGGGGTACAGTTGGTAGAGACTAGTTAATTTGCATTTTCAAGTGTTGCTCCAACCCTCTGGAGTAAGCTCCCAAAGGAGGTTAAAGAGGTAAATGATATTCTATATTTTCATAAACTGCATAAAGCATCCTTTTTTTAGATTGCATTTGAAAATCGAAACACTATAATTGTTATAATTTTACTGCAAACTATTTTGTAACTTTTGAAGAAAACTAATATACAATAAATAAATCAAATAAGTGGGCCCGGAAGCACCACTCCCCCCACATACACTTTGTTGCTTTACAACCTACGACACTTCATTTTCTCCATCTCATGCTTGTTCAACATGTGCCTAAACGGCTTCTGTTTTAGTTCAATGACTGTACTCTCCAGCCACACATGGATATGCTATTTTTCCAGGATAAACAGCTCACCTTCAGCTCAAAGACAGGGGTGTCAATGGTTTCTGCTCCATGACGCTTGAAACAACCTATAATGGTGTTGAAGACTTTCTCACGAATTGCCATTTGTTTAGGGTTGTAGTCCCTGGTACCCTGATACCAAAGTAAAAACAAATTTAGATTCAATAAATGTTAGTGGCATGACAATTAACATATCGATTACCAAAGTAGTATATACAATTGAAAACAATTATAAAATATTGAAAGAAACAATTACAAGGTTTAAAAAAGGAAGCCAGAATACATTTACAAATATATTATAAATCTCTTTTTGGGTGCAACTGTGCTGTGTAAGTGGCCAGGAGCTGTATTGAAAAAGGTCTCTCGATAGTTCCTAGGTGTGCTATCATTGCATGGCATCTGTTTAAAATAGTGCTGTGATAGATAATGAAAGTAAGCTTGTCTGTACAGGGTGGTGTACACAACCAGACTGTTAAAGAAAACCTGAGAAAGAGTTAATTTTGTTCAGAACTTTGCTTAGAAATAAACTTCATATATTTGCTTACTAAGTAGGTGAAGAGGTACAAGTCCTGTAAATAAGAAAAGGGGCAGGTTGTCCTCTAGCCTTTCAGTCTCAGGGTTATTAGATAGATATCAAGCAGTCAGCAGTAAACAGTTATGTCTTGGAATACATGTATGTCTCCTCATACTGACCTATGCCGATTAGAAATTGACCCATGATGTGATGAATACGTAATACCTGACGTAGAATAATAAAGTGAATTTATGCTGTATCCTCCAAAACAGCCTTATAAATAAAGTAAACCATAGCTAATAGTTAGAGTAAACAAAGAGAACTTGTTTCTATTTGTTTCTCTCCACAAAGCTTTGGTGTATCTATATAGAAGTGTGTGGTATTTTATTGCTGTCTCTTAGATTCTCTTCTCATTGCTTTGAACGCGGATTTCTGTGACTCCAAGAGCCCTGCAGGTTGCTGGTGAGGGGGGGGGGGGGGCAAACAGAAGCCCACAGATAACACACGTGGGGGAAGGGGGGGGAGGAGGGAGGACTTACAGAAAGCAGTCCGGCAGCCAAGCAGGGGTGCCAAACAATATGAGCAAGGACTCAGTCCCCCTTGCTGTTTTTTTTTTATCCTGTTGCTTGCGTGAGCAAGAGAAGGCTCACCCTGGGCTCAACCTTGTAGTGTCTCAATGGTCCTCGTGACCAGGAGACTGGAACTCTACCAAGGGAAGCTGCCCTGGTCCTCCTGACCAGACGCTCGACCCTGCAGCTGAAGAGATGGGCTGGGCACTCACAAGAGGTGACCTTGTGAGTGCCTAGCCCATCTCTTGCTCATTACTTTTTCTCTTTGTTACTCTCATGCCTCCATCCTTCCCTTGCTTCTAAGCACTCTTCCCCTCCCACCCATTCTCTTCCGCTGGGCTCATTAACAGAAGTTACAGATTTTTCCATGGACTGGGCCTCGCCACAGCTCTCTACCATCTGATCCCTGCTCGTGCTTCTCCCATTGGGCATTAGGGCCTGAGTTTTAGGTATCTGAGCAACCCGACACCCAGAGGTTGTCTAGGTTTCATACGATTTATAATTTTGGTAGCTGTTTTCTAGACATTTTCTATTCTGTCTATATTGTTATGTAAATGTAACTTCCAGATTTTATACCATATTATAAAATGAAGTCTTACCAATGCTTTGTATAAAAGGTATTAACATTTTTGACTGTTTTCTATATGTACCCTGGCACTCTATTGGTTAAAACGCACTGTATGGTAAACTGTGGGTCATTAGATATCACCACACTAAGTCCAACATTATTTTAGATCATTATGCATGCTCAATGAGAGATTTGTTTGTATAGGTTTGAACAAGTTCCTGGAGGAAAGGTCCATAAACCATTATTAAGAAGGGACCCAGGATATCAATGCTTGAACCAATACAAGCATTGTGGAACCTGTGTCCCTTGGGGAAACTGCTAGGTGCATATGACCTAGATTGGCCACTGTTGGAAACAGAATACTGGGCTTGATGGACCTTGGTCTGACCCAGTATGGCATCTCTTATGTTCTTATGTTAGATAGCAGCTCTCTTCTAACTTGTGGCGAGTCAAAGCTCTACAAAACCAGAGTTCATGAGACTTTATACACACTGTTGGGTTTTGCTTCTACATTTTTAATAAAGGTGTCTCTTGACAATTTCCATACTAATGCAATGGAACCTCGGGGTGTGTGGCTGTGGGTTTCTTTCTCCCTCCCACCTCCCCTTGTCCCTCCCACCCTCAGATATTATGGTAGTATATCAATACCAAGGTGCCATTTTACTTACTGGATAATGTCCTTTTCTCGAGTCCTATTAGGCCAGTCCAGACAAATGATGTGTGTTCCCCTACCAGCAGCGGTAGAAAAAGAAAAAAATCCAGATATTTCTGATGACCTCATCCTGTACTATATCTACAGCTGCTAGAGAGCATACTACCTCTGTATTTGTAACCAAGCCATACATAAGAACTTCTGCTACATAACATCCAATGAGGGTCACAAGGACTAACAGTCCAAGAAGAGAACCATAAACAGAACAACCTGCGGATAGAAGGTCAACCAAGAGGAATGTAGCCCACAGGAAAAAGCCAACCATTACAGATTACAGTAGATGGGATCAGATCATAGCAGATCCTAGGGGTGGATTCTGGACTGGCCTAGCAGGACTCGAGGAAAGGACATTATCTGGTTTAAGTAAAATGTCACCTCCAATATCGTCCTGCTAAGGCCAGTCCAGACAAGTGAGATACATCAAAGCTATGCCTCCACTGGCAAGAAGTCACAGCAGCCATCAAAACATTTGTACTGAAGGCCGTGCCTGCCCAAGTGTGGTCATCCAAGTGGTAATGCGCGATAAAGGTGAAAAGCAATGACCACACTGCTGTCCAAAGAATGTCTAAAGGAGTGACCGAGTTGAGCTCTGGCTTCCTTCTAGGCAAAGCACAAGTGGAATGTGCATGCAAACCCTATGGAAAAGCCAGCCTTGCAAGAGATAGGCCAAAGCTATCGTCTCCTTCATTCAGAAACCCAAGGAAGACTTTGTGGCCACTTCGCACTTACGCAGGCCTTCAAACAGGACAAAACATCTGTCCGACTTTCGGAGGGAATTAGTGACCTTCAGGTGTCTAAGAAATGCCCATCTAACTTCCACCAAGAGAAGGCTCTTATCCTTCCTCTGGTATCATTATTGGTTGATATGGAAAACAGATACCAGTGTAGGTGTAAAGGAAGGAAGGAACAGGCCATAAATACACAGCCTCTTCTGAAAAGGACTGATACTGATCTCGGCATGACTATATGAGATATGTTGCCAAGCAGACTGCAACCAAAAGGCAGCCTTAAGGGACAAATCCTTGACTGTAGCTCTCTGCAAGAGATCATACGGCTCAGCCACCAAGATCTGAAGAATCAAACTGAGAACCTATGAATGAACCACCAAGCATAGGGGATAGCACAAGTGCTGAACACTCTACAGGAAATGGGCCATGTCCAAATGTGAGGCCATGGAGCATCCCATCACTGGCCCTCCAGAACAAGCAGAAGTCACCACCTGAACCCTCAGCAAACTGAGGGAAAGGCCCTTGACAAATCCATCCTGGGGGAAGGAGGGCAGAGCTGGCAGGTCCACCATGTAGGGCGGATGCAGCACTCATGACACCAGAGCTCAAAAAGACACCAGAGGCAAAACAGGAGGACCTCTTCTGCTGTTATGGATTCCATGCTTCTGAACATGAGAACAGCCCTTACACATAAGTGTCGCTTCTCAAGAGCCAAATTTAAGCAAAAGAAGAGCCGGACCACCTGGCAGGACCAGCCTTTGCCTTAAAAGCCCCTATGCAGATGGCTGCCTTGCTGGAGGCACAGCAGACTGTTTATCATGGCCTCCTCAGCCAAGCTGGTGTCATCACACCCACTGGACCCGAATAGTGCTCCACATGATGAAATATTCGCCCATGAGAGGCCACAGATGAAACATGTATAGCAGAATGAACCGTGGTCAAGGATGAACTAGGGTGATCATGCCCTTGAAACATGCCTCTTTGCAGTGGCTGAAACCGTGCACCTTAGCAATGACCTGGATCACCCTAAAATCCATCATTGGGTGACCCACTTGTCCAGGATCATCTGAAGTGCCAATTGGCTCAAGTCCCACTCCCTGGGACTGGGGAAGTGACGAACGAGATAGCTGGCTTCCACGTTGTCCACTTCTGCAATATGCTGCCTGAGAGGTCTAGGTGATTCCATCCACCCAAGGGAGCAGGAGGGTCATTTTCTGGGGGAACCCCAGAACTTGTCATGCCATCTCACTAATTGACAGGCTACCACCATGATGTCATCCAAGATGATCCACACTGTGTGTCTCGGACTATGTTTCAGTGATGCAGGAGAGCCAAGCAAATGCCCTTCGTTTCCAGCCAATCGATGGCCTAAGTCGTTTCCCGCTTGCTCCAGTGACACTGGGCAGTCTGCTCTTGGCAATGAGTTCCCCAGCCAAACAGCAGAAGCCATTGGATATCATCCAGGGAAAGGTCTTTCAAGCAGATGAGCAGGCTGCTCCCACTATTTCAGGCTGGCTGCCACCAACGGGGCAAGAGGAAGCTGGATGTTGAAGTCCTGTGAAGGAGGAGACCAGCAGCACAACATGGATCTTGCAGCGGGCACATGTGCGCTCACGCCTAGGGGAGCATTTCAATCACTGCCACCTTTGACCCTAGGAGCTGGAGATAGGCCAAGGCTTTGGTAAGCTGCTGCCTTTGAAATGCCCTCAGCTGAGAACACAGCTTCTCTGCCCTCTTCTAGGGCAGGAAAACCTTTCCTGAGCCAGTGATGAACCACACTCCAAGGTACTCTGATTAGGTAGGCGCTAGGGAGCTCTTGCATAGGTATCAACCAACCCAGACTCTCCAAAAACTGCATCGCTTGAGCAAACATGCGAAGGGCTCCACATGCAACCTGGCCCAAATAAGCCAGTCATCCAGACAGGGATGCACATCAATCCCTTTGCACCAAAGGGTGGCATAAGCCACCACCATAACCCTGGTTAATGTCATCAGTACAGTGGAGAGGCTGAAGGGTAGAGTGACAAACTGGAAGTGTGAACCGAGAACAGAAGCACAGGAAGCACTGCTGATCCTCATGGATGGGAATGCGGAAGTATGCCTCAGCCAAGTCCAGCAATGCAGGAAAAAAACTCTCCTCACCAGACTGTTTTCAGTGTCTCCATGCAGAAATGAAAGGTCCTTAGGTGAACACTCATGCCCCTGAAGTTCAAGATCAGGTGGAAGGAACCAACTTTCTTTGGCACCACCGAAACCACATACTGCAGGCTGTCTCTAGAGAAGTCTGAACGGCGTTCCTTCTGGCTATAGATCCACATGGCGATATCAGAAATGCATCTGGGATACGGTCCTTGTATTCCAGCCCATAGGCAAACTGAATGATGTTGAGCTCCCATTGGTTCGGGATCGCACAGGCCCATCCAGTCATTGCATCTGATGGCAGAACCCATATTTAGAGGAAAAAGCCTCGTGGGTCCCAAGAGTCCCATCAAAGGACTGGGCCTGCTTTTAAGTTACCTTTTCTTTATTTTATAAATAAACTGCTTATCTTTATTCCAAAGTGTATTGGTCGTTATTTTTGCACCCCGTTCAAATAGCAAAACACACTCCCAACTTTGCATGCTCTCCTTTCCCTCCCACATCCTTCCCTTTCTGCCTCCCTTACCTGTCCCCCTCTTCCAATTTCTCTCTTCTTGCAATCCCCCTTTCCTTCCCTCCTCTAACCCCAAACCTTCCCTTATCTTATTCACTGCACTCCAACCTTTTGCTTCAACCCTCAACCCATCCCTCTTTTCCTTATATTCTGCTCTTCTCACCCCACCCATCTCTTCTTTTCTCTTCTCTAAACCCATCCATTCCCTTATATCCTTGGCCCATGATTGCCAGAGGACTTGGGACTCCTGCCAGCTCTTGGAAGCTGCCACTTTGCCTCTTTAGCTGGCAGATTTGGAGACTCCTGCCAGCATTTGGATGCTGCCACTCAACCTCTTCAGCCAGTGAGACTTGGGGGCTCCTGCAATCTTGCTACTGCTGCTCAGCCTCCTCTACCAGCTCTTGGATGCTGTCACTCCACCTCCTCTGCTGGTGGGATCTGGGGATTTTGCTTGCTCTTCACTTTTGCCACTGCTCTGCTGCAACCCCAATGCATCTGTTTATGAGGACCGAAAGAAAGACAGGCAGACAGACCTTTCCAAAAGGTGCTACTGCATAAGTGAAATGTGTCTAAAAATGGATACAGGAGAAGGGAAAATCTTATTCCAAGTGGCTCAGAATAGCACCAGGGTCAACAAAAATAACCACCATTTTTGTCTATAGGAATAACTCTATCCTAGACACTACAGCAGGTTAGAGGAAACAGAAACCATACAAAAAAATTAAATATAATTTTGCTGAAGTCAACAAGACATGGATTTAAATGAAGAACAGTGGGATGCCTATAGGATTAGTGGTAAGAATCACTGCTATACCTTCGGGGTTTTGAGAACAAACTTGTGTTTCCCATCATCGGAATGAAGCCGAGCTTTCACTTCAATCAGCTTTACAACATCTTCCACAACCTAAGTGCAATAAAAAATAACTAGAATGTAATCACTCCTTAAAGCAGAAAACAAAATTCAGTACACATAAGAAAAATAAATTCCTCGTCTATTAAATGCATTATCTACAACAGGGCTTTCCAAACTTGCCTAGTGATTCCACAGCCACTTGGGTTTACAGTATATCCATAATGAACATACATGAGATAAACTGCATGCACTGAAGGTATGGAGACTGATGTAATAACTTTGGGATTTCCCATGTTTTTTTGGCCTTTTCATACAAAGGTTTGCCACTCATGAAATTGAGTATGCTAGCAACTTTAGCATGAAATTTAACAACATAAGACTCGCCATACTGTGTCAAACCTAAGGTCCATCTAATCCAGTATCCTGTTTACAACAGTGGCCAATCCATATCACAGGTATTCCAAATTAGTCAGATTCCATACTGCTTACCCCAAGGATAAGCAGTGACTTTCCTCAGCTTTACCTTAAATTTGCCTCTACCTGATCACAACCACCCCCCCCCCCAATCCAAAACTACACAGCATTGAGGTGTAGTTATCTTTTAGCAAAAGCTGACCCACAAACATGTTTTATTGGCTTGTTTTTGTGCACTTCAGAATTAAGAAGCAGCTTTGCATGCTTTTCATTGCAGCAGCTCTTTATGAATATCAATAAACGTTTGCATTTAGCAGACTAAGTGCAAAGGTTTTCTAGAGCAAGGGGCAAGAATTTACACATTTTTTTGCAAACCTGCAAGACACCCCAAATTTTATTTTTTCTACATGTGCCCTTTTTCCTGAACCACATGGTTTATGCTGCTGTTGTGGATATCTTATGTTTTTATGTTATATTTTTAAATATTTCATGTGGGTTTTTTGGACTTCATTCAGTACATAGTGAATTAGCAGAATATAAGCAGTGTAAATAAATGAATACATAAGAATTTGTGGACATTACTGCACACATTCTTCGGTGCAAAGTCCCTCTTGTGAAGAAATGTTTCATGTTAGTGCATCAGTCTCCTGAAGCAAACAGGGCATTCAGTTTTTATGTACCAAAATGCTGGAACACCCTACCCCCGACATTAGAGCCATTACCAATCTATATCAGTTCAGAAAGGCTCTCAAAACATACCTTTTCCGCCAATATTTCCCAGACAGCAACTGAACCAGATATCCCCTCCAAGAAATGACCCAATCTAGAAATGCCCTCACACTGCAGTGTAGATAGATTATGTATATAGTTAACCCAGTTATCCAAGTTTGTACTCCTGTTCAATGTAAAACCTGACAGTTTGTCGTAATGGTCGTTTTGTTATGATGTAAACCGCGCTGATTCTAAATAGCGCGGTATATAAGAAACTGTAATAAATAAATAAATAAAATATTCTTTGTGGATATCCTGTCTGAACATTCACCTAGCTATGGGATCATGGCCAGGTTTGGGATGACTTGTTCTAGGGCTTTTAAGCATTATAATATTGAAAATGACCAGAATTGGAAAATAGGCTAACACATACAATCATTAAGGATCTCCCCCTCCCCTCTCTCCCCCCCCCCAAAAATCTGGACCCAATCAGTGCAGTTTTGTGGAAATCAGCACCTTCCAGACAAGCAGAATGATTCCGTAATGGTACTTTTGCAATCCATGTTAAAAAAGTACGAAAAAAAAAAAAGGAGTTTGCATAAACCTTCATAGTTTTCTACAAACTGAAACTGTTTTAAGAGAAATGATTGCTCATATTCAGTTACATTCAGGTAACTCCCTGAACGGTATCTACTTTGCTAGATTTTACCTTATGCAAATAGAGATTACACCAAAGAAATGACACCACAAGCTGAAGTCATGCTGTTTGGCAAATACTGCCCTATCTTTACTTTTCCATCCAAATCAGCTAGACAAGTGCAGAACTCTACCTTTTTGTGTAAAGTTTCTGGTATCTGAGATGTTTCTGCCTGGATCAAAATCAAAAAAAGTCTTTGAAATAATAGCCTGTGAGAAAATGCATTTTTTCATCTTAGGTTATCGGGAAACCAGAAAAATCATCATTTCCAGAGCTTTAGTCTTCATTTACCTAATGGTGCTTTAACTTGCAACTTTCCTTCAAGACTCAGAAAAACTATGCTGCAAAGGGTGACCCAATGGGTACCTGCCACGTCACGCTTAAGTGAGAAAGTCGCCTCCAAGAGCAGTTACTCCCAAGCTAAATCAATCTTTATCACTTCCTCAGCAGGAAGTCATTCCTATTTCATACAAATTCAAAGGCAGAAACTAGAAATAATAAATGGAGCACAACCTTCCTGCTAAAACACAGGTTCTCAGTCCTATCCTAGTGTACCCATAGTCCAGGCCTTGACAAATTTTCTTGGAAACTAAGAGCCAACTTAAACATTTAGGAGCTGGCCACTGAGATCTCAGTCACAGTGCCTCTCATCCCCCAAATGGTGTATCGCAGCTCCTTTTTTGAATGCCCAAGTTACTGGTTTCCCATTTCCTATGGGAAAAGAAAGCTTAATAAAATCAGGCCCTTAATGTGCCATTACACAGTGTCAACAGAAGGCAGTGGCCCCTCACCTCCTCCCTCCCACCAATCCCAGTGAGTATATTCTCAGCAGCATATTGAAGATCCTTTATAGCTGCACCTGAAGCAAGTTCCTTTTTCCTTTTTTGCTTCACATATCACCATGGCCTAGTAATATGTGAATCAAATGAAAATACTCTCTCATTACTCTCTCCCAGCCACCACCCAGTGTCTGTCTCTCTTTCTCTCTCATTGCTCTCTCCCAGCTATCACACAGTGTGTCTGTCTCTCTCTCTTTCTCAATCATTGCTCTCTCCAGCCATCACCCAGTGTGTGTACGTCTCTCTCTCATTGCTCCCCCCAGTCATCACCCAGTGTCTCTCTCAGTCTCATAGCTCCTAAGCCATCATCCAGTATCTCTCTCTTTGTCACTGGCCCCCAGCCATCACCCAGTGCCTCTCTCTCTCTGTCCCTGCTCCCCCCGCCATCACCCAATGCCTCCCCCTCCCCCCTCTCTCTGTCCCTGACCCCCCCAGCCATCACCTAGTGCCCCCTCTCTCTCTCTCTCTCATAGCCCTCCCTCAGCCATCATCGTGTGTGTGTGTCTCTCTCTCATTGCTCCTTCCCCCCCCCCCCCCACAGCCATCAAACCCAAATGGCAAAAGATGCAAAACAATGACGACAATTAAAAAACTACACAGAAAATGTAGGGAACCAGCAAATATGTTTTGCTGCAATGCTTGAATATGACTTAGGTTGAATTTTGATCTGCTTGGAAACATTGGATCATGTTTACTAAATGTTAGTGCGCACTATCTGCTGCGGCAACCATTCCTATGGGTATGGTGACAGATAGTGCACTCTAATCTTTAATAAACATAACCCATTGTGATTAGAGGTCTACAAATATTTTAAAGAAGAAAAAAGTATAGTGTAGGGTGAAAATATATTTAGAAAACTTAAGTGTCAATCAAAAATTCTTTTAGGAGCCAATCTGGTTTTACCCTTTTCTTAGTTTGTTCTTAATTAGATATATTTCCCAACAAGCAATAGCTCCTGCTGTGGAAGGTCCATTGTATTGCATTTTGTGTCATTAAGCTAATGCTGACTCCTGACGACTCAGCAACCTCTGTGCTTTCTTGGCAAAGTGTGACCAGAAGTAGCCTGGCAATGGAAGATAAAGTGATCTAGCTCAAGGCACATGCAGATATGTATTTGTGCATAAAGCTGTGGACAAACATACAGAGAAGGCAGGAGACAGGAACGGGGGGGGGGGGGAGCCAGATTTTGCCTCTTGAGGAAGAGGAAAAGGAAAACCAGCAGTGGCCACTCCCCAGCCCCCTTTCCACTCACTGTGCCTGTCCCTCGGACATATACTAAACTGAATGCCTGTCCAGGGCAGTAGAGCAGAAATGTAGTGTTAAGATACACAGGGCCATCAGCATATAATCCTTTCCCAGGACCCACTCTTTCCTGGTTTTCCTATGAGAGGCAGGGTCTGAGAAAGGAACATGCACTAATAAGTCCATGCATTTTTACAATACCCTACTGCTAATACCAAATTCTCTAAGCCTATGTCCATAGGTAAATGAGGGTTGTATGTCAGTTGTAGGGGATATAAAGAGGGAGTGTGCGCTAACTTTATTTTTAAAAAATGTTTGCACTAGAACATAGTTGTGCAATGGATCTATCCCCTGCAATTTCTCCAGCCCTGAAATTTTTTACAATTTTTTTTCCTTTAAATCAAACTACCGGTAAGACATTTTGAAGACCTGTCCAATATGTACTGGTAACAGGTCAGTAGCACCTAGAGAATCTCATTCAGACCATCTAAACCAGTACATGTTTTTCGAAGGAATATATAATGAAATTAGATCTTACCTGCTAATTATCTTTCCTTGAATATTCTCCGGGCCAGTCCAGGGAAGGTTAGGTTGTCAATCCCCTTCAGCAGCTGAGGATATGAAGACATCAAGTTTTCTTGAGCCGTGAAGCCACTCCCCCTGAGGTCAACTGCCAGTCTTCTTTATGACAAAGCAGCATACTAATATTGAACTGAAATAAAACATAACATCAACTCCTATAAACTGAATATATTCTATAGTCCTACAGAAACAGAGGAATGTATAATCTTCCGTTTCATAAAATTTATAATTAAATTTTATTTATTTATTTTTTTTATTTTATTTTATTTTATTTTATTTTAAATAAACGATTAGCTATCTATACAAAGATAAAAGCATAGAAGCCCCGATACTTTCTCTTCCTCTTCCTCTTCACACTAAAAAGGGTGGGGCCCTGGACTGGCCCGGAGAATATTCAAGGAAAGATAATTAGCAGGTAAGATCTAATTTCATTTTCCTTTCCATTTCTCCGGGCCAGTCCAGGGAAGGTTAGGGCAATACCAGAGCAGTTCCTAAACTCGGGAGGGACCAGCCAACCCTGCAATAAGAGCTGACGCGCCCACTCTTGCATCTTCCCTGGCATGAACATCCAAGCGGCAATGTTTTGAAAACGTATGCAGCGAAGACCACGTCGCTGCTCTACAAATATCTACCGGAGGCACAAAAGCAAATTCCGCCCAGGAGGTTGCTTGAGCCCTAGTAGAATGTGCTTTTAAGCCAACCGGTGGAGACTTTCCCACAGCTTGGTAAGCTGCTGTAATAGCACATCGTACCCAACGAGCAATTGTTGACTTTGAAGCTGGATGCCCCTTCCTGGGCCCAGCATACTGAACAAATAGTCTATCCGTCTTACGAAAGGGTTTGGAAATTTTAAGGTAATTCTTTAATACACGACCGAGATCTAATTTCTTGAGAGCTCGATCGATCGGAGAATTTGATAAATTCGAAAAAGTAGGTAACACCACCGACTGATTAATATGAAAAACAGAAAGTACTTTCGGTAAAAAACTTGGGACTGTGCGAAGCACCACCCGTTCAGGCAGAAATTGCAAATAAGGCTCTTGACAAGACAAAGCCTGCAAATCCGAAATTCTCCTAGCCGAACACAAAGCTACTAAAAACGCTGTCTTCCATGAACATTCTCGTGGAGATTGCGAAGAAATAGCAGCCAATGATGAACTTGATAAAGCCTCTAGAACAATATTCAAATCCCACGGAGGCACAATCTTACGTAATGGAGGCCGAAGAATTTTTGCCGCCTTAAAAAATCTTTGAACATCTGGATGAAACGATAATCTACGATTTTGAACCAATCCCCTAAAACATGATAATGCGGCTACTTGAACCTTAAGAGTATTAACCGCTAAACCTTTATCTAAGCCTTCTTGAAGAAACAAGAGCAATTGTGGTAAAGAAGCTACCCGTGGAAGAACATTCTGTTGTTTACACCAATGTTCGAATAACCTCCATACTCGGACATAAGCAAGAGATGTTCTCGGCCTCCTAGAATTAAGCAATGTAGCTACCACAGAACTTGCATAACCTTTACGTGTTAAACGAGCCCTCTCAAGAGCCAAGCCGTAAGCAAGAAGCGATCCACTTGTGGCATGAGAACGGGTCCTTGAAATAATAGATTGATCCTGACCGGCAGACGCCAAGGAGGCGCTATTAGAAGCCGCTTTAGATCCGCATACCAAGGACGGCGAGGCCAATCTGGTGCAATCAGAATCACGGAACCTCGGTGTCCCGCTATGCGTTGAAGAATACGATTCACCATTGGCCACGGAGGAAAAACATACAAAAGTACGTTCTCCAGCCAAGGTTGAACTAGAGCATCGAGACCCTCTGACATGCGTTCCCTTCGTCTGCTGAAAAATCGGCTTGCTTTGGCATTGCTGAAAGTTGCCATTAGATCCATAACCGGTTGACCCCATTTTAAGGTCAACTCGTGAAAAACCGCCACATTTAATTCCCATTCTCCTGGGTCTAAAATGTTGCGACTGAGATAATCTGCCTGAATATTCTCTCTGCCCGCTACGTGAGTCGCTGATAACGCCAGAAGATGGCCCTCCGCCCAAGCCATTAACTTCTGACATTCGCTTAGAAGAGAAGAACTTTTCGTCCCTCCTTGCCGATTGATATATGCTACCGTGACAAGATTGTCCGAGAACAAACGGACCGCCTTTCCCGTGAGAAGACGTTCGAAGTGCAGAAGAGCCAATCGAGCTGCACGCAACTCCAACATGTTGATCGACCATAAGGTCTCCTCCTGAGACCAAAAACCTTGAACCACTTGAGTTTGACAATGCGCTCCCCAGCCTGTTAAACTGGCATCGGTGGTGACTAAAATCCATGTGGGCTCCTGCAAAGGAATGCCTGCTGACAGATGTATAGGGTCCGACCACCACTCCAGACTCTTTCTTACTACTTCTGGGCAACACAGACATTGAGACAGCGGGTGAAGCTGCGGAGACCAACGGGAAAGCAGAGCCTGTTGCAACGGTCTCATGTGCGCTCTGGCCCATGGAACCAGATCCAAAGCTGCCGCCATGGATCCTAAAAGTTGCAAGTACATCCAGGCCGATGGAGCCTGGACTTTTAAAAACATCTTCACCTGCTGTAATATTTTGTTTATTCTGACTTCCGTCAAGAAAGCTGCTCCTCGAACAGTGTCGAATAAGGCCCCTAGATAAGTCAGTTGCTGAACCGGCCGCAATTGACTCTTTGCCTGATTTATGACCCAACCCAGTTGTTCCAAAAGTTGAACAACTCGAGCCGTTGCTACTTCCGAAGCCAAATGAGAATCTGCTCTGATCAACCAATCGTCGAGGTAAGGATGGACTCTGATGCCCTCTTTTCTCAGAGCAGCCGCTACCACTACCATGAGTTTTGTGAAAATCCGCGGAGCCGTGGCAAGGCCAAAGGGTAGTGCTTGAAACTGGAAATGACCCATTGGAAGTGCAAAACGTAAAAACTTTTGATGAGAAAGCCTTATTGGAATGTGAAGATAAGCCTCCGTAAGATCTATTGACGAGAGGAATTCCCCTGGGCGCACTGCTCGAAGTACCGTGCGCAGAGTCTCCATGCGAAAATGAGGCACCCGCAAAGCACGGTTGACGCCCCTGAGATCGAGTACTGGGCGAAAAGAATCCTCTTTCTTCGGAACGACGAAATAGATCGAGTATCGACCTTGACCGTACTGGTCTTGCGGCACAGGTATTATAGCCTGTAGGCGTAATAGATGAAAAATCGTCCCCATTATTGCTTTTTCCTTTGACCCTGGAGCACAGGGAGACAGGACGAAAGCTGGAGACAAGGGGAAAGCGAAATCTAGTGCATACCCTTTTTGAACTATCTCCAACACCCATTTGTCTGTGGTGATTTCGGTCCAGGCTTTTAAAAACCTCTGTAGACGGCCTCCTACAGGAACAAATGCCTGGACCAGGAGACCTTCATTGTGGCTTTTTGGATGTGTTTTGAGAAGACGGGAAGTAAGATCTACCGTAGCCTCTTGCTCCACGAAAGGACTGACCACGAAATCCCGCACGACCTCTGGAATAAGGAACAACTCGTGCCCCTCGAAATCTCCTAAAATCTCGTCCGGCACCTCGAGAACCTCCTACACCACGAGCGGGCCTTTGCCTATCTTCAGGTAAACGACCCCCTTTAGAATCATTTAAATCTTTTACAATTTTGTCAAGTGCTTCTCCAAAAAGCAATCTCCCTTTGTATGGTAATTTGCTAAGACGCGATTTAGAAGACACATCTGCTGCCCAGTTACGCAGCCACAAGAAACGTCTAGCCGCAATCAGCGCTGCCATTGACTTAGCAGCAATCCGGAGCAGATCATAAAAGGCATCTGCCATATAAGCAGCAGCCGATTCTAACTTAGCGATTTCTGCTCCCCGCAACAACTCTGGATTCCCAGATATATCTCCTTGAAGCCACCGAATGGATGCTCTAGACACATATGCCCCACAAACAGCGGCTTGTAGGGCTAAAGCAGAAGAATCAAATGATTGCTTAAGAAAGACTTCTAACTTTCTATCTTGCAAATCCTTAAGAGCAGCTGTTCCCTCAACTGGAATAGTAGTTTTCTTTGTTACCGCTGCCACTATTGCATCCACCTTAGGCATTTTTAATAAATCCTTTTCTTCCTGCGGTAAAGGATACAGGCGGGATAAAGCACGGCTACCACGAAGCGTAGCTTCTGGACATTCCCATTCGGACTCAATCATTTGCCTTATGACCCGGTGCATTGGGAAGGAGCGCTGTTTCGCTTTGAACCCTTGCAATAAAGGATCCTCTAAAGTATCCTGAGATTCAGCTGGAAGCAATAGATTTAATGCAGATAAAGAATGGGAAATGAGAGCTGAAAGCTCCTCTTTCCGAAAAACCCGAAACATATTGGGGTCCTCACCAGGAGCAATTTCACCGTCTTCCAGCTCTTCACAAGGCACATCCAAACCTGAAACAGAAAGAGCTTCTGTTTCCTCTTGAGCTAAAGCTACAGGGAGCTGAGAAGCAAAAAGATCCAAAGGATCCTTAATGATCTCTTTAATCTGAGAAGTACCTTCCCCAGGGTCCTCAGAAATAGGAAGATCTACAGGAAGTGAAGAAGAGCCTTTACCCATCTCTGTAGAAACAGAACCATCAGATCTTGCCAAAAAAGCTTTGTGCATAGCTAAAACAAAATCCGGAGAAAAGAAAGATAATATATCTTCTTTTACCTCTGGCATAGGTTCCTTAGTCTTCTCCTGCCTTAAAACACTCTTAGAAGACTTGCCTTTTTTCTTAGTAGGTCGTTGCTTATCAGATTGTAAAACAACGGGAGAATTCAAAATGGCCGATACACCGGCTTTCTCAGCGTTAAACAAGTGTTTATCCGTTTCCATGGCAACCTTTTCTGCCATTGCAACAACTTATATTGCCAAAAACTAAACTTAACACTATAAATCTTAACACACTAGATCAGAAAGTAGGCAAACCACACTGATCTGAAAAACGCTGATTTAAATGCTGCAGAATTGAATCTTTATCTTCCGTGTCAGAGCAAAGATCAGCACCGCGCTGATTTGAAAACCACCGATCTGCACACCTCAGATTCTGTTTCCTTTGTGTGCCGCGGCAGAGTCCAAAACAAAACAAGAACCCCCTATAAAAATCGCGATGATCCAGAAAACCTGTGACCATCGGGGACACTGCAAACCTGCATGATTTTTCAAAGTTTGAACCGCTGCTAGCGGAACACTTAGAAAGCAATGAATTTTAAATGCAGAGGAAAAGCTGGGGCTCCCAGATTAACTGCACTCTTCTTAAAAAGGACGGAACACTTCAGGCAGGCTCTGCCATAGTCCGTAATTAACAGCAATGTCTATCTCCCTGCTAGGAAAAGAACATTGATCAATAGCAATGTTTGTCTCCCTGCTAGGAAGAGAACATTGATTAAAAACAATGTAAGTCTCCCTGCTAGGAAGAATACAATTGAATAAAATCTTTAAGAAATTTAAAGTAGGACTATAAAACAAATCAGCTCTGCCAGAGCCAATTAAATTAACATAAATAAATAAAACCAACTTCAAAAACCTAAAGGAGAGAGCTAATAACGATCCTTTTCAGCTGCTGAGGAATGAAAGACTGGCAGTTGACCTCAGGGGGAGTGGCTTCACGGCTCAAGAAAACTTGATGTCTTCATATCCTCAGCTGCTGAAGGGGATTGACAACCTAACCTTCCCTGGACTGGCCCGGAGAAATGGAAAGGAAAGGGCGATACAATAACTGGAGTGGAAAGTCAATATAAATTGCAATGCCAACAAACCTTTCTGTCACGGTCTTTTTATTGTCTATTTGTAAAGACAGTCACCTATATAGTCTTGGGTCATATATGAGGGTTGCTCAGAAAGTAATGTCCCACACGTTTTCTCTCAGTCCAGAATGAAGATAGAGGTGTGAAATTGAAAGGGTAGTAACTTGGAACTTCAAAGGACACATGGGTGTAATTTTACAGTCATCCGACAAATAATGAGGCGGTAGTGATCCTTCAAATGGCGTCTGAGTGACACACGGTACAAACAACGAGCTGTAATTGAATTCTTGGTGGAGGAGAAAGAAAGTGTGAGAAACATTCATAAACAGTTGTGTGCTGTGCATGGAAGTTCTGCGGTAGATAGGAGCACCGTTGGACGATGGGTGAAGAGAGTAAAGGCTTCAGGAAGTGGTAAAACAGAACTGGAAGATTGGCCGCGGTCTGGGTGTCTTGCTTCAGCCACCAGTCCAGACAAGTAGCAGCGCGCTGATGACATTATTCGTGCGGATCGGCGCATCACGAGTCAAGAATTGTCCATACAGCTTTCTGTCAGTAGAGGTAGTGCAATGGCAATTATTGACTCTTTGGGATATTCAAAGGTGTGTGCAAGGCACACCGCAACAGCTTACAGTATTTTAATGCCCACTGGCAGCTATCGCAGGGCGCTGCAACTTGTCTGGACTGGTGGCTGAGGCAGGACACCCAGACCGCGGCCGATCTTCCAGTTCCTTTTTACCACTTCCTGAAGCCTTTACTCTCTTCATCCATTGTCCAACGGTGCTCCTATCTACCGCAGAACGTCCATACACTGCACACAACCATTTGTGAATGTTTCTCACACTTTCTTTCTCCTCCACCAAGAATTCAATTACAGCTCGTTGTTTGTACCGTGTGTCACTCACAGACGCCATTTGAAGGATCACTACCACCTCGCTATTTGTCAGACGACTATAAAATTACACACATGTCCTTTGAAGTTCCAAGTTGCTACCCTTTCAATTTCACATCTCTATCTTCATTCTGGACTGAGAAAAAAAACATGTGGAGCATTACTTTCTGAGCAACCCTCATATATTATCGTCATCTCTGGACAGCTCTTTGTTGCTCCAATAAAAGGTGGCACAGCCTGCGAAGGATGCAGTTTTAGCCAGGATCCATAGGATTACTAAAAAAGACTAATAAACTGTGCCCATTGTTAATGCAAAAAATTTAAGTCCATGATCTCTACTTTATTCATATTTATCAAAACACCTTTTAATCAAAGGTTCACGTTTGCATTCCAAATATTTAACTTATTCTGGATATGTTACATTACTGAACCACCGAGAATATATGAAGTGAGTCTGACACAATTAGGGGCATGTTTATTAAAAGGTGAATGCAAATTAATAATATTAATTCATATTAAGTGCCACTGTGCTCATAAAAATAAAAGGGCTCTGGGCACTTAATGCATGTTAACTTCATTAGCAAGAGTTAAATCTAGCCTGATCATTAGATTATAGGTCTACAAACAAAACCTGTTCCTTGATTGGACTACTTTTTTATCTTTTTTTTGGATAAGAATGTTTTTCCAGCACATTTTGAAAAAAAAGGCACCATTAAGCCAATATTTATTTATTTATTTAACTTCTCTTCTATACCGCGCTATTCATATCAGTGCGGTGTACATTAAACATAACATTATACCATGCGATAGGGCTGCATAGTGTTTACAGAGAACAGGGATTAAAACGTGGATATAACTGGGGTAACATATCTACAGTTTATCTACAATGAGGTATGTGTTTTAGGCTATAGCCTATTCAGAGCTGGTTCCTGGGTAGTGTCTTATAAACAAATGATGTTTGAGTGCCTTCCTGAATTGGATCAGGTTAGTAATGGCTCATATGTCTGTGGGAAGGGCATTCCAGGCTCTGGGTGCGCAAATTATGAAGGCCCTGTTGGATGTTGCCTAAAGAAACTCTCTTTGCATCCAGAAGTAGTGAGTGAATATATTCTAATTTCTAATCACCCTTTCTGGGTAAACATTGAAAAGGAAATAGGGTATAACTAGATGAAATTTTGGAGAACCAGACAGCTCTGAATAAATTCCAACCAGGATACCTGAAATTGTGCATAAATGAAACATTGCCAGCCTCACTGCTTGAAGGTTACTGGTTGTTAATTCAGAGAAATACACAATAGGGCGAACAGATGGGCGAGTGATGTGGTCCAATCATGTAATGGTTGAAAAACTGGTAAGGGGGACTGCTGCTTCTGGAGGGAGATCTGCAACTGTGAGTATTTACTTCTGGTAATTTTCTAAAAGGAATTCTTTGTATTAAAGCTAATTAATCTGTGATCCACTATTTTTGTTAAATCAGTCAGGGCCTAGTAGCAGCAGTTTAAGTTTAAATTTAAAACACAGAAGAGAGCTTTCTGGTTACATTTGGAACCCAGCAGAGAGCTTGTAGTTTACATTTAATAGTCACTCAGGGCCTAGCATCAGCAAAGTTCTTTTAGCTTAAATTTACAACACAGAAAAGAGCTTTCTGGTTAAATTTAGAACCCAGCAGAGAGCTTGTACTTTAAATTTCATAAGAAGTTAGAGCCTAGCAGCAGCTAAGAGCTATAATTTAAATCAAATCAGAATATAGCTTACCTCAGCAGCACAAGACAGGGTACTGTGTAGCAGCCCTCTTTTAATAAGTGTTAATTCCCTCCCACCCTCCCCTGGGATAATCGTAGCTTTATAGGTACTTACACATCTTAAAAGACAAGAGGTGCTCTCAGGTGAAGCTCATTACCCAAATCAGTCATACACTAAGGACCTGAGATTAGTTAAGCTTCAGGTGAACAAGGTATATTACACGTATTAGGTTCAGTTTTATTAGTATAAATATCCATAGCAACCCTTAGTAAGTAAAGAACTTAGATCTAAACACAAACTTAAAAATAAGATGCAGATGGGGGCTTTCCAGTCTTTTGCATTGAGTGTCACATGTATGATTTTCTCCCAGTTGGTGAGAGGTCTTACGTGTGCACTAGGTGCAAGGAGCTCTTTGCTCTCAGGGAACCAGTCCGTTCTCTAGAGGCTAAAGTAGCAGACTTGGAAAGCATAAGACAGACAGAGAGGTACATAGATGAGACCTACAGGGATATAGTCCTGAAGTCCCACCTCCAGTCTGGCAGCATCCCTGTTGCCATGGAGGAGAGAGGTCACGTGACAGGAAAGCATCACCCTGGTGTGGCAGGAAGTGATCCTGTAACTAGGACCTGTCCTCCAGGTGATGTAAAACCCTCTCGCACCGAGGAAGTTTCTCCAGGGCCATGTGCCCATGAGGGAAGGGTTAGGACAGCCGTTATAATTGGTGATTCGATCATTAGGCATGTAGATAGCTGGGTGGCTGGTGGACGTGAGGATCGCCTGGTAACATGCCTGCCTGGTGCGAAGGTAGCGGATCTCACGCGCCACCTAGATAAGGTCTTAGATAGTGCTGGGGAGGAGTCTGCTGTCTTGGTACATGTTGGTACCAATGACATAGGAAAATGTGGTAGGGAGGTTCTGGAGGCTAAATTTAGGCTTTTAGGTAGGAAGTTGAAATCCAGAACTTCCAGGGTAGCATTCTCCGAAATGCTTCCTGTTCCACGCGCAGGACCCAAAAGGCAGACAGAGCTCCGGAGTCTCAATGCGTGGATGAGACAATGGTGCAGAGATGAGGGGTTTGGATTTGTTAGGAACTGGGGAACATTCTGGGGAAAGGAGGGGCTCTTCCGAAGGGATGGGCTTCACCTTAACCGGGATGGAACCAGGCTGCTGGCATTAACCTTTGAAAAGGAGATAGAGCAGCTTTTAAACTAGATATTAGGGGAAAGCCGACAGTCGCCCAAGAGCAGATGGTTCGGAAGAATGTATCTTTGAAGGATACTACCAAAAGCAGAGAGGTTCCACAAAAGAGTAAAGTAGCCCAAATGCCCTCAAGTATGGAACAGACAGAGCTTAAAGATCCCAAATTACTCATGTTTAAGACAAATTAATATGGATAAAATACATTCTCTAAAATGCTTGTATGCAAATGCTAGAAGTCTAAAAAATAAGATGGGAGAGTTAGAATATATAGCACTAAATGAAAGGTTAGATATGATTGGAATATCAGAGACATGGTGGAAGGACGACAACCAGTGGGACACACTGATACCTGGGTACAAACTATATCGTAATGATAGAGCTGATCAAATTGGTGGAGGGGTTGCTCTCTATGTTAGAGAGGGCATTGAGTCAGAAAGGATTAAAGTTTTGCAGGAAACAAAATCTGCTGTAGAATCTATATGGATTGAAATTCCATGTAAAAGGGGGAAGGCAATGGCAGTGGGGGTGTACTATCGAGCGCCTGGCCAGAATGACCAAATGGATGATGAAATGCTCAAAGAAATCAAGGAAGCTAACAAAAGTTACAACACAGTAATAATAATGGGTGATTTCAATTACCCCGGTATCGACTGGTTCCTAGATGAAATAAATGACTTCTTGGAGCAGCTGGTTCATGAACCGACCAGAGGGGAAGCCATATTAGACCTAATCCTTAGTGGAACACCAGATCTAGTGCAAGAGATAAGGTTGTTGGGGCCCCTTGGCAATAGTGATCATAGCATGATCACCTTTGATTTAATTAGTGGAGGAGGGATAGTAAGGAAAACCACAGTACTACCTTTTAACTTTCGAAAGGGAGACTATGATAAAATGAGGAAAACAGTCATGAAAAAACTAAAAGGAGCAGTTGCAAAGGTTAAAGACGTACATCAGGCTTGGCTGTTGTTGAAAAATACTATCTCGGAAGCCCAGACCAGCTGTATTCCACGCTTTAAGAAAAGTGGAAAGAAGTCCAAAAAACTGCCAGCATGGTTTAAAGTTGAGGTCAGAGAGGCTGTTGTTGCCAAAAAAGAATCTTTCAGGAAATGGAAAAAAGAGCCAAACGACGAAACCTGGAAACAGCACAAGCACTGGCAAGTGAAATGCAAGGCATTGATAAGGCAGGCAAAGGGAGAATTTGAGAAGAAGCTTGCTGCAGAAGCAAAAACGCGAAGTAAAGACCTTTTCAAGTACATTCGTAGCAAAAATCCTGTGAGAGAGTCAGTTGGTCCATTAGATGATAAAGGGGTTAAAGGAGCACTAAGAGGCGACAAGGCGATAGCGGAGAGACTGAACGAATTCTTTGCTTCAGTCTTTACTGAGGAAGATGTAGGCATGTTACCCATGACTGAAGTGGTATTTAAAGGTGCAGAAGAATTGAAGGAAATATCGATACATCGAGAAGATGTATTACAACTATTAGATAAGCTGAAGAGTAGCAAATCACCTGGGCCGGATGGTATACATCCAAGGGTATTGAAAGAACTGAAATATGAGATTGCAGACCTGCTATTAGTAATCTGTGAACTATCATTAAAATCATCTCTAATACCCGAAGATTGGAGGATCGCCAATGTAACACCAATTTTTAAAAAGGGTTCCAGGGGTGATCCGGGAAACTACAGACCGGTGAGCCTGACGTCAATACCGGGAAAAATGATAGAAACCATCATAAAGAATAAAATTACTCAGCATGTAGATAGTCATGAACTAATGAGAGACAGCCAACATGGCTTTAGACAAGGAAGATCTTGTCTTACTAATCTGTTATGTTTTTTTGAAGGAGTGAATAATCAGGTGGACAAAGGTGAGTCGGTTGATATTGTGTATCTGGACTTTCAAAAAGTCTTTGACAAGGTCCCTCATCAGAGACTTTTGGCAAAAAAAAGAGTCATGGGATAGGAGGCAGTGTACTATTGTGGATCAGGAACTGGTTAAAAGATAGAAAGCAGAGGGTAGGGCTAAATGGCCAATTTTCCCAATGGAGAAAGGTGAATAGTGGTGTACCCCAGGGATCTGTGCTGGGTCCGCTGCTTTTTGACATATTCATAAATGACCTGGAAAGTGGAATAACGAGTGAGGTTATCAAATTTGCAGATGACACAAAACTATTTAAAGTTGTTAAAACCCAAGAGGATTGTGAAAAATTGCAAGAGGATCTTGATAAATTGGAAGACTGGGCATCAAAATGGCAGATGAAATTTAATGTGGACAAGTGCAAGGTTATGCACCTAGGGAAGAACAACCCAAACTATGGTTACACGATGCAAGGTTCCACATTAGGAACCACCACCCAGGAAAAAGATTTAGGCGTCATTGTGGATACCATGTTAAAACCCTCGGCCCAGTGTGCAGCGGCGGCCAAGAGAGCAAATAGAATGCTAGGTATGATAAGGAAAGGAATGGAAAATAAAACAAAGGATATTATAATGCCTCTATATCGTTCCATGGTGAGACCGCACCTTGAATATTGTGTGCAATTCTGGTCGCCGTATCTTAAAAAGGATATAGAGTTATTAGAAAAGGTTCAGAGAAGAGCCACCAAAATGGTAAAGGGGATGGAAGGATACTCCTATGAAGAAAGGCTAAAAAGGTTAGGGCTCTTTAACCTGGAAAAGAGACGGCTGAGGGGAGATATGATAGAAGTCTACAAATTAATGAGCGGAGTGGAACGGGTAAACATAGATCGATTGTTTACCTTATCAGAATATAGAAAGACTAGGGGACATGCAATGAAGCTACAGGGTAAACTATTTAAGACTAATAAAAGAAAATATTTTTTCACTCAACGTGTAATCAAACTCTGGAATTTGTTACCCGAGGATGTAGTAAAGGCTGTTAGTGTAGCTGGGTTTAAAAAAGGTTTGGACAAGTTCCTGGAGGAAAGGTCCATAAGCCATTATTAAGAAGGGAACCAGGATATCAATGCTTGAACCAATACAAGCATTGTGGAACCTGTGTCCCTTGGGGAAACTGCTAGGTACATATGACCTAGATTGGCCACTGTTGGAAACAGAATACTGGGCTTGATGGACCTTGGTCTGACCCAGTATGGCATATCTTATGTTCTTATGTTCTTATTTAACTTGCAAATAAGGCAAAAGATACAGCACAAAAATAAAAGAATCACTTTATTATACGAGATTGATCTGTGAGCGCAGATCAGTTTTGGAGAGATGTAGAGAAGCGGTTGACAGATAGGAATGTAGAATCTATTGAAGAACTAACTGAGCAATAAAACTGGGTATTGTCGTGCACCGCCCTGGTGGCCAATGGTCGCCAGGGCAGGTGGGACACAAAATTTTATTATTGAGATAGGAGGGTCCTTTAAGAACCAAGGAGAACTTGGTCTTAGTGGTTCTTAACTCCAATCCTTAAAGAAATCCATGAAAGCAGAGTGGTGGGGTGAAAAAGGCATTTATTCCCTTTACGCATGGGTTCAAAAATGGTTACAACTGAAAGTAAATGTCCTTAAATTCAGGAATGAAAGAAACTCGATGCTTAAGGAGAAACTGTTAACCTTCACAGTATTGGTAATGCTCAAAAACAGCTTCCAGCTTAAAGCAACATTTTCCTTATATTTCTGCTTAGCAAATTAAAGACAGCCTGAGGACAATACAGGCAGTTCATAAATCTAGCAGAGACTCTATGCTAGAGGAAACACACAATGAGCAATCCATCTCCTCTCCTGATAACTGCTCTGCCAGTTCCACTTGCATCGGTTCTGGAGAAGATATGGCTAGCTCTGTGCCATCAGCTTCTTGGATAATATGTTCTGGAGGTTTATATATCTCCTGAAGTACTTGCCAGTGTCCTGGGCCTAGCCTAGAGCGTTGGCCACGTGTTAAATTAGGAGTAGTTGTGCTTTCTCTTCTCAAAGGTTTTACACTACCTTCAAAAGAACTTTTAAAAGGTAAAGCTTTCCTCCTAGGAATGTAATTAGCATACCTTGTATTGCAGCAGCATGAAGGCGAAAGGTTTTCTTCTTCCACTTGCTTCCCACACTCAGAAGGATGATGCCAATTATTTCTTTGAAAGTTTAATTTACCTTTCAGCCTTGGAATCAGTTCCCCTGGAAAGTGCCTGCTTCTGCAACAGCCCAATTCCTGGCTTCCCTGCTCAGCCTGGCTCTGCTTTCCCAACTGATTCTCCTTTGGTTCCTGCTTGTAATCAGTGTAGTGCTTTCTCCTCTGCCAGCAAACAGCTTTCTCTCCAGCTTGCCCCGGTCCTCCCTTAGCTTGAGCCAGTCCTTCTTTAGCTCGAGGTGGTTCTCCGTTAGCTCCTTGTGGCCTCCCTTTCCAGTCTTCCCTCCCTTCCTTATAAAGGACACCTGCCTTTGAGGAATGTGAACTGTTTGTCAGGTGCTGTTGACCAGCTGGGCGTGGCCCTTCAGTCTCTCTGAACGTAGTCCTGCTCCCTCTAGCTGGTCCCTGTGAATATTGCACTCTGTGCACATCTTTTCCTTTCTGACAAACAGGTTCTTTTTTTCCATCTTGGCTTTCATCAGCCTTCGCTGCATGACAGTATGCAGGACAATAATTGATGAGGTGGTGTCGTTGAAGCAGGTGGTATAGAGGGATTGAGGTGGGTTGTGTAAGTACTTTGTAGAATAGCAGAAGTTCAAACAGAAGCACCAAAAAAGAGTGAGAGGAAATGGCATTTCAAGAGTGAAACAGGGTAAGGAAGCATACTTTCAAGAGTAGCAACGCAATTTACAGCAAGTAAACAGACGACAAGCTGACAGATAGAATACTTTAGGGCTGTGAACTTAGGAGAGGCATGGAAGAAATGAGAGCATGGATGCATTTTAAAAGGTTGTGGGATTAAGTGGGTTCTCTATTCTATTAATGGGGTGGAGCTTTATGTTAGGAGACACAAACAGATGAGAATTAGGTGAAGCAAGGATTGTAGGATGTGCGAGTGTCTTTAACCGATTATGTTTTTGTTTATTTCGCTTGATAGACCGCCCTTCTGTGGTAATCTATGGGACTGGTAGATGGGCACAGGGCAGCTGCTAAGGTGAGATGGGAGGGTATTGGTTCTGAAGACCAAGTTTAGCTTGGGGTGACTTTGGATATTAATTGAACCACAAGATACTTTGGAGTTTGTGTGGAGTAATGTGCTTAACAGGGAAATGAGGGGGTATGTATGTGGGCCCTCTAGTCAAGCTCTAGCTATCTTCTCCTGAAAGAAAGATGCCAAAGTGCAGACAACCATGCAAAGCCATATTACTGATAGAAGTAATTGAGTTGACTAGTAAGGGGATGAAATGGGAGACTTTTTGGATGCTTAGTAAGAACCTAGCTAGGTATTTGGGGATCAGTGTGGATATGGATTGGTCCTTTTTAGACAATTGCGCATAGTGATTCAAGGAGATCAGCAATCAGTAAGGTTAAGTCTGAGCTACAGGGATCACCTTTATCTCCCATTCTCTCAATATCTATTTGAGGGCAGTGGTAAATGTGATTAGGAAGTTTGGGTTTAGAACTTTATATGCTAATAATAGATAGATTTTTGGTCCTGGTGGGCAGGATATTTCAGAAACGTTGAGAATGGGGGAGTGCTTTCGATATTTAGGAGGCTGGACAGCATCCAATAAACTCTATTAAACATGGAAAATACAAAGGTTTTGTGGACTAGTTATAAAAATATTATGTGAGAGAGTGGTTCTGCCTGTGAAATTATAAGTTAAAAGTTTGGGAGTCATTCTGAACTCAGTTTTGTCTAAATGACTAAATTGGCCTGGAAATGGGAATAACGAGCGAGGTAATCAAATTTGCAGATGACACAAAATTATTCAAAGTTGTTAAAATGCAAGAAGACTGTGAAAAATTGCAAGAGGACCTTTATAAATTGGAAGACTGCAAGTTCAAACAGCAGATGAAATTTAATGTGGACAAGTGCAAAAGGTTATGCACCTACGAAAGAACAACCCAACTATGGCTACACAATGCAAGGTTCCACATTAGGAACCACCACCAAGGAAAAAGATGTAGGCATCATCGTGGATAACATATTGAAACCTTCCACCCAGTGTGCAGCGGTGGTCAAGAAGACAAAATAGAATGCTAGGAATCCTAAGGAAAGGAAAGGAGAATAAAACAAAGGATATTATGATGCCTCTGTACCGTTCCATGGTGCGACCACACCTTGAATATTGTGTGCAATTCTGGTCACCGTATCTTAAAAAGGATATAGCGGAATTAGAAAAGGTACAAAGAAAAGCCACCAAAATGGTAAAGGGGATGGAAACATACCCCTACGAGGAGAGGCTTAAAAAGTTAGGGCAACCTGGAAAAGAGACGGCTGAGGAGAGATACGATAAGAGGTCTATAAATTAATGGAGTGGAACGGGTAAGATTGATTGTTTATGCCATCAAAAAGCAGAAAAAACCTAAGGGACATGCAATGAAGCTACAATGTAACCCGTTTAAGACTAATAAGAGAAAATATTTTTTCACGCAACGGAGTAACCAAACTCTGGAATTCGTTACCAGAGGATGTAGTAAAAGCTGTTAGTGTAGCCAGGTTTAAAAAAGGTTTGGACAAGTTCCTGGAGGAAAGGTCCATAAACCATTATTAAAAAGGACTTGGGAAATCCACTGCTTGCCCCATACAAGCATTGTGGAACTTGTGTGTCTTTTTGGGAAACTGCTAGGTACTTGTTACCTGAATTGGCCACTGTTGGAAACAAGATACTGGGCTTGATGGACCTTGGTCTGACCCAGTATGGCATATCTTAATCCCTTATGAACAGTGGGTTAATATGGTAGTAGTATTTTTAGACTTGACCACTGCATTTAACACAGTCCATCATGATTTATTAAAAAGGAGAAATTTCATTTTACCGTTAATTTCCTTTTCTGGAATCCTGCTAGACCAGACCAGACAAGTGGGTTAAGTCCCCCTGCCAGCAGATGTTGGAGACAGAAAAGCACCAGAAGCTTCAGTGTTGAGCCCTGGTATATATAGAGGCTCCCCTAGGGGTCACATTCAGTATAACCTTGCAAAGCAGTGGCAACTACAATGTTGCAAACCCCCCCCCCCCCAAAAAAAAAACCTGCCCAGGTGCAGCTATGTACAAAGAGGACAGCCAGCACACAAGGTGAACTATATGGCGATGGGCGGAGATCACGGCCACCAGGAAGATTGTTTTTGAAGGATAGATAGCAGAGAGAAATATGCTGCAAGGGCTCAAAAGGAGGTTGCATGAGACTGCTGAGTACCAAGGTAAGTCCAGGGAGGGACCACTGGGCGTAGCAGAGGGTGAAGAGATTTGATGCTTCAGAGGAAATGGCTGACATTGGCATGCGAAGCCATGGAATGGCCCGCAATGGAACCTCAAAAACAGGTGAGGACTGCCACCTGAACCTGTAGGGAAGAGAGGGGTAAGCCCTTATCAAAGCCCTTCTGTAAAATGGCTAGGATATCTGGCACTTGTGCCTTGCCTTGCACACCCTCTGTGACCACACCCTGGTACAAGCAAAGTGGAGGGTGGCTGTGCTTTGAGGGAGGTCTGTACGACCTCCTGGGAATAGCCCTTTCACATCAACCGCTTCCTTTCAAGAGCCAAGCTGTAAGAGAGTAAGGAGCTGAGATGTCCATGAAATGTATTTATTTTTATTAGAAATTTTTATACCACATTTTCCAGCAGATCAAATGCAGTTTAAATGGTACATATTCAGTTACATGGAACAGTTAAAACTATGTACATTAGAATTGTTATAAACAGTCGAATACGTAGAACATATGAACTATATACATATTTAGACCCAAGATAGTATTTAGATTAGGTCTAGGTAGGGTGCCTTGTCGTAGGAGACACCTGCATGTGCCACATGGCAGGGGATCCATTGTGAATAAGTGTACCAGATTGGCATACCATGGGCGTCGCGTCCAATCTGAAGCAACTAGAATGATTAGGCTCGGGTGCGCTTTGATTTGGCCAAGTGCACGGCCGATCAGTGGCCATGGAGGGAAGAGATAGAGGCGTACCCTTGTCGGCCAGGGGAGAATGAGGCCATCAAGACTCTGGGAACCAGGCTCCTGCTGGCGACTGAAGAATGCCGGATTCTTGGCACTGGACACAGTGGCCATTAAGTTGAGGCTGGGCTGCCCCCAGCTGCGTATAATCCTCTGGAATGCCCATGGAGCGAACTCCCACTCGCTGGGATATAGGGCATTCTGACTGAGAAAGTCAGCTTGCACATTCTCCACTCCCACAATGCACCATGCCAAAACAGCGTTGAGGTGACTTTCCGCCCAAAGCAATTGAAGGTTCATTTCCCTGGCCACCGCAGGACACTTGGTTCCCCCTTGTCTATTGAGGAAGGCTACTGTTATGGCATTGTCCCACAGGATGCGTACTGCCTGACTCTGCAGCAGGGGCTGGAATGCCAAAAGTGTGAGACAAACTGCCCGGGCTTCGAGCAGCCAATGTGATTCGCAAAGCATTTGTGAGCCCTGCGCTATCTAGTTGCGACAATGAGCTCCCCAGCTCAAGAGGCTGGCATCCGTTGTCACCACAGTCCAGTGCAGGATTTCCAAAGGCATTCCCTGCAGTAGGTGGCGTGGAGAGAGCCACCACTGAAGGCTGTTGCACACCAAGCAAGGAAGGGGCAGCCGGATCTTGTAATTCTCACAGAGGGGAGACCACTGGGACAGAAGCACCCACTGGAGCAGGCACATTTGTGTTTATGCCTACGGCACCACTTTGATAGTGGACACCATCCTCCCCAAATCTGCAGATAATCCCAGACACAGGGCTGAATTTGCATCAGGAAGGTCTGGAGCTGGGCTACAAATTTTGACACCGGTTATGTGTGAGGAAGACTCGCCCAAGCCTGATGTCGAATCTGAGGCCTAGAAATTCCAGAGACTGAGAGGGACGTAGGGAGCTCTTGGCAAGATTTACCACCCATCCGAGCCTCTGCAGGAAGGACACCACCTGCACTACTGCCTGAACCGCTTCCGGGAGAGATTTTGCCCTGATAAGCCAATTGTCCAGATATGGGTGAACTCTGGTACCCTTGTGACAGAGTGCAGCAGCTGCTACCATCATCACCTTGGAGAAGATGTGGGGCGCCGTGGCCAGGCCAAACGGCATTGCCCTGAATTGGAAGTGTTGGCCCAGAACAACAAAGCGGAGGAAATGCTGTTGATCCTCACAAATAGGGATATGGGAATAGGCGAGATCCAGAAAGGTTAGATCCTCTCCCTGTCACACAGCCAAGATGATTGAGTGGAGTGTTTCCATGCATAAGCGGGCCACTCAGAGAACAGCTGATGCCTTTGAGATCCAGTATGGGCTGAAAGGACCTGTCCTTTTTGGGAATGACCAAGTAGATAGAGTATCGCCCTAGACCTTTTTTTTTTGGAGAGAAGTACTGGGCAGATGGCCTGCATTTTTAAAAGACGTTGAAGAATGATGAGTCTTGCTGCTTGCTTGAGGGCTGATCCGCACGGGGACACTAAGAAGGCATTCTGGATTGGCTTGGCTTAGCACACTCAAGGACATATTTAACTGGTTTTATATATTGCTTTATCATTTCAATCAAAGTGGTTTACATTGTAACTTAAACTTGGTGATGTACATTAAACAGGGATATTGGTAACGTGGATTTTTCTGAGGCAATGGAGGGTTAAGTGACTTGCCCAAGGCCACAAGGAGTGCTAGTCTCTGGGTTTCCAAGCCAGTGCTCTAACCATTAGGCTACTCCTCCACTCCATAACCATGGTAACTAATATTGAGCACTCAGTGATCATGGTTATGCTGGCCAACTCCCAAAAAAAAAAGGGGTCAAGCATCCGCCAACCGGAGGTGTCCTGGAGCGAGCCTCGGGACTGTCAGCAGGAAGAGCGGTTTTACCCGGAAAACTTGTTGGAAGAAGAGTAGTTATCTTTAGTCCTTCGCACACCCCGAAAGAGCTGCTGATGGGGCCTGGATCTGGACCAACTAGCTGAAAAGGAGGAGGATCTGTGCCTCATATCACGGAAACGTTACCTGGTGTATGATGATGATGGTGGTGGCGGCGGCGGCAGCGGCACACTAGCCCCTGAGCATGACAAAGAAGTCCTAGGCTTGTCTTCAGGCAGGCGCTGGAGCTTGATGTCCCAGAGATCCTTGACAAGGTTCTGCAGATCATCCCCAAAGAGCAACTTGCCCATAAAAGGGAGTTTGGCAAGACAGGCTTTGGAAGCCGTATCTGTGGACCACTGGCAGAGCCAAAGCTACCAGCGAGCCATCGTGACAGCTATTACATAGCATGCAGACAGATGTTGGAGGTCATAAAGGGCATCCATCAAAAAGGATGACAGATTCTAGTATTGCTGCTGCTGGGTCTTCTGGGAGGAGCTGAATCCAACGTAAGAGTGCCTGGGTGGCCAGGTCTCCACAAACAGGCCTGGAGAGCAAGTGAGGAAGCAGAAAAGGCCATGTTTAAAAGGCCTTCCACCTTGCGGTCCTGCAGATCATGGAGAGCTGCTTGGAATAGTGGTATGCTTAGTAACTGCCGTTACCAAGGCATCTACCTTGGGCTAATGGAGCCAAGTATCAAGGTCAGTCAAAGACCAGACATAATAGCAGTCGAGATATGTCTTGCAGAGCACAAGGTGGCCTCAGGGGAGGCCAATTCCAGTGAGACCATGTGTTGTAACTCCAAAGGAAAAGGAAAAGCCTTAGGAGGTTTATAAATGCCCACTAAGATCTGGTCAGCCTGAGGCTTTCCCGGAGTGAACTCCTGTTGGTCCAGATCCTCCACGATTCTGAGTGCCTCTGAAATCTACACAATAAGTGTGGATAGTTTGTCGTTATGGAATAAGTAGAAATTCTGCATCATCTTGATCTTCCTCGAGATCGTCCAAAAGAGGCCATTTGCCATCCTCACGAACAGACGCACTGCCTAGACTGCCATCTTCCAGAGAAGCAGCAGACCAATCTCTAGAGGCCCAGGTCACCTCCTTGGGTGGGCGTGATAACCCTTAGGGAGGCAGCTGTCTCTGGGTACTTTTTCTGGATGAAGAGCTACCCCCCTGCGCAACTGCCACCACAGATGGCATGCCTATAGTGGTGGGGGCAGGGTTGGCATTCCAGAGGGAAGACCATAAACTGAGCAGTATCAGTATCCAAAGGTTGAATGACATCCCCAGAGACCTGAGGCAACAGCCGTGGTGGGAAAAGGTGCTTCTGAACATCGCAATTCAGGACTTGCTTTCAGATTAGAAGGGATCAGAGGAGACCCTGTCTGAGGCACTTGATCATGATTTGGGCAATCTAGATGTTCATGAGAGGGGTTCCCTCCCCCACCCCGGTCTGCCGAACATACAGTGCAGAGCCAGTCAACCAACTACCGACGTTTATCGTGTTGCATCGCCGGCGGCTGTAAAGTCACCGGCATCACAGGTTAAGGCGGATAAAATGATTTGCCTGCAACTGCGGCTAGTGCAGGTGTTTCCGGTCAGTTTTGCTAGCCAGGAAGTGTTCTAAGACCTTTAAGCAGTGCAGAACAGATAGCGGGGAAATCCAAAATGGCCACCGGAGCATGGTACGGCTGATCAGCAAAGGAAATTTTGGTGGGAAGTTCACAGCCAGAGAAGTGACAGTTAACTATGGTTGAAGAGCTGATGACCCCTGGGAATGCAGTGAAGGGCAGCAAAGGGCAAGTCTGATATGGCAAAAATAATCAATCCCGGGGGAGGGAGAATCGTCTTTCTCACTGCAGTCTTCAGTGCCTGTCAGTGCTGCTAAGAGGGAGAGCTACTCAAACTGGAGTAGCTAAAAACAAAAACGCTAAGGAACAAGCTGTGCTCACTGAGCAGGTATAGTGAGGCTTCCAAACCGACCTGCCTGACCAGGAGCCTGCTCCCCCACGACAGGAGCAGCTGCACAGATCCTCTTGATCTGGCGCTGACTGAGAAGGAAAAGCTACACCGATCCTCTTGATCAGGAGCTTTTTTCAGTAAGGCAGTGGGAAACTCCAGAGGAGCATCTTTTTGCGCTCTGGAGACGTCCACAATAAGAAGCTGAGCTCAAAATGTGTTTACCAGCAGGGTCTCACAGAGGGCCTGCCAGGAGCAAAGGAAAGAAACATCCACATCTGCTGGAGACAGAGAAATACTGAATGCGACCCCTAGGGGAGCCTCTATATATACCAGGGCTCAACACTGAAGCTTCTGGTGCTTTTCTCCGTCTCCAACATCTGCTGGCAGGGGGACTTAACCCACTTGTCTAGACTGGTCTAGCAGGATGAATTGGAATATATTTTTCAGAACTAGGGACTAAGGATACAGGTGTACACTGGTAGTCCTCAGTTCTGGAGAGATGGTGCTGCCAATCATATTGGAACAAGATTATTTAAAAGTATATCTGGTAAGCTGGGGGTCTGTGCTCTTCCCTGTTATTAACTTTGTCCATCTTCTTTGGAAAGTGCTGCAATGAGTGAGTTTCATGTTACTTTTGTTTTGCAGACAGATAGATCTAAATTTCCTAAAGGAAAAGAAAGGTGGTAGCGTTGAGGAAAGATATCTGAAGAAAATTAATGATGGGCTACAGATAGTTGCCTCTATTTCAGAATAATAAATTGAAATGTCAGCAAATCAGTGGAACTCTGATGATAAAGAGAAGCCTCACTATGAGTTTGTAATTCAAGTTCAAAAGGAATTAATCCCTGTTAAGATGTCAATAAGAAACCTGGGGATCTAGTTAGATATGTACTTTAAAATATAATGCAATATCACTAAATCAGTACAGGTGGTCTTTAGCAGTTAAATGAGTTATCAGCTAATCTGTAATTTAATTTCTGCTTTTTCTACACTTATTTTTAATAATTATAAATCATTTTGAATGCTTTAGATCACTAAGATGGTTTGCTAATAAAAAATGCTTCAGCAGATTCACCTTTGCAAAATACAACTGCCTGTTTGATAGGAAGCTGTTTAGATCCAAGAGATCATATTATCTTTATGCTCAAGAAACCTCACTGGTTGCCAGTTGAACAGCATGATTGTTTAAGATACTAATGTTACTATCTGTACGTGCAAGAGTGCAGTGGGCCAGAATACTTGACTTACTGGGTTGTTCCATACAAACAATGTTGTAATTTGGGCTCTTCTTGGGAGAATCTGTTAGTAGGTCTCTCATAATTTTTCAGATCAACAGCATTCTTGGTTGTTACTCCAGTTCTCTGGAATAAGCTACCTTTGATAGTATGGTTTTGCAAAAGGTTTAAGGCATGGCACATAGTTCTGGAACCAGAGGCTTATAGTCAACTGGGTATGGATAGACTGGTAGGTGATATTTCATTGATTTCAAGATATTTTAATATAAGGAGCGATTAAAATAGAAAGCTGAAAATCAGGGAAGGCAGGGTTCAAATCTCACTCAGCGCTTCTTATGACCCTGGCCAAGCAGCTTAACCTTCCACTGCCTTAGGTACAAACTTAGGGCCCAATATTCAGCTATACTTATCCAGTCAGTTGCCACTAACTGGATAACTGCCACTGACTGAGACTCTGCAGCACTATCTAGATAGTGTCACTGCCTATCACCATAGACCACCTCAACACTATCTGGATAGAGATGGGGCAGCCCTTGGGTGGTGCAAGAGCATTATCCAGATAAAGGCAATTTTCAGCACTACCATCCAGATAACTATCCAAATAACTTAAGACAGATGTCCTATGTACTATGTGGCTAGGTTATCTGGATAACAGCTGTAGATTTCTCCTATCCTCCCTTCTTTTTCAATCTCTGTGGATAACGCTCTACCCGTTTCCTCGGTTTGCAACCTTGGTGGTATCCAACTCCTCCCTCTCCTCCTGCACACACATCCAACTGATAGCTAAAACCTGTTTCTTTCTCCACAACATCAGCAGAATTCATCCCTTCCTTTCTGAACACACTACTAAGATACTAGTCACCTCCCGTCTAGACTATTGCAACCTCCTCCTTGCTGGTCTCCCTCAGAATCGTCTCTCCCCCTTTCAGAATGTTCAAAACAACTGTGAGAGTAATCTTCCGCCAGCCTCGATATGCTCATATCACCTCTCTTCTCAAGTCACTTTATTGGCTCTCTGTTTCCGTATCCAGTTCAAACTTCACCAACTGACCTATAAGAACACTCATTCTGCTGCTCCTCACTACCTTTCCTCTCTTATCTCTCCCTATATCTCTCTTTGCAAACTCCACTCTTCTGGCAGATCCCTTCTATCTGCCAACTCCGATCCTTCCACCTTGCTGCTCCTTATTCCTGGAACAAACTACCTGAATCTGTATGTCAGGCTTCATCTCTGGTCCTTTTCAAATCTAGGCTCAAAACTCACCTCTTCGAGGCAGCTTTTGAGTCCTGATCCACTTAGTCTCCTATGTATTTCCTTAACATTCCCCTTGACGTATCCTTGTCTTCAGCTGTTATGTTGTCTGTCTTGACTAGATTATAAACTCTGATGAGCAGGAACAGTCTTTTACATATGTCTGTACAGCACTACGTACACCAGGTAGAGCTATACAAATGATAAGTAGTAGTGATTACAGTGACCACTCTATCTGGATATTCAGCACCAGCCACTCTCCAAATACTGGCACTGTATATCCAGATTTTATTTAACTGCAAAGGCTAGTATTAAAAAAAATGCTGTCATGATTAAATGTTCAGGGGGAGGTTAGATTCTAAGCCCTCAAGGAAGGGAGAAAACACCTACTGTTCCTGAATAAAATTCACCTTAAGTTACTACTGTTTTTGTAAAAATACTTTACATCTTTTTATGAATTCATAAAATAAGGGAATGTAACATATACCTATTAGAAATCACATTGAGCTTGTTTTTGCATTATCATTTAATAAATTTAAATGGATAGATAAATGAATGAATGTCAAATCAGATAATGAACCGATGATAAAAGAGAAACTGTCAAAAAATAAAACAGTGAGGATTGTGGAAAATTGCAAGAGGATCTTGATAAATTGGAAGACTGGGCATCAAAATGGCAGATGAAATTTAATGTGGAGAAGTGCAAGGTTATGCACCTAGGGAAGAACAACCCAAACTATGGTTACACGATGCAAGGTTCCACATTAGGAACCACCACCCAGGAAAAAGATTTAGGCGTCATTGTGGATACCTTGTTAAAACCCTCGGCCCAGTGTGCAGCGGCGGCCAAGAGAGCAAATAGAATGCTAGGTATGATAAGGAAAGGAATGGAAAATAAAACAAAAGATATTATAATGCCTCTATATCGTTCCATGGTGAGACCGCACCTTGAATATTGTGTGCAATTCTGGTCGCCGTATCTTAAAAAGGATATAGCGATTTTAGAAAAGGTTCAGAGAAGAGCCACCAAAATGGTAAAGGGGATGGAAGGCTACTCCTATGAAGAAAGGCTAAAAAGGTTGGGGCTCTTTAGCCTGGAGAAGAGACGGCTGAGGGGAGATATGATAGAAGTCTATAAATTAATGAACGGAGTGGAACGGGTAAACGTAGATCGATTGTTTACCTTATCAGAATATGGAAAGACTAGGGGACATGCAATGAAGCTACAGGGTAAACTATTTAAGACTAATAAAAGAAAATATTTTTTCACTCAACGTGTAATCAAACTCTGGAATTTGTTACCGGAGGATGTAGTAAAGGCTGTTAGTGTAGCTGGGTTTAAAAAAGGTTTGGACAAGTTCCTGGAGGAAAGTTCCATAAACCATTATTAAGAAGGGACCCAGGATATCAATGCTTGAACCAGTACAAGCATTGTGGAACCTGTGTCCCTTGGGGAAACTGCTAGGTACGTATGACCTAGATTGGCCACTGTTGGAAACAGAATGCTGGGCTTGATGGACCTTGGTCTGACCCAGTATGGCATATCTTATGTTCTTATGTTCTTATGACAGCAGTTAGTGCATTGATCAGCATTTGAGATACTGAGGAAGGGATTTGGGACATGCCTCTTAGAAGAGTACCTCAAGGTGAGTAACATTCAGGTACAGCAGACATTTTGCCTAAACTTGGAGAGCTTACAAGCTGAGTTTGTACCTAAAACAAAGGAAGATTAAATGATTTACCCAAGATTAGAAGCAGTAGCAATGGAATTTGAAGACTGGCTCCCTTGGTTCTGAGCCCGTAGCTCTAACCATTAGGCTATTCCTCCAAAAGCTGAGAAACGCCTGCAGACTCGCCCCCACCCTACATGCTCTGACCGGAGCAAAACTAGAACTCCACGTTTGTACTGAAAATAGGGCCTGGAACTTATTCTCCCCGAGTCTGGAGGACCGCTATGACCCAAGAACCTCAATGTGGAGCAGGTTCGGGTCATTCTTCAGCTCTCCCTATCGGAGACAGATGGATGGATCCCAGAAAGACCAGTTACAATGTCAAGGCCCCGAGGTCCAAAAAGAACTAAGACCGGTCTCCGTGAGGCCAGCAACTCGTCCCAAACCAACGGCTGAGACTGCAAAATAAACCTCGTCTCTCTCCTAAGCAACACAGTCACAACACCTACCCCGCTACCAGATGCCATCGTGAAGCTTCAATGAATTAGGAAAAGGTCGCACTGAGAGCCGTAAAGCAAGAAGTCCCCCCAAAGGCCATAGAGTAACCACTAAGAAAGCTAGAGAGCATGAATTTAACCATAGAGATCAGCGAGTGATCATAGAGTCGGGGTTAGGACGAGAGTTGTGGGTGGGGCAGGGGCTGGACAGTAAAGATCGCTATTCGCTACATCCTCATAGTAGAGGGTGATGTCATCTGTGACGAAGCCGAGCGGTCCTTGCTTTCCGTAGTCTGGCATGTTTTGGAAAATTTTGGAGGGGATGTGAGAGAGTTTCCGCGGACAATGTCCAGGCAGCCATCGTTAATCCGATTTCATCTGTTAAAGTGGCCGAATATATCCTGTTTTCTCTTCATTCACCATTAGTATAACCATTCTTAAAAGCATTCGCCCTCGCATGAATACTTTTTACGATGCCAGAAAATTAACTCAGAATTAAGGGCAGCCCCAAGTATTTTTGATTCATGGGTAAAGCAAGCATATTTTTACCTTTTCAAATTTGTAATTAAAATGGACTATTTGGTGCAGGTCAGTCCTGCATTGGATAACTATATGCTAATATGGTCCTACAAAAATACACATTTTTCCATTCTTTTGTATGGGGGATTTGGATTAGATTTCGTATATCTTTTGATCTCTCTTTTGGACTTTTATGCGTTATTGAATTAGGGCACATAAAGTGCTGGTTATATTTGGGGCTTCGTCTTCCTGTCCCAAATGCCCTAAAATGTTCCCTTGGGCATAGAAGAGTTTGTCAAAAGCCAGAGTGTAGAGCTTGTCTGTCCCTCCTTAGTAACAGTTCTAAACAGGCATCATCTAATGGTAAATCTTAGGATGCCAGGTCGCATTCAAGTAATTCCCATGCAGAATGCCAAGGCGCTAAATTACTTCCACAGTGCATAAATGTGCATCTCTAGTAAGCCTCTCTGAGCGTGGCGCTGGTAGCTTCTTCTTGCTGTGCCATTGCCAAATGTGGGCAAGCCCCCTCCCAGGACTCAAACAAACTGATGCAGGCTCCTCCTCCTCCTCTCAGTCTTCAAGCGCAATGCAGACCCAACCTAAGGAGCCAAATAAGGAAGGTAGGCCCTCTCATCGGCGCATACTTGACTCAGTGCCAATGCTGCTCCTCCTCTGACTCCTGAAACTCACCAGTCTCCAGACAGTATAAAGCAAACAGCATACATATTAAGCATCATTTTCATCAGCACAGCCATTCCTCCAGCAAGTGCTCACCTCAACGGCTGTCTTCTCACCATGCCTTTCCATCACAGCTGCACCCAATTATCACCGAACATTGGAGATCATTCCTTTGTGAGAGGTATGAGATGGATAAATCTAGATAACTCATCAGATAAGATCCCTCACAGCCATAGATGCAAGTTCTCTCCTGAATCTATATTTCATTCATCATCTGCATCTTCATCTCCATCACTTCTGAAGAGAGCTTATTCTTTATTTCTTCATCTCAGTAGCTCCAGCAAATGGATTGGATGACAGTGGTAGCCTCCTACCATCTCCTTGAAGACTTCCCAACCAGAGGATACTTTGTAACACCAAATCTTGCAAAAAATTTCAAAACATGTTTCGCTGTCAGCTCAGGACAACTCAGTCCTGAGGGTTGAACTCTTTCAAGCTCTCAAGTACCTGGACAGGCCCGAGGATGATGTAACGTTGCCAGTCAATAAGTTTATTAGACCAGCTTGCTAAGACATGGAAGACGCCATTCTCATGCAAATATAGCTCCAAAAATATGGAGAACAAGTATAAAGGCCAATCAGCTCTGGGGAATGGGAAGCTGCAGCTGTCAGTGCCGGCCCCAGGGTTGGTTTAAGGTGTTGGCGCCCTAGGCGAACCTTAAGCCAGGGCTCAACAAACCCCAGGCGCCAGGTCACCATGGTGACTAAAAAATCAGACCTGGCGCTTGGGACACCTGCAGCATGACGCCCTGGCTGCTCGTGGGGATCCCATCCCCCGCAGGCAGAAGTGCGGAGGGAATTGACTCTGGCTGCTCACAGGGATCTCATTCTGCGCGAGCCAAATTGCCTCCTAAGGCTGCAGTCGCATTGGTACTATCATTGGCTGCCTGCGGAGATCTCATACCCCATGGGCAGAAGTGTGGCATATATAGGCCTTAGCTGCCCGCAGAGATCCTATCCCATGTGGGCAGAATTGCCTCCTAAGGCCCCAATTGTGGCGGAACCAGAACTGACTGCCCATGGGGATCCCATCCCCTGCAGGCAGAAGGACCTTCAAAGGCTGCGATTGCAGTGGGAATTGACCCTGACTGCCCATGGGGATTCCATCCCCTGCGTGCAGAAGTGCTGCGATCGGGGCAGTGACCGGCTCTGCCGGCAGAGGTCATGAGCACTAGCTCCTAAGATTTTGGCCTGTCTCCTAAATCCATACAAAATTTGTCAAGGCCTGTCTTAAGCACTCCAGCTGTCAGAATCTATTGTTTAGCTTTGAATGCCCTGCTCTTTGCCACCCTCAAAAGCTGTCACCCTAAGCAACTGCCTAGTTTGCTAATGGTTGGGCTGCCTAGTTTGCTAATAGTTGTTCAATCTGCTCTCAAAGGGCTGGATGCAGCAAATTGTAAAGCTGGATGATCTCATCCAGTGCATTCCAGAATGCACCACATGGGGCCAAGCACTGCCATTTTCCAAAATGCAGAAGCGTGTGAGCATCACTCTTGCCCCCAACTGTTACAGTACCAGGGGAGGGGTGATCAGAATGCTTTGGGGGTAGGTGTGGGGGGGGGGTAGGTGACACTGGGCCACCAGGGTAGTTTGATTGGGGGGGGGGGGGTTCAGGGCCACTATAGTGTCAGGTTGGGTGGAACAGCAATCAGGGAGTCCGTCTTGGTCATCCGAGATGAAGTGTCAATCTTCACCTCAGTTTACTTCTTTTTAAGCAATCCAGTTCATGCATACACGTGCCAGACTTTACACAGACCCCTATGCACATTGTCAGACGGCTGCCTGGGTGAGAATCTTCACAGTCTTGGCAAGTGCATATATCTATATGATTTGCAAGGGATTGTGGGCAATGCAGTTCATTCACACCAGACACAGCTGCTCACAATAATTAGTTGTGCTTTTAGGTAAAGCCAATAAGATATTTATTTATGGGGTTATTTCTCCCAACACAGATATGCTTGGTAGCACATAAATCAGGTTACTTTCTTTCAGTGTTAAACTTCAAAAAACAAAATCAGGAAAACAACATTTTAACTTATCAGGCAATCAAAGCAAAAGAAATAAGACCTGGTTGGTAACAAACTGGTCTTTTCTGTAGGCTTTAGCTAATATTCTCTTAGCAATGTATCAAACAACAAACAAGATCCACAAAGAAAGAAAAAAACTGTTCTTTTCAGGTTAACTTCTTATATCTTCCCACATAGATTCAGAAGTGATTCAGAGCTCACAAGCAATTAGGTAAGGCTCAATTGCTAGCAGTTATCCAGCTGAAACCCCTTAGCTGGCTTGCTTTCTACTGCGTAGCTAAAAATCCTACTCAGGAGCTTTTCTGAGTAGATTAAAGAACAAGTTTGTATTTCTTTGTGATGGTTGCTGTACTTTGTAACAGAAAATCACCAAAGGAGTTTAGACAGAGAGCAGTCCATGTAAACAGATTCTTCATCTGCTATCACCCCCTCTTCTTCAACAAGCATGGGTTCAATATCATGGATTGGCACAGATGAATCTCCCAATGGAGCACTTTCAGGAGAATACTTGTTTCCCTGCTGTCTTTCAAGGTTATAGCTAGGGCATAGATCAGTGTTCATACCTGAGCTTCCATTGCTGTTAGAGTTCCTCTCTATATAGCCTGGCCAGTATGTAGTCCAGTTCTTATGTCCAGCCTTCCAATCCAGATCCCTGGACACTGGATCTCTCTTCACATACCTTCTGGCACGGGTCTTAGGGTCCCTTCCACGTGCAGCCGTCTCCCTCACAGGTACCGTCTGGAGATTCCTAGCTCTGCAGCACCATTCCTCTGGCTTTCCCCAGTCCAATGGTGTATGCTGGCCCTTGGAATGCCTCCCAGTATACGTACTGCTTTGGACTCTTCTAGACCTCTCAAAGGCTTTTCTCCTCTTTCTTCCAAAGGGTTTCTTTCCCTCTCTGTCCGTCCGGTTTGGCTTCTGCTTCTGATGATCCTCCTGATGATGAAGATGATCAAGCTCAAGCCGCTTCTCTGTAGAATAAACTCTACCTTTATTCTGCTTAGATGAGTGCTCCTCCCTAACACAGCGCAGCTGTTCTGGATCAGGCCCTGCCCTTTGAGATGAGTGCTTAGGGATTACCTCATAGCCCTCCTGATTGAACACACGTTTCCCCACTTCAGCTCCTCTAATGGCTGTTGGAAACCTGGTGCATTCTGGGACTGGTAGTCTTTTATGGGAAAATTCTGTTTTCTTATTTCTACCAGAACTGACAGGTTGCTTGTTCAGAGTCACTTCGCCTTTCCTATAGCTCCTTCCTGAGCTATGATAAGCTTCCTTATCACAACATGTATCTGGTCTGCTCCTCTTGTTTAGCACTCACATTTTGGGCACAGCTTATTTGTATGCTGTTTGCTTACAGCATTGCTGCACAAAACGTCTCTGTTAAACCTGCATTAGAAAACCCTGCATTAGAGCCTTAGTGCTGGGCTCTAGCGCAGGGTTTCTGCATCATGCTGTCAAAGTCTAAGAGCCCCAGATTGCATTCCAATACTCCTCTAGGTAAAGATCACAGATTGTTGGATATTATCAGAAAAAGTGTGTACCAGAATACAATGATAACTGCTATGATAGCGGCACATCAATTTCAGATGTCTGAATTTGTCTATGATATACTGGAGAACATATTGCTGGGTGGGGGCTATTTATGTTTTATTGATTGTACACCGCCTTGAATGCTGTTAAGCAAATTGAGGTTTATAAATGTCTTAAAATAAATAAATAAACAAACATACAAGCTAAACAATCGCCTACTTCAAAGCATCCTTTCGACAACCATGCAAGACTTACAAGAATGCACAGCACTTTCAATACAGTTCACCTTTTACACTGCCACTGGAGGTGCAACCATGGCAGTCACGGCAAGGAGAATGGTGTGTATCAAAGCATCTGGGATGCATGAAGATCTGCATGAAAGCAGTGCCGATGTTCCATGCATGGGGGAAGAACATGTTTAGTGAGAAAGTGAAGAAGACTGCTTCGCTAAATAAAGATGACAGCTCAATCATCCAAATGCTGACTGTTATAGAGAGGTTACTACCCTTGAAGGCGTCATCTGTACCAATATAACTACAGTTAGGCCCAATCTAACCATGCAGTTCCATCATACCAACCATGGCAATACAACAGGGACAAGAAACCAAAGAAGGCAACCTCATCAAAGCAGGCCAAATCGGCTCCCAGCTTTTGGCGGACGTTCACAATCTGGAGTTGTCTGTTGGGGGCATACTCTCTCACAAACTGGGGGCATATCACTACTGACAAATAGGTCTCACGTCCCTTCCCCCAAACAGGTCACCTGTGCGCCATCTCTGCCACCTTGTCAGAGGAAATCCTTCAGAAAAATATTGCATCACTTCTCTCAGCAAAATGCAATAGAGGAAGTTCCACCTTCACAGCAAAATCACAGTTTCTGTTCTAAATACTTCCTCATTCTCAAGGAGTCGGGAGGGATGAGGGATATAGACCTTCGCAAGTTAAACAAATATGTCAGATAGAAATTCAAGATGTGCACCCTAGTACTGATTTTACCTTTAGTCCAATCTGATGACTGAGTAACCTCCCTGGATCTAAAAGATGCTTATACTCATATTCCTATCTACCCAAGGCACAAAAAATATCTGTGATTCAAATTCTTTAACAAGCATTAGCAGCCCCTCCCCCCATTTCTTTACCAAGTGTGTCGCTATAGTAATAGCTTATCTAAGGAACGAAGGAGTATATGTGTTATATAGTGTGGCGCCGTGGTCCCTCCTCGGCGGCTGCCTAGTGGGGGTGACCGGTCATCACACTTGATTCTATGCTTCAACGTAGTAGCTGAGGCCCTTATAATGTAGTTGTGGGCTTATTATGAAAGCAGTCCGAGTGGATGAGGCTGACACAGGAAAATTTGTTATAAATTTTTTTTATTTTTCTTTGCAGCGTCAAAATTGGCAACAGGCCTTGATAAAGGTTCCCAAACAGCAAACAGAAAGAAGGATAATTTCTCCAACAAAAACTTTTCAAAAGAGACATTCAACTGCTCTAGCAAAGCAGTTTCTTCACGCTTTGCTTTTTAACTTAAATTCTTCTTCACTTAAGCAAAACAGTTTAAACTCTGTTACATGCACAGTCCAGCAATCTTCTCAGCTTCTCCCAGCTGCTACAAACCAGCATGTGATTATGTGCTGCCTCTTAGCTTAGAAACAAACAGCATTTTAACACAGCTCCAGCACTAGTAAAAATGGCTGCTTTTAAAGCATGAGGTTTTCCACCTTTTTATCTGCCCTTCACAATGGCTTTACTTAGCACCAGCACTTCTTATATTTTCACACAGCCTTCAATAAACTTCTAAGCATTGCTTGTACAAAACCACATTCCATAGATTCATCAGAGGACACTGGATTATCTTGATAAGACCCAATTTCCATCTCCTCCTCTGTGCTGTCAGGTTCAGAGCTTGGGACACGTTCTGGAACGTTTAGCTGTACTTTCTTTAAAAGTTTAAAAAACTTTTCCCACTTGAGATTCCTTCTCCCCTTTGGAACTGGGTCAGAACCTCTTGCCCTTCTTCCCCTTACTGAATCAATTTCAGGAAATGTTTGGTTTACCTGGCTTGCAGAAACCCTTCCTTTACAAGGCTTTCTGTATTGTTTGGTTATGGGCTCAGAGCTTGAGCTGCTGTCTTCTGTATTACTAATTAAAGATTTATTTGGATTTTTTTTTTGGACAACAAAGATATTGTACTTTATTATAAGAAATTGAACTCATAAGCCAGCCATTCTGCCTGTGAGGACTCATGCTGAGCCAATTTACTAGCTCAGAGACCAAGGCTGTATTTATCTTAACACATCTATCCTGGGGAGTGTTGAAAGGCCAGAAAGGGAGACAGAATTCTTCCCTTGGCCTTTGAACAATTCTCTTGGCCAATATAGAAACATTTGCCTAGATAATGTAAAAGCTTTGAGCTGATTCTAAAACCATGGGGGGTGTCTCCCTTGGCTGGAAAAAGGTGGATGGGGTGGAGAGAAGTTCATGTGAGAGTTCGATCAGCAAAGAATGTTGTATTCTTCAGCCATGCTGAATTAGGAATTAGCTTGCTAGCCCAGCCCAGGAGCTAATGGAACTGAGCTTGGGGGTTACAACCAATCCTGATTTGAGCATGCAGTGTGTTAACCTATGGCATGCAGCCAGCACAAGTCTGATTCTGTGTTAACCTATGGCATGCAGCCAGCATGAGTCTGGTTAAGGTACTTTAGGGGGACTCTCAGAAGGAAAGATGGGACTGCAACTGATATACGAGACAAGCGTTCCGGATTTTCCTCCTGAGAGTGATGGCTAAAACAGTCCCCCACCTGGAGTGATGAGCTATAATATCCGGTAAAAAGTATTAATGCTTACCTCTGCTTTATCATTATTTCAAAAGGACTTAATTTAATAAAACTCATATTGCATTTACTAAAGTGTCTATGCATAGTCTGTGAGCTAAATGAATGACAGGGTTAACTCATATTGTATTTGGGCTAATGAGTGACAGAGTTAACTCATACTGTATTTGCCAGAATATTTTTGCCTAGTCAGTGAACTAGTGAGTGATAGGGTTAAAGGAAAAGCGTAAAACTTGGCAATACATCTTCAGAGTCAGAAATGTAGTTCTGAATCTTTCCCCAGCTCCTTTCTTCCCTCTGGCCCTGACACTTGCCTTGGCAGTTATGGCTGGTCCCTTTAGAATCACCAGGTCTCACAGCCCTGCAGTGCTGTCTCCTCTCCTGGCTTCTCTGGACTCCTGGAATTCCTTCAATTCTCTGCTTTCCTCTGCCTCTGTCCGTCTCTCCTTCCGTCTCTCCCTCACTTGCTGAGTGACGCAGTTTAAATGCTCTGTAGCCTGCTTCCTTCTCTGGCCCCACCCTCTCTCTCCCTGCAGCTGCTCTGGAGACTGGGTGTGGCTTCAGGCTAGCTCTGCAAGTGTGTGTTTTAGTTTCACTTTCTCTTTGGGACCTATGCTTACGTGAGCCCATCCCCCATTTATGGAAAAAAAACTTCTTTTTTTTCACTTTCACAGGGCTGTGCTGCACCCGCATCACCACATATCCCCCCCCTTAAGCTATTACAGGCTGGCGCCACAGCCCGCGCACAGCTTGCAATCCCAACTAGGGCCTGTGGGTTACTGTTCTCTCTTATAGCTACTTCTACAGTACGCTCCTGCCATGGGCATAGTACGTTAATATGGTATACTTGCTGCCTCCCTTTCCCTGTCTCCAATGCGTAAGTTACAGGACCTACTCATTTTAAAACTTTGTAAGGCCCTTTCCAGGCATTCTCAAATTTGGAGCTAGCAGCAGCAACCATTACAAGTACCTCATCCCCCACCTTCAGGACACGTGGTCGTGCTCGTCGGTCATGATAAGACTTCTGACGGGCCTGACTCACCTTTAAGTTCCCTTCTACCGCTTCTGCCATTCGCTGCAAGTGGCCTTTCAAATCTGTTAGGAATTTGGGTACCTCCTGCTCACCCTCCACAGATGCTATCCACTGTTCCCTCAGTATATCCAGCACCCCTCGTGGAGTACGCCCATACATGAGTTCGTATGGGGAAGCGCCTGTGGAGGTCTGCTTCCTCTCCCTACAGGCATATAGCACGAATGGGAGCATTGTATCCCATTCTACCATGTTACCTTCCAGGGTTCTCCTCAACATGCTCTTCAAAGTCTGGTTGAACCTTTCTACCAGGCCATTGGTTTGCGGATGATATGCCGCGGTGCGAATATGACGGATACCAAAGGCATCCCACAGCTGAGCGAGGTATCGGGACATGAAATTACTCCCCCTATCTGTTAAAACCTCCCGAGGGAACCCAACTTCACAAAATATCTTTACTAATTCCATGGCTATGATGCGCGCAGAGGTATTCCGCAAGGGAACTGCCCAAGGAAATCTAGTAGCATGGACGACTATGACCAATATGTATTGGTAGCCCCTTGGTGTTTTTAACAACGGTCCCACTATATCCACTGCCAATCTGTGTACCGGTCTGGTTATAACTGGCATCGGGATCAAGGGCACCTCCGGCGGATGATTCGCCGTGACCCTCTGACAGGACGGGCAAGATGCGCAAAATCTTGACGTCTCCCTAAAAACACCAGGCCAATAAAACCTAGCTAATACTTGCTCCAAGGTGCCTTGTACCCCTTTATGTCCCCCCACCGGGTGATCATGAGCCAATCTTAAGACTATGTTTCTAAAAGAATGAGGTATCACTAACTGTCTCCTCGTATCACCTGTCCGTGAATCTGTACTTTCCCTATACAATATGTTATCTACCAAGAGAAATCTTGGCAGGGTCTCAGATCCTTTCCTGGCGTATTCAAATGCTCGGCCCAGAGCGGGATCTGCCATCTGCTCCCTAGGAAATGAGGGAAATTTTTCCTTTAGCTCCGCAGGAATCCAGGGCAATTCCTGTCCGGCCATCAAATCAGCCCTGCTCTGTGCCCTGGTTTTCCTTTCCCGCCTCCTTTCAGGCTTTCCTTTACTAGGGATGTCTTTTGAGGGAGTAATCAAGTCCCCCTGAAAAGATGTCCCTGGCACAGGGTCTTCCTGAGGGTCACTTCCTTTTTCTGTGCGGGTAGTTATCATACCTGCCTTGAATTCCCCTAGCCTGGGGTCAGCAACCTTTCCTATCTGGGGTAAGGCTTTCTCCCTGGCTGAGTTATCTTCTTGTGAAAAGGTAGCTGGTTGACTGGTTTTTCCCTGCAACTCCTCAGCTAAACCTTTTCTGAATTGAGGCCAGTCACGGCCTAGGACTACGTCATGTGGAAGCCTGGGTACTATAGCCACATCTATTTGCTTTTTCATGCCTAAACCTTCTATTTCCACGGACTGTATGGGATATGTAGAGGCAGCGCCATGGACACAGCGAATCCTGATATGATTTCCAGAGGTCTGTGGTGAGGGTTTGTCTTTCGCCTCTATTTTCTGCCACAGCCTCTGAGATATCATCGATTGGTCTGCGCCTGAGTCCAATAATGCCTCAGTTGGGATCCCTTCCACTTCTACCGTTAACAGGAACCCTTCTCCTGCATCTCTGTGATGGGTGATTACAAAGGCTTTTTTGGCTTTACAATCCCTTTTAAGATGACCAAACTCTCCACACATGAAACATTTTCTCTGTGCACTATACCCTTTATCCACAGTCACACTCTCTTTCCCAAAGCTTTCAAGCTTGGCCTTCCTTTCTAGTGACTCCAGCTTTTCATTCTTAAAAACACCTTCTTTCTCCGGGCTTAATTTATTAGCCTCTAGAAAGCGGTCAGTCAGTGCAATGGCTTCCCGAGTGTTTTTACAATCCTGGAGGACTAGGAAAGTTTGCACATTGCTTGGTACAGATTCCATAAACTGTTCTAAGATTACAGTATCTAATATGGATTCCAAATCCTTAGCCTCTGGCATAAGCCATTTGTACACTAAGCTTTTTACTCTGTGATAAAGTGCTTGAGGTGTCTCACCTAACCTCAATTTACAAGAACGTAACAGCCTGCGATAGACCGTGGGGTTTAATCCCAAGCGATCCTTAACAGCTTGCTTTACTTCTTTGTAATCCATAACTAGACTAGCAGGCATGGCCCTGTAGGCCGCTAAAGCTTCGCCCGTGAGAGAAGCAGCGAATCTTAGCGCCCACTGTTCCTTTGGCCACCTGGCCAGGAGAGTTATTCTCTCAAATGCCTCAATATAGTCATCAACATCATCGTCTCTAGTGAGGCGTCCACACGAGAAAGTCCCAGTACCTGGACAGTCCCACCCCTGGAAACCTGCCCCTGAACCTGGTACAGTCCTTGCAGCTTCTTCCTTTTTTCCTTGCGCTGCAAGCCAGCTGGACATCATCTCTAGTAGTGGTGCTTGTTGGACTTGGAACATTGCCTTTGCCTGTTCTAGGCTCTGCGCTGACATCTCCCGTTGTCTGTCAAACTGGTTAGCAACCCAGTCCAGGATGTTGCGATTCTCCATTGCTCCGGTAGTACTGTGAAGAAAACAGAAGAGAACAAACACCAAGCGCGGTACTTCCTTATGTTCCCCCTGTCTTGGTGATCACTCCCCTACAGCCACCCTCTTACACCAGCCTTATCCAGCAATGACCCTCCAGCCTACGGGTTACCTGGCTCTGGTGCAGAGTCTCACTTTGTCAACCCTGTGGATCCTGAATCCAGCTCCACTGCCACTCCGGATTTTCCTCTGCTCCGCAGACCGGGCGTGTTGACAACAGCTGCTCCTAGGGGTTCTCTCCTCCTTCCGAGGTCAGGATCTCCTTTCTGGCGTGCCAAACCTGACCCACACGAAAAAAAATCCAAGAACTACGCCACCTGTGGCGCCGTGGTCCCTCCTAGGCGGCTGCCTAGTGGGGGCGACCGGTCATCACACTTGATTCTATGCTTCAACGTAGTAGCTGAGGCCCTTATAATGTAGTTGTGGGCTTATTATTAAAGCAGTCCGAGTGGATGAGGCTGACACAGGAAAATTTGTTATAAATTTTTTTTATTTTTCTTTGCAGCGTCAAAATTGGCAACAGGCCTTGATAAAGGTTCCCAAACAGCAAACAGAAAGAAGGATAATTTCTCCAACAAAAACTTTTCAAAAGAGACATTCAACTGCTCTAGCAAAGCAGTTTCTTCACTCTTTGCTTTTTAACTTAAATTCTTCTTCACTTAAGCAAAACAGTTTAAACTCTGTTACATGCACAGTCCAGCAATCTTCTCAGCTTCTCCCAGCTGCTACAAACCAGCGTGTGATTATGTGCTGCCTCTTAGCTTAGAAACAAACAGCATTTTAACACAGCTCCAGCACTAGTAAAAATGGCTGCTTTTAAAGCATGAGGTTTTCCACCTTTTTATCTGCCCTTCACAATGGCTTTACTTAGCACCAGCACTTCTTATATTTTCACACAGCCTTCAATAAACTTCTAAGCATTGCTTGTACAAAAACCACATTCCATAGATTCATCAGAGGACACTGGATTATCTTGATAAGACCCAATTTCCATCTCCTCCTCTGTGCTGTCAGGTTCAGAGCTTGGGACACGTTCTGGAACGTCTAGCTGTACTTTCTTTAAAAGTTTAAAAAACTTTTCCCACTTGAGATTCCTTCTCCCCTTTGGAACTGGGTCAGAACCTCTTGCCCTTCTTCCCCTTACTGAATCAATTTCAGGAAATGTTTGGTTTACCTGGCTTGCAGAAACCCTTCCTTTACAAGGCTTTCTGTATTGTTTGGTTACGGGCTCAGAGCTTGAGCTGCTGTCTTCAGAGTCAGAAATGTAGTTCTGAATATTTCCCCAGCTCCTTTCTTCCCTCTGGCCCTGACACTTGCCTTGGCAGTTATGGCTGGTCCCTTTAGAATCACCAGGTCTCACAGCCCTGCAGTGCTGTCTTCTCTCCTGGCTTCTCTGGACTCCTGGAATTCCTTCAATTCTCTGCTTTCCTCTGCCTCTGTCCGTCTCTCCTTCCGTCTCTCCCTCACTTGCTGAGTGACGCAGTTTAAATGCTCTGTAGCCTGCTTCCTTCTCTGGCCCCACCCTCTCTCTCCCTGCAGCTGCTCTGGAGACTGGGTGTGGCTTCAGGCTAGCTCTGCAAATGTGTGTTTTAGTTTCACTTTCTCTTTGGGACCTATGCTTAGATGAGCCCATCCCCCATTTATGGAAAAAAAACTTCTTTTTTTCACTTTCACAGGGCTGTGCTGCACCCGCATCACCACAATAGAAACATAGAAATATGATGACAGAAAAAGACCACATGGCCTATCTAGTCTGTCCTTCCATAACAACTACAACAATCCCCTTTTTACCTTTAGAGATCCTCTGTGTTTGTCCCATGCTTTTTTGAATTCAGTTACTATCCTCATCTCTACCACCTCCACTGGGAGACTATTCCACGGATCCACTACTGTTTCCGTAAAGAAATATTTCCCCATATCACTCCTGAATCTATCTCCCTTCACCCTCATCCCATGTCCCCTTGTAGCAGAACTTGCTTTCAATTGAAAGAGGCTCTCTCCCTGAACATTTATGCCACAGAGGTATTTAAACATCTCAATCATATCACCTCTATCCCGCCTTTCCTCTAAGGTGAACATATTAAGATCCTTCAGTCTGTCCTCATATGCTTTATAATGAAGACCACTAATCATTTTAGTAGCCACCCTCTGCACCGACTCCATCCTGTTCACATTCTTTTGAAGGTGCGGTCTCCAGAATTGCACACTATACTCCAAATGAGGTCGCACCAAAGACTTATACAGAGGCATTATCACCTCCTTTTTTCTGCTAGCCATTCCTCTCTGTATGCACCCAAGCATCCTTCTAGCTTTTGCCGTCGCCTTTTCTACCTGTTTAGCTACTTTAAGATCATCAGACACAACCACGCCTAGGTCCCGCTCTTCTTTAGTGAACAAAAGTACTTCACCCTCTATACTATATTGCTCCCTTGGATTGCTGCAGCCCAAATGCATGACCTTACATTTTTTAACATTAAATCCCAGCTGCCAAATTCTAGACCATTCTTCAAGCTTAGCTAGATCCCTCCTCATGTTATCTACCCCTTCCTGGGTGTCTACTCTATTGCAGATTTTGGTATCATCCGCAAAGAGGCAAACCTTACCTGAAAGCCCTTCCGCTATATCACTAACAAAGATGTTAAAAATATCTCGACAGCTGGTTCATTATAGGGAACAGCATGCAGATAATTCTCGATTCATTGCACCAAACAGTCCGAACATCACAAACGTAAGATTCATAATCAACCCAGAACAAAATTCTCTTTTTCCATCTCAATTCATGGAGTTTATCGGAGCAATCAGTCACACCTCCTCAACTACTGTTATGATGTCCGCCTTTAGAGCTAAGTGATACACTCAATTGTCTGAGATATCTCTTACAGGCGGTGCATATTCACAGTTCACATATTGAAGCTGTTGGGTCATATGGCAGTAACAGTCTATGGCAGCTTAAGTTTCAATGGAATCAGCTCACTCATCCTCTCTCCCATCAAGATGAAATCACCAACACTCTCTGCAAAACTATTCAGTGATGGGCATCACTCTCCAATCTGCTTTGTGTCAGATACCTACACCCACCCACTCCCCAAGAAACTCATAACAGATGCATCAACTACGGGATGGGGAGCCCACCTACATGGTCTACAGACACAGGGAAAATGGTCTGCCAGAGAAAAATCCCTCCACATCAATCAGTTCAAACTCAGAGCAATCCACTATGCTTTGCCCACTCATTGACAGGTTGTGTCCTCCAAGTTCAGACTGACAATAAGGTAGCAATGTTCTACATCAACAAGCAAGGGGGAATGGTCTCACTCCATCTCTGTCGTGAGATTATTCTCTTTTGGAACCTAGTGCTGTCCTACAACATTTTCCTAGTGGCAACGTATCTCTTAGGGCAGTGATGGCTAACCTTTTTGAGCCCGAGTGCCCAAACTGCCGCACAAAACCAAAGAATTTCCTCAAAGTGCCAGCACGTCATTTGCATAAGTGGTCTTATTTGCATAAATATTTGCATAATGTTACCATACACTAACTTTTAGTAAACATGTCTCTTAATGAGTGTATGGATAAAGAAAGACTAAAAGATTTCTACATTACTATAATCCAGTGCCAACCGCCAGGCACATTAGGAACTACTACAAACGCTGCCCATTTAGAATCCATAGCAAACCCGCCGTATCCTGACAGCATTACCAGGACTCACAAAGCACCATACCCTACCTATCAAAAGGCAACACTGCAAATATTAAACCAATACATTTCAGTGAATACTGGGGAAAGAGAACAAGTGGCAACGTCAAATAGGAATTTCCTCTTGTACCAAACAAAGTGCAGATGTTAATGATGCACATTTCCCAGAGCTGACATATTCCAGTTAATAAATTCAAAATAAAGAGATATCGTTCTACCTTTTGTGCATTTTTTTCAGTTGCAATTGGTCCAGCCATTTTCTTCTGGTTTCTTCATGTTTTCTGCTAACTCTCCATCGTCTGCTGTCCATTTGTCCTTTCTTCTCTCTTCTAGTTTTTTTTCCATTCTCTCTCTCTCTACATCTGCTTTAACATACTAATCTTTCTCCTTTTGCTCTTTCCTCATTCCTATTTCATCCACACAAATTTTACCCCTCCATCCTCAATCCCCAATTACTCTCCCAATACCTGGCCAATTGTAGATTTTTCATCCCTCCTACACAAAATATTTTTCCCCTCTCCATTTTACTCTCCCAGCCCCATCCCATTCTAATCCTCCCCCAACATCAGCTCCCTTCTTGTTCCAGTCTCACCCAGCATCCATTCCCTTCTTCAAGCCCCCCACTTCCCCTCAGCCCATTTCCATTCCAAGCCCCGTCCCCATCAGCTATTTGCAGTTCAAGCCCCCCACTTCCCCTCAGCCCATTTCCATTCCAAGCCCCATCCCCAACAGCTATTTGCAGTTCAAGCCCCCTTCCACTCAGCCCATTTCCAGTCCTAGCAACCCCCCCAACCCATTACCAGTCCTAGCCCCCCATAGCCCACTCCCAGTCCTAATCCCACCAGCCCATTTCCAGTCCTAACCTCCCCATCAGCCCACTCCCAGTCCTAATCCCCCATCACTCAATTTTTAGTTTAAGCCCCCCCAGCGCCTATCACCACTCCTAACCCCCCCAGCGCCCATCACCACTCCTACCCCCCCCCCAGCCCAGCGCCCATCACCACTCCTAACCCCCCCAGCCAGCCCAGTGCCCATCACCACTCCTAACCCCCCCCAGCCAGCCCAGTGTCCATCACCACTCCTAACCCCCCCAGCCCAGTGCCCATCACCACTCCTAACCCCCCCCCACCCCAGCCCATCACTACTCCTAACACCCCCCAGCCCAGCCCAGCCCATCACTACTCCTACCCCCCCCAGCCCAGCCCAGCCAATCACCACTCCTAACCCCCCCAGCGCCCATCACCACTCCTACCCCCCCCATCCCAGCGCCCATCAACAAGCCTAACCCCCCCACCCAGCCCAGTGCCCATCACCACTCCTAACCCCCCCAGCCAGCCCAGTGTCCATCACCACTCCTAACCCCCCCAGCCCAGTGCCCATCACCACTCCTAACCCCCCCCCCAGCCCAGCCCAGCCAATCACCACTCCTAACCCCCCCCAGCCCAGCCCAGCCCATCACCACTCCTAACCCCCACCCCCCCCCCAGCCCAGCCCAGCCCAGGGAAAATTAAAAAAAAAAACCAACCCTGTCTGCTGCCGTTGTCGGGGCCGCCGCGGCAGAATCGAGCGTGCCGCGGGGCCCCCCTGTACCCACCCAGCAGAGCCTGCCCTCCCCGTAGCAGCTCTCTCTTTGGAGCTGCAGTCAGACGCGCCGGCTTGCAGAGCGCGAGGGAAGAGTTCCCTCGCTGCTCTGTTAAGCCCGCGGGGGCTGATGGGAAGTTCCCATCAGCCCCTGCGGGCTTAACAGAGTCGCGAAAGGGAAACTCTTCCCTTCGCGCTCTGCAAGCCGGCGCGTCTGACTGTAGCTCCAAAGAGAGAGCTGCTACGGGGAGGGCAGGATCTGCCGGGTACAGGGGGGCCCCGCGGCACGCTCGATTCTGCCGCGGCGGCCCCGACAACGGCAGCAGACAGGGTTGTTGTTTTTTTTTCCGATTGCGGACCTTCCCGCGTGCCAGCTGCAAGGCCTTCGCGTGCCACAGCTGGCACGCGTGCCATAGGTTCGCCATCGCTGTCTTAGGGGATAACAATCAGTGGACAAGCTCAGTTATCAACTCAGTCTTCAGGAATGGTCCCTCCATCAATCAGTAGTCAGCTGTCTTTTCCAGAAATGCGAAACTCCAACCATAAACTTGTTCACCACCAAATAGAGCAAAAACTGTCACAACTTCTACTTTTGCCATCTGAGTCCATAGTGTTTAGCAGCAAACCCCTTTGCTCTTTCATTGCGGATTCATATGCTATAGGCATTTATTCTCTAATGGCCATGGCAGTTATGGTTTCCCTACCTTCAACATCTCTCTCAGGAAGACCCAATATCACTTCCTCTCAGGCTGGATGTAATTGCACAAAGTAAAGGGCAACTTCTCCATTCAGTGGCATTCAACACAGGGATGTTGACTCCTGCCTGTTGAGTCACCTTCCCTTACCATTGTGAATATAGGACATTTTGCTTCAATCTATGAAACCTTCCACCAGATATGCCTACAACTTGAAATCACAGTAATTTGAAATTTGGTGTGTGTCTTCATCCATAGATCCTCTCTCCTGCTCTGTGGAACTTCTCTACTATCTTCTCCACTTCTCAGACTTGGACCTCCTCGGTGTGATTGCATTTGTCTGTGCTTACATTATATTACTTCTAGGTGCATAACCAGCCCATTGCCAAGCACCTCTTAGTGTGTAGATTCATGAAAGGCCTCCTCAATTATTAGCCTCCACAGAGTCTGCCTCCTTTGGTGTGGGAACTAAATCTTGTTCTCTGAGTTTCCATTGAACCTCTCTTTGAACGATTGCTTCAAGCTGAATGCAAATTTCTCCACCTGGAAAAATTTATTTTTCATAGCAATTACTTTGGCAAGACAAGTCATCAAATTCTAAGTGTTAGTCCTAATACACAACTACTTGAGTAAAAATTTATCTTGCAAACTCACCCTAAAATTCTTCCAGAAGTTATCTCTGCTTTCCATGTTAATCAGTGCACATTTCTTCTGGTCTTTTATCCACCATCACACTCCATTCAGCAAGAGCAATATCTCAATTCTCTAGACTGTAGGAGAGTCTGCAGATTAACATCCAATGGTCTGTTTCTCTGCAATGCCCATTACAGCTATTTCTAGCTTACGATCCACACCATGATGGTATCACAGTAACCAAGAGGACCCTGTTTGGATATCTTCCTGTATCTCTTTTTGTTACCAGAGGGCAAGAAGGTCTCCTGCAAAAGTCAAAGCCCATTGCCCCAGAGCAGCAGCAACCACAATGGCACATCTCCTGTCATCAATAGAGGGCATATGTAAAGCAACAATATGGTCCAGTGTCCATACCTTTACAAGACACTACTGTTTGGACCAGCCATTCAACTCCGATGCAGCATTCGGTCAAGCAGTTCTCCAGACATCTGCATCATGCTTCAGCATGCCTCTCCTACATGACTCCAGGTAGCATCAGAACACTTAAGACATTTTATCCTTTGCTTGGGAGTCACTATCTTTGTGGCTATAGCAATTCTTGCTATAGAGAAAACAAAGCTGTACACCTGTAATGGGTGTTCTTTGTGGACAGCACAATCCTATAGCGACACTTTCCCACCCTCTCACCCAGTGTTGAAGCTAGCTACGAAATGACCTACCAGTCACTGCCTGGACATGGAGCATGGGAACTCCCACACATGCCCTCTAAAATTTTCCAGAACTGTCCAGGTTATGGGAAGCAAGGACCGCTTGAATCTGTCATGGATAATGTTACCATCTGTGTGGCTGTAGGATCCTATTGTCTACACCCATTACAGATATACAACTTTGTTTTACATTCTAGTGAGCTGCTGAGTTCCCCAGGTCGCTTCTGAGGCTGACATGAAATGGTTTAGTGAATTTCACAGGAAAGATATTAAACTGAATTACTGATTGCAGTTAATTCTCAGTATAACAACTTTTGACATGAGACACTTTTGAAAGAACTTTGCTAGCAGAGTTTAAGACTTCCAGAGCACAAGTGCTTTAATGATTTACTTTTCATTAATCATTCTTAGATAGATATAAAGCTATTTCTTCTATGTCCATAAGTACCTACTAATTTAATCCACGGTTAACTCATCCTGACACATAAATATGTTATTAATTATGTCACATGGATACAGTTTACCCCAGGAGGGCTTTTGGCCCTAGAAAACCCACTATTCATGGTATCTGGCTGACATTTGCATGCATTGTGCCATAGGATGTCAGTGATAAATGTTAAAATAAAATTTAAACAAATATTTATCTTGGCAAAAATTATGAATCCAGAATAATTTTTTGGACTAGCTCTGTCATGTGGGGTATTCACCTCACCCTTTTCGTGGCATCTGGATGAAATTTAGATAACATACCAGAGACAAGGTGCATAAAAATATCATTGCAAAGTCTTTGTTCTTTTTCAAAACTTCGGAGCCTGGGGTCACTGATTTCATAACTAATGCCGACACAAGGGATCATTTGTATTTCAATAGGTTTTTGTCCTTACAGGGCACATTGGTCATGGTATCTGGAAAAGATATGGATGTATTGAACACTGCCCAACCCCAACCCCAACCTCCTTTCTCATAAAGGACTCCCCTGCAGCCTAGCTTACTAACCCCTAACTCTGACCAATCAGTACCTTCCACTAGCCCACCAGCCCTGTCCTTCAGTTTACGAGCTCCTAACCCCTAAGCCCAGCTCACTAGCCCCTTCATCCTGCCATATGAAAGGTATCCCTAATCTTGTCACATGGGGAACAAATCTACCCCAAACATGCTTTTGACCCTAAAGAGCCAGATTTGCAAAACTTGACTTTGAGTGCAGACTTTCTTGATTGCTGGCCCTAGTTTATGGAATTCTATTCCAGTAACATGTGGGATTATTCAGCTTTTAGAAAACAATTGAAAGCACATTTCTTCTCTCTGGGTTGATTTTTTTTAAGGATTGTCTGGATCTAAAAATGGCTGTTGCATGTCATGTTTTAACATGTATTGTTTGTTATATTTATTGTTTGTTATATATTGTAGCTCTCTCATTTTTTATGATGGGTTTGTAATAAGTATTAATAAACATAAACATTGTTCATGGTATCTGGCTGACATTTGGACATACTATGTCATAGGGTGATGGTGATAAGAGGCAAAATATATTGTTAACAAATATTCGTCATTGCAAAAGTTTAGCTCAGAGTCTTTTTGTGACTAATCCTGTCATGGAGGTACATTTGTATCCATGACAAATATTTGCCCAAACTTTGCTGGAATGTCAGAAATGTGCAAAACATCATAAAATTATGTTTCTATGTTTCTGTCTCCGAAGGGATTTTCTGCTATCAGTCAACCTACCCACATTTCTGTTCATATAATAGTAACCCATATATTTCTAGAATTGTTCAAAGGGTCACCATTTATTAATCTGACTGAAATTTGGATGGCTTGTACACTAGAAAGACAATGATAAATGTATTAAAACATTTTTTTTAGAAGTCTCTTAGTTACTGCAAAAATAATTAACTTGAAATAGTCTGGTGGTGAATCTCATTGGAATACGTTTACATCGCAGCATTAGAGAGCCTACCATTCATGGTATCTGTCTGAATTTTGGAAACAATTTGTAGTAAAATACTAGTGACAACATCCTAAAGAGACAACATGAGGGTAAAGAGAATCTTTGAGATACTGAAGGGAAAATTCATTTATTGGGGTACATTTCAATTAAATACTAAGAGCTCACTGTTCATGGCATTTGTCTGAACTTTGGATATAATTTATACTAGGGACAATGTCCTAAAGGGACAACAAAAAGTACAAGATAATATTTGAGTCATTGAAGGTAAAATAAATTCCTTTTTATTCAGCTAAATAGAAGCATGTCAATATTTACCTATGGCAGCCACCGTGGTTACATACAAAAGGAATATTTACTGCCAGTATCTAGATAGTTGTGGTCAGCTGCAGTCATTATTCATATAACGGTGAAGTTCAGTGTCGTTATACTGATAGCTGTACGGATAGCCAAAGCTGTCCTAAGCTATCCGGATAACTATCTATATAGCGATGCTGAAAATTGCCATTGTACAGGTAAATCAAAGGACTGTCCTGGCACTCTCTGGATAGTACCAAGGCAGTCTGAGAGAGTACTTAGCTGTACTAATATTGCTCTGGCTGGCACTTATCTGGAGAGCAGAATCTGTTGTTCAGATAAGCACCTTTGAAAATGGACCCAAAAGAGTTAATCTCTCTGAAATGTTTATAGAGTGTGCACTAGGAGGCAAATGACAATGTAACATCCAAGTTATTGTAAAAAACAAAAATGAACTTGTACTTGTTTTGTGACTAATTCCAACACATCGGGGTACATTTGTACCCCAGCTATAGAGGGCTAACCATACATGTTTTGTTTTGTTTTGTTTTAATTTAGATTTTTGGTTTATTTAAAATGCAGGCAAGTAAACAATCAACTTATTGTACAATGATTCAATCTTAATTTGTCAGCAATTCACCGCATCCATTAGTAGAACTCCTACCCCCTTACTCCCCCGCCCCAGCCCACCTCATAATATTGTTATTTCAAGTCATTAGCGACATCTCCTCATAATTCACCTTTCAATGTTCCTTGTATCTCCTTCCCCTTACCACTTTATGTATTTATCCCACACTTTCCCAAATTGAAGGAGCCTCCTCTATTCTCATTGCTGTTAATTTATATATAAAGCATAAATAATCCATCTGGATCTCTATCTTCCACATACTAGGAGGGTCTGGATGTCGCCATTTCTTAGCTATAAGCAGCCTGCAGGCTATACATCCAGCTCGTATCCATTGAGCTTCTGCTTTAGATACTTCCTCTGCTGGAATGTTGAGAAGAGCCACTTGTGGACAGAGATCAAATTCTACCCCCAGTATCTCTCCCATCCATTTTGCTACATCTCGCCATAGGCTTTGTATTTTGCCGCAAGTCCACCACATGTGAATAAATGTCCACCTTTCCCCACACTTTCTCCAGCAAGAATTCACCTCCGAACCATGTAGTTGCACTATCTTTACTAGGGTAAGGTATTATTATTATTAAAGACTTATAGAGCGCCGCAACATACAAAGCGCTGTACAAACATAGAAGAGAGACAGTCCCTGCTCAGTACCAGTGGTATAACATTTTATAATTGTGTTCCAGTAAATTACTGGCCTGAATTCCTCCATACACTCCTCTATGTACCTTTTCCCAGTTTTCCAGTGTCCATTACATCCCAAGGTCAATTTCCCACTGAGTATGGAATCGGCCCTTCCCTTTGCCTTCCTTCTCTATAAACCCATACAGGATGGAGGTAGCACCCTTAATATGTCCCCGAGTAAACAACCTTTTTACTCTCTGTTTTAAAACCTTTGTCCCTATGCAACGTGCTACTTGTCTATAGGAAAATTGATCAGTCGCCCTGAGGCCAAATTCCTCTTGAATCTCTTCAAAAGCACAGTTACTTACCTGTAACAGGTGATCTCCGGAACAGCAGGAATTAGTCTTCACATATGGGAGACGTCGCCAACGGAGCCCGCACGGGAATGCTCCCCAGCATCCAATCAGAAAGCCTTTGGGAGCATCCCCCGCGCCTGTGCGGTGGCTTCCCGCCCTTCCTACTGCCTCTCCCCAGTTGAGTTTTATAGCTGAGCCAGAAGGAGAGGAGAGGAAGGAATAGAGAGATAGAGATACAATTCCTAGGGGAGGTGGGCGGGTTGTGAAGACTAATTCCTGCTGTTCCGGAGATCACCTGTTACAGGTAAGTAACTGTGCTATCTCCAGGAACAAGCAGGAATGAGTCTTCACATATGGGGACTCCCTAGCTGAAGGATGCCCGGGGAGATCCCATAAGCGCAGCCCAGGACAGGATGGCAATTTCCCCAACCTGGATCCCCGGCATCCCCTGAGGGATGGAGGGTAGGAGTTGAGAGGAGAGGAACAGCAAAAACCCAAAGGCTACAGGGAGAGTAGTCTTTAGAATGCATGAGAAGTATCATTAAGCATTTAATGAATTAATGACCTAGTACCATGTAGAGCTTACCTACTGGGTTGTAGGAAGTGGAGCTGTGATGAAGGTACTGTAGACGCAGTAGCAAGGTCTTCAAGGGAACTTCACAGCAGCGAGGAGGAAGTTCCAAATCCGGAAGGACAGGAGATCCAGGTGTCATCTGGGTCAGGAGAAGGATGGCAGGTCTTCAAGGAAGCTTTATGCAAAAAGCTGAGCACTCCCTTAGGAGCAGAGTCCATAACTCAGAGGACTAACAGTAGAAGACTGGCCGATCTGGATAGCCTAGTCCGGAGAAGAGAAGGGGTGTACCCCGGAGCAGAAGGAGTACACAGTCTTCCCTAGCTAAGGGATAGGGAGACAAGGGTCTGAACCTCCGGGAGGAGGGCATAACTAAAAGTAGAAGCTGTTGACTTCACAGCAGTGCGCAGAATACAACCAGTCCGAGGGCCGATCCGAGGAGATAGGCAGGCGGACTGGCCGGACCCCGGAGGGGGGGGGGGGGAGGGACGTGAGTACCGGCCATCGGGGGAAAAAGGTGGTAGAACACAGGCACTGTGGACATCTCCCAATATGCGCCTACCGAACAGGTGATATCTGATATATCTAGGCCGTTGGGCATGGAGAACGCCCACCCAGGTACTAACGCAGGTATGCCGAGGAACCTACCTCCATGAGCATAACACTGATAAGGCAGACCTGCCATTGATCCACAGAAACGTCCACCTGGGAAGGTGGCGTCAAGATCCGTCTGGGAGAAGGGATCTATTCCGGTGGAGCATGGGCAGATCGGCGAACTAACAGCACGTTAGCGTGAAGGACAGAGGATAATATCAGTCCGGTAAGAACACATCAGGGGTACTTGAGGCCCTAGATGTGTCCCCAGGACCTTCACGCAGAAAAAATACTCGCCCTCCGCACTAATCGGGAGACAAGAGGGTATAGTCCTTGGTAAGCATTGGGGGACTATAGCAGGGTGGGTTCTCCTGCCTGAACAGAGAAGACAGACAAGGGGGACAGAGCTGATCCGGCCTTGTCAAGGAATTGTGCAGAACATGCTGCGAGGGACAGCAGACAAAGGTCTACACTGGAAGGAGAATTCCGGTACGGTAGCAATCAGCAGGGGGACTCTGGCAGAGAAGGGTTCAGGGAACGTACCTAAGGGTAAGTCAGTTGAGGGGTAGGATGTCCATGGGCCAGAGCTATCATGGAATAGAGGTGATCTCCCTCTTCCAACGGAAGGAGAATACCTGAACCCCTGGATAAGCATCCGAACCATTTGCCCTACTGAACGAACCCCAGAGTAGAGCTCAATTTTAAGCTTCTGGTAAGAGAAGGTTAATTGCAGGCAGCCGCCTACAGGAGCCTAAAACTGCTTGGTATGAGTATCCTGGCGCGGGCCCGGAAATGTCAACCCAGAGTGTGAGGTCCCTTGCTTGGGCGCACCTGGCGGGTGGGCGGAGGGATGACATTTCCTCTTCCTAGGGAAGGAAGGTCTAGTGAGGCATTTTCCACCCCCGGGGGGAAGACGGGACCTAGGATGGCTTCTAACGCTGGGAGGGTTAGCGAAGCACTGCGCAACCTGACGTAAGGCTTCGCTATTGAAGAGGTGGTCTCCAGCAGAGGGAGAATTACCTAAGTTATGTTGTGCCCGTCTACACAAATCTGACGTCTGCAACCATGCTGTACAACATGCTCTAATGGCAATAGCAGAGGATCTGCTGACCGACAGGAAGGAGTCTAGAGAAGCACGAGAAAGGAACCCAGAGATATTCCTGCAGTGATAAAGAAGCAAGGAATATTCAGAAGCCTTGGTTGCAGACAAGAAGGGAGACAACAGAGATAATCTCTCGGTGACCTCCCGGAGTGTCAGGCTCATATAAAAAATATATGAAATAATTCTGGATGCCAACATGGACGTTTGGAAGGTTTGACGCCCTAGGGTATCCAGCATTTTCGAGGCGCGGCCTGGGGGGCGAGAAGAATGCTTCTTCTTGCTTCCCACCTTCCTCAGCGCCGATTCCACCACGATGGAATGATGTGGAAGCTGGTGCTGCTGAAAACCCGGGGAGGGGGGCACCCGATACAGAGCATGCATCGCTGTCGACGGTGCAGGGACCCTCAAAGGCGACCGCCAAGCCCCCAGTAGAAGATCCTGCAGGGAAGGATGTAGCGGAAGCATTACGGCCTCCTGTTCCGCAGGACCTGGACTTAGGGAAGGACCCTGGATGGGAATGGCAAGCAGGTCCGCCATGTCAAGAAGAAAATCCTGAAAAGACGGCTCTCCCAGAGGGGCTATGCCATGAGAGGCGATGGCGGGAGGGGCCGCCAGGGCACCAAAAGGCCTATCGGACTGATGTCCGCTGGGCAGAGGAGGGTACCAACAGCCCTGGATCGGGGCAGTCAGCATGGCGTCGTCGGTTCCTGGAATTGATTCCAAGCTAGGCATAGAAGGGGTCAATGGCACCGATGGAACCGCAGGAATCGGCCTCGGCCTCGGCCCCGACCCCGGGGGCGGCACTGCCCTCGACGATTGAAGCGGTTCCGAGGCAGCCGGAGGGCAGTGGTTAGTAATCTCTGCTCTGCGTCGCGGGAAGGGACAGGGGCCGGTCCCGAAACGTGTCGTAGCCAAGCCTTCGAGGCTGGATACCGATTCTAGGCTGGGTATCGAACCGAGCGAGGAGATCAACTCCCTCCTAGAGGGCCCCGGCGGCGGCGGCTGTGCCGGCGATGCTGATCCCGGGGAGCGAATCAGAACTGCGTCGATCGGCGTCGCGGGCATCGAGGGCCCCCGAGAACGAAGCTCGGTGGAGAGGGGGTCATCCGACACCGGCGCCGATGTCGGGCGGCAGGCACTGCCAGACGCCGGGCCCCCTCTCGAGCCCATCTTACCCGGAGGGAAATCCTTCCGGGGCATACGACCCGTCCCCGAGGGTACCCAGGCAACCCGATAACGAGCCCCTGCGGGGAGGGAAGTGCAAAACTCCGGCGCCGACGCCGGGGCACCGGTGCCTCTTGATGCTGGAACTAACCCCCTGGCAGGCCGGGAGAACGGGAACCCAGGCTGGATCAAAGCGATCGAAGACACCGGGGTCCCCTTTCTAGCAATGGGCGGGGCCCTCGACGGCTGCGTCGATGCCGGGGGATCGCCCGTCTGGGATTGATCGACATACCCCGAGGACACCGGGAAAGGCCGACGAAAGGCTCGACGCCCCTGCCGACTCCGGGGGAACGGCACCGCTCAAATCCGGTACCACCCCCGCGCAGGGCTGGGATACCGCAAACCAGCGCGGGTCGAAGCGATCGGCCCCGAAGGGAGCGAGGGCACCAGATGACAATCATAAGAACATAAGAACATAAGATATGCCGTACTGGGTCAGACCAAGGTCCATCAAGCCCAGTATTCTGTTTCCAACAGTGGCCAATCTAGGTCATACGTACCTAGCAGTTTCCCCAAGGGACACAGGTTCCACAATGCTTGTATTGGTTCAAGCATTGATATCCTGGGTCCCTTCTTAATAATGGTTTATGGACCTTTCCTCCAGGAACTTGTCCAAACCTTTTTTAAACCCAGCTACACTAACAGCCTTTACTACATCCTCCGGTAACAAATTCCAGAGTTTGATTACACGTTGAGTGAAAAAATATTTTCTTTTATTAGTCTTAAATAGTTTACCCTGTAGCTTCATTGCATGTCCCCTAGTCTTTCTATATTCTGATAAGGTAAACAATCGATCTACGTTTACCCGTTCCACTCCGTTCATTAATTTATAGACTTCTATCATATCTCCCCTCAGCCGTCTCTTTTCCAGGTTAAAGAGCCCCAACCTTTTTAGCCTTTCTTCATAGGAGTAGCCTTCCATCCCCTTTACCATTTTGGTGGCTCTTCTCTGAACCTTTTCTAAAATCGTTATATCCTTTTTAAGATACGGCGACCAGAATTGCACACAATATTCAAGGTGCGGTCTCACCATGGAACGATATAGAGGCATTATAATATCTTTTGTTTTATTTTCCATTCCTTTCCTTATCATACCTAGCATTCTATTTGCTCTCTTGGCCACCGCTGCACACTGGGCCGAGGGTTTTAACATGGTATCCACAAGGACGCCTAAATCTTTTTCTTGGGTGGTGGTTCCTAATGTGGAACCTTGCATCGTGTAACCATAGTTTGGGTTGTTCTTCCCTAGGTGCATAACCTTGCACTTCTCCACATTAAATTTCATCTGCCATTTTGATGCCCAGTCTTCCAATTTATCAAGATCCTCTTGCAATTTTCCACAATCCTCCTGGGTTTTAACAACTTTAAATAGTTTTGTGTCATCAGCAAATTTGATAACCTCACTCGTTATTCCACTTTCCAGGTCATTTATGAATATGTCAAAAAGCAGCGGACCCAGCACAGATCCCTGGGGTACACCACTATTCACCTTTCTCCATTGGGAAAATTGGCCATTTAGCCCTACCCTCTGCTTTCTATCTTTTAACCAGTTCCTGATCCACAGTAGTACACTGCCTCCTATCCCATGACTCTTTAGTTTTGCCAAAAGTCTCTCATGAGGGACCTTGTCAAAGGCTTTCTGAAAGTCCAGATACACAATATCAACCGACTCACCTTTGTCCACCTGTTTATTCACTCCTTCAAAAAAACATAACAGATTAGTAAGACAAGATCTTCCTTGTCTAAAGCCATGTTGGCTGTCTCCCATTAGGTCATGACTATCTATATGCTGAGTAATTTTATTCTTTATGATGGTTTCTACCATTTTTCCCGGTACTGACGTCAGGCTCACCGGTCTGTAGTTTCCCGGATCACCCCTCGAACCCTTTTTAAAAATTGGTGTTACATTGGCGATCCTCCAATCCTCAGGTATTAGAGATGATTTTAATGATAGTTCACAGATTACTGATAGCAGGTCTGCAATCTCAAATTTCAGTTCTTTCAACACCCTTGGATGTATACCATCCGGCCCAGGTGATTTGCTACTCTTCAGTTTATCTAATAGTTGTAAGACATCTTCCCGATGTATCGCTATTTCCTTCAATTCTTCCACACCTTTAAATACCACTTCAGTCGTGGGTAACATCCCTACATCTTCCTCAGTAAAGACCGAATCCCCGGCGAAGAGTGGAACCCTCAATGCCGACGCCGATGCCGAGGCTGCGGTGCCGCCCAAAGCGGGTACCACCTCCGCGCATGGCATGAATGTAGGACCGCCAGACTGGGTCGAGTCGATCGGCCCCGGAGGTGCCGAGGACAGCCGCTGACGATCCCCGGTGAGGAGCGGAATGCTCGACACCGACGCCGATGCCGAGGGGTCGGTACTGCCCTAAGCGGATACCACCCTCGCGCATGGCAGGGATGTAGGAACGCCAGACTGGGTTGAGTCGATCGGCCCCGGAGGCGCCGAGGACAGCAGCTGACGATCCCCGGTGAGGAGCGGGATGCTCGACACCGACGCCGAAGCCGAGGGGATGGTACCGCCCGAAGCGGATACCACACCCGCGCATGGCTGGGATGTAGGGAAGCCAGACTGGGTCGAGTCGATCGGCCCCGGAGGCGCCGAGGACACCAGCTGACGATCCCTGGCGAAGAGTGGAACACTCGATGCCGATGCCGGGGAATCGGCACCGCTCGAAGCGGATACCACCCTCGAGCATGGCTCGGGAATGTTCTGTGAGGAGCGAACCCCAGGAACAACCCGAAACCCCGTGGATGCTTTGGAGCCCGAAGACTCACGCCGGGGTATATTGGCCAAGGGGGGCTTGAGGGGTTGGCCGGAGCCGTCGCCATGCCGCGCATGAGACTCGCCCCTCAAGACTTGGCTAGTCTTAACAGACTGTTGTGTGGTTACCTGATCCTGGAGAGAAGAAAAACCAGATGACCGCGCCTTGGGCGGGAAGACGTCATCGAGGGATACCCGAAAAAGGGAAGGTCTTCTCCCGATACTGTAGCCCGGAGGACCCGGGAGGAAAGGGTCAGGCCCCAAACAAGAGAGGCACCAGGCGTTGGAGTCTAGGTGGAAAACTAAGTCCCCGCAGTGAGGGCACTTCTGGGGGGAAGAAGGCTCCATGCTGTAAGCCCGGTAGGCCTCAGCGCCCGGAGGGAAAGGGTTCCCTCTAGGTGACGAAGAATAAGGAAAGTAAAAGAAAACAAAAGAAGGGGGCACGGAAGGTGCCGTTGTCGGCGGGAAAAAGGCCGCGACCACAGGAAACAAGAAAAAAGGAAAGTTTCTGCGGTGGCAGGAGGGACGTCCTGCCTGCTCCGCGGAAAACGAAAAACTGGGGAGAGGCAGTAGGAAGGGCGGGAAGCCACCGCGCAGGTGCGGGGGATGCTCCCAAAGGCTTTCTGATTGGATGCTGGGGAGTATTCCCGTGCGGGCTCCGTCGGCGACGTCTCCCATATGTGAAGACTCATTCCTGCTTGTTCCTGGAGATTGATAGTTTATCCTCCTCTAGGCATTGTCCCACCCATTTTAGGCCTTCTCTGCGCCATCTATGGAAAACCCCCTTTTCCTTACCTGGTGGAAAATCCCAATCCCCCACCAGTGGAGTATAATTAGAATACCCTGCTTTTTTTCCCAGCCAACAACTCCTCCACTTATACCAAAGCTTAAAAGTTAATGCTACACAGGGGTTTCGGGCTGGGAACCTTTCCTCTTCCCCTTTCCCTGGGATCCACAACCAGTTGCCCAACTCCCCTTTGTCCTAAATTTCCTCCTCTATTATCACCCATTCTCTCTCCCCTCTGAGCCAACACTCCAGGGCCGCCCTCACTCGAGCTGCTTCAAAATAGTGGCCCAGCTGGGATACCGTTAGTCCTTCTTGGGCTTTTCTCTTCCATAAAGTAATCCTTGACACCCTGGGGTATTTGTGCACCCATATAAAGCACATTATTTTCCTTTGCATCATATCTAGACAAGTGTTTGGAACCACAATAGGTAGAGTGGAGAATAAGTAGAACCCTTGGGGAAGTACTATCATTTTCACATCTGCTATTCAACCCATCCAGCTCAGCCCACATCTACTCCATTCTTCTAACTTTCTATTAATTTTTTCCCATAAGGGAGAATAGTTGGCCTTGAACAGATTGTCCATTCTTGGTGTTAGATTCACCCTCTGGCCTGCCCATTTAAATGGTACTTTCTTACACAGGGCATCCTTCTGTTCATTCAATAATCCCTATATTCAGGAGCTCTGATTTGGTGGCATTCATTTGAAACCCTACTACCTCTCCATAAGCCATCATCACCCTCAACAATTCTGGTAAGAATGACTTGGCTTCTAATACCATAAATAGTATATCGCCCACAAATAGCGAGACTTTATATTCGACTTTCCCACCTGAATTCCCATTATCCTTAGGTTCTCCCGAATTGCTTGGACCAATGGTTCCATTGAAAGAACAAACAGTAGGGGGACATGGGACATCCCCTCAAAACTAGAGGGGTAACACCCATTAACCTTAATCCTTGCCTTTGGTTCTTTATATAAGATCTCCACCCACTTTAGAAAATGATCTCCAAAGCCCATCTTTTACATAGTTTGGATTAAGAAGGACCAGGAGATGTGGTCAAAGGCTTTTTCTGAATCCACTTCTAGGATCGCCATGCCTCTTACTTCCCTTTCCCCCATCCAAATGAGATCTATCACCTTCCGGATATTGTCCGAGACCTGTCTCCCTGTATAAACCTGGCCTGGTTTACATGAATTAGCTTGAGCATCAATCTCATTAATCTATTAGCTAAGATTCTAGTAAATATCTTTAGATCAGTTCCCAGGAGGGATATGGGCCTATATGAGCCACAACAACTGACATCTTTACCTTCTTTGGGTAAGATTGTAACTCCCACCACCTGCAAAGATTCAGGCATCCTATCCTGTCCAATTCTACAAAGGAATTATAGATGCGTATTATAGGCTCCGCTAATATACCCCCAAAGATTTTGTAAAATTTGTTTGAGAAGCCATCTAACCCTGGTGTCTTATTCAATGGTAATTCCTTAATCACACTTAAAACTTACGGAGGTTCAATAGGCAGTGATAACATTTGCAACTCCATTGGTGTAATTGATGGCAAATGTATCTCTTCCAAAAAATGAGAGATCTGCTCATATGTTGGCTCATGTTAAGAGGTATACAATTCCTCGTAAAACTCCACAAATCGCTCTCTGATCCCTACGTCTTGCCTAATCACCCCCCCTCCATCCCTATCTCTAATTTGAAGTAAATGATTCTTGGCCTGTTTCTTCCTTAACTTGTGTGCTAGTATCCTATTAGCTTTATTGTTAAATTCAAAGGATTGCTGCTTTAAGCAGTCCAGTGTAAATGTCACTTCTGCCAGTTGTTCTTCCTGCAATTCCCTTTTGATCTTCTCCAGCTTTTGGTTGCGTTCTCTATCTAACCCTTTCTTTTGTTTCTTGTTTTCCAACTCCCTTAATTACCCTCACAATTGGGTGGCTCTCTGTATTTTTCAATCTCTTCTTTTAGGCCCCCTCTTCAATAATTTTCCCTATGATTACTTCCTTAAGGTCATCCCCATAGTAATCGTGGAGGGCAATCCTTTTTGTTGCTGTTAAGTGCCATTGAATCGGTGTTGACTCATGGTGTTGACTCATGGATAGTTGTCTTAAATTGTGTTCGGTCTTCAATCAGGCAGCTCATTGTTGACAGACTGGCACCTGTAGCTGCTGTTACTGTATCGATCCATATCATTGCTGGCCTTCCTCTTTTGCGTTGACCTTCTAACTTGTCAAGCATGATGTCTTTCTCTAATGATCTCTCTCTTCACATGATGTGTCCAAAGTATGAAAGTTGAAGTCTTGTCATCTGAGCTTCTAAAGAAAGCTTCGGTTTGATCTCCTCTAGTACTGACTGGTTTGTTTTTCAGGCAGTCCATGGTATACGCAGTATTTGCCACCAGCACCATAATTTTCTTCCTGTCTATCTTTTTCACTGTCCAACCTTTGCATTCTTATGATTTATTTTATTTATTTATTTATTTATTTATTTAATAACTCTTCTATACCGCGCTCTTTAGAATCAGTGCGGTTTACATAAAACGGTAACTTATACAGTGCGGTAGAGACTGCACTGTATTTACAAAGAACAGGGGACTTAACTTGGACCTAACTAGGGTAACTATATACAAGTTGGTTAATCAAGTCATAGGTAAACAGTGAGGACCATAATTGATTAGAGACTACTTACAAGAAGAGGTGGTTGTTTACACTGTACTGTATCTACAAACATAGTGAAGTAGATTGGGCCTACTAGGGTACAGGTTAACCATCAGGCACAGATATACAGTAAAGACAATAAAGAAATGATGTTATTGAAAATACCATGGCTTGAACGAGTCAAATCTTTGTATGGAGAGAGACATCTCTGCTCTTCAGAATAGGTCCTTCATAGCCATTCTGCTAAGAGCAATGTGTCATTGGATTTTTTGATTGCTTGTTGCTTCTTTATTGATAGTTGATCCAAGTAGATTAAAGTTGTCCACAATTTCAATTTCTTCTCCATCAACAATGAACTTATTGATTTTGCCAGTTGTCATGATCTTTGTCTTCTTTACATTAAGGTGCAGGCCCATTTTAAGACTATATTCCTTGATCGTGAGAAGGAAATGTTTCAGATCATCTTCACTTTCAGCCAGTAATGTGGTATCATCAACATAGCGAAGGTTATTGATGAGTCTTCCACCATTATTCACACCTCTGTGGTCTTCATACAATCCTGCTTCTCTGATGATTTGTTCTGCATATAAATTAAACAGGTAGGGGGAAAGTATGCAGCCTTGTCATACACCTTTGCTTATTTTAAACCATTTTGTTTCTCCATGTTCTGTTCAAACTGCTGCTTCTTGATCAATGTACAGATTGTGCAAGAGAACGATCAGGTGTTCTGGTATACCCATGCTTCTTAATGTGGCCCAGAGTTTCTCATGGTTTACACAGTCAAAAGCCTTGCTGTAGTCAATAAAGCACAAATAGATATCCTTTTGGTATTCTTTTGTCTTTTCAAATATCCATCTCACATCCATGATGATGTCTCTCGTTCCTCGCCCTTTCCTGAACCCTTCTTTCACTTCAGGTAGTTCTTGTTCCAGGTATGGTTGTAGTCTTTGTTGAATAATCTTCAGTAGAATCTTGCTGGCATTTGGGATCAGAGCAATTGTGCAATAATTTCCACAGTCAGTTGGATCACCTTTTTTTAGCAGCAGAATGGGACAGTGTTGGTGGCAGAGGATCACATTTCTGTGACAACGGCAACAACACTAAACTTAAACTGCACAGAGGAAAGGCCTAGCAATGTACTTCTGTATCTTGCCATGAAAACTCATCTGGGCAGCAGCAGAATGGGATGGTGTTGGCTGCGGAGGATCACATTGCTGTGACAATGACAATGACACTAAACTTAAATTGTGCGGAGGGAAGGCCTGGCAATCTACATCTGTATCTTGCCAAGAAAACCCAATGGATAGTCACAACAAAACAAAACTATAGTGCTGGAAGATGAGAGCCCCAGGTCAGAAGGCACTCAACTAGCTACTGGGGAGGAGCTGCAGACTTTTCAGAGTAAAGCCAGCATTTATGATGTGGTTGGATCAAAGCCCTTGGGATGTCTGACTGCTGATGTAGCTGCACATGAAATGAGAGTCAGAAGCTGTAAAGATATCTTACATATTGGGACATGGAACCTACGAAGCATAAACCAAGGGAAGTTGGAGGTGGTCAAGAATGAAATGGAACGTGTACAACTTGATCTGTTGGGTGTCAATGAACTGAGAGACTGGCATTGGGCACTTTGCTTCAGATGATCACTTGATCTACTAGGCTGGAAATGAAAGACAAAGAAGAAATGGTGTTGCATTTATAATAAAGAAGAAACTTGCAAGAACTGTAATGAAATACAATGCAGTCAGTGAACGTTTAATCTCTATTCGCCTACGAAGAATGCCTGTCAACACAACTATAATTCAAGTATATGCCCCAACAACAGTTGCAGAAGAGAATGAGATTGATGAGTTCTATGAACAAGTACAAGCTGAAATTGACAGAACATGCAAACAGGATAGCCTGATAGTCATGGGTGACTGGAATGAAAAAGTTGGCAATAAAGAAGATGGCAAAATGGTTGGAAAATATGGACTTGGCAACAGAAATGAAGCTGGAGAAAGACTGATAGAATTCTGCAAGACTAATGATCTATTCATCCCAAACACTTTCTTCCAGCAACACAAGTGGTGACTGTACACATGGTCTTTATCCAATGGATTGTACAAAAATCAAATTGACTACATCTGTGGAAGTCAACAATGGAAAAGCTCTATAACATCAACAAAGACAAAACCTGAAGCTGACTATGGTACAGATCACCAACTACTAGAATGCAAACTCAAGCTAAAGTTGAAAAAGAGCAAGCCACTCATAAATGTAGAAAATATGACCTTGAGAATATACCAAATCTTCCAAACCTTCAGTCCGCTACCTCGGAATCACCTTAGACCAGAGACCGGATATGAAAGCACATATAAAAAACACTGTAAAAACAATATATCACAAAATACGAACTCTCCGTCATCTCCGACCACTATTAGACCCTAGTGACTTCCGAACAATCTACCAGGCATTGGTTCTTCCACATTTCGACTACGCTAACAGTACCCTATATGGGCTCCCAAAGGCAACTCTTCACCCACTCCAAATGACAATGAACTCTGCAGCAAGAGTACTGACTGGGACACTACGAATGAACCATATCACCCCAATTCTGATAAATCTGCACTGGCTGTCCATTCAAGCAAGACTCTTATACAAGATTCTAATCACTACCTTCAAAGCCCTGCACAACCAATCTTCCCCAGCCATCAAAGAATTGATCCACTATTCACATCCATATAGAACCAAACGAACTATAATGGCCAACACATTGCTGATTCCCAAACAAATGACCACTTGCACAAGGACAGCCTCTAACCGAGCGTTCTCAATCTGTGCCCCCTTGGCCTGGAATGCTCTCCCAGCCGACATACGTATCATTTCTAGCCAATCCCAATTCCGGAAAGCACTTAAGCATTACCTATTTGTGAGACACTACCCGGAGTCTAACAACATAACCTATACAACATCAAACCTCTCAATCTACCCAGACCAGACCAGCACAGAAAAGCAGACTCAGCCTAAGCTGGCCCACACTGAATAACATGGGGCACCAACCCAATACATAATCTGTACTGTATTATTGCTGTAAATAACGCTGTAGATATGTTCATTCCCTGTTAAATCCAAGTTTTTACTCCCTTGTTTAATGTAAACTCTATGTGGCCCACCCACATAGTAATATGTTGTTTATTGTAAACCGCACTGATATTGTAATAGCGCGGTATATAAGAAAAGTTAAATAAATAAATAAATAAATAAATACCACTGGAATTTAAAGACTGCTTACAAAATTGATTTGCTGCTTTAGATACAAATGACAGAGCTCCAGAAGAGTTATGGAATGATATCAAGAAGGTCATGTTGGAAGAAAGTGAAAACTCTCTACAAAAGGTGAAAAAGCAAAAACGGCCAAAATGGATGACGGCAATCCTCTACATCATTCTATTCTAAATATTCCACCATATCCTTACCTAGTTGTGTCACCACCTCCTCACCCTCTAAAAGAGATTCATTTAGGCACTGCCATTGAGACCCTTTAGCCCAGGGGTCTCAAACACGCGGTCTCAAATTTATGAGAGAACGTTGTGCGGCCCGCGACGGCTTCTGCTGCTGCCGTTGCCGCCGTGGCAACGGCAGAATCGACGGTCAATTTAAAAAAAAAAAAAACTGGCTTCTGCTGCTCAAGCAGCAAAATCAGCTGTCCTGCGGCCCCTTCCTCTCTGCCCGGAGATCCCCGAGAGTGCTTCCATCAGCGGGTGCTTTTCAAGCTGCGAAGAGAGTATTTCCCTCTCGCGAGGCTTGAAAAGTGACTAGGCTTAAGCCGCGCGAGAGGGAAATACTCTCTTCGCAGCTTAAAAAGCACGCCGCAGATGAAGCACACTCAGGGCTCTCCGCGCAGAGGGGAAGGGGCCGCGGGACAGCTGATTTTCTGCTGCAGCAGCAGAAGCCAGTTTTTTGTTTAAAGTTACCTGGGTTGATGGGGGGGGGGGGGGTGTGGGACTGGAAATGGGCTATTGGCTGGAGGGGGGCTATGACGGGAAATGGGCTATTGGCAGGGGGGGTATGACTGGACAGGGGCTATTGGCAGGGGGGGGGGTTATGACTGGAGATGGGCTATTGGCAGGGGGGGGTTATGACTGGAGATGGGCTATTGGCAGGGGGGGTTATGACTGGAAATGGGCTATTGGCAGGGGGGGTTATGACTGGAAATGGGCTATTGGCAGGGGGGTATGACTGGAAATGGGCTATTGGCAAGGGGGGGTATGACTGGAAATGGGCTATTGGCAGGGGGGGTTATGACTGGAGATGGGCTATTGGCAGGGGGGGTTATGACTGGAAATGGGCTATTGGCAGGGGGTTATGAAGGGTAAAGGGGTATGGTTGGGGCTAGGACTGGAAATGGGCTATTGGCAGGGGGGGTTATGACTGGAAATGGGCTATTGGCAGGGGGGGTTATGACTGGTAATGGGCTAAGGGGGGGGTAAGACTGAAAATGGGGTGATGGGGGGTAAAACTGGAAGTGCGCTATGGGGAGGTTAGGACTGGTAATGGGCTATGGGGGGTCTAGGACTGGTAATGGGCTGGGGGGGTTGCTAGGACTGGAAATGGGCTGAGTGGAAGGGGGGCTTGAACTGCAAATGGCTGATGGGGAGGGGGGCTTGGAATGGAAATGGGCTGTGAGGGGAGGGAGCTAGGATTGGAAATGGGCTGATGGGGGGCTAGGATTGGAAATGGGCTGATGGTGAGGCTAGGATAGGACTGGAAATGGACTGATGGGGGGACTAGAAGGGAGCGGATGCTGGGTGGGGCTGGAACTAGAAGAGAGCTGATGTTGGGGGAGGATTAGAATGGGATGGAGCTGGGAATGTGAAATGGAGAGGGGAAAAATATTTTGTCTGGGAGAGAAGACAAATCTACAATTGGCCAGGTATTGGGAGAGTAAGTGGGGATTGAGGATGGAGGGGTAAAATTTGAGTGGATGATATAGGAATGAGGAAAGAGAAAAAGGAGAAAGATTAGTATGTTAAAGCAGATGTAGAGAGAGAATGGAAAAAAAACTAGGAGAGAAGAAAGGGCAAATGGACAGCAGACGATGGAGAGTTAGCAGAAGACATGAAGAAACCAGAAGAAAGTGGCTGGAACAATTGCAACTGAAAAAAATGCACAAAAGGTAGAAAAATATCTCTTTATTTTGAATTTATTAACTGGAATATGTCAGCTCTGGGAAATGTGCATCATTAATGTTTGCGCTTTGTTTAGTACAAGAGGAAATTAATTTATAGTTTTATTTCTACAGTGTTGTTGTACATTCCAAGTTTGGCTTTTGGGGTTCCCAGTTTAATTATTGTCTTCTTGTTTCTAAATCTTTTAGTCTTTCTTTATCCATACTCATTAAAGAGGCATGTTTACTAAAAGTTAGTGTATGGTAACATTATGCAAATGAGGCCCCTTATGCAAATGAGGCCCCGCGTCTTATGCGGCCCCCGGGTTACTTTACAAGTCCTCATTTGGCCCTCAAAGCAATTTGAGTTTGAGACCCCTGCTTTAGCCCCTCCTTTCCCTTTGAATATAATTATTCCCCAAACAGGGGCGTGGTCTGTCCAAGTTTGGTCTCCGATCCCACACTCTCTCACCTGGGGTAAGAGTTCCTTATGAACCCATAATAAATCTATACGTGAAAAGGAGTTGTGGGCTGAAGAATAGAAGGTGTATTCCGGCCTCCCTCCTTGAAATACCCGCCACAAATAGATGACATCTAGCTCCTCCATTACCGACCGTATGGTATGGTGGTGTTTACCTATTTTTAATCTTTCTCTATGAAAGGTGTCTATTCTGGAGTCCGGCACTAAATTAAAATCTCCTCCGATAAGGAGAGCTCCTTCATAAAAATCCACCACTTTTCTTAATAAAAGTCTAAATAATTCAGTTTGCTTTGTATTTGGGGCTTATACACTTACAAGGATATATATTTGTCCACCCCATTGTGCTTTGATTAATATGCTATACCCCCCCCCCTCCGTTATCTCTCTTTACATCAATGATGTGGGCCCGTAGTTGAGAGGATAGAAAGATTATTACTCCCTCTTTTTTCTTTTCCAACTTAATAGAGGCAAAGATCATTTCTGGATATTTTGGAGGTTGTACTTCTCAGAGGTGGGTCTCCTGGGCACAGCATATATCACATTGAAGACTTTCTATCTCTTTATACAACAATTGTCATTTGGTGGGTGTTTCAGCCCCCTTACATTCAAAGTTATAATTTTTATGTCACTCACTGCAATATCTAAGGATACTCATCATGCATATTGTGGACCACAGCCCTCCACTATTCCTCCCTCCCCCCCTGTCCACCCCTCCCCTCCTCCCTCACAATCACCATGGGCAATCCCTCCAGTGCCTGTGGACTGTCACACTCAGCCTTAATAGTTACATCTCTGCATCGACCCCATTCACCTTAATGTATTTTAGTCCTCAGACCCACATCCCCCTCCACCTGTTTTTTCATCCTGCATCTGAAATCAATCTTCTTGCCCTTATCTTATATGTATCCCCCACATTCCATAATAATATACATAACAACCCAACGCTATTGAGGGGTCACTACCCACGCTTTGGGTCTTTCCTTGACTTCAAGTGTCATTTTCCTCCAGTTATGGCCCCAGATGCTTTCCTTTGCTTCTGCAGCCATTTGCCACCTTGTGCCATGAGGGTCCAGGCCACTCCTTCCTCTCCCTCCTTCTGCTTGGTTGATTCTGTCTCTTTCAGTATCTGTGGCAAGTCTTGCTATCCCACTCTCTGTAGTCCTTTTAGTGCCACTGCTACTGAACGTGCCACTGTCGTCATGCCTGAGATGGTAAACTATGGCAATCGGAAATAGCTGTCTGTATCATATCCGCTCTTCCCTTAGGCATTTTGTGATGGCCTGGTATTCTCTGCATTTCTGTATCATTGCAGTAGTTTGGTCTCCGAACAACTATTTCCTGATTGTCCCATTTTATTTTCCCCAGCTTTCAAGCTGCTGTTAAGATGGCCTCTTTGGTGCTATATTCGTGCATACATGCAATGATATTGCGGGTTTTTCCTTCATGCCTGGGGCTCCAGCGCTCAATGTGCTCTCTCCACATTAAAGCATAGTTGGGACTCATCCAGGCCACCCGCTTTTGCCACTGCCTTGCAGAGTTGTTTGGTTAGCCGTCTATAGTCTACCGTTTCCTCTGTTTCAGGTAGGCCCCTAATCTTCAGGTTTGCTCTCCTAGACTTGTTCTCAAGGTCTTCCAATTTAAGGGCCATCCTCAATAGTTCATTTTCCTTTTTCAGGTTGTGGATAATTTGCTTTTGTTCCTCAGTTAGATTTTCAATCTCTGTGACCTGTTGCCCCATTTCTTCCATACCACCACACAGTTCTGCCATCCAGGCTTGTACTTCTTGTTTTAGGTTTATAATGTCATTTTTCAAATCAGAAAAAAACCTCTTATATGTCTTCCCATATTAGATGTAACTCCGATTTACTTGACAGAGTGTATTTCAGGCTGCATCTTTTCTCACTGCTTTCCTCCATCTCTATGCTGGACCCAGATCGGCATTTTGGCCTTGGAGGTGCTTGTCATTGCCGCTGTTTTAAATGCGTATGTTTTGAGGTCTAGTCCTTTTTTATTTTGCGGCCACCCTCATCAGTTAGGGGAGTAATCTCCGTTTGCCAGGTTTTTTTTGGTGCAGGTTGTCTTGTCCCGAAGAGCCAATTCAATGGGCGGTCATTTTCGTGTGACATCACTCCGGACTCCCTTGTGGGCTAACCATTCATGACATCTGGCTGAACTGTGGACATTTCTACTGGTACCCTAGTAAGTGTAATCTTTGAAAAGGACAAAAGAAAAAGATAAAAAATACTTGAGGTATAATAAAATATTTGAGCTCGGGGCACATGTCTACCCTGATAGGAAAAACTCATTTATCTCTAGGTAAATAGGTGCCTCAGGGTTTTTTGGGCTGCAGACTGCCTATCATTTACTATATCAGACTGAAATTTAGAATGGATGTACACAATTTGCTTCAGGACAACATTCTGGGAAGACAAGAAATGTTACATGTATTGTTTTAGTGTTTTGTTTAACTTCTGTATCCCACATGAAAGCATATTTTAGATAATACACAGAAATTAGAATTGAGATGTTGAGAATGTGACATATATAATTCTGGAAGTATTTTAGAAAAGGCTCTGCTAAATGTGGAGCCTGTCCTAAAATAGTGTAAGACTGCACATGTATATGCCAATACTTGGAGCAGAAAGACTCTTTTTGAAGAGGTGAAAAAATTAGTGGGGGAAACTCAACATCTTCCATGGGTAGGTGCTGGTACTTACACATGCATGTCAATCTTTTGCAATCCCACATATATAATGCCACCAATTAATGGTTATGGTTATACTTTATTTAATATACCGTAGATTTGTGGGCAAACTCTGTGGTTTACCATGAAACAAAAACAAAAAATAAAAATATTTTCGATAAAATAAAAAAACATAATAAAAACATAATGCAGATAAAAATCAAAGGGAAGAACGCCATTGTATTGATAGGCAAGAAATGAATAAAACATCCAAATAATACACTAGAAATACATAGGAAAGGAAGATGGGTAGAGGTAGAACCACATTTTAAGGGGGGGGAGGGTAACCTATCGAAAACGGTCAATTCTTAAGTACCAGCTATACTTTCTACACAAGAGATGTGGCAATTCGAAATGCTGCTTCATAAAAATACATCTTTAATGACCTCTTAAATTGTCGGAAATTCCATTAATGGCATTATCTTTATCTAATTCCAATTTGGAGGAGGAAATAAACCACTGGGGATTAAGGAAGATAAAGCTCCTGTAAAAGGCTGGCCAAAACGAGCACTCTCTGAAAGCCTAGTGTCAGATGGCTGCCTGGGTGAGAATCTTCACACTCTTGGCAAGTGCATATTTCTATATGATTTGCAAGGTATTGTGGGCAATGTAGTTCATTCACACCAGACACAGCTGCTGACAATAATTTAGTTGTGCTCTTGGGTAAAGCCAATAAGATATTTATTTATGGGGTTATTTCTCCCAACACAGATATGCTTGGTAGCACATAAATTAGGTTACTTGCTTTCAGTGTTAACTTGGAAAAACAAAGTCAAAATCAGGAAAACAACAAATGAAAAGCCACAAAGCAAGAAACAAACTGTTCTTTTCAGGTTAACTTCTGATTACTTCCCACATAGATACAGAAGTGATTCTCTCCTAGCTCACAAGCAATTAGGTAAGGCTTAATTGCTAGCAGTTATCCAGCTGAAACCCCTTAGCTGGCTTGCCTTCCACTGTGTGGGTCAAATCCTGCTTCAGGAGCTTTTCTGAGTAGATTAAAGAACAAATTTGTATTTCTTTGTGATGGTTGCTGTACTTTATAACAGAAAGTTACCAACGGAGTTTAGATAGAGAGCAGTCCATATAAACAGGATCCTCATCTGCTATTATTCCCCCTTGTTCAACAAGCATGGGTTCAATATCATGGATTGGCACAGATGAATCTCTCAATGGAGCATTTTCAGGAGAATACTTGTTTCCCTGCTGTCTTTCAAGGTTATAGCTAGGGCATAGATCAGTGTTCATACCTGAGCTTCTATTGCTGCTAGAGTTCCTCTCTATATAGCCTGGCCAGTATGTAGTCCAGTTCTTATGTCCAGCCTTCCAATCCAGATCCCTGGACACTGGATCTCTCTTCACATACCTTCTGGCACAGGTCTTAGGGTCCCTTCCACGTGCAGCCGTCTCCCTCACAGGTAGCCTCTGGTGATTCCTAGCTCTGCAGCACCATTCCTCTGGCTTTCCCCAGTCCAATGGTGTATGCTGGCCCTTGGAATACCTCCCAGTATACGTACTGCTTTGGACTCTTCTAGACCTCTCAAAGGCTTTTCTCTTCCTTCTTCCAAAGGGTCTCTTTCCCTCTCTGTCCGTCCGGTTTGGCTTCTGCTTCTGATGATCCTTCAGATGAAACTGATGATCAAACTCAAGCTGATTCTCAGGATACTGAGGACAATTCTCTGGATATCCAAGGTGATCATGAAGATGGTCATCTGTAGAATAAACTCTACTCTTATTCTGCCTAGATGAGTGCTCCTCCCTAACACAGGGCAGCTGTGCTGAATTAGGCCTTGCCCTTTGAGATGAGTGTTCCATCCTAGCACAGCGCAGCTGTGCTGAATCAAGCCCTGCCCTTTGCAATGAGTGCTTGGGGATTACCTCATAGCCCTTTTGATTGAACACACGTTTTCTCACTTCAGCTCCTCTCATGGCTGTTGGAAACCTGGTGCATTCTGGGACTGGTAGTCTTTTATGGCAAAATTCTGTTTTCTCATTTCTACCAGCACTGACAGGTTGCTTGTTCAGAGACACTTCACCTTTTCTATAGCCCCTTCCTGAGCTATGATAAGCTTCCTTATCACACTAGGCATGCCAGGGGCAGCTGTAATTCTGATGTGGACAATTGTAGTAATACATATGCAGTCCTTAGATGAACTTGGGAATAACATGTAAATTTTTGACCACCTCAGGCCATGCCCCAACATGGCCCCTTGCAATTTCTCCGTAGTCAAGATTTCCACATATAAAATTTAGCCCTTTCTAAAATCACTATTTACACATGTAAATGCCAGATTTTACACATGAAATTGCAAATAAGGCTTCTAAAACAACCCCCTTGGGATGTTTTTTTTAATGAAACATAAACAAGTTGAATTAATAAATAAGAAAATACTTTTTAAGAAATATTCATTTTATAGCAGAAGAAAAGTGCCCTGGGTCACCCTGTCCCACGAGGCAGAATAAGGGTTAAAGCTGTTACTTTTCAGTGGGAGTTTTCCAATATTTCCTTTCTGATTATCATGACTGGTGGACAGTCGATATATGTTCACGAGTCACCATTCTCAGAAAGGAAATACTGAAGTACTGATCTGCAGTGAGAACAACGAGTGATTATATTTGCAGATGATAGAAAAATATTCACATTTAGGGGTCGTTTACTAAGCAGCGGTAGAACTTCCATGTGATATCGGAGCCGTGGCCCCTTTGAATTCCTTTAAATTTGCAAATCTAGGGGCATGTTTACTAAAGGTTACTGCACATTAACAAATGCTAATCTGCCCTAAATGCTGTTATGCCCATAGAAATAAAATGGGCCACAGCTGCATTTAATGCATGTTAATGCTTCTTAACACACGTTAGCCTTTAGTAAACCTTCCCCTTAATGAGGACAAGCACAGAATAATGCATGTGGCAGAAAGTAATCCTAACTGCAGGTACACAATGCTGAGTTCCATATCAGGAGTTACCATCCAGGAAAAGGATCTTAGGGGCTTGTTTACAAAGCTGCGGTAGCGGTTCACGATCGTTATCGGAGCCGCGACCCCATTGATTTCAATGGGGCCGCGGCTCCGATAACGACCGCGAACCGCTACCGCAGCTTTGTAAACAAGCCCCTTAGACTCACTGTAGAAAATACTTTGAAACCTTTAGCTCAGCATGGGACAGAAGGCAAAAAGCAAATAGAATATTAAGAATTATTTGGAATAGAATGGAGAATAGCATAATGCTTCTGTGTAGATCTATGGTGTGATTGCACCAAGAGTACTGAGTATACTGTAGTTACAAAGGCACATTTTACAAAGTATGTCCAAGTGCAATCTGGGATGTCCAAGCCAGAACATCTGAAAAAAAAAAAGCAGGCACGCGCAAATTCAGGCACAATTTCACAAATGTAGATGCGCCCAATAGGGATGTTTATGGAAACGTCTACATAGATGTTCCCAGAATAGCATTTCAGAATGGGGACAACATGGTTAGAGTAGCGGGTTAGGAGCAGAGTGGCCAGGGTTCAAATCCCAGTGTGGTTCTTTGTGATCTTAGAATAGTCCCTTAACTTTCCATCTTCTCTACGCTTTCTGGATGTTTTAAGGTCAAAGCAAGCACTTTCCTGATGCCTATTCATGCCTACAGCAGGTCGTAACGACGAGGTACATGCAGACATCCTCAGGGATGTCTAAGTCCACTGCAGCTCCCCTGACACACCTCCACCACACCCCATGCCTACTTGGATATCTCCACACTAGTGATGTCTTTAAAAGCCTTTTGTAAAATGGCTCTGGGGATGTTCACAAACATGTCTTCAGATATCCAAATCACAACTAATACTTTTAAAATAATCCCCATGGCTACCTCGTCTTAAAAAATTCTATAGCAGAACTAGGAAAGATACAGAGAAGAGAAATACAAATGATGAAGGGGTTCATATGCACCCTTATGAAGAAAGGCTAGACAGGTTAGCACACGTCAGCATGGAGAAGAGACTTCTGAGAGGGGGATATGATGGAAGTTTATAAAATCTTGAGTGGAATGAAACAGGTAAATAGGAAATGGTTATTTTCCCTTTCAAATGGGACTAGGGGACACTCCATGAAACTGACAGGTACTAGGGATGTGTATTCATTTGAAAATATTTCCCATGTTGTTTCATGTCATTTTTAACCCGAAACAGAAAAAAACAAAATTGTGTTTTTTTTGTGTCATCAGTAGTGTGCATTATTGTGCACTATCACTCAATAATGCACACTGTTGATTAGTAATGCATTATCACTCAATAGTGTATCCTATTGCTTCACACTGTGCACTACTGAGCAATAGGGTGCACTGTCTGGGCAATAGTACACACTATTGATGGCATTGCTCCCGAAACCAAAAAGAAAACTTGAATAAAATGAAAAACCCATAAACAACACGGGAAACTAAACAAAACAAAAATATTTTGCCTGCACACCCCTAACAGGTACCAGGTTTTAAACACAGTTGAGATAACTCCTGATTTGATAGAGTACATTAAGTTCACCATTATAATGTGGTGAACAACCCTATTTTTGAAGTATGAAGATGGTCAATACATCATTCCTAATATCGAGATCCAGTGAGGAATATTTTAGGGAGATTCCTGTCATCACTTCTAGGATGATGACCCTAAGAGAACTACAGAGAATGAAGAGGTTATGATCACCTAGGATACTCCCATTCTGACGGATAAGAAACTGAATGTGAGGAAAACCGACGCAGTGGTAAAGGAGAAAAACACCAGAGCGGCATTGATAATAGAGGTCTTCGGTACCGAGTGATTATTCTATGATTCACATGGAGAGACAGAAGATCCTGAAGTACCAAGAAATGTAGTCAGAGACCAAGAAAATGTGGCAGAACGATACGGAAATATTTCCCATCATGTCGAGTGCCACAGACTTGATAAAGAAGAATTTCCAAGCACATCTTGACAAACTACCCATACATGTTACATCTTACAAACTCCAGAAGGAAGCTCTCTTTGGCATGAATCAAGTACTATGCCGAGCATTAGCAGTAATAAGTCCCCTCATCCCCTCAGTCAACAAACACTAAACTATGCAAAAACTTAGTATTTTAAACCTGTACCTGCATATCACATTGCTAGTAACATTGTGAACCTGCATAAACCATATACTGTTGATAGTATTGATAGTATTGATAATAACCTATTGATAGTATTGATAGTAACCTGTCAATTGTACCCGCATTCAAACTAACATTAACCTCTTACTTACTATCACCAGTATTTTCAACCCACATACACAGTGATAGCAACTTTAACTGTTATCAGTACATTTACTGTAACTGCACTCACATTGATAGTACCCTTAACTGTCACCAGTATAACACCGCTCCCAAAATGCAACTAATTAACCCTGCCAAAAGTAAAATTATACTAATTAGAATCACATTAGCAGTGATAATAACCTTTGCTCAGAGCTTACATAACAATGTTAAAAATATCCCCATCATACACAGTTTCCCACGAAACAACCCCCTATCATGGCACCCACACACAGTATATCATCCCAAAACTAACAACCATAGGTTAATTCACATAAAATATTCCTCATCCCCTCAGTCAACAAACACTAAACTATGCAAAAACTTAGAGTCATTATCAACAATACTAATTAACGCCAGGTCAATGAAAAATAAGTTACCTATATTCACAGAAATCCTAGACAACCAAAAAACAGATATACTATGTATAACTGAGACATGGCTATCGGACACAGACAACGTTTACCTAAATCAACTAAGCAACAATAACTACGACACCTTCTACACACATAGAACTCACAAAAAAGGTGGTGGAGTACTAATAATGTTAAAAAAAGAACTAAAAGCCAAAAAACTAACATCGAACCTACACACCAATATAGATTCCATCATTGTGAAAATTGGCAACATAACAATCTGCCTAATTTACAGGCCACCAGACAAACAGTCAGAAAAACTAGACCCACTAATTGACTTTTTAAGCTCCTCCACTGACCAAAAACCAATCATAATGCTCGGAGACTTTAACATCCCCTCATTACCAGCCTCATATGCCTCCCTTTTCATAGAATCAACAATAGACATGGATTTCCACCAAATAATAAACACTAGCACACATGGAAAAGGTAGTATCCTTGACATGGTATTCCTACCAAACGCACTCTACCAACTATATAACCCAACATCCCTCAACTGCACACCGACCCCATGGTCTGATCATTACCTTATTAAATTCAATATCACAATAAACAACGCAACAGTTAAACGAATACCAACTAATGCACCTACCTCAAGATTTAGAAAATACAATGAAGAAGAATTCCTTGACCTCATAATCCCTAACTTATCAACCTCACCACAAAACCTAGATGCAGCAGTAACAAACTGGCACAAAACCATCAATAACGCTGCAGCTAAAAAACAAATAAATAAGAAAAACACGCACTCTAAAGATGGTCAAGCCCCCTGGTACAATAAAGACCTAAATTTAATGAAAAAGAACTTAAGAAAAGCTGAGGATAAATGGAGGAAAAATAAAAACGCAATTACAAAAGATTCATACCTCACACACCTTAACAAGTATAAAGACGCAATAAATAATGCTAAGAAAAATTACCACGCCTCCATCTTAAACAACGCAATAAACAGACCTAGAGAACTTTTTTCAATAGTCCAAAAACTGACAAATAATAATCACAACTCCAGCAATGAAATCACAGACACTGGCAAATTACTACATGAACAAGATAACGTATCACCCCCTACAACCTAAACCAGTAGATACTTCGCAACTACATAACACAGACGAATGGTCTGAATTTCAACCCTTAACCAAGGTGGAGCTCAAATCCATCATCACAAACATTAATACTACAACCTCACTACTGGACCCTTGTCCAGTAACCTGGATAAAGAACTCCATACCTGTACTCTCTCAATTCATCCTCCCAATAATAAATCTCTCCCTAAAAACCGGATACCTACCCTCCACACTAAAACACGCACAGATCCGCCCAATCCTAAAAAACACCACCCTTGACAAATCATCACCTAATTCTTATAGACCCATATCAAGTATTCCGTTTATGGCCAAATTAATTGAAAAAAACGTACAAATTCAAACACAGGAGTTCATTGATAGCTCAGCACCACTTGACGACCAGCAATACGGGTTTCGCCCAAGACACGGAGTAGAATCACTCCTAACAGTGCTAATTGATACACTTGTGAGGGGAATAGACAAACCCAAACAAGCATTCTTACTCATATTCATTGATGTTTCTGCAGCCTTCGACAGCGTTCACCATTCAACAATGATTAATAAACTTAAACAAATAGGTATAAAATCCACTGTTCTAAAATGGTTTACTTCTTATCTAACAAACCGAGCTCAAACGGTACAAATCGGGAACCTCACATCAAAAACATACAAACAAGAAATAGGCCTCCCACAAGGCTCAGCACTGTCAGCGTTACTTTTTAACATATTTAAAACACATCTGTAAAATATTTAAAAAATTCAATGTCCTCTATCACCTGTATGCGGACGACATAATGATGTATGTCCCATTCAAAATCCCAAATATCCCTATAAAACTCATTAACGACTGCCTCACTGAAATCAACATCTGGCTAAATGAAAACAATCTGTACATTAATCACTCAAAAACAGAAGCGCTAATAGTAACTAAATGCACAACATTCATTCCTCCCACTCATATTACATTACAAAATAATAATATCATACTAAAATCTGAAATACGCTACCTGGGTGTTATACTGGATAAACACCTCAGTATGGACACACATGTAAGGAATATAACAAAAAAGTTTACTTTAAACTAAAAATGCTAAAGCAACTCCGCCCACTAATGCACTTACAGGATTTTCAACGCGTCATACAAGCAATCATAACCCCACATTTTGACTTCGCAAATCAGACCCTACTTGGCGTAACTAAAGAAGCCTTAAAGAAACTCCAATTAGCACAAAACGCAGCAGTAAGAACCATTACGAAAGCCCCACCTTTCCAACACATAACCCCGATTTTAGAATATCTACACTGGCTCCCGATTCAAAGCCGAATAGAATACAAAACTATCCTAACCACCTACAAAGCCATAACAAAAACAGCACCCCTGTCCATAAATAACCTTATCAAAATAGAACCCACCCATAATCTCCAAAGGAGAGACCAGCTAAATAAATTAACCCCACCAAAAGAATTCATTAGAGCCAATAAATCCACTAACAAGAAAGCCTTCTCCCATGCAGCCCCCATCTTGTGGAACACAATCCCAATAGAATTAAGACAATTACCTGATATAATAGAGTTCAGAAAAAAACTCAAAACATTTTTATTCACAAAGCATTTTGGATCTATGATCAGCCCATCTCTCACCCCCCAGCTAGATAAGGGATAATCCTACCCAAGGTAATACACTATTCAACAAAAGAATGAAGCGCTGTAACCCTTAGACAAAATGATTAAGAAAGATGAAAAACAAAAATATGTATATAGTTTACTTCTGTTCAACTGTACATAGTTCTCTAATTGTTAATTGTTAATTGTTACTTGTTAACTGTAATTACCTAACCACAAATTGTTATATGTAAAAACAGTTCACCCTGTTTATTGTTGTTATATGGAAACCACACCTGATCAATGGAAGGAGCGGTATATAAATAATCATTAAATTATTATTAATTATTAAATTTGAGAGACTGAGATCATACTCCACATACCCTGGTTTAGAAGTGAGGTTCACAACTGCCATGATATGTGCAAAACTCACCCATTTGGAGAAACCGCCCCTTGAGAAAGTATTTTTTAAAATTAACAAATGGTTAAGCTGTGAAATTTGTTGCTGAGAGATGTGGTCGAAGTTAATTGCATAGCAGGGTTAAAAAAGGTTTGGACAGGTTTCTGAAGGACTGGTCTATTCTCACTTAGTGGGTAGGCAGTCACAGAGATCACTACTTCCTATACCTGTGAATAAGTAACAGGGACGTGATCCGGGTACTTTCAAATGATCCAGATTAGCCACTTTAAGATTGGATGCCAGGGCTTTCTGGACCATTGGTCTGACCTATGATCATATTATTCTTTATGTTCTAGTGTATACAGAAGAAACATAATTTAACCCAGAGCCACAGGGAGACTACTGACTTCAGTCCAGGTTTGATATTCCTCTGCTCTAATTTCCAAAAGAGACTACAGACTTTAATATAAAAGGAAATGGTATCTGCTGCTTTCTGGGGGATCTTTTGATGAAATGCTTCAATAGGCTTGGGTCTCATTTTGCTTTATGTTCTTCTCTTTCCATTAATTCTTTCACAGATGTTGGTGGGACCAGGAAGATAGAGCATAGTTTTACGTATTTTTAATGCTTATTTATTTATTTAGACAGATTTATATAGTGCGTCTGCTGAGAGATGGTGAATGATCTTAAATATAATCATGATTGTTTTAAATTTTGCTCGTTACCATTGGGAGCCAGTGCAGTTGTTGTAAGACAGGGGTGATATGTTCATCTCTTGGTGTGTCTGTTATGATGCATGCTGTAGTGTTTTGTATCATCTGGAGTGGGTGTAAGGTTTGCTGAGGGAGGCCTTGATATAGTGAGTTTCCGTAGTCCAGCAGAGGTGTGATGAGTGCTTGGCATACTGTGCGGAAGTGGTCCTGATGGAATAATGGCTTGATCTTTCTGATGACTCTTAAACGTTGATAGGCCTTATTTGTGGTTTTAGAGATGTGGGACTTCATGTTTAAAGCTCTGTCCAGGGTGATGCCCAAGTACTTAACTTCATCTTTGACTTCTATGAATTTGTCTAGGATGCTGATAGCTTGTGGTGGAACGAAGGTGGGATTCCTGGTGATGAACATTGCTTCTGTCTTATCGAAGTTGACCATTAGGTTGTTGGCTGTGAGCCAGGCATGCATTTCTTCCAAGCATTTCATTATTGTTGTGATATCTACTGCTAGTAGGTTGACTGGAGCATACACCATGATGTCATCGGCATAGATGTGGTAGTGGAGTTTGTGGTGTTTAATGATGTTGCATATGGGTTGGATGTAAATATTAAATAACATTGAGAGGGCTGATCCTTGTGGCACTCCTTGCTTGACAGGGAACTGCAGCGATTTCATTTGGTCACTTTTGACTTGTTGTGTACGACCCTCCAGATAAGAAGTAAACCATTTCAGGGTAATCCTATGTGTTGTAGTCATTGTAGTAGCTTAGCATGGGATATAGTGTCGAAGGCTGCCGATATGTCCATGAATACTAATATGAATCCACTCTTTATGCTGTCCATTCCTCTTAGGAGAGTGTTAAAGAGGGAAGTGAGTAGTGTTTCCACGCCGTGCTGAGGTTTGAAGCCATGTTGATGTATGTCTAGTGGTGCATTCATATCTATATGGTTTTGAAGTTGTTTCTGTACTGCCTTTTCCATGATTTTTGCAATGAATGGTAAGCTGGAGATGGGGGCGGTATGATTTTGGTTCAGAGGGGTTAAGGCTGTTGTTTTTAATTATTGGTTGTATCATGGCGTGTTTTAGGGGTTGTGGCATGTATCCCTGTTGGAGAGAATCTCTTACGATTTTTTGAATGTGATGGGAGAGCTGGCTCTTTGAAGCCTTGATCCATGACACTGGGCATGGGTCTGACAGTGAGGTTGTTGTGTTGAGTCCAGTTATTATGTCCTCTATCTGTTGTTTTGATGGTATGCTAAATTCTTCCCATGTTTGTTGCTTCTCAGTGATCTTGTAGTCGTCTCTTTGTGGAGTGATGGCGTATGTTTGAGTGGTGTATTTTGATTCCATGTAGTCCACAAATTTCTGTGGGTCAAGGTAGCAAGTGCACTGTTGCGTGTCGTCCTTTGTGAGTTTTTGGACAATGCTAAAGAGTTCTCTTGGTTTGTTGGTGGAATTCATGATTAAGTTGGTATGATGGTGCTGTTTGTGCTCGTTTATCAGATCATTATATTCTTGTTGCTTGGCTCTGTATTGTATCTGGGAGCTGTAAGTTTTGCTTCATCTCCATTTTCTTTCAAGTCTTCTTAGGATGCGTTTAGCATCTCTGATATTATTTGAGTACCATGGGGCGTTGGGTTGCTTGCGTGCATGTGATGCGTATGTCTCTTTGCTCTTAGGTGCTGTAGCTGCATTAGCTATTTTTGAGTTCAATTTTCTATGTTGATGTCAAGTGTATCATATTCTTGTTGGAGCTGGGGAGTGATTTCGTTTAGAAATGAGTCCTTATCGAAAGTTCTGAATCTTCTGGCTATTTTCTCATTTTCCATGCGTTGGATAGGGTTACTTAGTGTAAGGGTGAATTCTATCATATAGTGGTCTGACCACGGGACTGGCGTGATAGTTGGTATTGTAGTTATATCTTGCTGAATCATTTGTACTGGCCTAAATACCATATCAGGTGTTGTACCATGCTGGTGGGTTGGAGCGGTGATTGTTTGGCAATAATTTAGTGACTCCATAGCTTTTAAGAATGATGTAGCTTCTCTGTTGGATGTGGAAGCTAGGTTGTAGTCTCCTAGTGCAATGAGGGGTTTGTGTTTACTGTTGTGTACACATATTGTTTCAAGTACTGTGGAGAGATGTTCGGTTGTGGCTCCAGGCGGCCTGTAGGTGAGGGATATGCTTATGTACTTGTTAGCTATGGTGAGTGTGTTGGATTCAGTTGTGTTAGAGGTAGTGATTGTTTTAAATCTGTATTTTTTTCTGGTGAGTATTAGAATACCTCCTCCTCTTTTATGTGCTCTGATGCAGTTAAATGCTTTATAGCCTGTTGGTGTTGCTTGGTTTAATATGACCTGGTCTGTATCATCTAGCCAGGTCTCAGTGATGCATATTATATCCAATTTTTTGTCAGTGATGAGATCAAGAATAGTGTTTAGTTTATTCCTGATCGATCAGGCATTTAGTAATGCAAACCTTATGTTGGTTGATATAATTGGGTTGTTATGTACATTATTTGTATGATGGGTGGTTGTATTGCGTGTGGCATTATGTGGTTTGTGTGCTGCCTGTTTAGGATACTGGTGTTGATTGGTTAGGTATGTTTCTGGTGCCCATCTGGCTTGTGTGGGATGTAGATGGATCAAGGGGATCTGATCGTTACGTCCAATGCCCTGTGTGTAGTATGCAAGTGTATGTAGGAGTGTGAAGTAGGCCATGAGGTAGTTGTGTACCCCCTTTTTTCCTGGTATGCTGGAAGAAACCCCATCGCATCCATGCTTCTAGTGGATGTGGTATGTGACACAATTTTTTAAACTCTATGTTCCATTTTAGTTTTGTTAATATTCCTTGACCCAAAAAACTACCAACTACTGTAACAGACACAGTGCTACAGGTAAACAGTTAAAGGAGAACCACACCTGTATTGTTCCAACAGGATTGGGGAATATAAAAAGAGGAGGGGGTGTACTGATTCTCACCAAAAATGACCTAAAATTCACCCTAACAAACCTAAATAATATAGATGGAATGGACATTGTTAACATAGAAAATAAAACCATGGCTCTCACCCTCATCTACAGACCCCCTTCATCCGATCAAAAAAACCTCACCCCTATCCTAGAACTCGCATGCACAGCGCCACGAAGCAAACCACTTATACTTCTTGGTGACTTGAATCTTCCATCACTGAACCACTCACAATCAGATAACTTCATAGATGCTATGTCACAAATGGGGTTCACACAGATAATACACGCTCCTACACACAAAAAAGGTAACATACTTGACGTAATTTTCCTCCCAGCCTCACTCTACAGTCACTCACTACATTTCACCCCGAGTATAACCGAAGTACCCTGGTCAGACCACCATCTAATCACAATCCAGTTACCAGCACAAGTCCCAAGAAACAATGAGAACACAACCTCACATACATCACGCTTCATACGCTTTGACAAAGACACATTCCTCGACAAAGTACTACCCAAACTAGACTCAAGATCACCAGACATCAACTCAACCATAGCACATTGGAATCTTACTATTCAAAAAGCAGCTGTCCAAACACAAGTCTTACACAAACAAACAAAAAAGACAGAAAAATGGTTCACGAAAGAGCTGACAAAACTAAAAAAACAACTAAGGAAACAAGAAAAGAGATGGAGAAAACTTAAATCTGATGAAAACAAATCACAATACATGCTCCTACTCATAGAATACAAAAACGCAATTAACAAATCAAAAAGAGACTACCACTCAAAAGTAATAAACTCATCCATCAACCGTCCTAGGGAGTTATTTGCGATAGTAAAAACATTAACCAAAACTAGTAACACCGAACCTAAACAACAAGCAATAAACATACAAACTCTAGCAAAACATTTTGCAGAAAAACTAAAAAACAAGACCACTACCCCAACCCCGCTATTATCAAACACGAAAACCACACATGAATGGACAAGCTTCCAGTTGGTAGAACAAAAGCAACTTCTCAAAATCATAACAATGATAAACACCACCACCTCCCCACTCGACCCATGCCCCGTTTCATGGATTAAGTGTGTGAAAGATGAACTAGCGGTAAATCTACAACACATAGTTAACCAATCCCTTTCACAGGGCATCATGCCTGATGCCCTAAAACTCACAACACTCCGACCAATAATAAAGAATAATAAGCTTGACTCAAAAGACCCAAACTCATACAGACCCATAGCCAGCATTCCATTCATAGCTAAAATAATAGAGAAAACAATTCAAATTCAGTTACAGGAACACATTGATGAACACAAACCACTTGACTCACACCAATTTGGCTTCCGCCCTTTCCACGGAGTAGAAACCCTCCTAATCACCCTTATGGACTTCCTCATCAAGGGCACAGATGACAAACACCAAGGCTTCTTACTCCTATTTATAGATATCTCTGCTGCCTTTGATAACATTAATCACCAGACACTGATCAACAGATTAGAAAACCTAGGAATAGGCGGGATTGTCCTTAACTGGTTCAAATCCTACATCTCACATAGATTAATACGCGTCCAAATTGATCAACAAACATCAGAAACATTCCCCCAAGGACAAGGAATACCCCAAGGATCAGCCCTTTCAGCCCTCCTATTTAACTTGTATCTGCAACCGATAACAAACATATTTAAAAAACACAGGATTAACCATTTTATATATGCTGATGACATCATGCTAGCTATCCCCATAACCACTAAAAACCATACATATGACTCTCTATCCAAATGCATGGCCGAGACCTCCTCCTGGATGGAAACGAACTACCTCAGCATAAATCTCAAAAAAACTGAGGCAATGTTTGTAACAAGATCTTCTATGACTGAAAACACTTACCCGGAAACAATCACAATCAACAAAACTTCAATACCTGTCAGAAAACAGGTAAAATACTTAGGGGTAATAATAGACCACACCCTATCCATGCTGCCACACATAAAACAAACAGTAAAAACCATTTTCTACAAACTCAAAACTATTCAGCACCTAAGGCCACTCCTTGAAACACAAGACTTTAGATCCGTAGTAAGTACACTGATCACCCCTCACTTCGACTATTGCAATAGTCTCCTAATAGGCCTCCCTCAAAAAAGCACATACCTTCTACAAAGAGCACAAAACATCTGTGCAAAAGTAATTGCTAAAGCCCACCTAACAGACCACGTAACCCCAATACTGCTGGAACTCCACTGGCTTCCTATAAACAGCCGAATCAAATACAAAATTATCCTAACAACCTATAAACTCATAAACGACATAGCCCCCTCACACTTAACCACATTACTACAATCTCCAACATCGACAAGGACCCTCAGACAAAACGCAGCCCACTCCCTCATCATACCTAAAGCCATCTGTAAAACCAAGAATACCACTAGCTCTAGAGCATTCTCATTCACTGCTCCTACACTCTGGAACGACCTCCCTATTGAACTTCGCACCATAAGAGACCTCATCCAATTCAGAAAAGAATTAAAGACCTACCTGTTCACTGAACACTTCGAAATCCCCTACTCCCCCAAAGCCAGCTCTACCACAAATGTGGGCACCCATGCACAAACTCCCTTAACCCCAACAATGTAACCACAAGCCTGTCCCCCCCACACACGCCCCAAAGATGACAAAAATAAAAGGAACTAAATTCCAGCACCTACGCCAATCTCTACCCCATACACCACACACTACACGATGTAAATATACTCTTGTACAAAGTTTGATATGTTTGCTTTAATACCTACAAAGATTTTGCTTTAATACCTTCAAGTTGTTTTTTGTTACAATACCTACAAAGTTTATACTTACTGTTCAATGTAAATAGTTGATTTCTACTGTTCTATGTAAAATGTATACAAATTGTGTACAAGACTGTTAATCTGTTATATGTAAACCGCCCTTGATCTCTGGAAGGGGCGGTATAAAAGAAATAGTTAAATAAATAAATAAATAAATAAATAAAATTGTAGGATACCTTTGCCCCTCTTGTGCCGGAGTTCCTAACTAGCATACAACAGAGGATTTTCTAAGCCTTAGCATTATTTTGAGGGGAGGGGGAGAATGTCAGTGGTTGGAAAGTGATGCAAAGGAGGGTTGGTGTTGGAGATGTTTAGGAGAGGTGAGGAAAAATGGCACAAAAAGTGAAGGGAATGTTGAGGTAAGGAGTGGGATGAACGCTTGGGGGATAATGAGAGGAGGTAAACCCTGGAGAGGATGAAACTTTAGATCCGTATTGCTTATGTTGCAATACAGAATAAAGTAAATATGGTTTCTAAATGAATTAGTACGCAATTTCCATGAAACATAACGTGATACCAAATAGGAAGCAGGAAAAAAGATACAAAATGTAAGATCTATTCACTGGTAGGTATTAAATCAGCAGCTGCTTAGTTAACCAAAAATAATTTTGAAAATGCCCTTTCTAAAATGATGTTTCTCCTTTTTTTTTTTTTGAAAGAAGGGTCAACAAATAAGTTATAGGTCCTTAACTGCCTGCATTCTACAATTTCTGCTGTATTTTCAAGATTCCTTTTTTTGTGAAACCTACTCATGAACTTGTTCAAAATTACAGACCTCAACATTTTCAATAAAAGGAAGAAAAGAAAGATAGATTCTGAGTGCAGGATATTTAACCAAGACTGCGCAAATGATTATGTCTTCATACAGTGCAGACAAAACACTGTTTGTCATGTGCCAGGAGTCTGTGTGTAAGGCATACGGTGCTCACCAAAGTTTTGAGACTCATCACCAAGAAAGATACAATATTCTGCAAGGAAAGCTTGTCAGACGGCTGCCTGGGTGAGAATCTTCACAGTCTTGACAATGCATATATTTATATGATTTTTGGCAAGGTATTGTGGGTAATGTAGTTCATTCACACCAGACACAGCTGCTGACAATAATTTAGTTGTGCACAAGTGTTAAAGCCAATAAGATACTTCTTTATTTATGGGGTTATTTCTCCCAGCACAGATATGCTTGGTAGCACATAAATTAGGTTACTTGCTTGCAGTGTTTAACTTGGTAAAACAAAGTCAAAAATCAAAATCAGGAAAACAACCTTCAAACTTGTCAGGCAATTAGCATATCTCTAACAAACGAAAAGCCACAAAGAAAGAAATAAACTGTTCTTGTAAAGTTAACTTCTGATTACTTTCCACACAGATCCAGAAGTAATTCTCTCCTAGCTCACAAGCAATTAGGTGCAGCTCAATTGCTATCAGTTATGCAGCTGAAACCCTTTAGCAAGCTGGCTTTCTACTGTGTGAGTCAAATCCTGCTTCAGGAGCTTTTCTTAGTGGAATAAAGAACAAATTTATATTTTCTTTGTGATGGCTGCTGTGCTTTATCACAGAAAGTTACCAACGGAGTTTGGATAGAGAGCAGTCCATATAAACAATATCTTGATCTGCTATTATTTCCCCTTCATCAACAAGCATAGGGTCACTATCATGAATTGGCACAGATGAATCTTTCAATGGAGCACTTTCAGGAGAACACTTATTTCCCTGCTGTCTTTCAAGGTTATAGCTAGGGCATAGATCAATGTTCATACCCGAGCTTCCATTGTTGCTATAGTTCCTCTCTATATAGCCTGGCCAGTATGTAGTCCAGTTCTTATGTCCAGCCTTCCAGTCCTGATCCCTGGACACTGGATCTCTCTTCACATACCTTCTGGCATAGGTCTTAGAGTCCCTTCCACGTGCAGCCGTCTCCCTCACAGGTAACCTCTGGTGATTCCTTGTTCTGCAGCACCATTCCTCTGGCTTTCCCCAGTCCAATGGTCTATGCTGGCCCTTGGAATACCTCCCAGTATACGTACTGCCTTGGACTCTTCTAGACCTCTCAAAGGCTTTTCTCCTCTTCCTTCCAGAGGGTTTCTTTCCTTCTCTATCCGTCCGGTTTGGCTTCTGCTTCTGCTGATCCTTCAGATGAAACTGATGATCAAACTCAAGCTGATTCTCAGGATACTGAGGACAATTCTCTGAATATCCAAGGTGATCATGAAGCTGGTCATCTGTAGAATAAACTCTACTCTTATTCTGTCTGGATGAGTGCTCCTCCCTAACACAGCGCAGCTGTGCTGAATCAGGCCCTGCCCTTTGAGATGAGTGCTTAGGAATTACCTCATAGCCCTCCTGATTGAACACACGTTTCCCCACTTCAGCTCCTCTAATGGCTCTTGGAAACCTGGTGCATTCTGGGACTGGTAGTCTTTTATAGCAAAATTCTGTTTTCTCATTTCTACCAGCACTGACAGGTTGCTTGTTCAGAGACACTTCACCTTTTCTATAGCTCCTTCCTGAGCTATGATAAGCTTCCTTATCACAAGCTGCAATCTGACAGAATGCTAGACTAAAAACTGGACTATTGGTGCAGAAATCAGTGAAGAATTTGTCATCTGTTTATGCAAGGTTTTATTGCAGTCAGTTGCAGAGAGTCTCTTTAGCAGTGTATGGCCATGGTTGCTGAAGAGCTGGGCCCGGAGAAATGCTCCTTGTTCTGTAAGTCGCTTGTCAAGAATAATAATGCAAAGAATGGAGCTAATTTATTTTTCCAGCTACAAAAAAATTCTAAAATTTTGAATTTTTTTGGTTTGCAGTTGACAAAGGACATTCGCCTTTTTCAAAATCCATTTGAAGCTGACATGGATGAAGCTCTGCCTTCCCATCAATTAGAATTGGTTGACTTACAAAACAATGATGCCCTGAAAGACCAGTAAAATAATTTTCTTGACTTCTGTGCTGCCTTTCCTTGCAAGTCTAACCCAACGTGTAATCAAACTCTGGAATTTGTTACCGGAGGATGTAGTAAAGGCTGTTAGTGTAGCTGGGTTTAAAAAAGGTTTGGACAAGTTCCTGGAGGAAAGGTCCATAAACCATTATTAAGAAGTGACCGAAGATATCAATGCTTGACCCAGTACAAGCATTGTGGAACTTGTGTCTCTTGGGGAAACTGCTAGGTACATATGACCTAGATTGGCCACAGTTGGAAACAGAATACTGGGCTTGATGGACCTTGGTCTGACCCAGTATGGCATATCTTATGTTCTTATAGATATAAAATAATGGCTTGTAAAAGGGACACTTATCTTTGGCAGCACCTATATATACAAGCAAACCACAAGATTGAAATATTGACGGAGGTCAAGAATCATAGGAGGTCCGTTATTAATGGATGTGAGCTGGCAGCGCATATTCTGGTGTGTGTAGAAGATGTGCTGGGACGTGTGTTGCCAGCTAGCATGGGGCTATGGCAATTAGAGCACGACAATTCTCAAGCAAACTGTGCAACCCATCTTAGGGTTGTGAGTGGGCTGATTAGAGGCAGAGAGTGGGCGTGGTGAACTCAGCGCACTTAGTGCTGGCTTGACACAGCGCTAGGTGGAATTGCACCTGCGCTAATGCTGCCTGTGTAAGGGGGAAATACTCTACATTAACTGCTGGAGAAATTTTTTCCATACCTCTTATAGTGCGCCATAATTTCAGCGCTTTTTGTACATTACATGCAACACCCTTACGTCCGTTAGTAAAAGGGCCCCTTAGATAAACATCTGTGTCGGTCATTGAGACTGTGTGTAACCACCATGGGGCTTGTTACTACTACAACTTATCTTTTGTATAGCGCTACAAGGCATATGGAACAAAGGGTATTAGGGTAGAATGCGTTATAACATACATGGATGATAAACAGAAGACTAAAGGGGGGATCAGGATCCAAAAATAGCTTCAAAGAGATGGGCTTTTAGCCTGGATTTGAATAGGACTAGCAATGGAGTCTGATGTATCTGTTCCAGGCGTGTGGTGCAGCAAGGTAGAATGACTGAAGTCTGGAGCTGGTAGTGGAAGAAAAGGGCACAGATAGAAGGGATTTGCCTGATAAGCAGAGACCCTGAAGAGGGGTGTAGGGGGAGATAAAAGAGAAGTGATGAGGGACCTGACACTTATGCCCATGGTTTACATTAAAGACAAGAAGACTCAATTATATGGAACTGTCGCTGAATTGTACATCATTTTAAATGTTTATATTGTACTTAGTTTTTAAAGCTGAAACAAATAAACAAAGATTATATGTTAGGTTGTTTTTTGGGTATGAAATCCCTGGGGTGGGGTGGGGGGGGGGGGAAGAGTGTCTCCCTCCTCCCTTCCTCTCTCCCACTCAGCAAACTCTCCAGCATTTTCAGTGATCTGAAAGGTCCAGTGTGGCTGTTGGCCCAAAATGTTTGGAGACTTCTGGGCTACAGCTTTAATCCATTTAAATACATGAAAATGAAGGTCAGCAAACAGGCTGCACTCGATACCCTTCTAGATGAGTAAATGCATACATGACTAGCTTTCAGCCAGTGCGAAATGAGCCAATGGTGATATTGCCTGAAGATTGCAAGAGCAGTGTTTGTTGTAACAGATTGAATGAAAGACTTGGGATGCCGAGATAAACAGAGGCTGGATGTGCTTTGGTGCCTTTCAGGCCATTAGAGTTTTATGGTCTGTATGTTTGTTTTTGTGCTTTGAAGATGTTTATAGGAGAGTTCAGAGATGGTTCATCAGGCATTTAGGGGATAATGTTATAAAGCATTTTCCTCATGTAAAGCATGTTGCACATCTGGAAAAGGTTCTTCTGCGCTGACAAGATCATACGTAGGAAAAGTCAAGGACATAGTTTGGGTGGAGTTATGATCTGTATGCATATTTAATCAAATATATGTGTATGTGCAAAGAGAATATGCAAAAATTGACCCCTTTTGAATGAGGTGTAAATTTGTGCATTATTGGGCTGGTACTGGATGCCTAATTTACAAACGCTCAAAGATGCCCCTGTTGTTGTTGTTAAGTACTGTTGAGTCAGTGTCGACTCATGGTGGCCCTCTGGGTAGCTGTCTTCAAATGTGTTCAGTCTTCAGCCAGAAGTCTCATTGTTGATAGAGTGGTATCAATAGCTGCTGTTATTCTATCGATCCATCTCATTGTTGGCCTTCCTCTTTTGGGTTGACCTTCAACCTTGCCAAGCATGTTGTCTTTCTCTAAATATTTCTCTCTTTGCACAATGTGTCCAAAGTATGAAAGTTGAAGTCTTATCATCTGAGCTTCTAAAGAAAGCTTTGGTTTCATCTCTAGTACTGGCTGGTTTGTTTTTTGGGCAGTCCATGGTATGCACAGTATTCTTCACCAGCACCATAATTCAAAGGCAACTATTTTTTTCCTATCTTTTTCACTGTCCAATTTTCGCATCCATAAGATGTTATTGAAAATACCATGGCTTGGCAAGTCAAATCTTTGTATGGAAACATCTCTGCTCTTGAGAATCTTGTCTAGGTCTTTCATAGACATTCTGACAACAGCAATGCGTCATTGGATTTCTTGACTGCTTGTTGTTTCTTTATTGATTACTGATACAAGCAGGTTAAAATTGGCCACTATTTCAATTTCTTCTCCATCAAAGATGAACTTATTGATTTTGCCAGTTGTTAGGATCTTTATTTTCTTTACGTTAAGGTGCAGGCCTATTTTAAGATTATTTTTCTTGATCTTGAGAAGCAAATGTTTCAGATTGTCTTCACTTTCAGCCAGTATTGTGGTGTCATTAAGCATAGTGAAGACTATTGATGAGTCTTCCACTAATCTTCACACCTCATTTGTTTTCATAAGTCCTGCTTCTCTGATGTGCATATAAATTAAACAGGTAGAGGGAAAGTATGCAGCCTTGTTGTACACCTTTGCTAATTTTAAACCATTCTGTTTCTCCTTGTTTTGTTCAAACGGTTGCTTCTTGATCAATGAAAAGGTTGTGCAAGAAAACTATCAGGTATTCTGGTATACCCATGCTTCTTAATGTGGCCCACAGTTTCTCATGGTCTACACAATCAAAAGCCTTGCTGTAGTCAATAAAACACATATGAATATCCTTTTGGTATTCTTTTATCTTTTCAAGGATCCATCTCACATCTGTGATGATGTCTCTCTTTCTCTGTTCTTTCCTGAACCCTGTGTGTACTTCAGGCAGTTCTCGTTCCAGGTATGGTTGTAGTCTCTGCTGGATGATCTTGAATAGAATCTTGCTGGCATGTGGGATCAGAGCTATTGTGTGATAATTTCCACAGTCAGTTGTATCATCTTTCTTTAGTATCGGTATAAACACAGATCTTTTCCAGGCAGTTGGCCATGATGTTGTCTTCCAAATTTCCTGGCACAGCCTTGTAATTATGGCAACAGCCGCATCTGATTGCAATAATACTTCATTGGAAATGCCATCTATATCGGTGCTTTGTTCTTTGATAAGGCTTTCAATGCTGCTTCGACTTCTTTCATCACCAATGGTTCCTGATCATAAGGTATAAGTTGAAATGGCTCTTGGTCCGCTTGATCTTTATGGTATAATGACTATATATTCTTTCCACCTTTTCTTTATCTTCTTAGCATCATTCAACATGGATCCTTGAGCATCTTGTAGCATTTCAGGTTGGAATTTTCTTTTTAACTCTCGTAGCTTTAGGAAAGCTGATCTTGTTCTTCCTCTAATAGTTTCTGATTCTATTTCCTTGTATACATCATTGTAGTACTTCTCCTTGTCTTGTCTTATTGCACATTGAAAATCTCTGTAGAGTTCTGTGGTTGACTGTCTTTCTCTTCTGGCACTAACCTCTATGTGTTTCTGGGCAATTTTCAGAGTTTCTTTGGCTGTCCTTTTAGGTCATTTTTGCTTTTTCACCTTTTTAAAGACGTCTCAGTTTATTTGAGCACAACTTTCTTGATGTCATCCCATAAGTCTTCTGGTGCTCTGTCATTTCTATCCAAAACAGCCAATTGATTTTGCAGGCAGTCTTTAAATTCTGGTGGTATATTCAATTTATAAAGTCCCAAAGACACCACTGTAGCCTTTATGAACTAGATGACTTTTCCCTATTTGGACACAGACATCTTTTTTAAGAAAATTACCCCCTTAAACTTAAATTTTATGCATTCATAATTATGTACCACACATCTAAAACTGTTCCCTCTGGTATACAATAAAAACAGCAAAGGATCCAACATTTTGAAACAAACATAATTTTTTCATAATTACAGATTTTATTGAAGGCTCTATTATCATAAGAGTTTAAGTAGTTAGAACCACTTTCCCATGGGGGGGGGGGGGGGAGAGGAGTTTTTATCAGGGATTTCTGGCCCATCATACCCAGTGTCTTGTTCCCAAGAGTGACCAGTCCCATCTTATGCTGCTTATTCTCAAAAATGGACGATGGCAACATTTAAGACTATCCAGCTAAAAAAGCTAATCACAAATGTTGAAATGAGTCTAATAATAAAAAGGATAAGTCCCATCGTTTTCTGCTGCTTATTCTTTGTGGGGCATGCTTTCTAAGGCCTGCACCGTTAACGCGTATGTAGGCCACACTAACTTCAGGGGGCATGTGTATCAATCACCCTGCAGTTAGCGAGGTGCAGAGACGCAGCATTGCGCAGGCTAGCACACAGGTGCACTTTGCACACCTTTGAGGCGGCATTAACTGCATCTGTGCTAACGGTAGCAAGTACGGTTAGCATGGCCTACTAACTCCCTTACTAGCTGTGACTAGTCATCAAACCTACATTCTGCCTATGACCCAGCCAGTCCCCTGCCCCAATGCACACTACCCAGTAAATGCAACATTTTCAGTGCAGGGAACCATGCTATATTTTAGCACAGCACTCTTAATGTACTCTAAACACCACGCTATCGGATAGTGCACTTTAGCAAACATGCCCTTGGATGCATTGCTACATATAGAGTGAACATATTAAGTGCTATCCCAGCAGTGCAAGGAAAATATAGGTCATTTACTGGTGACTTCTTTCTGTCTTTGAATATTTAGATATGTAGGGTTCAGAAAAGTTGAAAAATAAAGCAGAAAATGATTTTTTTCTAAATAATTTCAGCTCTTTGTATTTTAAATCTCCTTCTCATTGGACAGACCAAGTAATATTGGCAGCTGATGTACTCAATAAATATGAAAGAGAACTGCTTCTTGTATAGTCTAAGCAATATATCTACTAAAGCGTGACTGGCTTTTGCAGCTAACACTGAACGTTAGTTGCAAGAGTGCTGCAGTAGCTGTAAAAGCCCCATGGTATCTTTTGGGGGGCACAGCATTCTCCCAGCAGATACAGTTCCATGATGAAAATGCAGTGATCATGATCGACCAGCACCATAGAAGCAGCAATTGCCACTTCCGTGGTAATTGTGCGTTGCAGGCATGCTCACTTACTGCCCTAATCCTGCCTAAGCCTGCAGCTACCATGCGAAATGCAGACATTGCAGAAAATTGCTGCCATCTGCATTTGCCTTGCGTTAGCTGCTACTGGAGTGCAATCATCCCACATTATCGCCATGGTAGCAGCTAACACGCTTTAGTAAACATACCCTTAATGGTAAAATATAAAAAGTGCACTAATGAAAACTGTCAAAGAAATAAGTGATTTTAAATCAGGCACTCCTATTAGTCCTTGCGTATATAGAGCAGAATATTTTTGGGATCTGTTAAAACTAATAGTTTTCTTTTTTTTTTTAACTTGAGAATCATATTCATCCTTTGTAGAGGAGATAACAATATTCTAAACTATTTGACAGCTTCTTCTATATAGAGAGCTCTTATGAATAATTTAATCAAGCCCTCTGTTCTTTTAAAACACAGCTTTTAAATTACTTTAAATTTATGTGTAAGACCATGATTTTCTCTAGGAGGTGAAAATCCTTAATTTATCTAAGACCCAACTAAAAAGCAGTGCTCAAATTAACCAACTATTAAAAAATTTACTTATCTGAATTCACCCTATCAATATGCTTTCCTAATAACAAACTTTCTGACATTCCCAAATCCTAAGGATCAATGTTGTTCTAAAAATATTCCATCTTCCTTATTGCTTGTTGAACATAGCACTATCATCAGAGACAAGTTTCTTGATATTAAATGGTCCCATACTCCTCTCCTTAGCATTTGTTCAAAGCCTTAATATAGCGGACTGTATTGAATATATACCTTGAATACAGTGACACCTAATGTATGAATGGCAAAATGGAATGACTTCTCTAGTTTCTGGTTCCGATTGGTGTAGGAAAGTCAGAAGACATATTTAACAACTATGGTTGTCTTCTCCTCATCATTACTGCAGTTAGTTTTATCTTTCTTCCTCTAGCATCTTCCCCCTCAGTGATGCCTAAATTCAGGGGGAAGGCTATCCCTGTCTTCCTGCATCTAGCATGGCACCCCGCACTGGTAATGCGGCCCAAACACGTTATTACTGTAGGGTTTAGTAAACATACCCCTAAGCACTGCATTCATATTTCTATTTGTAATAGGGGGTGGAGTAGCAGCCTAGTGGTTACAGCAGTGGGCTCGGAGCCAGGTTCAAACCCACTGCTGCTCCTTGTGACCTTGGACAAGTCATTCAACCCTCTATTGCCTCAGGTACAAACTTAGGTTGTAAACCCTCTAGGGACAGGAAAATACCTACCGTACCAAATGTAACTCACCTTGAACGTCTGAAATACAGTTCACTTTCCCTTCTTCGATTCATATTCCTGAAGCTGGCAAAGTTTGTGGCTATAACATGCATACGATTGGCATTTACATATCTGCACTATTAACAGATGTAAATATAAAATTCTTTGTGTTTGTTTTGTCATAATTTAGCAGCATCTTGGAGGTGTTTTTTTTTTGGCTTTGCTCTGCTGAACAAGGTCTGCTGGAAGTAAAGGCTGACAGGAAGCCCTTGTGGTTAATGCCACAGCAGGATGTGCTGTAAATGATTTAAATGTCTCCTATGTTCCTTGTTTCTCTCAGTGTAACTTTTTCCTCTTTGTTTTTTTTTCTTCTTTTTATGAGAAAGCAGAAGGGATTTCTGTCCAGGGCCAGCGCTACCATTAGACAAACTAGGCAGTCATTGCCACCACTGTTGCCCTTCTCAGTGGCAGCAACAGCTTGAAACAGCCCCGCAGCTGTTACCTTCAAGCTTCGGTGCTGTGGGCTGTTTGCTTCTACCCTCTCCGACTCTCATTACAGACTTTGTTTACACAGGAAGTCAGCATCGGGCATCAGCGTGGCAAAAGCAAACAGCTCTGTAGCATCAAAGCTTGAAGGTAAGTGCCACAGGGCTGTTTGCGACTATTGTTGCTGCCGTTGGTCCTGGAAAGGAGCAGCAGCGACGCCAATGAGTGCTGCAGGGTGCCTCACCTCCTTGCGCCGGCCCCGTTTCCATCCTAGATGGCAATTTCAGCACCATTATGAATTGGTTAAAACATCATGGGGCGCAGACCATCAACATCCTTGTCTGTGAATTGAAGGTAAGGAGTCTGAGGGTGCTTATGGAAAGTTGGATTGCAGTATGAAAATGTATTGTGTGTTGCTGGAGATGGCATTGTGTCTGTCAAATGCCAGTCAAGTAAGGCTAGCAGATGTCTCCAGTTTTCAGGGATTGTCCCCAGTTTTAGAGTGGTGTCTTTGATTCCCACCTGTTTGCTGATTTCAGCAATGGGGACAGAGGAGGTAGAACATTTTTTTTATCCTCAGTTTAGTGATTTGAATATGTCAGGTTTTAGACTTTATATCCATTATCTTCATATTTTGCATAGTACCAGGGAAATGCACCACTGTTTCTATTTCTATCAGAAAAATCCAAGCTATCAATGTCCCTGTTTAATGTGCATTGGTAAGTTTAAGTAACAATGTAAAACCACTTTGATTGAAATGATAAAGCAGTATATAAAACCTGTTAAATAAATAAATATTTCTGCTGATTTGTCTGCTTGGAAGTGATACTGCTGCTGTCATGGGATGGATGGGGGGAGGGGCAGGGTAATGACATCTCATCCCTCCTCCGTACTTTGTTACGCGGATCTGAAACCAAACGCCACCCTCCCCCCCCCCCCCCACAACACACTTTGGATAAAAAATCTGGTAACCTTATAGTCAAGGACTCTTAGCTTCAGTAACACTGGAGTCACGGCTTGTGATTTTGAAGGCAAACTGAAAATGCTTCTAGTTTTTAGAATGTTCATAATAAATGCTCATGCATAATTTGGCTAATTAAAATATTTTTGTTCATTTACATGGATTAGTTATCCAGTATCCCAAACCCAATTGTGGACTAAAGTTGAACTTCTGCTTAATGTTACAGTCAACATCATGGTACAGTTTAGATGATCCTCATTCTATTTCACCAGAGAATTATCCTGGCAAGATGTGACAGTAGATTGCCAGGCCTTTCTTCCATGCAGGTAAAGCGTAGTTGCTCACCTGTAATAGGTGATCTCCAGGAATAGCAGGAATCAGTCTTTACATATGGGTGACGTCGGCACCGATGGAGCCTGGCACAGGAACATTCCCCAGTATCCAATAGGAAAGGTTTTGGGAGCATTTCTCCACACATGGGTGGGCGCCTTCCCGCCTTAGCTCCTAGTCTCCTCAATCAGGTGTATAGCAGAGAGAAATAATAATAATATAAAGAAAAAATGGGACAACTTGAAGGGGAGGTGGGCGGGTTGTGAAGACTGATTCCTGCTGTTCCTAGAGATCATCTGTTACAGGTGAGTAACTATACTATCTCCAGGAACAAGCAGGAAGTCAGTCTTCATATATGGGACTCCCTAGCCACAGACTGATAAGCGAGAGAGTGTAGAAGCTGAGGCCTTGTTGAGAAAGAGGCACTTCCTCTATTGCCTCCTGCATTAGTAGAGAGTGGATCTCCTGTTGTAACAATGTGGTTTGATGGGAGATCTCAGGAGGGTTGGCCTACAAAATGACTGGATGGAAGATCTCTGAATTTCAGCTGTAGACCATGGCCTACTAGATGTAATGTCCAGGGTTGTGAGGTGATGTTTCTCCAGCAGTGTGCGAAGTGGACTAGTTTCCCTGTATCTTGGAAGGAGGTGGAGAAGTCATGGGAGAATTGGCTATGCTCCTTTGGAAGGAGTCAAAAACTTTGAATTGGTTGAGCAGTAGGAGCAGGCTGTTTAGTAATCTTGGGTTTCCTGGGTTGTTTTTGGCCCTGCTGCCTCTGCTGTTATGGAGCAGAGTAGGAAGAATAAGAGTGATAGGGTGGATAGTAGCATTTTTTTTCTTTGGAAAGAAGAGTTTTTTGGTGGTAGTATTCTTTTTAGAAGGATCTGCCGTCTTTCTAGAAAAAGCCTCTTCATGGTGAGGCCATCCATTTCTATCTCTCCTGCTTTTTCCCTCCATCTCTGGCCAAAAAGATTCTCCCCATTGCATAGAATATTGATTAACTTATCTTAGACCCATTGTTCCAGATCAGATGCCTGAAGCCAGGCTGTTCTTCTAGCTCCAATGCAGGCTGCAGCAGCCCTGCTGTTGGCCTCAAAGGCATCACAGGTTGCCCTTGTTAGAAATTTTGAAGTGTTTTGGGTTTGTGTGACTAAAACCTGATGAGCTGCCTGCCTGTCTGTCAGGGGGCAATAAGATGGTAAATTCTGCCAAATCCCTTGAGACATTCCTGAGGTACATGCCCATATATAGCATGTATTCTGGGGCTAACAGTTGTCTGAAAAGCTTTTCTGCCAAAAGCATTGAGGGTCCTGGCCTCTCTTCCAGGAGGAACCAATGAGTGGTACTTTTGACTTTTAATCCTTCTCATGGCAGACTCCACTACCACAGAGTGGTGAGGGAGTTGAGGTTTTTGAAACCCTGGAAAAGGAGGGACTCCGTAAAGAGTATCAAGCCTCTTGGTGACTGCAGGAGTTGACATAGGAGATTCCCACATCTTAGCCACCAAATTTCTTAAGATATTATGCACCGGGAGGGTTGCCACCTCCTTCAGTACCGATGGATACTCTAGAATGTGCAGCTCCTCTGCCCTGGGTTCTGTCTTAGTAGCCACAGATACATCCAGGGCAGCTGTCATGTCTTTAATAAAATCTTGAAAAGACATGTCCTCGGGCGGAGATCTTTGACGCTCATAAGGAGGCAACGGATCTCATGGCACATCCTTGTTGGTATCAGAATCAATGAATTTGGAATTGGAGGCCTCTAGCACAGAATCCAAGTCCGAAAGAAAATCAAAGTAATCTCTATGAGGGCCTCTATATTTCCAGTGTTTGGAGGAAGAGTGTTTCGATGTAGAGGATACTGAATGCGGCAGTACTGAAGACCTTGGTAGTGGTTGGTCCACGGAGCGATGCAACACAGGTGATGCCTGTAGAAGGGCATCAAGAGGAATGTTTGAGACTGCCAGTGTCAGTGAAACCGGTGCTCACTGTGATATCCCCAATGCCATCAGTGTCACTACTGCAAGGAGTGCAGCGATGCTCTTTTCAATGGCAATGATATGGTCATCAAGTGTTAGTACCAGAGGAGTGGCTCCGGACACAATTGTGTGGCCACAAATCCTGATGGTATCAGTAGCTCTGAGGATTGAACCTCAGGGGCATCCCTGAGCCCCTTTGTGGCTTTGGAGGGTAAGGCCTCCCACCAGGGCTGCTTTGCTGAACAGTCGGTATCAGAGTGAGAGGGGTGTCGGTGATGATGCTGATGCTCGGTGTCTGATGCTGATCTCGAGGTCAATGATCTCAATGTTGATGTCTTTTTCTTCTTTTGTAATGGAGACTCAGCTCAATGCTTGTCCTTTTGACTAAGTGGCAATCTAGAGGTATGGGAGGACTTAGGCGGAGTCGACGCCTCCGAGGAGTGCACTGAAGGAGCTGAATCTGTTGGAAACAGCTCAGCCTTCTGTTTATCCCAGTTCTTTCTACCTCTGGCAGTCATGTGGCGACAAGAAGGACAGGAATCTACATCATGGTCTGGGTCTAAACAAGTGAAGCACCAGATATGCTCGTTGGTGGTAGAAATGGTACTGGAACACTTCAAGAATTAAGAACATAAGATATACCATACTGGGTCAGACCAAGGTCCATCAAGCCCAGTATCCTGTCTCCAACAGTGGCCAATCTAGGTCACAAGCATCTAGTAGTTTCCCCAAAAGAAACAGGTTCCACAATGCTTGTATTGGGGCAAACAGCGGCTATCCTGGGTCCCCTTTAATAATGGTTTATGGACCTTTCCTCCAGGAACTTGTCCAAACCTTTTTTAAACCCGGCTACACTAACAGCTTTTACTACATCCTCCGGTAACGAATCCCAGAGTTTGGTTACACATTGAGTGAAAAAATAGTTTCTCTTATTAGTCTTAAATATGTTACACTGTAGCTTCATTGCATGTCCCCTAGTCTTTCTATATTTTGATGGCATAAACAATTGATCTATGTTTATCTGTTCCACTCCATTCATTAATTTATAGACCTCTATCATATCTCCCCTCGGCCGTCTCTTTTCCAAGTTGAAGAGTCCTAACCTTTTTAGCCTCCCTTTATTATTTTGGTGGCTCTTCTCTGTACCTTTTCTAATAACGCTATATCCTTTTTAAGATACGGCAACCAGAATTGCACACAATATTCAAGGTATGGTCGCAGCATGGAACGATACAGAGACATTATAATATCCTTTGTTATATTCTCCATTCCTTTCCTTATGATTCCTAGCATTCTATTTACTTTCTTGGCTGCCGCTGCACACTAGGAGGAGGATTTCAACATGGTGGTTCCTAACGTGTAACCTTGCATCATGTAATCATAGTTTGGGTTGTTCTTTCCTAGGTGCATAACTTTGCACTTGTCTACATTAAATTTCATCTGCCATTTGGATGCCCAGTCTTTCAATTTATCATGGTCCTCTTGCAATTTTTCACAATCCTCATGGGTTTTAACAACTTTGAATAATTTTATGTCATCTGCAAATTTGATTACCTCACTTGTTGTTCCCATTTCCAGGTCATTTACAAATATGTTAAAAAGCAGCAAACCCAGCACCGATCCCTGGGGTACTCCACTATTCACTTTTCTCTGTTAGGAAAATTGGCCATTTAGCCCCACCCTCTGCTTTCTATATTTTAACCATTTCCTGATCCACAATAGTACATTCCCTCATGAGAGACTCTTGACGAAATTAAAAAGTCATGGGATAGGAGGCACTTTATCAAAGGCTTTCTGAAAATCCAGATACACTATATCAACCAACTCACCTTTGCCTACCTGTTTATTCACACTTTCATTTTTTAAACCCATTCTGGGAAAAGGACCAAAGCAAAGCCAAATTGTTTCACGATGATTAAGGGGTAAGCCAAAGGCCTTAACAAAAAAAAAGTGAAAAAAATCTCTATAACAACAACAAAAAAAAAAATACAGAACTGGAGTGGAATTGACAGGGAGTTGAGTCGGCAACGGGAAGGCAAAAAGAGAGTAGTACTCAATGATACCACAAAAAATACAGAAGTCTCTTGCTGCAGCTGACAGGGACGAGACCCCAAAGGCTCCGTGGAAAAATGATGACAAGGAGACTAGGAGCGAAGGCAACCACATATTCGTGGAGGAACACTCCCAAAAGCTTTCCTATTGGATGCTGGGGAGTGTTCCCGTGCCAGGTTTCGTCAGTGCCAATGTCACCCATATGTGAAGAATGACTTCCTGTTCTTCCTGGAGATTGCTTGTGTTGTTGTCATTGTCACAGAAACGTGATCCTCTGCTGCCAACACTGTCCCATACTGCTGCTGCTGCTTGGATGGGTGGTTTGTTTTAATCTGGCACCTCGGCTGAGACCTGTCCATCTTGGGTGACCCTGCCATTAGTTAAGCTACTAATAGCTTAGCTCTCAGCATCACTGATGCACACAAACCCTCACAGCACGATAAGCTGCAAACCAAGCAAGGGGAATTTATAATAGAAAGTACAATTAACTGCTTGTGATCAAAGAAGTCAGTTAATGGAATAATTTGCTTGAGATTCTTTTTGATGAAGTCAGAATCCATTTATGCTCATACCCTGCCACAGAGCTATTCCTTGCTTGGATATCAGTGACATCCTGAACCTCTGAGCCAGCAAGGACAGTTGCAGTTTCCGAGTGTGAGGGCACTGGATGGTGACTACTTTATTCACATAGACTGCAGCACTCCCTAACCCACCCACCCCTCTCATGGGTTTTAGCCTACTGTATAAAGCTTCTCCAGTGGCTTTCTGGTCGCAGAAAGATCACAGTGCAGCCAAGTATACAGTATTTGAACAAAGGCTCAGGATAATGGAAAAACTGGATCTGGCACAGGGTATAACCGTGCCATTGCATGATTACCCTTTAAATCGGTCTCCGGTACCTCCCACTCATCTTGGATCACTTGCTTAGTCACTCTATGAACTGGAAAGGTGGTCTGTGATTTCTGGACACCCTACAACAGAGGATCTTCCAAGAGCCCCTCCGTAGATGTAGCAGTGCTTGGCAGATTAAAAACAGCCAGCGAATGGGAAATAAGTGCCGCCAACTCCTCTCAGAAAAATACATGGATAATCAGTGGATCCTCCCCCTGTGGGATTTCTCCCTCATCCTGATCCATAGAGGGGACCTCTCCCCAACGATCTGAGGGCCCCTCCATCGGGTCCTCTGACTGCTCCGAGTGGATAAACTCTGTCGCGCCCCAGAGTTCACTCCCTACTTTTCTATGCTTGGACAAAGGCTCCCCTTCAGAGCGCTTACCCTCTGAAAGCTCTGAAGCAGCTCTTCTCTTAGCCTTCTCAGAAACCCTAGAGGTCTCTTCTTCCAATCCCTGCTTCAAGCAATAATCCTGGTGCAAGAGCAGCACCAATTCTGCAGAAAAAGCCCCAGCAAATGATAGAACCATTTAATCTTTACTATCAGAAGCTGTATGGGGTGAAGGTAAACTGTTTTACCTGGCAGCCATTTGAGGAACTGGAGAGCCAGTCTCCTCCAACACAGCTGTCATTCCCATCAAAACTGCAGTAGGACCATCCCCCACGGGGGAAGGCTGACTGGCTTGCTGAGACTGAAGGAACCTTCTAACTTTCCCACAGACCGTGACCCAACCTCACAGTTGTAGAAAAACCCCATGGTAGACAAAGAACCCCAGCAGGAAAGTATAGTTACTCACCTTAACAAGTGTTCTCTGGGGACAGCAGGAATTAGTCCTCACATATGGGTGATGTTGGCACCGACAGAGCCCTCGCAGAAGCATCCCCCCCAGCTTTCAAAGAAAGCCTTTGGGAGATGCCACCACGCATGTGCGGTCCCCTTCCCGCCAAGGGTGCCATCCTGCTTAGTCAGATGACATAGCTAAAATACGGCAAAAATAAAAGATGATAAAGGAGCAACTCCAATAGGAGGAGGAAGGGTTGTGAGGACTGATTCCTGCTGTTCTCGGAGAACACCTGCTACAGGTGAGTAACTATGCTTTCTCCGGGAACAAGCAGGAAGTCGGTCCTCACATATGGGACTCTCCAGCTACAGGCTAACGAAAACCCATAGCAAAAAGAAGGGCTCCCTCAGGGGAGCCACAAGCAGCAGCAATTAGCCCATGTACACAGACCACAATAAGACCCCTGTGTCCGATGAACCAGCACTCCAGTAGCCTGAACACAGAAGGGTTGGAGGGTAGGAGTTGCCTAAACTCCGAAAAGGTTATGGAGCACAGCCTGGCCGAAGGCACTGTCCCAGCAGGACTCTCTTTCCAGGCAGTAATGGACTGCAAAGGTATGGACTGAAGACCAGGTGGTGGCCCAGCAGATGTCCACCATTGGGACAGAGCGCAAGTTTGCCACCGAGGCCGCCATGGTTCTGGCACGGTGCGCTGTGATGCAGCCTTCCAGCAGGAGCCTCGCCTGCTCATAAGCAAGGGTGATACAGTCCACCACTCATGTGGACAGTGTACGCTTGGTCACCGCCTCCCCCAGCCTACTGGGGTCAAAGGAGATGAAAAACTAAGAAGCGTTGCAGTGGCCCTGAGTGCGTTGGATATAGAAAGAAAAGGCCCTCTTACAGTCCAAGGCATGAAGGACCATCTCTGCCCGACTGGAGGGAGGTCTCGGAAAGAAAGTAGGAAGCACCACACTTCCTGATTGAGATGGAAGGGTGACACTACCTTCGGCAGGAATTTGGGGTGCGTGATAAGCACCACTCTGTTCTTGTAGAACCTGGTATAAGGCGCCACCAGGACCTGGAGCTCACTAACTCTGCAAGCAGAGGTGAGCGCAACTAGGAAAGCCACCTTCCAAGAAAGGTAGTGAAGGTGGCAGGTAGCCAGAGGTTCGAAGGGTGAGTGAGTGAGCTGCCCCAACACCACACTGAGGTCCCATTCGGTTGCCGGCAGGTGAACCAGGGGGCTTTGATAAGAGCAGGCCCCAAAGGAAACGGGTCACCAATGGCTGGACTGAGAGGGGTTTACCATCCACCAGATGGTGGTGTGCTGCCAGGGTACTGAGGTGCACTCGGATGGAGTTCGACTTGAGCCCGGACTGAGAGAGGTGGAGAAGGTACTGTAACACCAGAGCCACAGGGCAGGAGAAAGGATCAGCTTCGTGTCTGGCGCACCAAGCAGAGAACCTGCACCATTTGAGGGTGTAAGCTTTTCTAGTAGAGGCCTTGTGAGAGGCTAGCAGAATGTCCTCCACCTCAATCGGAAGGTTGAAAGGGGCCAGAGTCACCCTCTCAGCAGCCACACTGTCAGCGACAGGGACCCCAGGTTGGGGTGCAGGAGAGAGTCCCTCTCCTGAGATAGGGGTCCCGGGGCGGTCCCCAAGGGGATGGGGGCCTCCACTGTCATGGCTGCCTGGGCCACCGAGGCCCTGTCACGGAGGGTCCTGAACAAGATCTTGGCGATCAGTGGCATCGGAGAGAAGGCGTACATGAGGCCTTCCGACCATGAGACTAGGAACGCATCCACCGCCACCCTGGCGGGGTGGGCCTGCCAGAGCAGAAGCAGGGCAACTGAAAGATGCCTGGACTGGCGAACAGGTCCATCATGGATTCCCCCACAGCTGGAAAAGCCAATTGGCTACCCTGGGGTCCAGCTGCCACTTGTGCGGCTGGAGAACTCTACTGAGTCTGTCGGCCAGCAGGTTGTCCTGGCTTGGCAGGTACACTGCCCGCAGGAGGATATCCTGCCGGATTGCATATAAGCAAAGGGTTAGAGACTCCTGACACCCCGTGTCCCCCTGTTTGTTCACATAGAATATCGCCACCTGGTTGTCTGTCTGGACCAAGACCGCTGGTGACGGAGGTGGCGATGGAAGACCCTCAGGACTAGGTATATGGCTCGGAGCTCCAGGAGGTTGATCTGCTGGGTGCTCTCGTGTGGTGACCAGTTGCCCTGGGTGCAGAGATCTCCACGGTGGGCTCCCCAGCCAAGCAGGGGAGCCCTCAAGATGCTGGGGCGACTGCCACCAGACTAGGGAATCCGCCAACTGGTGGGTCACAGAAACTGTCTCGGAGGCAGTCTGTGGCCCGAGACCACTGGTCCCTGAGACACCACTTCACCACCCTCACGTGGAGGCAAGCATCTGGGGTGATGGACCATGGAGGCCTTGTGCCCAAGGAGGCAAAGAAGATGGGTGGGCACTGAGAGACAATACTGTACATCTCGAGCTAGATACCTGAGATGATCGGCTCGGTCCCTTGGCATGAAAGCCTTCGACTGAAGAATGTCAATCTTTGCCCCAATGAATTCCAGACATTGTGTCGGGAGGAGATGAGACTTGGGGTAGTTTATGACATAGCCCAAGTGATGCAGAATCAGGATGGTGCATGCGGTGGACTGCTGCACCTCGGAGTTCATGCCTCCCTTTATAAGCCAGTCATTCAGGTAGAGAAAGACGAAGACCCCCTGGAGCCGGAGGAAGGCAGTCAAGACTGCCAGGCATTTTGTGAAGACTTTTGGGGCAGAAGCGAGGCTGAAGGGGCGCACCCTGTATTGGAAGTGCCTGCCCCCTACGATGAACCTCAGGAACTGGCTGTGATTGGGGTGGATGAGGATGTGGGTATAAGCATCCCTGAGGTCTAAGGAGCATAGCCAGTCTCCTTGCTGGAGGTATGGCAGCAATGTTCCAAGGGAGAGCATCTTGAACTTCTCTCTCACCAGGAATTTGTTGAGGTTGCACAGGTCGAGGATGGGTCTTAGACCCCCGTCCTCTTTGGTACGAGGAAATACATGGAGTAGAATCCCTTGCCCCTGAGGTGGTGGGGCACCGGTTCTACCGCTCTGTCCTCGAAGACCTGCCACCTCCTTCAGAAGGTGGTCCTGTGTGGAGGGGAGATCTGAGGGGCTCTCCCGGGAAATAAGGGGGGGTGTCTGAGTCAAGTGGAGGAGGTACCCCTCCCTGACTACCCATAGTGCCCAGGAATCTGTGGTGATGGTCACCTACCTCTGGGCATAGAGGGCCAGATGTCCCCCTGTGGGCTGATGATCTCCTTGGGGTAGACAGGCTATGCTCAAGGAGTCAAAAACTCCCCCATGGCTGGGCCGGAGCCGGTGCCTGGGGTTTTGGAGCTTTCTGCTTACGTGGGGCAGGCCCATATCCCTTGGCCTGCTGACCCTGTTGGGGAGCTGGGGAGGCCTGATAAGGTGGGTAGTTTCTCTAAGGAGCACCCTTCGTCAGGTAGAAGGGCTTTTTATCCGAGCCCTTCCATCAGGGATGGGCAGCGGTCTTTTTTGAGAGCTTGGTCCTTGTCATGAACTCGGTCTCCAGCTCGGCAGCATTATCGGTCATGGGTTTGCCAAAGCGGTTCTCTCCTTGGCAGGGGACATCGACCAATTTGTCCTGAATCCACTGCTCGAGGTCTGATGACTGTAGCCAAGCTTGGCGGCATGCACCGATGCCAGCCGACGCTACTTGAGCCGCCAACTCAAACCCATCATAGGCCGCTCGAGACTTGAATTTGGAGCATTCACGGACTGCTTTGGCCAGGTTCTTGAACCGCTGCAAAGGTTCCTCAGAGACCAGCCGAGAACCTGGCGAATTCCTTGGCCAGGTCTCTCAGGTACATGCCCATGTACAGCTGGTAAGCCTGGATGCGGCCGACGAGCATCGAACCCTGGTAGCACTTCCTGCCAAGGGCGTTCAGGGTGCAGGCCTCCTTGCAGGGGGGGGGGGGGACAGAGGAGTGCATCTTCTGACTTTTCAACCGACGCATGGCTGACTCCACCACCATGGAGTTATGCGACAGTTGTGACTTCTGGAAGCCCGGGCTCCGGTGGACTCGATACACTGAATCGAGCCGTTTGCTTACCACTGGCATGAAGCCAATGTCTCCCACATTCGGAGCATCAGCCGTTCCAGGATGGGAGGAATGGGCACCATGAGCGATTCCCACGGAGGGGCCTTGTACTGGAGGATTTCCAGTTCATCCGCCCAAGGATCCTCTTCCGATTCTGTCGGGAATGCCAGGGCCTTGGACATGTCCTTGACAAAATCAAAGAAGCCCATATCCTCGGGAAGAGAGTCAGATGGGACGTCGCGATAGCGACGGGTATCGGGGGACTCCTCATGCTCAGTCACCCACTCGGAGTAGTCCGTCAAGGACTCGTAGGAGGGCTGCTCTGCAGGCTTTGGGGCTCCTGATGCCCGGCAGACTTGCCGGGGATGACTGCAGTCCCGTTGAGTGGGACTCAGAACGTGACCTTGACCGAGGATTGACTCAAGGTCGAAGGACCTCGAGGATCACTTCAGCCTCCGGGGATGTCTTGGACATCGAAGGCCCGATGGTCGGGGCGGATGAACCGGTTGTGTCGGACAGCAGCATCCACTGCTGGTCTATGAAGGCAGACAAACTGCGCCCCAGTGCCGCCATTCTGGACTCCAGGCCAGAAGGCTCCACAGCCTTCGGCACGGGCACTGAGGGACTCGGGCCCAACGTTGGCTCCCCTGAAGGGGAATCCTCAATGAGGACAGTGTCTGGGGACTGAGGCCGTTCCGCGGTCGGATCCTTCCGGGGACCTTCACAGGCCACTTCTTCTCCGATGCCTCAGACGAACGTCTCGTAGTGTGGGACCGGGCCCGGGGAGCCCCCAAATGGTCAGAACCATCCAAGGATGCCGCCTTCGAGAGTTTCTTCTTCCTGGGTTCCCTCGAGGGAGACCCCCTTTCTGAGGCTCAGTGTTACGTCCGAGATGCCGGGTCTCAGACAAGGCCCTGGCCTTCGGAGACACCAGGGACTTGGGGAAAAACTTATCGTGCTGCTGCTGGCAGCTCTTGAGGGCCTTACCGGACATCCTCTTGCAGAGACCGCAGGCTGCTGGGTTGTGATCAGGCCACAGGCAGCAGAGACAGCAGTCTTGTGTGTTGGTCAAGGATATAATTTTGGAGCACCGAACACACTTCTTAAAGCCACTGGTAGCCATGGGGGGAAAAAAGTACCCTTGAGAGGTCGAAGATTCTCTGGTCTGCCAGCGGGAGAAAAAAAAAGGCACGAAGACGCTGGGAAAAGAAAAAACTACAAAAATGAACCAAACTCAGATGCCAAGGCAACGAGGTTGGCAGGCAGGAAGAGTACCAGTATGATACCGGAGACGAGTATGAAACTCAAAGAGAAAAAAATCAACATTTTCCGGGACAAACCATACAACGTCTGAAGGGCTCCATGAAAAAAAGGAAACTGAGCAAGATGGCACCCTTGGGCGGGAAGGGGACCGCACATGCATGGTGGCATCTCCCAAAGGCTTTCTTTGAAAGCTGGGGGGATGCTTCCGTGAGTGCTCTGTCGGTGCCGACGTCACTCATATGTGAGGACGACTTCTTGCTTGTTCCCGGAGAATGACACCCTCCACAGGCAGGCTTATTCATCGGCATCGCAGCCCCAACTAAGAAATGTGAAAGTAAAAGTAAAATTCAAAAGAAAACAAAAGGACGGAAATGTGCAGAGAACGGAGGTTGCAGCCGCTGAGCCTGCCAAAAACAGAAGCCTAACACGGCCCCGACAATGTGAAATCACCTGTGACTGGAGTCGAGTGCTTAGCTGGAGCTGTTGATGCCACTGCCAATGGAAAAGTTGCCATTCTTTACTGCTGTCAGATGTATTAAACTCCCTTTCAATCACCCCTCAGGTAGCCATAGCAGGAAAGGTCACCCACAGATACCAGCGATGCTGCAGCAGGCCGAAAATGGCAGGAAACTCTGGAGAGGAACCAAAATGCTGTTGGTAGAGTCCCAAACCCAGCCGGACCAATTCAACGGCCCCAGCTGCTGCAGAAGACCCTTTCTAGTCAATCAGTTAACCACTTGCACTGCGGACAGACTAGCTGTATCTCCCAGTCAAGGGATCAGTGAGCTGTCTGCAGTTAAGCCGTCTAAGCTCCTTTTTTTTTTAAAGAAATACAGCACAATTGCTGCCCTGAGGAGATAATGAAATTTAAGTCCCCCCCTCTCTTTTTTTCCCCTATTTGAAGTTCTTCAGTCGATTCCAGACTATGGAAAATAAATGCTCACCAGCTGCTTGGAGACTGAGAATACTGAGCTTGATGGGCGGTGCGAGCTATCTATCCAGCATGACATCATCAAGACTTAGCATGCTCGGTCTTTAGCTGCTGGTGAGGCAAGATAACCCACAGGTCTGGACTGGACTGAAGGGACAATAAGGAAAAAGGCCATTGCAATCAGCCATACTCATAACATCATCCGTTCAATTTCCTGATTAGGTTTGTATGACTCCATTCTTTTGAGTCGATTGATTCTGAAGGAATATACTTCGATAATTTGACTCAAAACGATGGAGCCATATGGACTTAATCAGGAAATTGAATGGATGACGTTGATATCAGTGTGGCTGATTGATTATGACCACATGGGGGGGGGGTTATAGCCAACGTCATTGTGTTTTTAAACTATAGAATGACGGAAGTGGCAGAGGTTGGTTGTGCTCATTGGAGAAGAAATGATTGTGATAAGATAGGAGGACCTGGAATACCTTCCCTGATGCAATAAGTGCTTTCAAAATGCAATATTGCAGTCAACGTATGAATTTTTTACTTCTATTGAACAGTATGTAAGGACTCTTAGTATAATGACCAACAAGTATGAACTCTAATGAGCAGTGAAGCTATACAGATTGTCTATTGCATAATATGCCAAGAGCAATGTCCTGTTATACAGTATGAGTTACCGATATATAAACCGCTTCTCTAAGGACCCATGATGATATGAGAACAATCTGGCTCAAAAGCCAGGCGGTCTGGTCTTACCTGCTGGAAGCTGTTAAAAATATATGTCTAGGTCCTTTACACCTCATCTTTATTTAAGTGTTTTAAATAATTGGAAACTTAGTATTTAACATAATCAAAAATAGAACGAAGGCCAGCATAACCATTATAAAATGTTGTGGTGATAAGAAATTATCACAAATGGTGAACTAATCGTTGTTTGCATCAAGTCTTCTTAACAACCATAATATGAGATTCAATGCAGACGATTATCATACCCAGGCTCCATACTTCTGAGGCAAATACAGACTGTACCAACTTGGGGGGAGGGGGGGGTGCAGTTTCCAACATCCCCAGTGCTGCTTGCTCCCTTCCCAACCTCCCTGTATTCTCCCCAGGCTGGCCAACAGTGGTCTGTGTTACCCCAGTGTGGGAAGCCATACTACATCCCTCTTTCTGTCACACCCCTAGCTTGTTCTTTTACTCACTCCAGATTCTGCTCCAAAGATCAAAACTGATCATATTACCACTTTAAAGGAAACAAACAACTAACAATTACACTATCTGATCTTGAGAAAAGCAATTATTTTATTATTGACTTTTTTTGTATCCTGGCTTGTGTCAGTGGATAGTCAATATTTGTCCAGCTGAAGCTTCTAGACTGCCTCTGGTTATCTTCTGTCAAAATCAAATCTATGCCACATGCCTCCACCCCACAGCTCTTCCTTAAATCTGCAGTCAGCACACTGAAAAATTATCTATAGAGGAGAAAGGAGATTGCAATGAGCTCCATTCAAACTGAGAAATCTGAAATCGTGAAAGGCAGTGTTTTTTAAATTGTTTAAGTCGGAGCAGAAAAGTAATGCAAGGATGGATGTAGGGAGTATTGAAATATGAAGGACACAACCCAGGGGTCTGGACTGGACTAGAAGGACTCAAGAGTTGGGAAGGAGGAGGAGGAGGAAGAGGAGGGAACTGGCTGGAAGGGGATAATGGGGGAGGGACCCGGCACTGCCGGGTTCTGTGCCCAGGACCTGCTAATCAAGCTACAGCCCAGCTTCAAAATCCAGCATGCATGGGCTATACTCACCATGTGCTGGAGACTGAGAAATACTAGCTTTGAGCAGGTGGCACAGGCTACTTATACAAGACTTTGAGCTTGTGTTTCTCAGTCTCCACCTGCTACTTTCGCCCAGGGCAATAAAGCAAAACTATGCACTTAGGTTTGCTGTGATCATTGGTAGAAACCTGCAGGTCTAAAGTACCCGTGATGCTTGCACCAATATGGGCAGTTTGATTATTGTCTTTTTCTATGACTGCTGGCTGCTTCTTTTCTTGATTTCTTCAATAATATTTCCTCTTGCAACATTGAGCTAAGAAGAAAAATTAAAAAAAAAAATTAGGTAAAGTACATCAGACTTCAAAACAAATCTAGCTAACACACAGGGCAGATGGCTGCATCAGACAGAAGCATGATCTACTTTGGGAGCTGCCAGGCATTGCCCAAGACTATATCCTGGGCCAGATGGACCTTTGGTCTGACCAAACCCTGGTTGACTATTTCCATAACAAAATCCACAAGATCACCTTCCATTTCCCCACAAAGTCAGCTACTTCCCCTTTTCACTCACAACTGTCCCCTCTACCTTTGCTACCCTTTCTTCCTTTTCTATGATTTCCGAGGAGGAAACCACGCACCTTCTTTCTTCCTCCAAGCTCACTACCTGCTCCTCTGATCCTATTCCCACCAGTCTCCTAAGCCCCATCTCTTCCACCATTGTCCCTTCCATCTCTCATATTCTCAACCTAATGCTCTCCATAGCAACTGTCCCTGCAGCCTTCAAGCATACTGTAGTTACACCTCTCCTCAACAGATCCTCAATAGATCCTACCTGTTCTAACTAATCAACTCATCTCCCTCCTCCCCTTCGTTTCTGAACTACTTGAACGTGCGGTTCACCGCTGTTGCCTCGACTTTCTCTCATCTCAAGCCCTCCTGGATCTTTTACAATCTGGCTTTTGTCTTTTATATTCTACTGAAACGGCTCTTACCAAATTCTCCAGTGATCTGTTCCTGGCAAAATCCGAGGGCTTTTACTCAATCCTCATCCCTCTTGACCTTTCTCTTGCTTTTGACACTGTTGACCACAACCTTCTCCTTGATATCTTGTCCTCGCTTATTTTTAAGGGTTCTGGTTCTCTTTTTATCTTTCCCATCGCTCTTTCACTGTTTGCTCTGGTGGAGGGAGGAGTGGCCTAGTGGTTGGGGCAAGTTACCTCAGGCCGGAAGGTTGGGGGTTCAAATCTCACTAGAGGACAGCAACCTTGGGCTGGAAGGACTCGGGTTTCTAGTCCCACAGGTGCTCCCTGTGGCCTTGGGCAAGCCACTTAACCCTTCATTGCCCATGTTCCCTGTAAAATAGTTATCTTCAAGTTATAATGCCCTGTTCAATGTAAACCGCCTTGATATGAAAGGGAGTATATAAAAAATGTTAAATAAATAAAAAAGTTGATGTACTCCAAGGATCTGTCTTGGGTCCCCTCCTTTTCTCTCTCTATATCCAGTCCCTTGGTGCACTCATCTCTTCCCATGGCTTTCAGTACCATCTTTATGCTGATGTCTCACAGATCTACCTTTCTACTCCTGAAATCTCTCTGGCAATCCAGACCTGGATCTCTGCCTGCCTTTTTGACATTGCTGCCTGGATGTCTCACCGCCGCTTGAAATTGAACATGGACAAAACTGATCTTCTTATTTTTCCCCCTAAAACCTTCTCTCCCCTTCCTCCTTTCTGGTGGTAACTGTCTACTCCTTCCTGCTTCCTTGGCTTGCAACCTTGGGGTTGTCTTTGACTCCTCTTTCTCCTTCTCCACACACATCCATCTGATAGCTAAGACCTGCCATTTCTTTCTCTATAACATCAACAAAATCCACCCATTCCTTTCTGGACACACTACTAAGACACTTATCTATTCTTTAGTCACCTCCCATCTTGACTATTACAACCTACTCCTTGCTGGTCTCCCTCTTTCTCAAGTCACTTCATTGGCTCCCTATCCATTTCCGCATCCAGTTCATACTTCTCCTGCTGACCTATGTGCATTCACTCTGCAGCTCCTCACTACCTTTCCTCTCTTATCTCTCCCTACACCCCTCTTCAGGAACGCTGCTCTTCTGGCAAATCGCTTCTATCTGTGCCCTTCTCTTCTACTGCTAACTCCAGATTTTACTCCTTTCACCTTGCTGCTCCTTATGCCTGAACAGACTACCTGAGTCTGTACGTCAGGCGCCTTCTCTGGCTCTTTTCAAATCCAGGCTGAAAACTCACCTCTTCACTGCTGCTTTTGGATCTCGACTCACCTAATCTCCTTTATGTTTTCTTACCATTCTCCCTAGACATATCCTGCATCTACAGCTACTGTGTTGTCTCTCTTGACTAGACTGTAAGCTCTGATGAGCAGGGACTGTCTCTTACATGTGTCTGTGCAGTGCTGCGTACATCTTGTAGCGCTATACAAATGCTCAGTAGTAGCAGTAATCTTGCGTTTCCAAGCAGAAACACTGCCATGTGGTAAATGAACCACAGTACTTAAGAACTTGCTGGATGAGTCTATGAAAGCTGAGGCACACTGGCTCTGATCTCCGCTCAATGGTCATAGATTATCATAAGCTGAATCAAGCAGAAACATACCCACCTCCTCCCTAGTGGAAACGACTCGCAGTTTGACAGCTCCATCTTTCAGCTCTTGCTCCCCAATGATGGCCACAAGGGGAATTCCTCTCTCTTCACAATACTGCAGTTGGCTCAGCAGTTTGGGGTTCTCCTTATAGAAGATCTCTGCCTGCAGGAAGCCCAGAGAAAAGCTGGCAGTGAATACTTATACAGCTTTGGACATGAGTCAATGTGCAAAAGCAGAGCCAGCATTAAGCATGGATTACACAGCCTCAGATGTGGCCCATAGATCTAGTATGCAAGTGCAGAACCCACAGTCAATATATTCAGCATTAGATCTGAAAGCCCCCAAAAGGCATCCCTTCACTTGGTCATAACAGCAGACAATGCAGATAAAAAGGAAGAAATGTTTTTGGTCTGTTGCTTATTTATTTAAAATGCTGGTACATGAGCAGCTCACATGTCTGAATGTAGTCAACAAAGGTAACTCCGCTTTTGCCAATAAACTACTCCTTGTACCTTCACCAGCTGCAGAAAGACATGTTGAAAAATTGCATTCTTTAAGCCTTAAGATATTAGTAACACAATATTTCATCCACTATCCGCTATCTATGTTCCTGTGCTCACTCTGCTGAGCATGCTTGGCTCAAATCCCTCTCCCTTGCTGACTTTCTGCACTTCAAATTCATACTTGTCTCTTTCCAGTCAGCCATAGCTCTTGCCAAACAAGACTATTATGTCCATCTGACTAACTCTTACTTCTGACCCTTGCCGTCTCTTTACTACTCTCAGCTCTCTCCTCAAAGTGCCTCCACCACTGATCCCTCCCTCCCTTTCTGCCCAAACCCTGGCTGACTATTTCCATGACAAAATCCACAAGATCACCCTCCAATTCCCCATAAAGTGAGCTACTTCCCCTCCTCCCCCTCTTCACTCCCAACTTTCCTCCCCTACCTCTGCTACAGCACAGTTACTTACCTGTAACAGGTGATCTCTGGGAACAGCAGGAATAAGTCTTCACATATGGGTATCGTCGGTACTGACGGAGCCTGCGCGGGAACGCTCCCCAGCATCCAGTAGGAAAGCTTTTGGGAGCATCCCACAGCGCCTGCGCGCTGCCTTTCCGCCTTTCCCAACCGCCTCTCTCCAGTTCGAGTTTTAAAGCTGAGACAAAGAGAGGGAGAGGAAAGGAAAGATAGATAGAGAGATACAACTCCTAGGGGAGGTGGGTGGGTTGTGAAGACTTATTCCTGCTGTTCCCAGAGATCTCCTGTTACAGGTAAGTAACTGTGCTATCTCCAGGAACAAGCAGGAATGAGTCTTCACATATGGGGACTCCCTAGCTGCAGATGCCAGGGGAAGACCCCAGGTTGTGTGTCCTTGAAAAGGACTCTACCTCCCCCCATGGATCTCTGGCATCCAACCAGGGTAGGTGGGTAGGAGTTGATTAGGAATGGAACAGGTGTTTGAGAACAGCCTGACCAAACGAAGCATCCTGGCGGGAGTCCTTGTCCAAACAGTAATGGGCTGTGAAGGTATGAACCGAGGCCCAGGTGGCCGCTCGACAGATTTGGTCGATGGACACAGAGTTTAAATGAGCCATTGAGGCTGCCATGGCTCTCACATTGTGAGCTGTGACATGGCCCTCCAGAGAAAGGTTCCTACTCTGGTAGGCGAAAGAAATACACTGAGCAATCCAGTTGGACAGTGTTCTCTTAGAAAGTGGAAGTCCTAAATGAGAAGGATCAAAAGCAACAAAGAGTTGAGAAGACTTTCTATGTTGCTGTGTTCTTTTTAAGTAAAAAGCAAGAGCTCTCTTACAATCCAAGGTATGAAGATTCCTCTCTGCACTTGATGCATGAGGTCCTGGAAAAAAGACAGGTAAATATACCTCTTGATTTAGATGAAAAGGCGAGACTACTTTGGGCATAAAGTGTGGATTGGTCCTGAGGACTACCTTATCATGATGGAACCTTGTATAAGGTGGATTAGCCACCAAAGCTTGCAATTCACTGATGCGGCATGCTGAGGTGACTGCAATGAGAAAGATAACTTTCCAAGAAAGAAATTTCAAGGAGGTGGTGGCTAAAGGTTCAAAGGGTGGCTTCATAAGCTAGCCAAGAACCAGGTTTAAGTCCCATGCCACTGGAGGTGGTCTAATGGGAGGCTTAGTTAGAAGAAGGCCTCTCATGAATCTTGTTATAAGAGGATGAGAGGAAATAGGCTGTCCATTGAGAGGCTTGAGGGACGCTGCAATAGCACTCAAATGGACTCTTACTGAATTTGTTTTAAGACCTGCATGGGATAAATGCAGGAGATACTCTAGTAAAGAATTCAAAGGTATTGCAAGAGGGTTAAGACCCTTCTCTGAACACCAAATGGTAAATCTTTTCCATTTGAAAGCATAGGAACGTCTAGTAGAAGGTTTTCTAGAGGCATGAATAATATCTCTGACTTGCTGAGAGAGATGAAAACCTTGAAGGTCTAGGCCTTCAGCAACCAAGCCCTGAGATTTATTTATTTATTTATTTAACAGGTTTTCTATACCGCCTTTTCCTTAAATCAACGCGGTTACCAAGACACAAGAAGGGAGAACAGAGGCAGGGAGGCATACACTGACTAAACTATACAGTGAAGGTAAAATTGGGATACACAACATCAAGGAACTGTTACAGATAAATACGTTACATGCAGGCTATAATAATAAAGACTTGTTAGGTGTCTGTGCCATAGTGCTCAATGAAGAGTACAAACTTCAGTTGTTTTCTGAACTCCTTTAAATCATCTATGGATCGCACATCGGGAGGGAGAGCGTTCCAGATAAGTGGGGGCCGATAAGGAAATTGCCCTTTGTGTAGTACATTTACACGCTTTTCTGAAGCTACTTGGGGTGCTGAGAGTGTTTGATGTAGTTTTTCTTTTTGGCCTGTTGTTATTCTGGAGTAAGAGATTATGAAGGCTAAAAGCAGAGCACTTGTGTCTGATCTTGAATATATTAATTACCATCTTATATTTGACGCGCTGGCTTATTGGAAGCCAGTGGAGCTCTTTGAGAGTAGGGGTGATTTGATCTTGAGATGTTGAGCCAGCAATTATTCTGGCTGCTGTATTCTGAGCCATCTGAAGAGGCTTAAGTGAGTGTTTTGACAGTCCGTAGTAAATAGGATTACAAAAGTCCAGAATAGGAGTTATTAAGGCTTGGCAGACTGACCGGAAGTGGTCATATGAGAGTAAGGGCTTGAGGCGTCTAATCACTTTCATTCTATAGTATGCACTCCTCACAGTCTTTCTGATATGTGACTGGAGGGTTAGTCCTTTATCGAGGGTAATTCCAAGATATCTAACTTCGTCCTTGACTGGTATTGTAATATTGTTGTATTTAATGAAAGGTGGGGGGTTGAAGTCGGTGTTTCGAGTGACAATAAGTGCCTCTGTCTTATTGTAGTTTATGGCAAGGTTATTGAGTGTGAGCCAGGAAGACATGTCAAGGCAATTTATAATCTTGCTGTAGTCGGGGCTGATGAGATCAATCGGTGTATAAATTATAATGTCATCTGCATAAATCGTGTAACTTATTTGATGGGCTGCCATAATTTGACAAATTGGCTGGATAAAAATGTTGAACAGAAGGGAAGAAAGCGCAGATCCCTGTGGTACTCCTTGTTTGATATTTGTAGGTTGTGAAGTGTTGGTTCCAATTTTAACCTGGAACTGCCTGTTTGTTAAGTAAGAGTTAAACCAACTAAGGACAGTACCAGAGATACCGATATTTTCCAATCTTGATAGGAGGATAGTGTGGTCAACTGTGTCGAACGCTGCTGATATATCTATGAAGATCATTAGAGATCCTTGCCTGTAATTATCTATGGTCTGGGTGATATCATTGAACAGATATAGCAGCAGTGTTTCAACTCCATGGTTGGGGCGGAAGCCATGTTGATGTAGATCGAGTGGGGCATGCTCGTCAACATGGTCTTGGAGTTGTAGCTGTACTGCTTTTTCTATTACTTTGGCTAGGAGTGGTATGCTAGAGATTGGCCTGTAAGCTGCTGGATTGCTCTTATCCAGGTTGGTTTTTTTGAGGATAGGCCTTATTGAGGCTAGTTTAAGTTGTTCAGGCATTGTTCCTTGAGATAGGGAGATGGATACGATGTTGTGTATATAAACTGAGGAAGTTATGCTTGGTTGCTTTGAGCCATTGAACTGGGCAAGGATCAGTAGGCGCAGTGCTGGTATTGAGAGCAGAGATGATATCCGAAATTTGTTTTGATTGAAGGAGTGTGGAATCTGTCCCAACTTGTTGTTGTTGTTGTTGTGATGGAGTTGTAGGTTTCAGTATGTATTTGAGTCGGTGTGTGACCTATTTTCTCATGAAGAAAGTTTGCAAAGGTTTGAGGGTTGATTTGTATGTCTTTGTCAGGACTTGGTTCATTAGTTAGATATTTTACTATCTCGAGGAGTTCTCTGGGTTTATTGTAGGCTTTCAGAATAGTGTTTGTGTGATGCTCTCGTTTTGTATCGTTAATAAGATCATTATATATCTTTTGCTTTGTTAAGTAAATGTTTTGTGCGGTTGGAGATTTGGAGCGTCTCCAGTGGCGTTCTAACTTCCTTAACTCTCTTTTAGCGTTACGTATGGTATTGGAGTACCATGGAGCATGTTGTCTTATGCTCTTCGATTTTTATGTATGGTTTAGATTTTGCTGCTGTACTGATGGTAATGTTCCAATTCTTAACCAGTTCATCCAGGTCAGGTTCATCCGAGTTGAGATAGGGTAGTGTGTCTTTTAAGAATTGATCTTTTCTGAAAGCTTTAAATCTTCTAATTCCAAATGAAGCAGAGACTGGGGGTTTGGGTGCCACAACGTTCCCTCCTCCTGGGATAGAAGGTCTGGTGCAGAGCCCAAGTCCAGGGAAGGAGCTTGAGAGAGATGCAGAAGTAGAGAATACCACACTTGGCGTGGCCAATGTGGTGCTATGAGGATCATGGTTCTCAATCTCTCTGAAGCTTGAATAGTGTTTTGGGAATTAGGGGAATGGGTGGAAAGGCATAAAGGAAGTCTTGACCCCAGTGAAGGAGGAAGGCATCCTTGGCCTGAACTTCCTGACACGGAATTCTGGAACAGAACCGGGGAAGTTTGGCATTCCACAGACTTGCAAAGAGGTCTATGTCCGGGGTTCCCCAAATTCGAAAAATCCTGGCTACCTGGTCCATGTGGAGGGACCACTCGTGTGGAAGCAGAACTCGACTGAGTCTGTCTGCCCAAGAGTTTTGAACGCCTGGAAGATATACTGCCAGAAGATGAATGTGATGCTCTCTGGCGAAGGCCCACAGTCGCAAAGCTTCGTTGCAAAGCGACAGAGAACCAGTCCCGCCCTGCTTGTTTACATAGAACATGGCTACTTGGTTGTCCGTATGGATGAGGACTGTCCTGTAGCTGAGCAGGGAATGGAACACTCTGAGAGCTAAGAATATTGCTCTGAGTTCCAAGAGATTGATATGCAGAGAAGTCTCCTGTGGAGACCAGATGCCCTGTGTGGATAGAGTTGCTTGGGGTAGTGACTGCTGAAAAGGGGACCCCAGCAACAGATTTGGAGAGGACTTCCACCACTGGAGAGACCAAAAAAGGCGACTGGAGTTTGCTATTTTGTCTGACAGGCAACCTGATGCCTGAGTCCATTGGGTGGACAAAGTCCATTGAGCTGCCCTCATGTGAAGGTGAGCATATGGAACCATGTGCACGGTAGATGCCATGTGGCCTAAGAGTTGTAACATATCTCGAGCAGTTAAATGGGACTTTAACTGTATTTGGGAGGCTAACTGCACTAAGCGTAGGCAACGGGCCTGAGGAAGATAGGCCCTTGCAGTTGTGGTATCCAGCAAGGCCTCTATAAACTCCAGAGACTGAGTAGGGGTGAGATTTGATTTTGGGATGTTTATTACCAGTCCCAAATACTGGAGAACACGCATTGTGCAGATTAGACAATTCTGGGCCTCTGACTGGGATGGAGCTCGAATGAGCCAGTCGTCCAGGTAAGGGAAGACAACTATTCCTAGAGTGCGTAGAAATGCAGCTACTACTGCCATGCATTTCGTGAACACCCTTGGTGCAGAGGCCAGACCGAACGGAAGCACCCTGTATTGGTAGTGCTTTCCCTGAAAAAGGAACCGAAGGAATCTTCTGTGTGTTGGATGGATGAGGACATGGGTGTACGCATCCTTGAGATCTAGAGAACAAAGCCAGTCCTGACTCTGAAGGTATGGAAGCAGAGCACCGAGAGAAATCATCTTGAATTTCTCTTTGAATAGAAACTTGTTCAATTCTCTGAGATCTAATATGGTCTGTAGCCCCCTGTTTTCTTTGGGATAAGAAAATAAGGGGAGTAGAACCCTGAGCCCTGTTGAAGAGGTACTTCTTCTATTGCCCCTTGGACAAGAAGGGTGGCAATCTCCTGACCCAGAAGGTTGAGGAGAGATGTTGGAGAATTGAACTGTTTTACCATGGTGTGAGGAGGAAGGCTTAAGAAATGAAGCTTGTACCCTTCCCTTATGATGGAGAGGGTCCATTGCTCTGCTGGGATTTGTTCCCATCTGGGAGCAAAGTAAGCCAACCTTCCTGGAATGGTGAGGGGCTCTGGTTCTTCCAGAGCTAGAAAGGCTAAGTTCTCTAGTTGGCAAGTCAAAGGCCCTGAGGAGGCTGAGGCTGCTGGGCCATGGAAGGCCTAGCAGCCTTTGACTTGGCCTGTTTAGGTGGTTGCTGACGTTTTGCAGCAAAATGACCTGCAGAAGATGCCTGCTGATCATAAGTAGGATATCTTCCCTTTTTAGAAAAAGATGTCTTTTTTAACAATCTTTTCTTAGCAGGAGCAGAGGTGGACTTTGAAAGTCGATCCAAAGCGGAGTTCTCAGCATCCATCTGAGTGGCCTTTGCTTGCCAATCCTTGCCAAAAAGGTTTTCACCTGTACAAGGAAGATTTCCTAATTCATCTTGGACCCAGAGTTCCAAATCAGAAGCTTGTAGCCAAGCAATTCTGCGTGCACCTATGGCAATAGCCGAGGCTCTGCTTACACACTCAAAAGAGTCAAAGGCTGAACGGTTGGAAAATTTGGAAACATCCTGGGCATGTTTGAGCCAAGTGAGAAACTACAGCCTTTTATCTTCTGAAATAAAAGGGGTTAAAGTCTGCAGATGATCTGTGACTTCCTTTAGAAACATCCCTATATAGAGACTATAGGAGTTGATTCTGGCAGCTAGCATAGAAGCTTGAAAAACCCAACGGCCAAAAGCATCTAGGGTCCTGCATTCACGTCCTGGAGGATTAGATGAGTGTCTTTTTGCACTCTTTATCTTTCTCATGGCAGACTCTACCACAATAGAGTGGTGAGGAAGCTGAGTCTTATGAAAGCCAGGACAAGGAGGGACACGATACATCGTGTCTAACCTGCGAGAATGAGGAGAGGTAGTAAGACGTGTCTCCCACATGCTCAACATGAGATCATACAAAATCTCATGAACAGGTAAAGTAGCTGCCTCTTTAGGAGCCTTAGGATATTGTAGAATATCCAGCTGCTTGGCTCTAGGCTCTGACTCAGGGGCCACTGTGATGGAGAGGCCCCTAGACACCTCCCTAATGAAGTCTTGAAAAGACAAGTCTTCTGGAGGAGACATTCTTCGTTTAGGAGAAGAAGACTCCTGAGGAAGAAGTATCGATGCCTCGACAGATCCTTCGGACTCGTCAGAGTCTTCGGAGGAATCGAAGTATCGCCTGTCTGGATGCTCCTGTAAAGCCCGATATGCTTATCGAGTGGGATCGACATCGGGAGTAACTGGTACCGGTTCGGTACCGATGGGCATCAGAGGACAGGGTACTGTTGCAGTCGACACCGAAGCCGATGTCGATGCAATCGGTACCGGCACCGGGAATGATGCCAGTGCCGGAGCCGGTACCGGCAAAGGGGATTGTTGCGGTACCAGAGGCGTTGCAGCCTGCATGAATGCCGTCAGGGTGCGCTGCATGGTCAGAATCTTCTGATCCATCGACGCCACCAAAGTCTGGATGTCGGTACCAGTGGGAGCCACCGGTACCCCAGAACACGGCAACAGGTGATCGGTCGAGGCCGAGCCATCGATGTCAACCTGTGACCCCATAGACAATGCTTTGGAAGCCGGAACTTCCCGCCGGGGTATCTTTGCCGGTGCGGAGTCCTCGAGGACAAGCCCGGAGGCATGTCGATGCTTAGAGGGAGATTTGCCCTTCGAGGACCGGCCAGATTTATGCTTGGTTACCTGAGATCCATGGGAGGAAGAAGAAGCCCTGGAAGACGTCGATGCCACCGAAGCTGCATCAGAGGGAAACAGGGTACTGAGCTTGGCTGCTCGATTCTGCCGACCTCTTTTAGACATCATGGTACAGGACACACAATCCGTGATGGAATGGTCAGGACCCAATCATTTTAGACACCAATCATGGGTGTCGGTGACAGAAATAGTACCGCCACATTTTGTGCACTTTTTAAACCATGAGGAGAAAATTTTTAGGCCTAAGGCCCAAAAACTAAAATGCACAGTGAAGAAAGTATAAGATTTTTTTTTTTTAAAGAAAGTAAAGAAAAGACCAGCGGTACCGGTCCAACGTCGAAGAAGGCAGACGCGACACAAATGAATAAAGAAAAAATAAAGAACTTCTTCTGCGGTGACAGGAACACGACCTGCTGGCTCCGTGGAAAAGAAGAACTGGAGAGAGGCAGTTGGGAAAGGCAGGAAGGCAGCGCGCAGGCGCTGTGGGATGCTCCCAAAAGCTTTCTTACTGGACCCATATGTGAAGACTCATTCCTGCTTGTTCCTGGAGATCCTCTCTTCCTTTCCTGTGATCTCTGAAGAGGAAACTGCCCACCTTCTTTCCTCCTCCAAACTCACCACCTGCTCCTCTGATCCTATCCCCACCCGCTTCCTAAGCCCCATCTCCTCCACTGTTGTCCCGTTCATCTCTCATATTCTCAACCTTTCACTCTCCACTGCAACCTTCAAGCATGCATTGGTCACACCTCTCCTCAAGAAACCCTCACTTGATCCCACCTGTCCTTCTAATTATCGACCCATCTTCCTCCTTCCCTTCGTTTCTAAACTATTTGAACATGTGGTTCACCGCCGCTGCCTCGACTTCCTCTCTTCTCATGCCCTCCTGGATCCCTTACAGTCTGGCTTTCGTCCTTTACACTCTACTGAAACGGCTCTTGCCAAAGTCGCCAGTGACGTTCCTGGCAAAATACAAGGGCCTTTACTCTGTCCTCATCCTTCTTGACCTCTCTGTTGCTTTTGACACTGTTGACCACAACCTTCTCCTCGATACCCTGTCCTCGCTTGGTTTTAAGGGCTCTGTACTATACTGGTTCTCCTCCTCTCTCTCCCATCGCTCTTTCAGTGTGTGTTCTGGTGGCTCCTCCTCCTCTGCTATCTCACTCCCAGTTGGTGTACCCCAAGGATCTGTCTTGGGTACGCTCCTTTTCTCTCTCTATACCCAGTCTCTTGGTGCGCTTATCTCTTCCCATGGTTTTCACTACCATCTTTATGCTGATGACTTCCAGATCTCTCTCTCTACGCCTGAAATCTCTCCGGCTATCCAGACCCAGATCTCTGCCTGCCTTTCTGACATTGCTGCCTGGATGTTTCACCGCCGCTTGAAATTGAACATGGCCAAGACTGAACTTCTTATCTTTCCTCCTAAAACATCCCCTCCTCTTCCTCCTTTCAGTGGATAACTCTGTACTCCTTCCTGTTTCCTCGGTTCGCAATCTTGGGGTTGTCTTAGACTCTTCTCTCTCCTTCTCCACACACATTTGTTTGATAGCTAAGACCTGCCATTTCTTTCTCTATAACATCAGCAAAATCCGTCCTTTCCTTTCTGAACACACTAAGACACTTATCCACTCCTTAATCACCTTCCATTTGACTACTGTAACCTACTCCTTTCTGGTCTCCCTTTGAATCATCTCTCTCCCCTTCAATCTGTTCAGCACTCTGCTGCGCGGCTAATCTTCCGCCAGCCTCATCATGCCATATTACTCCTCTTCTCAAGTCACTTCACTGGCTCCCTATCCATTTCCGCATCCAGTTCAAACTTCTCCTACTGACCTATAAATGCATTCACTCTGCAGCGCCTCACTACCTTTCTTCTCTTCTCTCTCCTTACAACCCCCATCGGGAACTCTGCTCTTCTGGCAAACTGCTTCTATCTGTGCCCTTCTCTTCTATTGCTAACTCCAGACTTCGCTCCTTTCACCTTGCTGCACCTTATGCCTGGAACAAACTTCCTGTGTCTGTACGCCTGGCACTTTCTCTGACCCCCTTCAAATCCAAGCTGAAAACTCACCTCTTTGCTGTTGCTTTTGGATCTTGACTCACCTGATCTTCTTTTCCTTTCCCCCTTGTTTTATCACAGCCTACACCTTCTGTGTTGTCTTGACTAGATTGTAAGCTCTATAAGCAGGGACTGTCTCTTACATATCTGTGCAGCGCTGCATATAACTTGTAGCGCTATACAAATGCTCAGTAGTAGCAGTAGTAGTAGTAATTCTCTTCAGTGTCAACAATGCACACTATAGAGTCAAAAAGTATCAGACAGTAACATTGCTTTACCATACAGTTCCTTCCTTCCTGTTACACTTCAATAATCATATCCATGTTTACGGTCTTTGTAAAAGGAAGAAATGCTTCCTTTTAGCAGCTCCACATTGCATACTACTCTTTGAAGTGCTGGTCAAGGGGAGAACTCGGAGGCAGCCATTAATGGAGCAACATCTGTTCCTTAAGCACAATGTCGATACCGACTGTGTGATTGCACATTTTAAAAGGGGTTTTTGAAAGGGACCAGTAGCTGGATTTATATGCTGAAGCAAGAGTATATTAGACTTACCTGCTAATTGTTGTTCCTTGCGGAACTCTAGTCCAGTCCCGGAACCATAGAGTTGTGAACCTCCACCAGCAGCTTTGGAGACTGAACATCTTCATCTCTTTGATCATCCAGCTATATGCAGCCCCAAGGACCGCCCACACATCAGTACCTATTGACAAAGCATACTAAGCAGAGCAACAAATAAGTAGATATAACAACATAACAACACAGTGGAAAAAAGGATCCTGACCCTAAAGTTCCCACTACTAGCAAAAATGTTTTTTTCTTTTTCCAATTGCGTAAGAACAACCTCCCGCCTACGGGAAGGCGGACCAGAACGGCCGTGGCGACCCTTGTGCAAAACGCATGCAACAAGAGACGCCACCGCTCACCCCCAAGATTTGACCCCGAAAGGAAACTAAGGCATACTGCAAGCAGAGGAGCTCTGACCGAAAGTATAGAGAACAAAAACCCTGGCAGACTCCTATAATGAATGTACCTTCTTGGCTGGCAGCGAGAACAGATAGACAGGGAGGGATCCGGGACTGGACTAGAGTTCCGCAAGGAACAACAATTAGCAGGTAAGTCTAATTTACTCTTCCTTAGCGTCCCTCTAGTCCAGTCCCGGAACCATAGAGGATGTAACAGAGCAGTAAATCTCAACGGGAGGGCCTCGCTAGTCCAGCCTGAAGCACCCAAGACCCAAACTGCGCATCCGACGCCGCCTGCACATCCAGACGATAGTGCTTAGCAAAGGTGTGCAAGGACGACCACGTCGCCGCCCGACAAATATCCACCGCCGGTACTAAGCTAACTTCTGCCCAAGACGCCGCCTGCGCCCTAGTCGAGTGAGCCCGAAGCCCGGCAGGAACCATCCTGCCGTGTAAAAGGTATGCCGACGAAATCGCCTCTTTCAACGAGCGGGAAATGGAAGACTTAGACACCGCTTCCCACTTGCGCGGACCGCCAAATGCGACAAATAGGCGATCGGACTTACGGAAGGCCGCCGTTTCCCTCAAATACCGACGAAGAGCTCGACGGACATCCAACGCGTGCAAGGAGTTATCCGCGTGCTTGCCCCGTTCCTTGGCAAACACCGGGAGAGACACCACCTGATTCATGTGAAACGCCGAAACTACCTTAGGCAAAAACGCGGGAACCAGTCGCAATACCACCTTGTCGGCAGAGAAAGACAGATAGGGTTCCCTACACGAAAGAGCCTGCAACTCCGAGATCCTGCGAGCTGACGAGATCGCTACCAGAAACACTGTTTTCAACGCCAAGTCCTTCAACGAAGCTTGCGCCAAGGGTTCAAACGGCGAAGTCACCAGAGACCTCAACACCAAATTCAAGTCCCACGAGGGCACTAAAGCCCTGCACGGAGGACGCATAAGCAACACCGCTCGCAAGAAGCGCTTCACGTCCGCATGGGACCCCAATAACTGGCCCTGAACCTTGCCTCGAAAACACGCAAGAGCTGAAAGTTGTACCCTCAACGAACTGGCCACCAGGCCCTTGTCCACCCCTGCTTGCAAGAAGGAGAGGATCTGAGGAACGGAGGTCCGCAAAGGCTGCAACTCGCGAGCCGCACACCAGCTCTCAAAAATACGCCAGACCCGGACATACGCTAGCGACGTAGACCGACGCCGCGCCCGCAACAAGGTAGCAATGACCTCCGGAGAATAACCTTTGGCTCTCATTCGCGCCCTCTCAATAGCCATGCCGTAAGCGAGAATCGAGCCACCTGAGGCATCTGCAGCGGCCCCTGCCAAAGGAGATCCGGCCGAGGAGGAAGGAGCCACGGATCGGCCACACTCAACCGCACCAGATCCGCATACCAAGGCCGATGAGGCCAGTCCGGGGCAATCAGAACCACGGGACCCGGATGCCGCTCGATCCGCTGTACCAGGCGACCCAGCAGAGCCCACGGAGGAAAGACATAGAGCAGCCCGTACCTTGGCCACCTTTGTGCCAATGCATCGAGGCCTTCCGACATGCGTTCCCGACGCCTGCTGAAGAACCTTTCGACCTGCGCGGACTCGAAGGTCGCCATGAGGTCCATTATCGGCAGACCCCAACGACGGACCAGCAACGCAAATACCTCGGGATGTAGAGACCACTCTCTGGGGTCTACCCTGCGACGACTCAAAGTCCGCCTCCACATTGTGAACCCCCCGCGATATGCTGGGCCGACAGACACTGAAGATGCCGCTCTGCCCAATCCAGAAGCAGATCCACCTCCGCTTCCAACGCCACGCTGCCTGTGCCTCCCTGGCGATTTATGTAGGCTACCGTGGAGGCATTGTCGGATAGCACCCTGACCACCGCTCCCTGCAGCCAAGGCTGAAACGCTGTCAGAGCCAACCACACGGTTCTCATTTCCAGTCGGTTGATGGACCACCGGCTCTCCCGCGAGGACCACTGGCCCTGAGCAATCTGGCCCTCGCAATGAGCCCCCCAGCCGCTCAAACTGGCATCCGTCATCAGCAGACTCCAGACGGGAGAATCCAAGGGCATACTGTTCACCAGAGAGCGCAGACGCAACCACCAGCGAAGGCTGCGCTGAACCTCCAAGGGGCAAACTAACTGACGAGCTAGCGAGTCGGACTGATGACACCATCGACGCAGCAGCGCTCGCTGCAGAGGCCGCATGTGCGCCCTTGCCCACGGAACTACCTCGATGGTCGACGCCATCGTGCCGAGAAGCTGAAGGTATTGCCAAGTCGAGGACGCCCGTCTCGCTAGAAACTGCTCCACCAGCCGCCTCAGGGCCCGCGCTCTGTGCACTGGGAGGAAAACCTTCCCGTTGCCGGTCTCGAAACGCGTCCCCAAATACTCCAAGGTCTGCGAGGGAAGAAGGCTGCTCTTCGCCCGATTGACCACCCAACCTAACGACTGCAAAACTTGTACGACCTGCGCCGTCGCCCGGAGACTCTCCTCCCTCGATTTCGCCTGGATCAACCAGTCGTCGAGATAGGGATGCACGAGGACACCCTCCTTCCGCAGGAACGCCGCTACCACCACCATGATCTTCGTGAAGACCCGTGGCGCCGTCGCTAGGCCGAAGGGCATGGCTTGAAACTGAAAATGGCCCATCGGCAGCGCAAACCGCAGAAATCTTTGATGTTCCCGGCGAATGGGAATGTGCAAATAGGCCTCCGTAAGGTCTAGGGACGTTAGGAATTCCCCCTCGCGGACTGCCGCTATGACCGAGCGCAGCGTTTCCATGCGAAAATGCGACACCCGGAGGCACCGATTCACTCTCTTTAAATCCAGGATTGGTCGAAAGGTGCCCTCCTTTTTCGGCACGACGAAGTAGATGGAGTATCGACCGGACCCTAACTGCTCCTCCGGCACGGGGGCGACCGCCCGGAGCCGAAAGCAGCCGGGAAAGTGTATCGGATACGACTCGTCGTTTCCAGGGAGCGCTGCACGGGGACATAACGAAGGAATCGAGCACCGGTCGATGTAGCTCGAGCGCATATCCCTCTCGTATCACTTCTAACACCCACCGATCGGATGTGATAGCGGCCCAGGCAGGGTAGAAATCCCGCAGTCTGCCCCCTACGGGAATCACCGCCACCGGAGCCGGCCTCGCTTCATTGCGACTTTTTGGGGACCTGCGCCTGGAAGGAGCCAAAACCTCTACCTGCCCCCCGAAATCCGCGGAAACTCTGTCCGCGCCCCAGATATCTGGAACGCTGGGACTGACCAAAGCGGGAGAGGCACGAAACCTCCGAAAGGACTGCTGAGACCCCGGAAGGTTAAGGTAGGCTTCCCCTGCTTGGGCTTATCCTCCGGAAGCCGACCCCCCTTAGAATCCCCGAGATCTTTTACCAACCTATCCAAGTCCTCTCCAAATAACTGCCTGCCCTTAAACGGCAGCTTACTAAGACGAGCTTTAGAAGAGCCATCAGCCGCCCAATTGCGTAACCAAAGAGAACGACGCGCCGCTACCTCCGACGCCATGCCGTTAGCTAACCCCCTAATAAGGTCATAGTGGATATCCGCCAAATAAGTGGTACCCGACTCCAATCTGGACGCCGTGGCCTCTTGTTCCGCCGACTGGGGCCCCTGGAACTGTTGAGACCAGCGGAGGCAGCCGCGCGCCACCCAGGCCCCGGCCACCGCCGCCTGCATTGACAGGGCAGCAACATCAAACGCTTGTCTCAACAAGCTATCAACTTTCCGATCCTGCGGGTCCTTCAACGCCGCAGCACCTTCCACCGGGATAGTAGTCCGTTTAGTAACCGCGGAAACTGCCGCGTCCACCTTCGGCTAACAAAAGAGCTCTCTATCAGCCTCCGACAGAGGATACAACTTAGGCAACAGTCTAGCCCCGCGCAAAGCGGACTCTGGACTGTTCCACTCCTCCTGGATCATAGCTTTAAAAACCCTATGGAGCGGAAAGACTCTGTGGGAAGTGCGCACCGCCTGCATCAAGGGATCCTCCAACTTGTCCTCCGCAGTGGCATCTTCCACGGGTATGTTCAATACCTTGAGGGTTTCGGCAATCAGTGCCGGAAGTTCCTCTTTACGAAATACACGCACTATTCTACTACTCTGCTCGTCGTCCAACAACTGGCCGTCTTCTAAATCCTCCACAGACTCCAGCTCGAGAGCCTCCCCCAGCCCCTCGTGGAACTCGTCCCCAGGAGGTGCAGAATCCGCAACACTCAGGGGCCGGCTCTTCTTTTGTGGACCAGTGTCTCCCTCCACTGAAAGTGGACGCTTTAGCCCACGGCGGGGCAGGACCGAGCCTCCCCCCGCTGGCTGCAAGAGAGCCAGAGCCTCCTGCATGAGAGAGAAAAAGGCGGGTGGAACTCCCAGGGATCCCTCCTGGACGCCCCCCGCCAGCAGGCGCTCCGGCACCACAGAAATCCCCGGACCAAGGACCGTCTCTGCCCTTCTGTAGATACAGGTGGGAGATCTGCACTGGAGCCCTCCAGAGGATCCTCCATGCCAGCACCCACAGCAGAACAAGTGGCACAGACTCGGGCTTCCAAATTACTACTTCTACGAATGCCACAGACCAGACACCGAGGACTAGGAGGCATGGCTATGCACACAGCCCTTTGCCAGCCAAGCAGGAACACCTTGCTGAAGCAAACAGAGCAGAAAAAAAATCGCGATTTTAAAAGTGCTCAAAAACGCTCCAAATTGCAGGATTAGATAGAGCTGGAGTCAATTAGCTCATATGTGACCAAGAAATGCAAAAACGAAGCTCCTATCCCTAAAAAAAACACGAAGAAAAACAACTTTGAAAAAAATCCAAAATGGCCGCCGGACCCGATCCCGCCAAAAAAAGGACCAGAAAAAATACCCAAAAGATCTAAAACACTCCCCAGAGCTGATTCCAGGCCACCCCAAGGCCTCCACCACTGCCTTTAGAAAGAAAAAGCTTCAAACTCTACTCACCCACACACAGGAGTGGAGGGGGGGGGGGTCAAAACACTGAGAGTGCTGTCCAGCGTGCCTGTCACAAGCTCTGAGTAGCAGTTATCAGAGTCAATAACAGAGTAATAACCGCTCAGGGCAGCTCGGGGAACCCCTAAATCAGTCAGGGGACCCTCAGAGCCTACTGCTGTATTCAATTGCTGCCTGTAATTGTCTTCAACCTTCTCCTCACCCACCAAGGGGGTTCGGTAGAAAGGAGACCTGTGTCCTGTGCAGCTCCCCTGCTTGTTTGACCTATGGGGAGACTGACAGAGAGAGACAGAGATAAAAAAACAGATTAGAGAAAGACAGAAGGGACACAGTCAAAGATTTCCTCCACAGCAGCAGCCCTGCACCTAAATCTAGAAAATAATAAAACACTAAAGCTCTGCTTATTTGTTCCTAAGGAGCCCAGTTCTGGGCTCTGACTTCCAAGCTGCTTGGAGACTGAGATACTGATGTGTGGGCGGTCCTTGGGGCTGCATATAGCTGGATGATCAAAGAGATGAAGATGTTCAGTCTCCAAAGCTGCTGGTGGAGGTTCACAACTCTATGGTTCCGGGACTGGACTAGAGGGACGCTAAGGAACCAAAGTTTCTGCTGCCATAGTAAAATGAATGGCAATGTCCTTGACTTAACACCTCATTCAGAGCCGGTTTGAGCCGCATGCAATAATCACATAAAAACTCAGCTTCAGATGATTCTGACATGCTTTCTTCTAGGGGATAATTTAAATATAAGTTAGGCAGAACTTCACTTATGACAAATATCTAGGATTATTTTTGATCTTTTATTGTATTTATTTAGTTTTTGTTTATTAAGTATGTTAGGGAGGAGTGGCTCAGTGGTTGGGACAGGTTACCTCAGGCCGGAGGGCTGGGTGTTCAATTCCCACATAGGGACAAGCAACTTCAGGCCGGAGGGACTGGAGTCTCTAGTCCCATGGCCACTCCTTGTGGCCTTGGGCAAGCCACTTAACCCTCCATTGCCTCAGGTACACTTAGAATGTGAGCCCTTCGGGGACAAGGGAATAAAAAGTAGCTGCTAGTATACATGTAAACCGCACTGATTCTAAAGAGCGCGGTATAAAAAAGAAATAAATAAAAATAAATGTTGATTGTACCCTGCCTAGAATTGTGGCTATAGCAGGTTAGAAATCTTTTATAAATAAAATACCTTAATCCCAGCATTCCACAGGTCAGAGATAAGTTTCATTCTTTCTTCAAGAAATTTCTTCTGAGCAGCTGCCACAAGAACCTGTGTCTCTGTTGTTCGAATTTTCTCTTTGCTGAGCTGAGAGAAAAGAAGTGAAGTTGAAAGCGAGGTATACTGTGAAATGAACAGCTGTAAGATCTCTGCTGTGTAATTTTCAAAAGGTTGCTTAAGCCCTGGAATGGATGATGAACAGCTACCTCCAACCCAGCAGGGAGGCCGAAGCCATGATGTTTTTCCCTACCTTCTGGCATTTGGAAATGAAAACAAGGAGTGGTTCGCAGTGCTCCTGTTAAACTGGAGTTATTTCAGAAGCATGGTGCTATGTGCCCTCTAGTTTTCAGTCCTAAGCAGGCTAACCATAGGATACTGCACCTCCAAAAACAGGTGTAGCCATCAAATATAAAGAAAACAGAGAAGAGAGGGGGTAGGCTAGGTTTACGACCAATTAATACACAAGCTTTTCAACTCTGGAGACCACTACTACTAATCATTTGTGTAGCGCTACAAGGTGAACGCAGTGCGGTACATATAGATATAAGACACAGTCCCTGCTCATCAGAGCTTACAATCTAATCAAGACAAAACAAAACATAGAGCAAACCTGGGGATTAGAGTATGGTAAGACACACACAAGTAGGGGCATCAGGATCCAAAAGCGGCTTCAAAAAGGTGGGGTTTTAGCCTGGATTTGAATAGGGCTAGAGAAGGAGCCTGACACACAGATTCAGGTAGTTTGTTCCAGGCATACGGAGCAGCAAGATGGAATGAACAAAGTTTGGAGTTGGCAGTGGCAGAGAAGGGCACAGATAAAAGTGATCTGCCAGAGAAGCGGAGATCCCAAGGAAGGGTGTAAAGTGAGATAAGAGAGAAAAGATAGTGAGGAGTTGCAGAACAAATGCATTTGTAGGTCAGTAGGAGAAGTTTGAACTGGATTTGGAAACTGATAGGAAGCCAGTGAAGTGACTTGAGAAGAGGGTTACACAAGCATAGCTAGGAATAAAAAGTGGTAAATGAAATGCAGGAAAGATCTTACCTCAGCTTTCTGTTCCATGACAGCAAATATTCGCTCGATTCCAATACTGAGTCCCACACACGGCACCTTCCTGCCCTTGGCATCAAACATTCCAACCAGCTCATCATAGCGTCCTCCTCCAGCCACACTGCCCACACTGACCGACTCCTCAGCATGATCGTTCTGCTGCTGAAGCTGTACCTCTCTCTGATTCTGGAGCAGGACAGCTTCATAAATCACTCCAGTGTAATAATCTAACCCACGGGCCAGGCTCAGGTCAAAGGACACCTGTAGCATGGAAAAGGGTGAACAGAAGACCTTAAGCTCCCAATCAGGCCATCAATCGAAATCTCTCTCTTCTAGTTCTGGACGCTTACATTATCTGTCACACCAAAAAGCGTCAGGTACTGAAACAGCATCTTCATGTCCTCCAGACCTTCTATGGCCAACTTGTTCTGGGTGAGTCGGAGGTCCTGCAGCAGCTGTTTAACCAGAGCCATCCCCCCTGCAGAAGTCAAGAGACATAGCTGCAATACTACAAAATGATGTCACACAGCAAATACATGTTGTGTTCCTCAAGACTGATTACATCAAATTGAAGACAACAGAAGCAAACCTAGAGGTAACTCTTTGGGTATAGTCTTCAAAATTGGTTAATTCTGCACATTCCATGACAGTAATGAACCTCATTCCTATGCCAGAATACACAGAGTATGATCTCAGTCTCTCAAATTTATTGTTAAATGCTTACTGTAATATTTACATCGTGCCAATAAGGGCTTCCTTCTAGAGTTCATAGGATGTAATTATGTTTAGGCAACCTATCAAGGTGTTCTTGGAAGTTGCTTTTAAAAACCAAGCTTGTGCTCTAATATGGGAAATTTCTGTACCTTTGTGTCATATTTTTTGTATTATTATTTGTCACTATTCTTTCTATAAAACCATTGAAAGGTGAAATTAGACTTACCTGCTAATTGTTGTTCCTTAACCCTTTGAAGGCCTACTTTAAAATTTTAATCCATATTCTGCAGCCAGGTTAATTTTTGCATATTTCAGGAAAATTATACCCGTCTTATTCAATATGTTCTAATAGTGATTTTCCTTCTGCTATCGTCATGTATTATATACCATTTGATAGGAATATTTAGTCAGAATTTTGGATCCCGAGAGTTTTGGGCTCGGCCTGCAAAGGGTTAAGAAACTCCAGTCTAGTTCCAGACATCTGGTTCTTGCATCTCTTCTAGCAGCTTTGGAGACTGAGTACGTCATCCTTTTTGATGACCCCGATATATATAGCTGAGGGACCGCCTCCTTGCTCCAGTAATCTATTAACAAAGCAGACTCACCAGAGCAACAATTAAGTAGCAACTTCATAAATAACAAACACTATCATAACTAAACCTTAACCAGGAGGAAATTTCCCCCCTTTTGCACCAAACTGTTGGACTAGCAGAGGTCTGCCCTCACCCCACACGGAGAACCAGACCCTGTGCTTCATTCCCCTCCCACTCCTACCACCTCCTGGAACCACAACCTCTGCAGTTGCTCCACTTACCTGAACAACCACAGTCTTCTTCACTTCAGGCTGCAGCACCAAAGAAGATAAAACGGGAAGGGAAGGGGAACTAGACTGGAGTTCCTTAAGGAACAACAATTAGCAGGTAAGTCTAATTTCATCTTCCTTTTCGTCCCTCCAGTCTAGTCCCGGACATCTGGGGATGTAACAGAGCAGTAAAGCAATCAACGGGAGGGACCCACCAGACCAGCCTGAAGCACCGCTGACCCAAACCGCGTATCCCTGTCCGCAAAAACATCCAGCTGATAATGCTTGACAAAGGAATTCAGCGATGACCAGGTAGCCGCTCTACAAATGTCCCCTGCCGGCACTGTACTATATTCTGACCACGATGCCGCCTGCGCCCTTGTCGAATGAGCCCTCAGCCCTTCCAGAACGGGCTTACCCTTCAACAGGTATCCTGATGCTATAGCTTCCTTGAGCCACCTGGCAATTGTGGCCTTAGAAGCCGCTTCTCCCCTTCTTGGTCCTCCAAACAACACGAACAACCTATCCGACTTGCGGAAACTCGCGGTAACCCGTAGTTACTTCTTAAGGGCTCGGCGAACGTCCAGCAAGCACAGCTTCCCTGATGCTGCTGCTCTGCTATCTTCTGCAACCCCTGGTAAAGACACCACCTGATTGACATGAAAAGGCGACACCACCTTGGACAAAAAAGAAGGAACTGTCCGTAATACCACCTTCCTTTTGAAAAAAGACAGAAATGGCTCCCGACAAGACAAAGCCTGTAACTCTGATATCCTGTGAGCCGAACAAATGGCCACCAGAAATACCACCTTGAGGGTAACATCCTTTATGGAAGCTGCCGACAAAGGTTCAAACGGAGCATCCACCAACGCTTCCAACACCACCTGCAGATTCCAGGTCGGCACCATTGTTCTGCAGGGCGGTCGCAACATCGTCACCGCCTTCAAAAATCGCTTAACGTCCGAATGAGCTCCTAGGGATTCCCCTTGAATCTTACCTCTGTAACAGGCCAATGCTGCCACCTGCATCCTCAACGAGGCGGCTGCTAAACCTTTCTCAAAACCGATCTGCAGGAAGGACAAAATTTGAGGCACTGATGCCTTCAATGCCTGAAACTGGTGTTCTTCACGCCACGCCTCAAAAAGACGCCAAACACGGATATATGTCAACGCTTTGGATCTCCTCCTAGCCTGCAGCAGAGTCGAAATCACCTCTGAGGAATAACCCCTCGCCCTCAGCCGCGCCCTTTCAAGAGCCAAGCCGTAAGCGAGAACCGACCTACCTGCGGCATGCGCTGAGGACCCTGCGACAGCAGGTCCCTTCGCATCGGAAGACGCCACGGCCGGTCTACCAAGAGCCTCATCAGATCTGCATACCACGGCCTTCGCGGCCATTCCGGCACAATCAAAATTACTCTACCCTTGTGCCGCTCTATCCTCTGTAGCACCCGACCTATTAGCGCCCAAGGAGGAAACACGTAAAGAAGTTGGTCCTCCAGCCACCTTTGAATGAGCGCATCGAGACCTGACATCCTCTCGCGCCTCCTGCTGAAGAAACGGCTGCTTTTTGCCGAGCCGTACGTTGCCATCAAATCCATCACCGGAGTCCCCCAGCGGCGTTCCACCATCTCGAACACTGCGGGATGGAGAATCCATTCTCCTGGGTCTACCTTGACTCGACTCAAAAGAATCGGCTTCCACGTTGTCTACTCCCGCAACATGCGCCACCGACAAGGCTCCTAAATTCAACTCGGCCCACGCTAACAGTTGATCTGCCTCCCTTTCCAGTGCCACACTGCTGGTGCCCCCCTGGCAGTTGATGTAGGCCACCGCGGTCGCGTTGTCGGAAAATACCCAAACCGCCTTTCCGTGGAGGTAAGGGCGAAACGCTCTTAGCGCCAGCGTCACCGCCCACAACTCCAAGGTGTTGAAGGCCCATTCCTTTTCTACCAGAGTCCAGGCTCCCTGGGCGAAGTGACCTTCGCAGTGTGCTCCCCAGCCCGAGAGACTGGCATCGATTGTCAGTGGCACCCAGGCCGGCGGCTCTAACGGCATCCCTTTTTCTAGATTTCCTGCCTGCAACCACCACTGTAACGTCCTGCGGGTCTCCAGCGGGCAGGGAAGCTGTCGAGACAGCAGATCCGACTGTGCGACCATTTCCGCAGCAGAGCCCTCTGCAACGGCCTCATGTGAGCCTTTGCCCACGGCACCATATCGAGCGTCGCCGCCATGGTTCCCATCTTTTTTCCCCAAGAAGTTGCGGACTAGCTGTCTCAATCTCTGAGCCTTCAAACGTGGAAGAAAAACTCTCGCCACACTCGTGTCGAATCGCGCCCCCAAGTATTCCAGGGTTTGCGATGGAGTCAACCTGCTTTTTGCCGTATTGACCACCCAACCTAAGCTCTGCAGGAAGCTTACTACCCGAGCCGTCGCCAACTCGCTTTCACTCTTGGACTTTGCCCGAATCAACCAATCGTCCAGATAAGGGTGCACCAGAATTCCGTCCTTCCGCAATGCCGCCGCCACTACCACCATTACCTTGGTGAACGTCCACGGAGCATCGCCAAGCCAAATGGCAGAGCTCGGAACTGAAAATGACCCATAGGGACTGCAAACTGGAGATATTTCTGATGCTCCGCATGAATTGGTACATGTCAATAGGCCTCCGATAGATCCAGAGAGGTCAGAAACTCTCCCTCTCTTACTGCTACAATCACCGACCTTAGCGTTTCCATATGAAAATGCGACACTCAGAGACACCGATTCACTCCTTTGAGATCCAAAATTGGTCGATAAGAGCCTTCCTTTTTTGGCACCACAAAATATATCGAGTACCGACTGCAGCTGCACTGGCCAGACGGTACTGGCACCACCGCCTGCAGCCTTAAAAACCTTCCCAAGGTCTCCTGCACCGCCTTTACCTTGCAGCTCGCCTTGCAGGGAGACTGAACGAAAGACTCGCAGATCGGGCATTGAAACTCTAGCGCATATCCTTCTCGAATCACCTCCAACACCCACTGATCTGAGGTAATCTGGACCCAGGCAGGTAGAAACTCCCGTAACCGACCCCCTACGGGCACTAGCTCTACCTGGGTCCCCCTGACTTCATTCTGACTTTCTATTGTTCAGGGCTGAGGAACCTCCAAACCCCGTTTGCTCCTCGAAACCCCCGAAACCCCTGATTCCTATACGGAAAGCATCCTCTCTGAAACTGACTGAACCTCTGAGAGCGGAAGCGCCTAAACTCCCTTTGCGGCCCCTTAGTCTGGGGATTTTGCTTATTCAGCTTCGGTTTGTCCTCCGGTAGGCATCCCCCCTTGGACTCTCCGAGGTCCTTCACCAACTTGTCCAAGTCCTCCCCAAAGAGCAACCTACCTCTAAAGGGGAGCTTACTCAATCTGGCTTTGGAAGAACCATCTGATGCCGAATTCCGAAGCCACAGATACCGCCTCGCTGCTACCACCGAGGCCATACTTTTCGCTACACCACGAATAAGATCATAATGAATGTCCGCGAGATAAGCCGCTCCTGTCTCCAACCTGGCGGCCTCTCCGGACGCGTCCTCCACCTGCTCACCTTGCAGTCTCTGAGACCACCGCAGACAGACTCTCGCTACCCATGCTCCACATATAGACGCTTGCATGGAGAGAGCGTTGATTTCAAAAACCTGCTTCAACAAAGTGTCCAGCTTCCTATCCTGGGCAACCTTGAGAGCGGTAATGCCTTCCACCGGGATAGTCGTCTTTTTGGTAACAGCCGACACTGCTACATCTACCTTGGGGGATTTGAATAATTCCCGATCCTGATCCGCCAATGGATAAAGCCGGCTCATCACTCTGGCCCCTTTCAGACCTGCCTCCGGCAAATACCATTCGTCCTGAATCATTTCACGAAACACTTTATGCACTGGAAACACCCTCTGGGCTTTCCGCAATGCCTGTAGCAAGGGATCTTCCAAGGAGGCAGCCTCCTCCGGCCTGGCAACCAGCATATTAAGAGCCCTCAGTGTCTCTGAAATAAGCGCCAGCAACTCTTCCCGCCTAAAAACTCTAACTACTCGAGCCTGCTCCTCGCAGTCCACGAGCTCTCCTTCCTCGAGCTCCTCTTCCATTTCAACATCTGGATCCACATCCTCCGAGCATGGCGTCTCAGATACCACTGACTGCTCCTGTTGGTCCTGGACCATCTTAGACCTCTTGGCTGGAAGCCCCCCAGCTCCTGAGTCCATCACACTGCCTTGGCGCTTTCCTGGCAGCACACCTACCGCCGAACTGTCCTGCGCCCCCTTAGCAAAGGACTGTTGCAGCAACAGCATAAACTCTGGAGAGAAAATTGCCGTTAAACCTCCGGGCCCAGTAACCGGAGTAGGCGGAGGGAGAGCGGGTACCGAAGACGGCCCTGCCATGGGCTCCAGCGGGACCAAAGCGGTCGGCCCGGGATCCTGTCCAACTGTAGAGGGCCCTCTCTGACCTCCAGAAGCGCTCTTAAACTTCTGTTCCATAGGAGAGGCTTCCTGGGCACAGTCTTTACATATTCCTGCCTCTGACACAGATCCCCTCTTTGCCCCACATACTAGACAGAGAGCCTTAGAAGACATCTCATAAAAAGACCGTCTTGCTATGTGCCTTAACCACTGCAGACTCCCACCTGCACTCTGTTGCCTGCAGCCACAGCAATAAACCAACAAAACGCCCACAAATGTGACTTACGTATCTTTTTTTTTTTTTTCTGTTTTTGCTGCCCAGCAACAACCAGGGAGGGAAACCCCCGCGACTCCCTCCCTCTAAATCGGCACAAAACTTGCTGCACCGAAGCTCTCTGACTCTATACGGCCCCTAACAGAAACCGCCATGTAAACAGCTTTTCCCGCGCGAGAGATACGCGGCCGGGCCTGCCTTCACAATCGTTGAGACGCGTTGAGTGCTGCCTCCGTCTACCCCACTGACAGACTTGCACCCCCTTACCTCTTAGGAGGCGCTCCCCCGATGCCACTATCTGTTTTACTGTTCGGGGCTGAGGCGGCTATTCAGTCTCGCTCACTCTACACGCGCTCAGCCGGTGTCTGCGGCTTCAGTGTCGTGGAGGAGCGAAGTGAATTCTCTCGGAGCTGCTGCAGCGATTCCCCTGTTCTATCCGGCTTACCGCTGCTCTGCTTCTGCTCCCACTACTGGCTCCTCACCCAAAGTCGTGGGTTCAGGAGCTGGAGCCTTCCTGCCTCAAAGTAATGTACCGCAGCCAGAGAAGGGCCAGGAAGTAAGGGGGAGGGAGGGCACTGCCACACGCTTCAATACCAAAAATAAATAAACTGAACTAGCTAACCAAAATTTAATGAAGTTAGAGAATTTAAAGAAGTCCACTAATCTCAACCGTAACACTCCTTAATTGTCCCTTCAGTGAGTCCTGAGCCTCTGTCTGGGCTCACCACTCCTAGCTGCTTGGAGACTGAGATACTGGAGCAAGGAGGCGGTCCCTCAGCTATGGGGCGGTCCCTCAGCTATATATACCGGGGTCATCAAAAAGGATGACGTACTCAGTCTCCAAAGCTGCTAGAAGAGATGCAAGACCCAGATGTCCGGGACTAGACTGGAGGGACGAAAAGGAACTGGATTTTCAAACATGCTCCAGACAGATACTGTACGAAAGAGGCTTTTTTGTTAGACATTTCATTAAAGTATATTTCTACATCATATATTAGCCCTTTTCTAGCAAACATTTTTCACTCTCTAATCATATTAAAACTCAGATTGCTACTTGTCTCACCAGAGAGATTTTAAAAAGATCCACGTGCAAACCATATGTTGAAGCATAATGGCAAGCACAGGTGATAAATGCTAAGCACGTGTCCTGAATCATAAATATAAATGTAGATGTTAAAAGAAAAAGCAATGAACCAAATACAAAATAAGATCTATAATACGACAAAGGACATAATTAGGACTTCTGGTTCTAGATGTTTATCATTTGGGATTTTAGGGGTTTATTTTTGAAATAAGTAGGTGCTTTCCCATGGTTGGAAAATAGGAGTTTATTGGTGGATTTGTGGCGTGAAATAAAGTTTTAGCAGCTTTTTAGATGGATTCCAGGTGAATTCCATTTGATATAAAGAAGTTAGGCCTTACCTGCTGATTTACTTTCCTTGAATCCATCCAGTCAAGTCCAGATGTGCAGGTTGTCTCCCCCCACCAGCAGCTGGTTAGGGGCTTCTGTGCACACTGGCCCTGGTTGAAAGCAGAAGACAGTAACAGGAGAGAGAGAACTTGGTAATATTTGGGGGAGAGGTATTTGGCCAGAATCAATACAAAAACAAAACAAAACAAGGAAAAGGATTTGGAGATGAGGGATTCAAGCACACTGACCTGACCTTGAGCAGCTTGATTGAGAACAAGTGCTGCAGGCAGAAGGGTGACCCAGGGCTGTTGAGTCAGTCTGGATCTCACTCAGGGGGAAGCTTCATGCAGTCGGGGGCCTTCCTCCCTCCTTCCCCTCCTCCTCTGATACCCTTGCTATAGGGCGCTCCTATGGGTTAAGACCCAGGACCCCGTATCGGGTGAAATAGAGTCTCAGGTAAATTTGGATCTTTGTCTCCTCTTTTCTCTACTTTTGTTTTCATATGGCATTTTGTTTGGAAGTGGCTGTCTCTTCGACCACATGAGAGGGCGAGCTGTTCAGCGTGGGGCGAGATTATTGGACCATCGCATACTTTCAGTTTCAGACATCACTGGACACGTAGTTATGTCAGGGAAACAGTGTGCTACTTGCGGCAGTTGGTGCGGCACCCTGTTAGCCAGCAGGTTTTGCTGTGTCTGTGAACAAGAGGGCCGCACAGTCACAGTAATCATTTCCACGGCTTTATTTATTTATTTAAAGTCTCTTTTATACCGCGCTATTCAGCATCAGCGCGGTTTACAATAAACAGTGAACATACACATTTCCAATAGTACTTTGTGTTTACATATGAACAGGATAATCAACTTGGCTAACAGGGTAACTATGTACAACCATAAAATATACAATATATACAATTTGTAGGCTGATCATGTGTTTGTGTGGTTTTAGACAGTAGTGATTTGGGTGGATTCGGCAAATGGTGCTGAGTTTCTATTAGGTTCAGGGTAATGTATGAGGAAGAGGTAGTGTTTCACGGCCTTCCTGAATTGGAATATGTCTGGGATTGATCTAATGTTGTGAGGGAGGTTATTCCAGATCACTGGTGCATAAAGATTGAAAGTCCTGCTGGATGTTGACTTGGAGCATTTAGTTATAGATCTTGGGACTATCAAGGTGTTTTGAGCTACTGACCTTCTGTCTCTGTTGTGGGGTGTCATCTGGATTAGCTCAGTTAGTGAAGTTGACGAGAGACCTTTGGTGGCTTTAAAGGTGAGCAGCAAGGTCTTGAATGTAATTCTACCTTGAATCGGGAGCCAGTGGAGTTGTTTCATTATAGGTGTGACATGGTCTTTCCTGGATGCTCCGTGCAGTACTCTTGCTGCGGTGTTCATTGCCATTTGCAGTGGGTTTAGGGTGGTTTGGGGGAGACCTTGAAGTATTGCATTTGCATAATCAAAATGCGGGATAATTAGTGCTTGATAGATAGTCCTGAAATCATCTGGCTCCAGCAGAGATCTTAGGTATCTAAGGGATCTAATTTTATGATATACTGCCCTTACAGTGTTACTTATATGAGCTTGCATATTTAGGTTCTGGTCTAGTGTGATGCCGAGGTATCTGATCGCGGATTTGGTCTGGAGGTCTGCTTCCTTCACTTTCAGTACTGTTGGGGCAGTGAAGTTACGGTTTCTTGTAATGAACATCACCTCCGTCTTCTTGTGTTGAATCCGGAGGTTTTGGGATTGTAGCCAATTGGATATTTCGTTTATGCAGCATGTTATTGGTTCGAGGTCTGGGTTATCTGTTGCAAAAGGCGTGTATAATAGCACATCATCTGCGTATATCATGCAGTTAATGTTGAAAGACCGGATCAGGTTGCAGAGAGGTTGCATGTATATATTGAATAGTAAGGCGGAGAGGGAGGATCCTTGTGGGACACCTTGGCTTTGGTGGAATGGTTCTGATGATGTGTTTCTGGATCTCACCTGCTGCCATCTGTCCGAGAGGTAGGACCTGCACCACTCGAGTGCAGCCTCGGGGGATAACTTGCCGACATTGGGGGAAGAGTTTCCTTCTCTAAGACTGCTGATTTCTCCGCTTACAGAGCTTGCAATTTTGGCAGAAACACCACCATTTTGAGAAAGCCTGAGACACCATCTCACACTGTCAGAGGCAGCCTGGAGGCCCCAGCTCAGCTCTCAGAGAATGGCAGTGCCCATTCTAGTGCTTCTGTAACTCCTTTTTCACCAGATTTTGCTTTGTTCTCTACCAAACCTATTGCTTGAAGCAAGGGCTGAGGAGCAAAACCGGAGCGCAAGGGGTGCACAAGAAGATGGGGGATCCCCTCCTGTGGCCTTCTCAGGAGGAGACAGCAGATCTTGCACCTAAGAAGGGCCGCATGGATGTTGAGTTGTGGCAAGAACAAGCTTTGCTGCATTCCGAGTGTTCTGAAGAATCCCTGGAAGGCCCCTCAGGGCTCTGTGCTGAGACAGGGGTGGCTGAGCTCGAAGATCGGGAGATCCCTCTGGGGGAAGACACTAATGTCATCCAGGTATTCCGCAGAGAGGAGCTGTCTGTGCTGAATGCGCAGTCATTGGCTGTGCTGAATATTAAACATGACCCCATGTCTGCTGACAAACCCTTGGAAGACCTCCTCATACAGGGGGTCAGGACCACATAGACAGCCTTTCTGGTTCACAGGGCTATCAAGATGATGATAGAATCTGGAGGCCATCTTGAGGGGCACTCGCACTATGTCACATCTATACCTGCTGCTGACGGAGGAGAAGGGACCTTCTCAAGCTCCCTAAGGTAGATGCCCTGGTGTCAATGGTCACCAAGAAGACCACCATCCCGGTGAAGGGTGATGGCGGCCCTAAAGAACCTCCAGGATAAAAAGCTCGAGACCCTGCTGAAGCAGTCCTTCGAAATTAATGCTCTGATGCTGCAGGCCTTCATTTGTGGGGTATATGTGGCGTGCCTACGCTGGACTCTGAGTCTTCTGGACTCCAGTTTAGACCAGAGTCAGACGAGGCAGGAAGGCACGATGCTAGAATCTGGGTCTGCGTATTTGGCAGATACCTTTTATGACCTGGTTCGAGCATCTGCCAAGAGCATAGCATTGGTCATAGTGGCTGGGTATTTGCTGTGGTTGAGGAATTGGTTGGTGGATGTGTCATCCAAGACATGCCTCAGCTGGCTTCCATTCAAGGGGAAACTTTACTCTTTGAGGAGGCATTGGAGAAACTGGTCAAGGACCTGGGTGATACCAAAGGTGGGCGCCTGCCTGAGGATAAGGCTCAAGGGGCTAAGTCAATGGCCCCTGCAAGAAAACAACCCTGGGACTTTTGGCATTTTCATGCAGCCGTTTTGGGTCTTATCAATGGGGTCATTTCAATAGTAGGGGGCAGTTCTTTCATGGGGGCTTGGTGCCGGCTGGGGTTACTATGCCAGGTACTTCAGCAGGTTGCAAACAGCCACAATGATGCAAGGGGGGGGGGGTCCAATCAGAACTGGTGCCACTACGAGGTCGGATACAGCGGTTTTACTCCGATTGGGTCCGAGTTACTTCCGACCAGCGGGTCCTAGAGGTGATTCAGAAAGACTACACCCTAAAGTTGGCGTGGCGTATTTCCGATAAGCTCATGCACTCCCCCTACAGAGCTCTGGGCAAGTGGCAGGCGGTCCAAGATACTCTTCAGTGGCTTCTACACCTGCAGATGGTAGTGGAGGTACCGCCTGCCGAGAATGGTCAGGGACGTTACTCCATTTATTTCGTAGTGCCCAAGACGGAGGGCTCCTTCTGGCCCATTCTAGATCTCAAACATGTCAACTGGTGCTCGAGTATCACATTTTTGCATGGAAATACTCTGTTCATTTGGTTATTGTGGCAGTCCACAAGGGCGAGTTTCTCACAGCGCTCGACCTGGCAGAGGCATACCTTTGCATTACCATCCGGCCGGAGCATCAAAGGTTCCTGCGCTTTGCCATACCGATGGGACAATTCCAGTTTCAGGCTTTACCGTTTGGACTCTTCACCACTTCGAGAATGTTGATAATGATCATGGTTGTAGTGGCAGCTATGCTGCCACTCGATATTCGATTGGAATCATCTTATCCCAGATTCAAAAACACTTTATAGAAACACCTGTTTAGACTGGCCTTTCAGTTGTCAGACTAGGGTACCCATTTTCCAGTGACTGGTCGCTGTTCTGTCCCACCTCCCTCCTTTCCTAATTTTTTCCGCTATCTTGCTTTTTCTTGATTTTAATAGAGTTCTTTTTTACTTCTTTTAATTTGTAATTTGTATTTTTTTTTTTACTGTGATCTGCTCTGGTTTATTGAAGGGCAGTATATCAAATTTTAATAAACCATAAGGGATTCTAGTGCACCCTTACCTGGAGGACTGGCTGATTTGAGTGAAGTCGGTGCAGGAAAGTGTCGAGGCTACACAGCGAGTGGTAAAGCTCCTCCAACAGCTGGGCATGGTGATTGACTTCCCAAAGAGCAGTCTGGACCCATCTCAAGATCTCCTTCACCTGGGAGCCAGATCTCAGATGGAGAGGGGACTGGAGTTGCTCCCCTCGGAGGGAGTGCAGAAACAGAAGGAACAGGTCCGGCGCTTTCTCAGGATGCAGGATCCAATGGCCTGGCATTACCTTCAGTTACTGGGATCCATGGCGGCAATGCTGGAGTTGGTTCCATGGGCACGGGGCCGGGCCCACATGCATTCGTTGCGAAGGGCTTTTCACGGTGATCACTGCTCAAGCACCCTCTGTGGACTGATGTCCTTGCATTGGTGGCTGCTTCAGGAGAAGCTCTTAGCGGGGATGCCATTGAAACATCTTGACTGGGTGGTGGTGATCATGGAAGCTAACCTCTCCAGATGGGGAGCACATTATGAGACACAGATAGACCAGGGGCGCTGGTCACTGGAGGAAGCGACTTGGTCCATCAATTGTCTGGAGATGCGGGCAGTGTTTCTGTCCCTTCAATGCTTTCACCTTCTTTTGCACAAGGCCACGACCATAGCCTACATCAATCATCAAGGGGGCACGGGCAGTGTGACATTTGGCAGATGAGGTGGAGTCACTTCTCGTCTGTGCAGAAGCTAATCTCCTGGCACTCTCCATGACGCCTGTGGCTGGAAGATAGAATGTGCAAGCCGACTTTCTCAGCCAGCACATGCTGGATCCGGGAGAGTGGTCTCTGAAAGAGTCTGTACTGGGGTGAAACTGGTCATGGACATGATGGCCTCAGTCAGCAATGCGAAGGCCAGCAGGTTTTTCAGCAGGCAATGAGAATAGATGTTCGAGGGGTTGGACACCCTAGCGCAAGCATGGCCAAGGGAAGGGCTCCTGTATGCTTTTCCTCCTTGGGTGCTCGTAGGGTGCCTACTACAACGAAGCGAGGCTCACAGCAATCTGGTAGTTCTGATCACACGGTACATGGACCAGATGTGCCTGATGATAGCAACGCTGTGGTATCTTCCGGCCAGGTGCATGCTGTTGGCCCAGGGGTCCATTCTCATTTCTCAGGTGGATCAATTCTCACTTACGGCCTGGCTCTTGAAAGGGCAACGTTAGGGAAGAAGGGGTATTCCCCCCAGGTGATTCCCACCCTGCTCTGGGCTCGCAAGCATTCCACAACATTATCTTATGTCCATTTCTGGAGGATTTTTGAAGGGTGGTGTGAGAGCAGTGGCCATAGGGCACTGTCAGACTCAATACATGACATGCTGGCCTTTTTGCAGGTAGACATGGACAGGGGCCTTGCGGAGAGTTCGCTGAAGATCCAGGTGGCCACTTTAATGTGTTACCAGGGGAGAGTGCAAGGGATTTCCTTAGCCTCCCACCCAGACGTGGTTCGGTTTCTTTGGACTGTCCAGCAGGTATGGCCTCCTGGTAGTGCCTCCATGGGACCTTAATTTAGTGTTGTCTGCCTCATGACCACTCTGAAGGATCTCACCCTAAATACCATATTTTTGGTGACCATTTGCTCAGCACGATGAATTTCAGAAATACAATCTTTGTCTTGTCGAGAACTCTTTTTGCTCATCACTAAGATGTTGCGTCCGGTTCCATCCCTTCTCCCGAAGGTGGTTTTGAGAATCATATGAATCAAACAGTATTGCTCCCAGCATTCTCCTCAGTTGGAACCTTTGAGGAGGATCGTCAATTTTATTTACTGGATGTGCGCAGAATGGTGCACCAGTATCGGAAGTGCACAAGACCATTTCGTTGGTCTGATCATCTCTTTGTGGTGTTCAGCAGACCACGCAAAGGCAAAATGGCATCAAAAGCATCTATGGCGCAGTGTAAAGGAGGTGATTGCTTCAGCATACCTGGTGAAGCGCAGGGTTGTGCCACAAGGCTTACATGCACATTTCACAGGAGCATAAGCAGCCTCGTGGGCAGAAGTCAGCTTGGTGCCTCCATTGGAGATTTGTAAGGTGGCGACGTGGGCATCGTGCCACACCTTCATACACCATTTACTGGTTGGATGTGCAGGTCACAAATGATGCTCATTTTGGGGCAAGCGTGTTGCAGGCCAGGCTCGATTGTCCCACCCTAGTCCAATTACTGCTGTGGTACATCCCGCACGTCTGGAAAGACTGGAGGAATGAAATGGAAGGAGAAATTAGACTTTACCTGCTAATTTACTTTCCTTGAATCCCTCCAGTCCAGCCAGAACCCGCCCATCTTGTTTGGTTTCATTCTGTGATTGAAGGAGAGTCTGGCTCCTGAAGAGTCCATCATGTGCATAGAATCAGAGAGTTGTGATTGGCCTTCTGGAGATCTAGTGGTTATTTGGTCATGGTCGGAGGACCTGGAGTCGAAGGGCCTGGAGAGACACTGATGGAGTTTATTTATTTATTTTATTTACTACACACTTATATACCGCTTCCAGCGATCAGCAGCGGTTTGATTCATCTTTGGGGATAGCCAATCAAGACTTGGGGGGGGGGGGGTGGTATATACATAGATCTGAGGTCACAGCACACATGATTAGCGTTTTCGGGGATGAATCATACGTTCTTACATTTATATATACATCTTTACATATTTAAACATATAGCAGTTTTTACAATTCCCTCGGAGTTGATGGTCATAATTGATTGTAATGATTTCGGAATAAGTGAGTTTTTAGCTCTTTCCTGAATTTGGTGATGTCCTTGGTCAGACGCAGCTCGCAGGGGAGTTGATTCCAGAGAGTTGTCGCAGAGAATGAGAAAGCTCTACGACTCATACTTGTTTTCACTGTTCTGATGTTGGTGGGGACTTGCATGGTTCCCGAGTTGATGGTTCTTCTGTACCTATTTGTAGGTTGCATGCTGATAAGTGAGGATAGGAATGATGGGGATACGTTGTTTATTACTTTGAAGGTGGTCACTAATATCTTGTATTGTATCCTGGCTGCAATTGGAAGCCAGTGTAGCTCTATTAAAATGGGGGTAATGTGTTCAGCAATGCTTGTTCCCATTATGATCCTGGCTGTTACGTTTTGGGCCATCTGAAGGATATTTAGTGATCTTTTAGGCAGACCTTGTAAGATGGCATTACAGTAATCTAGGTGCGGTATAATGAGAGCTTGCGCTACCGACCGAAAATCACCAGGTTCTATTATTTTCCTTAGTGGTTGTAACACTCTCAGTTTATGGAAGATGGCTTTATTCGTTTTGCGTAGGTGTGTCTCCATTTTTAGGTTGCAGTCGAGTGTGACTCCTAGATATTTGATTTCATTCTTCGTGTTGTATGTGTTATTGCACAGTGTGATTGTAGGGGGGGGGGTTGAAGTTTGGTTTACTGGATATGTACATGACTTCAGTTTTCTTATGGTTGATTGTCATGTTGTTTTTCTGTAGCCAGCCTAACATCTCATCCAGGCAATTTTCGAGCTGTATATGTTGAGGATCGGCAGTATCTAGTTGTGTATAAAGCATAATATCGTCTGCATAGATGTGGTATTTAATATTATGCCTTTTGAAGATGTCGCAGAGGGGTCGCATGTAAATGTTGAACAGAAGTGCCGAGAGGGCAGAACCCTGGGGTATGCCTTGCATTTGCGAGAAAGGTTCAGCATTTTCACCATTGAATTGTACTTGTGGCCTTCTGTTTGTTATGTATGAGGAGAACCATTTGAGGGGGGTTCCCACAATTCCTATAGATTCTAGTTTGTTGAGGAGGATCCCATGGTGTACTGTGTCAAAGGCGGCGGAGACGTCAATGAAAATGAGTATAAACATTTTCTTTCTGTCTTCTAGGCCTTGGAGGAGGTTGTTCATTAGTGCTATCAAAAGCGTCTCCACTCCATGGTTTCTTCTGAACCCGTATTGCTGTTTATCTAGGGTATCACAGTCATCTAGATGCTCTTGAAGCTGTATGAGCACAGCTTTTTCGATGATCTTTGCGAGGAATGAAATGCTGGAGATGGGGCGGTATGATGTCGGATCTTCCTTATTGAGCGAGTTGTTCTTTAGGATTGGTCTTATTATCGATTGCTTCAGTTGGTCAGGCATTATTCCTTGATTTAGTGACTGGTTTACGATGTGGGATATTTGCTGGTTGATCTCTTTTTTTGCTGCTTTTATCCATGCTGTTGGGCAGGGGTCGAGTGGGGAGGTGGTTGTATTTATGGAGGTTAGTATGTTGATGGCTTGTTGCACATCGATGTTGCGGAAACTACTCCACGTCTGTTTATTCTCCACTTCTGTACCTTGGCATTGTGTGTCTATATGGAGATTGGGGTTGGCTGTTGTCAGCTTGCTTGCGTAGTGGTTTGCAAGCGTTTGTGGATTTATGTGGCTATCTTGATGTTCTGGAGTGGCTGTTTTGGTTAGTGATTTAACTAGTGCAAAGAGTTCACGTGGTTTGTTGATGGCTTTGCTTAGAATGTTGGTATGGTGTATCCTTTTTGCTGTGTTTACTTCTTCCTTGTATTTTGCTAGGAGGTTGAGGTACACCGATCTGAGCTCGATGGATTTGGTTTGTCTCCACCTTCTTTCATGTTTTCTAAGGTCTCTTTTCATTCTGGTCAGCGTTATGTTGTACCAAGGTTCCGATTTTAGTTTGGCTGCATTTGGTGTATGGTTCTCTTTAGGGATCGCCATGGCCTGAATTCCGGTATCCCAGCTACTTGTTAATTCATTGAGGTCTGTTTCATCCAGGTCTATGTGGGATTTGATGGTCTTGATGAGACATTCCATATTTGGTTTGTTAAATCTTCTTTGTTGGAGAGGTGCTCTTTTTGCCTTGGTGTCTTTGGACAGGGTAGGAAGCTTTATCTGCATATTGATTTGGTGGTGGTCCGACCAGGGTAATGGTATGATCTCTATCAGAGGCTTCTCACAGTCCATCCCGCTGTTAGGCGGGATGGACTGTGAGAGTCTGTAGTCTTTGTTTTAGGTTGAGCTGTTCAAGCTAGTCTGTTTAAATTTGGTTGCAATTGGTTAAAAAAAAAAAAAGAAGAGTGGGAAGCACTGGCTAAATAGCCCTTTTTTGTATTGATACCAGGCTGCTTTGTCAGTTGTGTACTGGGCTTGGAATGGGTGCACAGAGCCTCTTATAATGTGACATCACCAAAGACTTACTCAGTCTCCAGCTGCTGATGGGGGAGACAACCCACACATCTGGACTGGACTGAAGGGATGAAATGGAAACAATTTTTCAGTGCTGGACCTTTCTCTCAGCCTCACATTGTACCCCCTCCAAGCTCCAGCCATAGCATCAGCATCCCCCTATTCACAAACCAGAACTGTATTACTACATATCCTTACTTAGAAACTCCATGCTAAGAGAACACGGGGCCTCGCTCCCATACTCTCTCACGCTGGTCTCATGTTCTCGTGAGACCAGTGCCAGAGTTCCTACACCATGCATCATCTTTAGATAATAACAGTTATAGCAGGGGTTCTCAACCCTGTCCTCGGGACCCACCTAGCCAGTCGGGTTTTCAGGATAACCACAATGAATATGTATGAGAGAGATTTGCATACACTGCCTCCATTATATGCAAATGTCTCCCATGCATATTCATTGTGGTTATCCTGAAAACCCAACTGGCTAGGTGGGTCCCAAGGACAGGGTTGAGAAAGAGCAGTTACTCACCTGTAACAGGTGTTCTCCAGGAGCAGCAGGAATCAGTCCTCACTTATGGGTGACGTCGGTGCCGACGGAGCCCTCGCGGAGCAATTTTCCCCAGCTTTCGCAGAAAGCCTTTGGGAATTGCAGCGCGCATGTGCGGTCCCCTTCCCACCCAAGGATGCCATCTTGCTCAGTCTGATGACATAGCGAAGAGACAGCAAAAAAGTTAGCAAAAACATATAATAAGAAGGACTGCAACTCCAAGGGGAGGAGGGAGGGTAGTGAGGACTGATTCCTGCTGCTCCTGGAGAACACCTGTTACAGGTGAGTAACTACTCTTTCTCCAGGACCAAGCAGGAAGTCAGTCCTCACTTATGGGACTCCCGAGCTCAAGGCTACCGGAGACCTCAACCGAAAAAATGAGCTCCCTCAAGCTCAACAGTACAGAAGGAAGGAATCTTCTCTGAATACGAATCCGGCCGGTAGCCCAACACCAGGGCCGGAGGGTAGGAGTTGCTTAGACCTCAAAGAGATTGTGGAGGACTGCCTGTCCGAAAACACTGTTCCTGCGGGACTCCCTCTCCAGGCAGTAATGAGCAAGACCACATTGAGATCCCAGTCAGGAGCTGGAGGGCGCAGCGGGGGCTTAAGCAGAAGAAGGCCCTTGAGAAACGCGCCACCAAGGGGTGCGCGGAAAGAGGCTGGCCCTCCACCGGCGAATGATGTGCAGAGAGAGCACTGAGGTGGACCCTGACAGAGTTGGATTTGAGGCCTAGATCGGAGAGGTGAAGCAAATATTGCAGTACCACCGATACTAAGCAGGCAAAGGGGTCCTCAGAGCGCTGAGAACACCAGACCGAGAAGCGACGCCATTTAAGGGCGTAAGATTTCCGGGTGGAAGGTCGCCGAGATGCCAGGACGACAGCCTCCACCTCCGGAGGAAGTAAGAGCGGAGCTAGGACTACCCTTTCAGCAGCCAGGCCATCAGATGAAGGGCCCGGAGGTTGGGGTGGAGGAGAGTACCCTGATCCTGGGTCAGTAGATCGGGCTGAAACCCCAGAGGAAGAGGGGTGTCCACCGCTAGTTGTAGGAGTAGAGGGAACCAGGGTTGTCTCGGCCACCTGGGCGCTACCAGGATCACGGAGGCCCTGTCCTGGACAACTTTGAATAGCGTCCGGGACACAAGTGGCATGGGAGGAAAGGCATACAGTAGGCCCGTGGACCACGAGATGAGGAAAGCATCCGGCGCTACTCAGAGGATGCGGGTGCCGGGAGCAGAACCTGGGAAGTTGCCGGTTTAGAGGACTGGCAAAGAGGTTCACGGTGGGGAGGCCCCACCGGCGGAAGATCCGCTGGACAACTACGGGGTTCAACCTCCATTCGTGCGGCTGCAGAATCCGGCTCAGTTTGTCGGCTAGGCAATTTTCCTGCCCAGGCAGGTAAACAGCCTTGAGGAGGATGTCGTGGTCGACTGCCCAAGAGCACAGTCTCCGAGCCTCCTGACATAGAAGGAGGGAGCCCGTGCCCCCCTGTTTGTTCACGTAGAACATGGCGACCTGATTGTCCGTCTGCACCAGAACAGACCGACGAGAAGTGAGGTGAGAGAAGGTTCGCAGAGCTAGGCGAATCGCCCGCAGCTCCAGGAAGTTTATCTGCTGAGCAGTCTCCCAAGGCGTCCAAAGGCCTTGAGTGCATGTTCCTTGGCAATGCGCTCCCCATCCCAGGAGAGAGGCATCTGTCGTGAGCACTTGAGAAGGTGGAGGCGACTGAAAAGTCATGCCAAGTACCAGATTGGGCAGGTGAAGCCACCACTGCAGAGAGGAGACCAGGCGGTCGGAGATCTGTATTAAGTCCGTCAGCCTCCCTGTGGCCTGACGCCATTGAGTGCGAAGGCTCCACTGAGCAGGTCGCATATGCAGACGGGCATTCGGAGTGACATGGACCGTGGAGGCCATGTGACCGAGCAGTTGCAGGAATTGTCTGGCAGAGGCTGGTGACGCGCTGTGGAACCTGCCGGCCAGAGCTATGAGCCTGTTGGCCCGTTCCAGAGGCAAGAAGGCCCGAGCCTGCAGAGTGTCCAGCAGTGCTCCTATGAATTCGAGATCCTGAGAGGGAGCAAAGTGGACTTTTCGAAGTTTATGATGAAGCCCAAGTGCTGAAGCAGAGCCACTGTGCGTTGAGTGGCCTGAGTGACCTCTAGGGAAGACTGTGCCCGGATGAGCCAGTCGTCCAGGTAGGGGAAGACGAAGAGGCCTTGAAGCCTCAGGAAGGCTGCCACCACTGCCTGGCATTTCGTGAACACCCTGGGAGCGGAGGAGAGGCCAAAGGGCAGTACGCGGTACTGATAATGATTCCCTGCCACCACAAATCTCAGATATTGCCGGTGGTCCGGATGAATAAGGATGTGAGTATAAGCATCCTTTAGATCCAAGGAGCATAGCCAATCTCCCTGCCGGAGGTAGGGCAGTAGGATTCCAAGGGTAAGCATCTTGAACTTTTCCCGCAGCAGGAACTTGTTGAGGTTGCGCAAGTCCAGAATGGGTCTGAGGCCTCCTGTCCTTTTCGGTACCAGGAAGTACCTCGAATAAAACCCGTGACCCCACAAGTGCTGGGGTACTGGCTCCACAGCCTGTTCCTGGAGCAGACTTTGCAGCTCCTGAAGGAGTAAGTCCCTGTGCAGAGGGGGTCTTGTAGGCTCCCCTGGAAAGTAGGGAGGAGGCACCTGGTGAAAATGTAGGAGGTAGCCCTTTTGAACCACCTGCAGCACCCAGGAATCAGATGTTATGGCTGACCACCTGTGGGCAAAGTGGGTCAGCCGGCCCCCCGTGCTGAGCAAAAGTCGCGGAGGGGGAGAGGCTATGCCGGCATAGTCAAAAACCCCCACCCTGCTAAGCAGGGGCCTGTGTAGTGGGCTTGGGGGCCTTCTGCCTACGGGACCCATTGCCCTGCCCCTTAGCCTGCTGGCCCTGATGGGGAGCTGCTGAGGCTTGATATTGTGGGTGGTGCTGTTTATAGGCAGACACCTTCCTCGGGTAAAAGGGCTTTTTCCCCGAGCCCTTCCTCTTCTGTGAAGGGGCAGAGGTCTTTCTGGATAGGCGAGTTCTGGTGAGAGTCTCGGACTCGAGTTCTGCCGCCTTATCAGCCATGGGTTTGCCAAAGAGGTTTTCACCTCTGCAGGGGACATCGACCAACTTGTCCTGCACCCAGGGCTCGAGGTCGGATGACTGAAGCCAAGCCTGACGGCGAGCACCGATGCCGGCTCCGGCTACTCAGGCCGATGCTTCGAAGCCATCGTAGGCTGCTCGAGAAATAAATTTTGAGCACTCTCGAATACCAGTGGACAAGGCCTGGAACCTCTGCAAAGGTTCCTCGGAGAGGCCAGCAGAGAACCCGGCAATTTCCTTCGCCAGGTCTCGAAGATACATGCCCATATATAGCTGGTATGTCTGGACTCGGCAAGCAAGCATAGAGCCCTGGAAGCACTTCCTACCGAGGGCATCCAGGTTCCGGGCCTCCTTACCCGGAGGGACCGAGGAGTGCATCTTCTGACTCTTAAGTCGATGCATGGCCGATTCCACCACCATGGAATGGTGCGGCAGTTGTGCCTTCTGGAACCCGGGGCTCTTGCGGACTCGATACATGGAATCGACCCGCTTGCTTAACACCGGCGTCGAGGCCGGGCTCTCCGACATGCGGAAGAGCAGGCGCTCCAGCATCGGAGGAACCGGCACAGTAAAGGCCTCCTTCGGGGGAGAGTCATACTGGAGGGCCTCGAGCTCTTCGGCTCGGGGCTCCTCCTCCGGATCCGCGGGGAAGGCCAAAGCCTTGGCCATGCCCCTCACGAAGTCGGAGAACCGGGTATCCTCCGGGGGGGACAGTCTCCGAGGCTCCGACTCGGGCGAGTCGGAGGGGACGCACCAAGTCTGAAAAGAACCGGGTGACTCGTCCTCCTCCGTGTCCCAGCCCGACTCCTCCATGGAGGAATTGAGCGGCTCCGTGCGGGCGAGGGCCGAACGGGAAGCCGAGGGAGACCTTGGCCGAGGATCGACTCGAGCTCGTATGGACTCGAGGATCGGCTCGGCCTCCGGGGTCGACTTGGACGTCGACGTCCCGGTGGTCGGGGCAGATGCACTGGCGATGCCGGCCATCAATGCCCGCTGCTGGTCCATGAAGGCAGCGATACTGCACTCCAAGGCCGTCAATCTGAGACCAAACTCAGAAGACCCAGCAGTCCCCGACTCGGGCCCCGACGTCGGTTCCCTGGGAGGTGAGTCCACGAGGACTACAGTACTCACGTGTCCAGGAGACTCCACTTCGAGACGAGGATGCTTCGACGACCTCTCTGCCTCCGAGGACCCGGGGCGGCTGGCGGGGCTATGCGACCTGGCTCTCGAGGGACCAGGAGTGTCCTCCGACGCCACCCTCGCGGGTTTCCTCTTCCGACGATGTTCCCGGCCGGGAGACCCCCGCTCAGAGGCACTCCGACGATGCTCGGGGCCGGAGTCACGAGACGTCGAAGCCTCTGACGAGGTCCGGGCCCGACCGGACGCGGAGTCAGAGAAGATACGTTCCTTTTGTGACTGCCGACTCCTCAATGCCTTCGAGGACATTTTGTTGCACGGACCACAACCCACCGAGTCATGATTGGGTCCGAGGCAACGGAGGCAGCAGTCATGTGTGTCGGTAAGAGACATAAGTCTCGTACAGCGATCACACTTTTTAAAACCGCTGGCAGCCATCGGGGGAAAAAGGGCCCCGGCGAGGTCGAAAGACCGTGCTGCCAGGGAAAAAGAAAAAGTGACGGGAACGCCCGTTACAAGGGACAAAAAAACTGAAAAAAAAAAAAATGTGAACGGACTCGATATTGGAGTATCGAGGCCGGGCGGGAAAGAGACACGGCGTCGAACCGAGAAAAAACAAACTAAAGAAATCAACTTTTTCAGCGGCGATCACAAACTACGTCTGTAGGGCTCCGCGGAAAAAAGAAGACTGAGCAAGATGGCATCCTTGGGCGGGAAGGGGACCGCGCATACGCGCTGCAATTCCCAAAGGCTTTCTGCGAAAGCTGGGGAAAATTGCTCCACGAGGGCTCCGTCGGCGCCGACGTCACCCATAAGTGAGGACTGACTTCCTGCTTGGTCCTGGAGAACCCCTGAGTTATAGCTTTAAATAGCAAGTTTCTCTGTGGGTGTGTAGTGCAACAGTGGTGTGCCTGTCTGTGTGTGTAGTGTGGCAGTGGGAGCAGGGCTGCGGTGCATGTGTGTGTGTAGTGTGGGGGTGAGGTGCTTGTGGATATGTTCTATGAAGGGGGTGCACCCTTTGGCATATACAGACTGTCATTTTTGTCCCTATGCATTCATCCCTTTAACCTCTATCTTGCACTCTTCCTCCCCTTTTCAACACCTCCCCTATTCTCTGTTCCCCTTCCAGACTCTCTCACCCCTTCTCCATTTCCCTGCTCTCCATTCCCCCATCCTCTTTCCTTTTTTTTGTTTTGTTTCTTTAAGGTACTGCCCCTTTACATTGTTTCTGGTTCTCTCCCTGTTTGTTTGTTTTTTAAGCTCTGATCCCCATAGCTCTATGCTTCTTTGGGGCAGCTTCCTTCTGTTCTGCCCTCAGTGATCCGATCTCCCGCAGACAGAACAGGAGGGATCTTTGCCACAAGTGGGGGGTTAAATGCAACAGACAGCCAGATTGGATCCTGCGGGCTGTCTGCTGCATCTAAGCCCTGATCGCAGCAAAGATCGCTCTTGTTCTGCCTGCAGGGTTCCAATCTCCCGTGGGCAGAAAAGGAGAGATTTTTGCAGTGATAACATCAACAGGGTGCCACACAAATCGGGGTTTATTGGTTATTTATTTATTTAAACAGTTTTGTATACCACCTTATCCTTCAATCAAAGTGGTTAACAGGACAACAAAAGGGTTTACAGTGGGGCACGGAAGACAGAGAGACAAGACATTGTAATAAATTACAGTACATCATATTAATTTACAATAAATTACAGTACATTGTAATAGTATATAAAGATAAACTATAATATTATAACTATAACATAACAAAATTGAGTAGAAACAGTTAGTAAGGTATCTTGAACTTTTATGTGATAGGTTGTTTGCCATAAGCCTCGATGAATAGATATGTCTTAAGGGACTTATTTATTTATTTATTTTATTTAATACACACTTATATACCGCTGCTTCCAGCGATCAGCAGCGGTTCGATTCTTCTTCTGGGGATGTCAATCAGGACAGGGAGGGGACAGTAATTATATAGATCTGAGGGTAGGTCACAGCACACAGGGTTAGTGTCATGGGGGACTTCGTTATACATATTTACATTTATACATAATTATTTACAATTGTACAATTACCCTTCTTTTTGAATTACACCTTTTCCATAATTTATATATTCGGAATTATCCTTGTATTATACATCTTCACATATTCCTACATAAAGTGGTATCTAACGCACTTGAGAGTCATGGCTGATTATAATAGCATTTGAATAGGTGAGTTTTTAACTCTTTCCTGAAGATTGCAATGTCCGTGATTAAGCGCAGTTCAAAAGGGAGTTGATTCCATATTGTTGGTGCAGAGAATGCGAATGCTCTTCGAGATGTACTTGTTTTTACTGTTCTGATGGTGGTGGGGACCTGTAGGGTGCCCAAGTTGGTATTTCTTCTGTCTCTATTTGCAGGTTGTGTGCTGATAAGGGTGGTCAGGAATGAGGGGGCTATGTTATTGATAAGTTTGAATGCGGTTACTAGCATCTTGTACTGTATCCTTGCTGCAATTGGAAGCCAATGTAGGTTTATTAGTATGGGGGTGATGTGTTCTGCAATGCTTGTTCCCATTATGATCCTGGCAGTTACGTTTTGGGCCAACTGAAGGATATTTATTGATTTCTTGGGCAGACCTTGAAGGATGGCATTACAGTAGTCCAGATGTGGCATAATGAGTGCTTGCGCCACTGATCGGAAGTCACATGGATCTATTATTTTCCTTAGCGGTTGTATCACTCTAAGTTTATTGAAGATGGCTTTGTTTGTTTTACGTAGGTGGGTCTCCATTTTTAGGTTGCAGTCGAGCGTGACACCTAGGTATTTGATCTCATCCTTCGCCTTGTATGTGTTATTGCACAGGGTGATTGTATCAGGGGGCTTGAAGTTCGGTTTGCTGGATATATACATGACCTCGGTTTTTTTGTGGTTTATCGTCATGTTATTTTTCTGTAGCCATTGCAACATTTCATCCAGGCAGTTTTCGAGCTGTGTATAATTGGGGTCCGTGGCGTCCAGTTGTGTGTATAACATGATATCATCTGCATAGATGTGGTAGCTGATCTCATGTCTTTCAAAGATTTTGCATAGGGGTTGCATGTAAATGTTGAACAGTAGAGCCGAGAGGGCTGAACCCTGTGGAATGCCCTGTGTTTGAGAGAACGGTTCAGCTTGTTCGCCATTGAATTGTACTTGAGGTCTTCTATTCGATATGTAGACTTGCGGAAGTCTTTCATGTCGGTCTGAAATCTTAATTCCTCAGGAATAGAGTTCCATAGTTTTGGTGCCATAAGTGAAAAAGCTCTTTTAGAAGTCATTTGTTTAGATTTATTAAAACTAAGATGGGTATTAAGTCTGTTGGTAGCTTGGGAATGTCTGGGTCTTGAGCTTGTGTCTTTAGAAATAATAGATTTTAGAATATCTGCTGATGGTCCGTGAAGAATTTTAAAAATGATCATCAGATTTTTGTACTTTGATCTTGCAGTGATTGGAAGCCAATGAAGTTCTTCAAGCAAGGGAGTTACATGTTCATATTTTGTGGATCCCATTATAATTCTTGTAGTGGTGTTTTGAACCATTTGAAGGGGGTGGATGGTATTTTTGGGAAGACCTTGATAAAGGATGTTTCCAAAGTCAAGTAAAGGTGTAATAACTGCTTTGCATACTGTTTGGAAATGATTTGTATGCAAAATTGGTTTAAGTCTTCTAATGATTTTTAAACGATAGTAAGCTTTATTTGTAATTTTATTTACATGTGATTTTAAATTTAGATGTTTATTTAGGGTTATGCCAAGGTACTTTACTTCTTCACTAACTTTTATGGATTTGTTTAGGATATTAATTTCTTTAGGAGCCTTTAGGTTTTGACATTTAGAGATTAATAGTGCTTCGGTTTTGTCTGAATTTATTTTAAAATTATTATTTGCAAGCCAGTTGTTCATGTCAATCAAACATTTATCAATTATTACTGTGTCTAAAGAATTTTGGTCGATTGTAGTATAGATTTATTTATTTAACAGTTTTTATATACCGTCTTTCTACAATTCAAGACGGTTTACATGGAACGTAACTGACAGTACTGTACAACTGTTTACATAGAACAAGGTAACAGGCTACATAGGTAACATAAGAACTAGGGAACTAATGAGCTAATAAACTATTTACAATAAATTATTTACAATAATATGTATCATTTACAATAATAGATCATAATATAGTCAGTGTAGAGATGGTAATTTATTCCGACATAAGGGTTGAATATAGATACTAAAAAGAATGGATGATAAAGCTGATCCTTGTGGTATACCTTGTGTGACGGGGATTTGAGAGGATTTTTTTCCTCCACATTTTACTATTTGCGTACGATCCCTCAGGTATGATGTGAACCATTTAAGGGTCTAGTTACATAAGCCAATATCTTCAAGACTTTGGAGCATTATTGAATGAGATACGGTGTCAAATACTGCTGAGATGTCAAGAAATATTAAAAGAAAAACATAATTGTTTTTGTCCAGGCTGGTTATGAGTTTATTAAATACTGAAATAAGTAGAGATTCCACATTGTGAAATGGTTTGAAGCCATGTTGGTGTAAATCCAATGGTGCATATGAATCTATGTGATCCTGCAATTGTTTTTGAACTACTTTCTCTATAACCTTTGAGATAAATGGTAAACTGGAAAATTGGACAGTATGACTTGGGGGTCAGAGGTGCTTAATAATTTGCCTTTGTGTACTGGTCGAATTAATGCTTTTTTGAGAATAGCAGGTAAATAACCTTGTGTTAACGAATTTTCCACAAATTTCATCAAATGTGAGCTCAATTGTTTTAGTATTTTTAATCCACTCTACTGGACATGGATCGGCTGGAGATGTTGTTGTGATTGTGCTTATATCTTCAATGTTGTTTTTTGTCAGTATAGAAAAATCAGTCCAAAAATGTTTGGGATCATTGAAGATTTTTACCATTAGTTGAGTAGATTGTGAGGATATAATAATGCTTAACTGATTCACATTTTTGCTTATTAGATAATTTGCATATTCTTGAGGATCTATTTGATGGTCATGATGTGGAGTGCTTATTTTGGTGAGTTGCTTCACAATACTGAATAACTCCCTCGGTTTATTAGCTGACTTCAAAATTAAATTTGTGTGGTATTGCTGTTTGCAATCGTTAATCATGTTATTATATTCTATTTGCTTAACCTTATACAAGAACTCTATGTGCTGCGATTTATTTTGTCTCCATTTACGTTCTAATTTTCTTAGTGTGCGTTTTGCGTCTCCGACTTCATTTGAATACCATGGTGCGCTGTTTCTTCTGCGCATTTGTGTCTTATTTTTATTAGGAGCTAGAGAGGCATCAGAAATGATTTTATTCCAGTTTTGTATGGAAGTGTCTAGTTCATTCCATTCTTGGTGCAAGTGAGGAATGACTTATGCAAGGAAGTTTTCTGCATGAAAGGCTTTAAATTTTCTTATTTTATATTCGGTTTCTAATTGTTGGGAATGAAGTTTTAGATTTAGTGTAAAAGAAATTATGTAATGATCAGACCAGGGTACTGGAGTTATTCTTGGTGTTGAGATTTGATTAAGTGTTAAAAGCTGCTTTGGATGGAAAATCAAATCTGGAATTGATCCATGTTGATGCGTTGGTTGAGTAATTGCCTGTTTATAATCTAAAGATTCCAAAGCCTTTAAGAAAGCTTGAGATTCTTTAGGAGGTGAAGAGCCTAAGTTAAAATCACCTAAAGCAATTAGTGGTTTATGCAAAGAGGTGTGAGAAGAGTAAATTAGACTTACCTGCTAAATGTTGTTCCTTGAGGAACTCTAGTCCAGTCCCGGAACCATAGAGTTGTGAACCTCCACCAGCAGCTTTGGAGACTGAAAGATGTCATCGCTTTGATGTCACTGGTACTAATAGGCAAGAACCGCCCACTTCCACCAGTACCTATTGACAAAGCAGACTCAGCAGAGCAACAAATAAGTAGATAATAAAGTCAGAGACTCAACAATTGAAAACAGAGGGCAAACGTGAACCCTACCGAAAAAACCGAAGCAAGCTCTGGGAACCGTGAAAAAAGTCAGAATCCCCGAGCATATGAGGTACTGCTGCGCCAAAGAAATAAGGGGGGCTCCCCTGAGAAAACCCCCAAAGAACCCGAAGCTCTTATCCACTTGTTAGTCTTCTTATATGGAAATGAAAACTTCAGGCTGAACACCCGTGCAACACATTGGGAGGGATCCGGGACTGGACTAGAGTTCCTCAAGGAACAACAATTAGCAGGTAAGTCTAATTTACTCTTCCTTTGCGTCCCTCTAGTCCAGTCCCGGAACCATAGAGGATGTAACAGAGCAGTGAATATCAATGGGAGGGACCCGCAAGGCCAGCCTGAAGTACTGCGGCCCCAAAACGCCCGTCCTCCCGCGCCTGTACATCGAGCCGGTAGTGCTTGGCAAAGGAATGCAGCGAGGACCACGTGGCCACCCTACAAATGTCCGCCACTGGTACCAAACTGATCTCCGCCCAAGACGCCGCCTGCGCCCTGGTCAAATGCGCTCGAAGACCTATGGGAACTGTCTTCCCCCTGAGAAGGTAGGCTGAAGCGATCGCCTCCTTCAACCACCTCGAAACCGAAGCCTTAGCCGCCGCCTCCCCTTTGCGCGGCCCGCCAAACAAGACAAACAACCTGTCCGACTTGCGGAACGATGCCGTTTCACGGAGATACCGTTTGAGGACTCTACAAACATCCAGAAGATGCAACCTGCCGCCCGACTCCTCGTTCTGCTTCTCCGAAAACACCGGAAGCGACACCACCTGGTTAAGATGAAACACGGAAACTATCTTTGGCAAGAAGGCTGGAACCGTACGCAACTGCACTTTGTGACGAGAAAAGGACAAATAGGGCTCCCTACAAGAGAGTGCTTGCAATTCCGAAATTCTTCTAGCGGAGCACATGGCTACCAGAAACACCGTTTTCAAGGTCAAATCCTTTAGAGAGGCTCTACCCAGAGGCTCAAACGGCGCCGCAACCAAAGCCTCCAGTACTAAATTCAAATCCCACGGAGGAACCACACACCGTCTCGGCGGCCGTAAGAGCAGCGCCGCCCGCAGAAAACGCCGAATATCACCGTGAGAACCTAACAGCTGACCTTGAATCTTCCCCCGGAAGCACGAGATAGCAGCTAGCTGCACTCGCAAAGAACTGGCCGCCAGACCCTTCTCCACACCATCTTGCAAAAAAAGAAAGGACCTGTGGCACCGAGGCTCCCAAAGGACGCAGACACCGCTCCGCGCACCAAGCTTCGAACACTCGCCACACTCGAATGTACGCCAACGAAGTAGACCGTCTTCGCGCCTGCAGTAAGGTAGAAATAACCACCGCCAAATAACCTCTGGCAGTCAACCTAGCCCTTTCAAGAGCCATGCCGTAAGCGAGAATCGATCCACCTGAGGCATGCACAACGGTCCCTGCAGCAAGAGATCTTGCCGCCGAGGAAGTCTCCACGGCCTGTCCACCAGCAGCCGCACCAAATCCGCATACCACGGCCTCCGGGGCCAGTCAGGCGCCACCAGTATCACGCGACCCTGGTGCCGTTCTATGCGCTGTACCACCTTGCCTATGAGGGCCCAAGGCGGAAACACATAGATGAGCCCCTCCACAGGCCACCGCTGCGCCAACGCATCGAGACCCTCTGACATTCGTTCTCTCTGCCTGCTGAAGAACCGGGCTACTTTTGCCAACTCGAAGCTCGCCATGAGATCCATGACCGGAATCCCCCAACACCGAACAAACATGGCAAAGACTTCCGGGTGGAGAGCCCACTCCCCCGGATCTACACTGCGGCGACTTAAAAAATCTGCCTCGACATTGTCCACGCCTGCCACGTGCTGCGCCGACAACGCCTGTAAATTCTGCTCGGCCCAAGACAATAGCAGAGTCGCCTCTGCCTCCAGTGACGCACTGCCCGTGCCTCCCTGGCGATTGATATAGGCCACCGTCGTTGCATTGTCGGAGAGAACCCTTACCGGCTCCTGACGAAGGCACTCGTGAAACTCCTGAAGCGCCAAAAACACAGCCCGCATCTCTAACCTGTTGATGGACCATTGCTTCTCTTCGATCAACCATAGCCCCTGAGCAAAGTGTCCGTTGTAATGCGCTCCCCAACCCGCGAGACTGGCATCCGTCGTTACTAGTCTCCAGGCCGGAGGATGCAGCGACACTCCAGCGGACAGATTCGCGGGCTCCAACCACCAGCCGAGTTCCTGACGCACCTCCGGAGGACACACCAGCTGGTGTGACAACGCATTTCTGATGAGACCAACGCCTGAGAAGAGCACTCTGTAACGGCCGCATATGAGAGCGGGCCCACTGAACTACATCGATCCTGGCTGCCACTGTACCGAGCAATTGCAAGTACTGCCAGGCCGTCGGCGCCCTGCACCTTAGAAACTGGCACACGAGCGTCCTCAATTTCAGCGCTCTCTCCTCCGGGAGAAACACCACCCCTTGCCTGGTCTCGAAGCGCGCTCCCAAGTACTCCAAAACCTGCGACGGAACCAACCTGCTCTTTGCCAAGTTGACCACCCAGCCGAGAGTTTCCAGCAGCCGTATCACCCGAGCTATGGCCGTCGCGCTTTCCTCACTGGACTTCACTCGAATCAACCAATCGTCTAAGTAAGGGTGAACTAGAATTCCCTCTTTGCGACGCGTCGCCGCCACGACTACCATGATCTTGGTAAACATTCGAGGCGCCGTCGCCAGACCGAAAGGCATCGCCTGAAACTGAAAATACCCCATCGGTACCGCAAACCGTAGGAACCTTTGATGTTCTTGGCGCACCGGGATATGGAGGTACGCTTCCGTAAGATCCAAAGACGTCAGAAATTCCCCTGCTCTGATGGCTGCCATGACAGAGCGTAAAGATTCCATCCGAAAATGGGTCACACGAAGACACCGATTCACCCTTTTTAAGTCCAGAATCGGCCGAAACGTGCCTTCCTTCTTGGGAACCACGAAATAGATAGAGTATCGACCGCACCCGTACTGGTCCGCCGGGACGGACACCACCGCTATGAGCTGCAGGAGCCGCTGAAGCGTCTCCGCGACCGCCCGCCTTTTTCCCGGCGCCTGGCATGGGGAAAGGACAAAGGAATCTAACATGGGTCGATGGAGCTCTAGAGCATAGCCCTCTCGAATGACCTCCAACACCCACTGATCTGAGGTAATCTGGACCCAGGCAGGGTAAAACTCCCGCAACCTTCCTCCCACGGGCACCACCGCCACCTGAGTCCGCCGCATCTCATTGTGACTTCTTATTGGTAGAGGTTTGAAAGGGAGCAAAACCCCGACCGGCCCCCCGGAAACCTCGAAAACCTTGTCCGCGATAGGGGAACCGTCCCCTCTGCGCCTGGCTAAAACGGGAGGACCGAAATCTCCGAAAATCCCTGGAGAGCCCTCTAGACGCTACCGCTCCCCGGCTCTGCTTAGGCTTATCCTCCGGGAGCCGACCCCCCTTGGTCTCCCCCAGATCCTTGACTAACCTTTCCAAATCTTCACCAAACAGCAGCTTCCCCCTAAAGGGAAGCTTACTAAACCGCGCCTTCGACGATCCGTCTGCCGACCAGTTATGCAACCACAGATACCTGCAGGCAGCCACCACGGACGCCATACTCTTAGCTAAACCGCGGATAAGATCGTAATGTATATCCGACAAATAAGCTGTGCCCGACTCCAGCCGCGCCAGATCCTCAGCGTGGCTGTCCAACTGCTCACCCTGCAACCGCTGGGACCATCGCAAGCAGCCGCGCGCTACCCATGCCCCCACGATCGAGGCCTGCAGAGAAAGGGCACACACATTGAAGACCTGCTTCAATAAGGTATCTAGCTTCCTGTCTTGCACATCCTTCAAAGCCGCGGCACCCTCAACCGGAATAGTGGTCTTCTTAGTGACCGCCGACACTGTTGCATCCACCTTTGGAGAGTGGAAAATCTCCCTGTCCTGTTCGGAAAGCGGATAAAGTCGGGCTAAGGTCCTAGTACCTCGAAGTGCCGACTCCGGCGAGTCCCACTCCTCCTGAATCATGTTCCGAAAGACTCTATGAACCGGGTACACCTTTTGGGAAGTTCGCACCACCTGCAACAGAGGATCCTCCAACGATTCCTCCATCGCCACCGAGGGCATATTTAACGCCTTAAGAGTCTCAGCAATTAAAGCTGGCAACTCTTCCCGACGAAACACCCGGACTACTCTACTCTGTAGCTCCAAATCCGGGAACTCCCCCTCCTCCAAGTCCGCATCAGAGGCCTCTTCCACATCTAAATCGGCCACCCCCACCTCCTCTGCCAAGCGAGATGGCGGGCTGTCGTCCCGGACCTCTCTGCGCTTCTTGAGAGGCACCTCGTCCTCCTCCGGGAGGAGTCCCGATCCTGCCCGCTTAAGCCCCGTAGGGCTACGAGCCTGAGCTACCATACCAGGTTGCAGCAAGGCCAACGCCTTCTGCATCAACGAGAAAAAATCCGGCGGAATCAAGGGAACACCCCCCCCCTGGATCCCTCCGGGCGCCAAAACACCACTCTCTGTCGAGGAAGGACCCGCCATGGGCTCCGCAGGGGCCAAAGAAGGCGGCCCGGACTCTCTGGCTTCTAAGGGGCCCGCTACCTGCTCCTCAGCGGATCCCCCCATAGCCCTCTCCATCACCACCGCTTCCAGGGAACACGCTTTACAAACCCCGGACTCCAAGAGCTCGCTACTGCCGCACCCCACAGACGAGACAGTGGGATTTAGCCAGCATCTGACCCAGAGCCACAGAACTGACCAATCCCTCAGACCACTAAGCTCCAGGCCCCGTGAGCGCAAAGATCTGCGCCGGCTTTATTTATTTATTTTTTTTTGGTAACCACAAGGGCAGAGGTCAACTAGCAAAATGTAGCTAACCCGATCTCAAAACGAAGCTCAGGAAACCGTTGAGGACACCGAGTAAGTCGGGCCGTGGAAAACCCGGCTCCCAATATGGCCGCAGCCAGAACTCCCGCGCAAACTACACGCGGCTGGCCGCAGAGACCCCGAGGCCCTCGGAATTAGCCAAAGGGACTCCCTGACACCCCCTCTGCTCCGCGCTCGAAGCGCCAACCTGGGAAACCCCCTGCCGACTTTCCGACGCACCGGGGCTGAAGGAGGGAGATAGAGGGAGGAGCCAGCACACTTCCAACGCCGGAGCACAGCCTGCACGCGGCTTCAGCTCCGGCGTGTCTCAGTGAAGAGAGCAAGGCCTGCAATCGCGCCGCTCCCGCAGCGGTCCCCTGAGGCTGCCCTCCGGCCTTTTAGTGCTGCTGCCTGCAGAAGCATGCTCTCTGCCTTCCACCTGCTCCTCACCCTTCTTTACTGTGGGTTCGGGAGCAGGGAGGCACCACACAATACCCCCCCCCCCCCCGTGCTCGTTTAAACGCTGGGGAGAAGAACTCCACAGAGAGAGAAAAGGAGAGACAAGAGAGGGAGGGAAGACAGAGAGAGAGAAGTCCACAGGAGAATCAGGTGAGACCCCTTTAGTAGCAGCAGCAGCAGACCTGAAATCAAAACAAAAAAGCACCTAATCAGATACAAAAAACAAACTAACAAGAGAAAGGTAAATCCTTTACAGGATTGTTCAAAAGAAAGCTCTGCTTATTTGTACCCTCCTGAGCCCAGTCCCGGGCTCAGAACCTCCTAGCTGCTTGGAGACTGAAAGTACTGGTGGAAGTGGGTGGTTCTTGCCTATTAGTACCAGTGACATCAAAGCGATGACATCTTTCAGTCTCCAAAGCTGCTGGTGGAGGTTCACAACTCTATGGTTCCGGGACTGGACTAGAGGGACGCAAAGGAACAAATTCATTTAAGGATTGTTGATAGGTGGTCTTTTGTAGCATTAGGTGGTCTGTAAGTGAGACAAATGTTGAGATGGTGATTTGATATCACGATTGAAGTTGTTTCAGATGGGTTGTTCATTATGACAATTTTAAATATGAAGATTTTCCTTGCAAGGATTAGGGTTCCACCACCTCTTTTATGTTCTCTATGACAGTTAAACACGTCAAAATCGGTAGGAATAATTTGGTTTAAAATGACTTGGTCTGTATCTTTTAGTCAGGTTTCAGTTATGCACATGATGTCAATCTTTTGGTCTATTATATAATCATATATAGTATTTGGCTTATTTCTTATTGACCTTGCATTAATTAGTACACAATTAATAGGTGAATTAGTTGTGGTATGCTTAGCTATGGGGGAAATAATTTTGGTTGTTTTTTTGTTTTTATAGGTGTGAATCTTATTTTTATTAAATTTAATATTGCCTGTGTGGATATGTCTAAGTGGGCTTAAAATTAAATTATTAGGTATAGCTTGTTGAGTAAGGAAAACCATATTAAAATAGAGAAGAATGAACTGATACATTGTATGCATGATTGCAGATACTAAATAACTGTAGTAAATTGATATAAAAGATCGAGACAGGTAGTTTTCCTGTACCTACTGACTGATGGTGATTTTAAACACTTTGGTGTGCAGAATTTGCTATTTTAAGACTCTTAGTATTAGATCATTCGGTGTGAAGGAAGTGAGAGCTATTTGAATCATAAAAAAAGGCGAAAAGGTTATCCTAAGGTGATGCGCTGATATGTTACCCTGTTGTTTTTGTAGTTTGTATGTTGAAAGAGTAAATTAGACTTACCTGCTAATTGTTGTTCCTTAAGGAACTCTAGTCCAGTCCCGGAAACGTAGAGTTGTCAACCTCCACCAGCAGCTTTGGAGACTGAATGATGTCATCGTCTTGATGTCACTGGTACAAATAGGCTAGATCCGCCCCCTTTCACCAGTACCTATTGACAAAGCAGACTCAGCAGAGCAACAAATAAGTAGCTATCACAAAAACTATAATGAACAGTATATACAGATAGAAAAGAACTGTAAGGAACAAGACAGGGCCACCCTGAAAGAACGGGCCATGGCCCCAAAGGACCGGGAACTGAAGCACCAGAGCCCCGGCGCTCCCCAGCCCATGCCGCATGCTGCAAACACCAGAGACCCCCGCTGAAAGCGCCTCTCATCCCTGCGCCTCCCCGAGCGCCCTGACACTAAGAAAATAGATTCTGGTTTTTTTTTTTTTTTTACAAGTTCAACAGCTGTCCAATCTCACATCTCGCGTGACTAAAAAAAACTTCAGGCTGGTCCACACCCCTAGAACGGGAGGGATCCGGGACTGGACTAGAGTTCCTTAAGGAACAACAATTAGCAGGTAAGTCTAATTTACTCTTCCTTTGCGTCCCTCTAGTCCAGTCCCGGAAACGTAGAGGATGTAACAGAGCAGTACATATCAACGGGAGGGCCCTGAAACTCCAGCCTGAAGGACGGCTGACCCAAAACGACCATCCCCGCGCGCCTGCACATCCAAACGATAATGCCGAGCTCTTTTGCAATGAGGACCAGGTCGCCGCCCTACAAATATCCGCCGCCGGAACGAGGCTGACTTCCGCCCACGACGCCGCCTGAGCTCTCGTAGAATGCGCCCGCAAACCGACCGGCACTTCTTTGCCTCTCAAAATGTAGGCGGAACCAATCGCCTCCTTCAGCCATCTAGAAATGGAAGACTTCGCCGCCGCCTCGCCTTTCCGTGGACCCCCGAAGGCGACAAAAAGTCTGTCCGACTTCCGGAATGACGCCGTACGACGGAGATACTTCTTGAGCACCCTCCGCACATCCAACCGATGCAAGCGTCCACCCGCCTGAGCCCGCTGCTCTGCGGAAAATACCGGCAGCGATACCACTTGATTAACATGGAAAGCGGACACCATCTTCGGCAAAAAGGCGGGCTCTGCTTATTTGTTCCTCTGAGCCCAGCTCCGGGCTCAGGACCTCCAAGCTGCTTGGAGACTGAAAGTACTGGTGAAAGGGGGCGGATCTAGCCTATTTGTACCAGTGACATCAAGACGATGACATCATTCAGTCTCCAAAGCTGCTGGTGGAGGTTGACAACTCTACGTTTCCGGGACTGGACTAGAGGGACGCAAAGGAATAGCCATATGATTTGTCCCGCGCCCAAGGACCATGCCAAAGGGCCCTCTGGCGAGGCCCTCAGGCACGAGCCCGCAAGGCGTGGGTGCGTCTGATGGCAGCAGCTGATGAACGGTAGGAACTCTCCTCCCCCAGCCCTGATTGGAGCAGGCAGGCCAGCCAGAGAATACACCGCTCACGATCGAGTAATGGGCTGCTTGATGTGATCAGAGTCAGCTGTTTCTGTTTAAAGCAGGCAGTCAGATTTTAACTGATAAGGTGAATTTAGACTTACCTGCTAATTGTTGTTCCTTAAGGAACTCTAGTCCAGTCCCGGAACCATAGAGTTTAGTACGTCCTCCAGCAGCTTTGGAGACTGAAAGATGTCATCGTTCTGATGTCACCGGTATAAGTAGGCAAGTACCGCCCCCTTCCACCAGTACCTATTGACAAAGCAGCAGAGCAACAAATAAGTAGTTATCTATAATAAAATAGGCAGTCGGAACCACCATCCTTAACCCCATAAAAACACGAAGCTACTAGGGCCAACGTGTTTTATACCGATTCTTATTTCTTCAAAGCTAACGAAGCACTGCTGCCACAAAACAATTCCTCCCGCGCTTGCACTGTGTGCCCCCCTCGGAACCTCTCCAAAGTTCAACCCCCCTACACTTCAGGCTGAACGACGCCCTTAACAAAATACGGGGAGGGATCCGGGACTGGACTACAGTTCCTTAAGGAACAACAATTAGCAGGTAAGTCTAATTTCACCTTCCTTTGCGTCCCTCTAGTCCAGTCCCGGAACCATAGAGGATGTAACAGAGCAGTGAATCTTAACAGGAGGGACCCGCAAGCCCAGCTTGAAGAACCGCTGAGCCAAAACGCCCATCTCCCGCCTCCTGCACATCTAGCCGATAGTGCTTGGCAAAGGAATGTAAAGACGACCAGGTCGCCACCCTACAAATGTCTCCGACCGGGACCAAACTGACCTCCGCCCAAGATGCCGCGTGCGCCCTAGTGGAATGAGCCCGGAGACCTTCCGGCACCGTCCTTCCCTTTAGGAGGTACGCCGACGTGATCGCCTCTTTCAGCCAACGAGAAATAGAGGACTTTTCCGCCGCCTCGCCTTTACGCAGACCCCCAAAGGATACAATCTGTCCGACTTCCGGAAAGGTGCGGTCCTGCGGAGATAGCTCTTAAGCACACGACGCACATCCAGAAGATGCAACCTGCCCCCGGAGTTATCCTTCTGTTCCTGCGAAAACACCGGAAGCGACACCACCTGGTTGACATGAAAAACTGAAACTACCATCGGCAAAAACGCTGGCAACGTACGCAATATGACTTTGTGATTGAAGAAGGACAAATACGGCTCCTTACAGGACAAAGCGTGCAACTCCGAAATTCTTCTAGCTGAGCAAATAGCCACCAGAAACACAGCCTTCAAGGTCAGATCCTTCAGCGAAGAAGTGCCCAAGGGCTCAAACGGCGCTCTCACTAGCGCCTCCAAGACTAAATTCAGATCCCACACCGGCACGGGACTCCGCTTCGGAGGTCACACAAGTAAGACAGCCCGCAAAAAACGTCGAATATCGCCAGGAGCCCCCAACAGCTGACCCCTAACTTTACCACGGTAACAGGAGATGGCTGCCAACTGCACCCGCAAGGAGCTAGCTGCTAAATCCTTTTCTACGCCATCCTGCAAAAAGGAAAGGATCTGCGGCATCGAGGCCCCTAAGGGCCTCAGCTTCCGCTCAGAACACCAGGCTTCAAAAATCTGCCACACTCAGATGTACGCCAACGAAGTGGAGCGCCTACGCGCCTTCAGCAAAGTAGAAATGACCGTTGCCGAGTAACCCTTCGCAGTCATCCTAGCCTGTTCAAGAGCCATGCCGTAAGCGAGAAACGAGCCACCTGGGGCATGCGTAATGGGCCCTGTAGCAAGAGGTCCTCCCGAAGCGGAAGCCTCCATGGCCTGTCCACCAGCAACTGCACCAAGTACGCATACCAAGGTCTTCTGGGCCAATCGGGCGCTATTAGAACCACCTGGCCACGGTGCCTTTCTATACGCTGCACTACTCGGCCTATGAGAGTCCACGGCGGAAACACATAGAGTGGAGGAGTAGCCTAGTGGTTGGGGCAAGGTACTTCAGGCTGGAAGGTCGGGGGTTCAAATCCCACTAGAGGACAGCAACCTTGGGCCAGAAGGACTGGGGTTTCTAGTCCCACAGGTGATCCTTGTGGTCTTGGGCAAGCCACTTAACCCTCCATAGCCCATGTTCCCTGTAAAATAGTTATCTCCAAATTATAATACCCTGTTCAATATAATTTCAGTTTGTTCAATGTAAACCGCACTGATGCAGAATAGCGCGGTATATAAGAGAATGTAAATAAATAAATAAATAAAATAAAGCAGCCCCTCTTCCGGCCACCGCTGAGCCAACGCGTCGAGACCCTCTGACATTCGTTCGCGCCTCCGGCTGAAGAAGCGGGACACCTTTGCCGACTCGAATCTTGCCATTAGATCCATTAGAGGAAGCCCCCATCGCCGCACCAACAACCGAAAAACGTCCGGGTGAAGCTCCCACTCCCCCGGGTCCACTCTACGGCGACTTAGAAAATCCGCTACAACATTGTCTACTCCGGCCACATGCTGAGCCAAAAGAGCCACCAAATTTCGCTCGGCCCACTTCAAAAGCTGGCTCGCCTCCACTTCCAGTGTCACACTGCCGGTGCCCCCTTGACGATTGATGTAAGCCACGGTCATCGCATTGTCGGACAGCACCCATACCGCCGTCTGCCACACCAACGCCTGAAACTCCTGAAGAGCCAAAAACACCGCCCTCATCTCTAGACGGTTGATGGACCATTCCTGTTCCTCCAGCGACCACTGCCCCTGAGCAAACCTGCCTTCGAAATGTGCACCCCACCCTGCGAGGCTGGCATCCGCCGTTAACAACCTCCATGACGGAGGCTCCAGAGGCACGCCCGCCTCCAGGTTTTCCATCCGCACCCACCAGAGAAGCTCCCGACGCACCTCTAGGAGACAAATTAGCCGCCGAGACAACGCATCATTCTGATGAGACCACCGCCGGAGCAGCTCGCTCTGCAACGGCCGCATATGAGCCCTGGCCCACGGCACCACTTCAATCGTGGCCGCCATTGTTCCTAGCACCTGCAGATACTGCCACGCCGTCGACACCCACCTTGCCAGAAACCTGACCACGAGCCCTCGCAACCCCTGCGCTCTGTGGATCGGGAGAAAAACCGCTGCTTTCCCTGTGTCAAAATGCACCCCCAAATATTCTAGAGACTGCGAGGGAACCAATCTGCTTTTTGCAAAATTGACCACCCAGCCTAGGCTTTCCAACAATTGTACTACCCGAGCGGTGGCCGCTATACTCTCCTCTCTCGACTTTGCCTGAATCAACCAATCGTCCAAATAAGGATGCACCAGCACTCCTTCCTTGCGGAGCGCCGCCGCCACCACCACCACCACCATGATCTTGGTGAACGTCCGAGGCGCTGTCGCCAACCCAAAGGGCATCGCCTGAAACTGAAAATGCCCCATAGTACCGCGAACCTTAGAAACCTCTGATGCTCCTGCCGAACCGGGATATGGAGATAAGCCTCCGTGAGATCCAACGACGTTAGGAATTCGCCCGCCCTGACCGCCGCAATGACCGAGCGCAGCGTTTCCATCCGAAAGTGGGTAACCTGAAGACAGCGATTCACCCTCTTTAAATCCAGAATAGGCCGAAACGTGCCCTCCCTTCTTTGGAACCACAAAATAGATGGAGTAGCGACCGCAGCCGCACTGGTCCGAAGGAACGGGTACCACTGCTCTGAGCTGCAGCAAGCGCTGCAGCGTTTCCGCGACCACTTGCACCTTCTGCGGAGCTCTGCAAGGAGATTGGACAAAGGAATCTAACACGGGTCGATGGAGCTCTAGAGAATAGCCTTCTCGAATAACTTCCAAGACCCACTGATCTGAGGTAATTTGGACCCAGGCAGGGTAAAACTCCCGCAACCGTCCTCCCATGGGCACCACCTCCGCCTGAGCCCGCCTCATCTCATTGGGACTTCTTAATGTTGGAGGATTGGAAAGGCGCAAAACCCCTGCCCGCCCCTCGAAAACCTCGAAATCCCTGCCCCCTAACGGGAAATCTCCCTCGCTGGGGCTGTCCAAAACTAGAGGCCCGAAATCTACGAAACTCTCTTGAAGACCCTCGGGAGCTCAAAGCCCCCCCGGCCCTGCTTCGGCTTATCTTCCGGCAATCGACCTCCCTTGGACTCCATGAGATCCTTAACCAACTTCTCCAACTCCTCGCCAAACAAAAGCTTACCCCTAAAAGGGAGTTTGCTGAGACGAGCCTTAGACGAAACGTCTGCTGACCAGTTTCGCAACCAAAGATACCGGTGTACGGCCACCACCGACGCCATACTCTTAGCCAGGCCCCGGATAAGGTTGTAATGAATGTCCGCCAAATAAGCGGTGCCTGACTCCAGCCGTGTTACCTCATCTAAGTGCCCCTCCAACTGATCCCCCTGCAACCTTTGGGACCAGCGCAAGCATCCTCTCGCCACCCACGCCCCCACTATCGCGGCCTGCAATGAAAGGGCACCAATATCAAACACTTGTTTCAGCAAAGTATCTAACTTCCTATCTTGCACATCCTTCAATGCCGCAGCTCCTTCTACCGGAATCGTAGTCTTCTTGGTCACTGCGGACACCGCGGCATCTACCTTTGGAGAGCGGAAAAGCTCCCTATCTTGGTCAGAAAGCGGGTAAAGTCGAGCCAAGGCTCTCGAACCACGTAGAGCCGACTCCGGACAGTCCCACTCCTCCTGAATCATGCTAAAAACCCTATGAACATGAAACACTCTCTGGGATGTCCGAACCGCTTGCAAAAGCGGATCCTCCAAAGTTTCCTCCGCTACTGTCCCCCCTGAGGGCATGTTTAACGTCTTGAGAGTCTCGGCAATCAAGGCTGGCAACTCCTCTCTTCGAAACACTCTGACTACTCTACTCTGTTGCTCCAAATCAGGCAATTCTCCCTCTTCCAACTCGCCCACCGAGGCCTTGTCTCCATCCTCGTCCGCCCCTTCCAGCTCCTCCTCGAGCCGAGACGGCGAACCATCTTCCACCGCCGCTTTCTTGTGCTTGGCTGGAACAGCCTCTTCTTCAGGCAGGCCCCCCCGACCCGGCCCGCTTCTGTCCCCTAGGACCCTGGGACCGAGCCCCCAACATAGGCTGCAGCAAGGCAAAGGCCTGATTCAGGAGAGAGAAAAAAAAATCAGGGGGTATCCCTGGAGCCCCCCCTGCCTGGCTCAAACTCATTGGTAGCGAAGTGACGTCCGCCGAAGAGGGCCTGGCCACTGGCTGTGCTGGACTCAAGGATGGAGGCAGGGATTCACCCGACTCCCCGGGAACTACGACCTGCTCCTCAGGGGAACCCCCTAACGCCTTATCCATAACCTCTGCTTCCAAAGTGCAGGATCTACACACCCCTGAGTCCAACACCTCGCCGCGTCTGGTGCCACAGACCAAACAACGCGGCTTAGCAGGCATCCTATCAAAGGTCCGGGAACCTCCTACGTCCCCTCTTTTTTTTTTTTTTCAACTGCTGTGCACCCACAGGACCACCTCCGCAAAGATGCCCAGACAGCGCAGCCTTAGAATGAGCCTTTTGGACAAAATTTCTATTTTTTTTTTTTGTTGCAACCACACAGAAACATGCACCCTCTATTTATTTATTTACATTCTCTTATATACCGCGCTATTCTGCATCAGTGCGGTTTACATTGAACAAACTGAAATTACATTGAACAGGGCAAATAACTTGGAGATAACTATTTTACAGGGAACATGGGCTATGGAGGGTTAAGTGGCTTGCCCAAGACCACAAGGAGCACCTGTGGGACAAGAAACCCCAGTCCTTCCGGCCCAAGGTTGCTGTCCTCTAGTGGGATTTGAACCCCCGACCTTCTGGCCTGAAGTACCTTGCCCCAACCACTAGGCCACTCCTCCACTCCCACTCCTCTGGTAACTAGCTGGTACTAACTAACAACCTACTCAAACGAGGCCTAACCGAGGCCTAAAACACGCTCTCAACAGATAAGTGCAAAATGTTTAAACTGCAGCAGCCCAAAATGGCCGCTGCAAAGCTTCCCGCTCAGATACACGCGGTCTGCCCCGCCGAGCGCCAGCTAAGCGCGTGCCCTAAGGCTGCCTTTGTAAACCGCTCCTTTTTAAACTCTCCTTGCTGCCCTACCGCGAAAACCGCGGCTCGCCGCCTTCCGACTTACCTCTCGCAGAGGAATGAGAAGGGAGCCACCTGAGTGCCGGAGCTCAGCCGTACCGTGGCTTCGGCTCCGGCGGGCCTGTACCAATCACCCCTGCAAGACTCCTGCTTGCCACATGGTGCCCCCCCGCTGCTGACTCGGCCTTCCACCTGCTCCTCACCCTTCGCTGCAGGTTCGGGAGCAGGGAGGCACAACTGCTGCCGGAACTCGGCAGCTGCTCGTTTCCTCGATGGGGAAGAAACCCTGAGGGGGGGGAAGTGGTGGTGGGGGGGGAAGAGTGAGGGAGGCTCAGCAGCACAGACAGGAGCTCTATCAGCAGCAGCAGTCCTGCAAAGCAAAAAGAAAACCAAAAACCAATTAGGTAAGCCTAAAAATTAAACTGAAACCCCAACTTTAAAACAGAAAAATGTAAGAAGGAAATCTAAAGGGAATCTAGCTCTGCTTATTTGCGCCACCTGAGCCCAGTCCCAGGCTCAGACGTCTCTCCAGCTGCTTGGAGACTGAAAGTACTGGTGGAAGGGGGTGGTACTTGCCTACTTATACCGGTGACATCAGAACGATGACATCTTTCAGTCTCCAAAGCTGCTGGAGGACGTACTAAACTCTATGGTTCCGGGACTGGACTAGAGGGACGCAAAGGAACTGTGATTAGAGCACCAGGGGTGTTCTATTGGTGGTTATCAGTTATAAGCAAAAACCGGAAGCTCTAGACAATGTCAAAAACAAATAGTAAATGCTGACTTTAAACCTCTCCCTAAGCCAAGAGCTGCAATGAAACGCCTTTAATCCTTGTAAAATCGGAGACTGGCTGCTTTCCCTATCTGTAGCCATTTTATGCATATGTTAATGGTCAAGGCAATATAATACTTTGAGGGTTAGTGCAGAAACCAAAACACAACCTGATTGCTGAGCTGCAAACCAAGGAACACACAGGTCCTGCAGAAACACTTCACTGCCACTTAAGCGACAAACAGCATTTCAATCTAACACAAGGGGGGTTATTTTAGAAGCTCCATTCAAGATTTCTGCATGCAAAACCAGAAATTTACACATGGAAATGGCGATTTTAGAAATGGCTCAGTTTACATGTGGATGTCCTTACTACAAAGAAATTGGAAGGAGGCGTGATTAGGGAGTGACCTGGGTGGTTCAAAAATCTGCACATGTATTCTCAGTCTCACACAGGGAATACGTGTATATAGCGGCAGGATTTACACCTGCTTTCTGGCACATTTAGGTTCTACAAAAGGTGCTCATTTCAGTCCGCCCTTTACAGGAGAGCATAAGAGGGTTATTCTTAATGCCCTGTTCAATCCCCCCTCAAAACGTTTAATTAGAGGTAGTGGCATCTGTTAATTGATGGCATTTATACATATAGGCTTGCAAAAATAGCTGGCAGATACATGTATAAGTTGTGAAATCCGGCACCTGCACATGTTAGGCTACGCATTACACATTGATTTTCCTACATATGGATTTGCAAGATGACTCCTCTGGTTCCATGTATTTATTTATTTAACAGTTATTTATATACCGCTCCTGCACCACCTCACTGTATTTTAGAACAGGCCGAGACCCTTTGCTAAAATACTGCCACAATTGTGAACATCGTGATCCGGTTGATTGTATTTTGTAGCTTTTTGTATTTTTATTGCTGTGAACTGCTTTGAATGCCGGTGCACATGGCAGTCTAAAAAATGTTTTAAAATAAATATAATATATAAATATTCCAGTTTCCACATCTTTTCTAAAATATGCCTTAAAAGTCAACCCAGGCTGAATGTCCCTCACAGTGTCCGACAGGAGAAAACACGTATTCAAAGTAAATGGTTAAAGATGCTCTCTAATAACACCTCTCTTCACCCTGTATTCCCAGCAATAATCACAGAGCTGCTCATGGCATGCAGATCCCCCACCAAGACTCAACAGGGGGACAGAGCAGCTGCCAAATGAGCAGCTCCAATGTGATGCAGAAAATAATTTTTCTCATGACAGAATATGGTGCAGCATAGCCCTCTGTCAAAGCTATAAAATATCACCTTTAGGCCAGTTTTGACCTTCTAGATTCCCTCTTACATTATTATCCCCAGCTTAGCTGATACACACCGTGAAGTTGAACATATTTTCCTATTTGATCTGCAGCCTCAGGTGTAAGTCCCTTCTCACCCACCATTTCATTCTTCACATCCTCCCATGATATCTGGAAAGAACAGATGGAAGCTGGGACGCTGATCAGATCACCCAAAAAACAAATCCAAAACTACTATAATTTCCATGCATGTATTATTATGCAGTGTATTGTGAATCACAAGCCTTGAACAGAAATCAACAAGCTGCCTCCCCATCTGTTTACTGGGTTGCACCCCATCATAGAACCCTTAAAAAACATGAGCCCAAACACCCTTTGTGAAGGCAGAGCTTATAGAGGTCACACGGCACTACAATCAGTACTGATGGTACTGCTCATATAAAACAAGAGAGCCTTATACATAACAAGACATCAACAAAATTTGCATAAAGTAACCAATTTCTATTAAGTTTAGAATAGCCAAAACTGAAAAGGCAGATCATATATCCAAGAACCCTTAATTTCCTACATCTAAGACAGTTCACTAAATAAAAAGGACCCAATCGGTCCCAGTCCATTGCCACAGTCATCCAACCCTCATCCTCTTTCTTAACAAGAGTCAGAGCTGATAAGTTTGCTTACTAGAGATGTGTTGTTTTTCAAAACTAAACAGGAAATGCCAACATTTACTATTTCATTTTGTTTTTAAATTTTTTTAGTCTTTCATTTTAAAATGTCATTTGTTTCCTCTTTTTTTCCCCATTTCAGCCATATTTTTAAATAAATAGAGGTGCCCAATGCCTGGTTCCTTCTTCCTCCCTGCGGACCTCCCATCGGGCTTCTCCCACAATCCCCGAGTCACCTTTTTGCTCTGTGTAATATTCTTAGGCTAGGAACAATCCCCTTTCAATTCTGCTCCACCATTGCTTCTTCTCGAAGTGACACTGGCCTGAGATTGACCACTGCCTATCCTAATACTACTAGAGGGGGGGGGGGGGAGTCTGGGAGCAGGAGGGTGAAGGGGCTTTTTTACATTTTTTTAAATTAAATTAACCATAACTTCAATGGTGGCAGCAGTGGCTCAAGAGAGAAGGGACATTTTTTTCTTTTCATTTTTTTTCCATTTGTCTTGTTTCATTTTGAACAAACAAAAATAAATGAAGGGAAAAAAAACCATGAAAAAAATTCCATGCACACCCTTAACTCAAGAGCACCTTCTAGCCAGATCTGAAGAGCTCTGCTTGTTTTACACAGGGAGCTTTCAAGCCAAACCAAAAAGAGTCAAAACCAAAGGCAGCAGAATAGAGTTGATTACTGGGGCTATGGCCTGACCAATATTTTGCCTCATATATCTTTACCATTGCCCTAGATTTACCCTAGTCCCAAGTTTGTTATTTTGTCAGTCTTGATTAGATTGTAAGCTCTATTGAGAAGGGACCGTCTTACATGTATATGTACAGTAATGCATATGCCTTGTACTGCTATAAATGAATAGTAGAACTGGTGGGGTGGGGGGGGGGGGAGCTGGAGACGCCCAACAAACAAGATATTGTGCTGCCTCTGGTCAAAACGTTATGAAGTAGCTGGCATTCTCTTCTCTCTTTACATGCTGCTATATCCTGATACCACCCTCCTCCCAGCAGCTAGAAGATGGACAAGCATTCTACTTCAGGACAAACGGAAACTAGTTACATCACATCCAGTTAAGGTAGGTTTTGATATGAAAATGTCTTGTACGACACTGTGGTTCAATATACGTAGAGCAATAACCAGTCTTGCTGCAGACTAGAAATTGACACCAGATTTAACAGAACATCCTTGTCACTAGTCTCACATGCGTCAGGCAAATCTTACCTTGTCCAGTTTGTCCACGCAAGAACAAATTATTCGAAATTTATTTCCTGGGATACCACAAACTTCAAACACACCTTCCAAGATCCTCCTGTCATTGACCTGGTGGTGAACAGAGTCACTTCTCAGAAGCCAGGAAATCACTTTACTCCATCTTATTCAATGCCCCAATAGGTAAACAAATAAAAGGAGTTGATGTACTAAACTGCTAAATTTTCCACAGAAGGGGGCAATGCTAAAAACAAAAACAAGGAAAAAACCCCCAAACAAAACAAACCACCTACCAAAACCTACAAAATGCCTTTAAATGCATAAAAATGCCAAAACGTTTGTATTTTCACACTTTCCCTTTTTGCACAAGGGTTGCACATTCTGACCTCTTGACCACCTACCAAAACCTACAAAATGCCTTTAAATGCATAAAAATGCCAAAACGTTTGTATTTTCACACTTTCCCTTTTTGCACAAGGGTTGCACATTCTGACCTCTTGGTAGCAACATTTAGGCATAGTTTGATATAGATAAAGGCTATCTGAATTCATAATGAGCTGCTGCAATATAAAAACAATAAATAACAGAATGAATCAATATGGGAATAATAATTTAACAATATGACCCTATCAATGTCCCATACATGCAAACAGTCCACAAAATATTTTTTGTAGGACAACCTTATAAAAGGCTGCTACTATTATAAGATGCCTCAATCAAGAGTCCATTTTAATTTTTTTAACAGTGATCTAAGTTAATGATCAAAGTTAAAAAATTAAAATGGACTCTCAATTGAGGCAGTTTATAACAGTAGGGGCCATATAATAAGGTTCTCTCTTCTGAAGTCACTTCATTGGCTCCCTATCTGTTTCCGCATCCAGTTCAGACTGGACCTGCTGACCTATGGAGAAATTTCACTTACCGTTAATTTCCTTTCCTGGAAACCTGCTAGACCAGTCCAGACAAGTGGGTTAAGTCCCTCTGCCAGCAGATGTTGGAGACAGAAAAAGTGCCAGAAGTTTCAACAAGTGGACTCTCAGTATACTCCTGTAAAAGCAGAGGAAGCCCCATGTCAACTGAACCAAATTAAACATCACCAGGTGACCCTGGAACGGAAATCACCAACAAGGGCAAGTATGTACAAGAAGCTATTTGTTCAATAAGGCTCTGCTAAAACGGCTGATGAGTCAGCCCAAGGCTATTGATGAACACCACAGCAAGGTGGCGGTTCCTGGACTGGTCTAGTAGGATTCCAGGAAAGGAAATTAATGGTAAGTGAAATTTCTCCTTCCAATTCATCCTGCTAGACCAATCCAGACAAATGGGAAGTATCCAAGCTACACCCCCCCCCCCTGGGCAGGAAGAGACAGCTATTGTTACCACACTGGTCCCAAAATGCGCCAGGGCCCAAGTCCAGCAGTCGAGGCGATAGTGGCACACAAAGGTGGACAGAGAACCAGGTGGCTGCCCTACAAATGTCAATGGGCGAGATGTGCGACCATTCCGCCCAGGAAGCTGCCTGAACCCGCATGGAATGAGCATGAAGCCCCACGGGTACGGGCTTGCTAATCAGGATATAAGCAGATTCGATGGTGCACTTGATCCAGTGTGCAAACGTAGCCTTGGACATCGCCAGACCCTTGCACAGACCAGCATACAGTACAAAAACAGGCGATCAGACTTCCGAAATGCATTCGTGATTTTAAGGTAATGACGAAGAACTCTTCGGACATTGACTGCCTGAAAATTGTCCAGTGCTTTGGATCCCCGTTCTTTCGGAAAGGAGGGCAAAGAAACGGTCTGATTCACATGAAAGGGCGAAAGCACCTTAGAAGGAGAACACGGCATGAAGCGACACTCCTTCAAAAGTAATCGAGAGAAAGGGCTCCCGACAGAAGAGCGCCTGTAGCTCTGACACTTGCCTGGCCGACGTGATAGCGACCAGGAAGACCGTCTTCAGGGACAGATCCCCAAGAGTGATATGCCTGAGTGGCTCAAAGGGGGTCTTCATGAGGCTCTGGGGCACTAAGGAAAGGTCCCAGGGAGGAACAAGCTAACACAGCAGAGGTCAGAGTGTGTGCATTCCAGAGGAAATGACTGACGCAAGTGAACGTCCCACTATTGGGCCCTGGAAGCAGGTGAGGGCAGCTACATGTATTCGCAGAGAGTTGAGGGCGAGACCCTTATCGAACCTGTCCTGTAGAAAGACTGGAATCCACACTCGCCAAGGCAATCTTTGTTGCAGAGTGCACCATGATTCAAACGATCGCATACCCGCGCGTATGCGATTGATGTGGAGGGGTGGCATGCCTTAAGCAGAGTCTGAACCACTTTAAGCGAATAGCCCTTGAGGACTACACGCTGCCTCTCAAGAGCCAAGACTTAAGCAAGTAAGGAGCCTGATCATCCATCAGGACTGGGCCCTGTGTCAGGAGGCCGCAGTGAGAGCCCAAGGGTAGGGGTGAGAAGGGTAGGAAGTTGGCATACCAAGGGTGCCTGGGCCAGCTGGGTGCCACCAGGACCACCAGACAGGGGTGAGTCTCGACATGATGGAGACACTGCCCGATCAGCAGCCATGGTGGAAAGAGGTACAGCAGCAAGACCACTGGCCAATTCTGGGGCAGTGCACTTCCATCCTTTGAGATCTGGACTCCCTGCAGCGACTAAAGGCAGCAAGAACTCTGGCGTTCTTGGCGGTGGCCATGAGGTCGAACCTGGGTTGGCCACAGAGCCTCATGATACGCTGAAAGGCCACCGGATTGAGTTTCCACTCACTGGAGTCCAGGGTAAGGTGACTGAGGAAGTATACTTGAACGTTGTCCACTCTGGTAATGTGATGGGCTGAGAGAGCCTGCAGGTGCCATTCAGCCCAAGGGAAGAGTAATGTTATTTCCCTGGTGACTCCCAAAGTGGGCCTGAAGACCGTCAGCGGGAGGGTGGTGCCACCCTGTCAGTTGAGATAGGCCACCATAGTGGCATTGTCGCAGATTGAGAGATGGCGGAGCAGTGGTAGAAAGGCCTGCAGGGCAAGACGAACTGCTTGTGCCTTGAGCCAGTTGATCATCCATTGGGATTCCTGCAGAGACCAGGAGCCCTGGGCCATATGATCTAGACAATGCGCTCCCCAGCCAGAGAGGCTGGTGTCTGTCGTGACCAGTATCCATCATGGTGCTTCGAACGGAACCCCTTGCATGACGTTGTATGGGCAGAACCTCCAGCTCAGATTGATGCGGACAGTCCTGGGAAGTGGAAGACACACACTATAGTCCTGTGATGCTGGGGACTAGCGGGATAGAAGGGCCCATTGTAGAGATTGCATGGGGATGACATTGATCAATGCCACCATGGCCCCCAAAACCTGAAGATAGTCCCATGCCCGGGGCCGAACCTGAAGCCGGAACGCTTGGATTTGGCTGGAGAGTCTCCACAGCTGGTCCTCTGAAAGGAAGACCCAGCCGAGGTGGGAGTCAAAGTGGGCCCCCAGGAACTCCAGGGACTAGGAGGGGTACAGACAGCTTTTGGTGTGATTGACCACACAGCCCAGATGCTCCAGGAATGAAACAACCTGGAGACTGCCTTGAGAGCCTCCGTATACGACTTTACCCTAATGAGTCAGTCGTCCAGGTAGGGATGAATGCAGATCCCCTGTATCCGCAGGGCTGCCGCTACCACCACCATGACTTTGGAGAAGGTACGTGGTGCCACTGCGAGACCAAACAGTAAGGCGCGGAACTGAAAGTGGTACCTGAGCACAGTGAAATACAGAAAACGTTGCTGATCCTCGCGGATGGGGATATGAAGGTAAGCCTCTGACAGATCAAGGGACACAAAGAATTCCCCTTTCCGTACTACTTGAATCATGGATCAGAGGGTTTCCATCTGAAAATGTGGGACCCGGAGTGAATGACTGATGGTCTTGAGGTCCAGAATGGGTCGAAAGGAGCCATCCTTCTTTTAAACAACAAAGTAGATGGAGTACTGGCCAGAGATGGTCTCTGGTAGAGGCAACAGACAAATGGTGCTAAGGTCCAACAGGTGGCACAGTGTGGCTTGTATGGCCTCTTGCTTGGGCATGAGCCACAAGGGGAGACTATGAAGGTGTCCGATAGGATGGGCGCATTCGAGGACATAGTGGCTGCGGACAATACTGAGGACTCACTGATCGGTGGTGATCTCCTCCCACTTGGACAAACGGCCAGCTGATCACCCACCGGTGATGTCCTGGAGTGGGCCTGAAGACAGTCAGCAGGAGGAGTGGCCAGGGCCTGAGAATTCAAGGGGGCGGAGAATGAATCCTTTGCCCGGTGAATCCCCTGAAAAGGCTGCAACTTAGGGGCAGTTTTGTTAGACGAGGGCCCCGTAGACAGACCTGGTTGGTAGAACTGAGCATCTCTGAAACACACCCAGGAGGAGGAGAAGAGCGATGAACGTGAGCCAGAACGGCGATTAGTAGACTTTGGCTTATCCTCAGGTAAACATTGGGGCTTGACCTCCCCAAGGTCCTTCACCAGATTTTCCAAGTCCTCGCCAAACAGGAGCTTGCCCTTAAATGGAAGCTTAGTGGAATCTGCGGACCAGTGACAAAGCCAGAGCAATGGTGAGCTACCATGACGGCTGCCACGGACTGAGCTGCGAAGTAGAGCAGATCATAGAAGGGATTTGCCAAGAAGGCCGCCACAGTCTCCAGACATGCTGCAGTAGGATCATCCGCCAGCAACTGAATCCATCTAACAATGGCACGTGCTGCTAAACTGCCACAGAGGGAGATTTGAAGGGCAAGGGAGGAGGAGGAGAAAGCAGTTTTGAGAAGCCCCTCCACCTTCCGGTCCTGCTGATCCCGCAGAACTGCAATGCCTTTCATGAGGACAGTAGTATGTTTGATGAAAGACATCACCACTGAATCGACCTTCGGGTATGCAAGCCAGTTATTGCGGTCCTCAAGGGACTAGAGATAAAGACAGTCCAAATGCCTAGTGGTACGAAGGGAGAGACCATCTGTTACAGTTCTTGAGGAAATGGGAAGGCCTTTGGGATATGAAGTCCGCGCCGCCTCCTGCTCTTGAGATTCAGAGAGGGGCAAGGCAGCCACAACTTGCATGATTAACGCTGAAAGTTCCTCCTTGTGGAGAAATCTAACATCCTGAGTCTCCTCCTCATCCTTTGCTTGGTCATCTGAGGGAGACTATTCCCTGTCTTCATGGTCTGAAGAGTGTGTGCTATCCTTGATGGAGAAATGATCTTGCTCAGTTGTTCAGTCCGGAGAAACCCAAGAGATCTCCTTCTGGGGACGAGTGGGATCCCCTGAGCTAAGTGCGTCCAGAGCGCGCTTCTACCATGGGCTTGGAGGAGGAGGAAGGGGCCCCTGCTTTGAGACCCGCTGCCTGGGAAGAAGGCATGGATGCCCAAAGATCCCAAGCCTGTCTGAATAGGGAAATAAATTGGGCCGACTCTTGATACGTGCCACCTGCAAATGCTTGCAGTGGGAGCAAGAGAAGAGGAGAGGGGGCATCCCCTGAGAAAGAGCCTGGAAACAAGGCTCTAGTAGATACGTTGGAGGGAGCTGGGACATCTGGCCCCAAACTGAGTGACCCTGCCTGCTCCAACTCGTGTAGCATTGAAGGAGGCACGTCCCACGCTGTCCTGGAAGACTTCCCTGGGTGATCAATACATGTGGAGCATAGCTGGTCTGTGAGAATGTGGCACTTCCTGCCACTAGCAATGACCAGGTTAAGGAGGAAGGCATGGTACCGATTTGCGGCCTCTCTTTGATTTGTACTATTTTGAGCCGGTTACTGGTGTGCCAGGGAGAAACAGGCTGAATTCAAAATGGCCACCGCAGTGTCTTACACAGGGTGTAGCAGCTCAGAGAGCAGAAGAAATGGCGGGAAGGCAGTGGACGGCAGATCCAGCAGTCTCAAGCGGCCCAGGCAGTGCGGCAGGGAGGTAGCCTGTAGCAGGGGTAAAAACTGCTGCCAGAGGTACAAAAGAGAAGGGGGAGGAGAGAAAAGGCTGAAACAACTCACTGCGAACCTTCCGTTCACTTCAGCCGTTAGTCGCAGATGAGAGATGCAGGGAAATACAGAGGCTGTAACATTGGCACCAGGCTTCTTCTAAGGTACACTTTAGAAAATAAAGAAGGGATGCTGTTCTTGCTGTCATAGGATCTATGGCGCCTTTTTGCAATGCGCTTCACCGGTCCTCCTGACCAGGAGACAAGTCCCTCCCCCCCCCCCCCAGGGAGAGCTGAACTGATCCCTCCTGACCTTGCCCTGAAGACCTCCACCAAATCAGGCTCCGAGCTCCACTGGCAGAGACTCTTAGCTCCTTAGAATGGCAGGCTACCAGAAGGAAAGAAACAGACATCCATCATCTGTTGGAGACAGAGAAATACTGAGGGTGAAACTTAGGGTAGCCTCTCTATATGCCAGAGTCCACTTGTTGAAGCCTCTGGCACTTTCTCTGTCTCCAACATCTGCTGGCAGGGGGACTTAATCCACTTGTCTGGACTGGTCTAGCAGGATGAATTGGAAAAATGCATTCACTCTGCAGCTTCTCACTACTTTTCCTCTCTTATCTCTCCCTACACCCCTCCTCGGGAACTCCACTCTTCTGGCAAATCGCTTCTATCTGTGACCTTCTCTTCTAGTGCTAACTCAAGACTTCACTCTTTGTTTCAGGCATAAGGAGCAGCAAGGTGAAAACTACCTGAGTCAGGCACCTTCTCTGATCCTTTTCAAATCCAGACCGAAAAACTCACCTCTTCACTGCCGCTTTTGGATCTTGACTCACCTGATCTCTTTTGTGTTTCCTTACCATTCCCCCTAGCCGTATCCCATGTCCACAGAGTTCACTTGCATTCATAAATAACTTGTGGAAAATCTTGTAGGTTAGGACATAGGTTCCTGAAACCCACCTTGGAATACCAGGTGCTGTAGACTTACTACGTAGAAGAAAGATCTGGCAATCTTCTTCTGGTTGCACCTTGCCATGAAAATCCAGGCACTGACTCAATGGCACACACTAACTTTTTTTACTGAAACTTACACATCTACTGGGATCATTTGTTCCACAGCTTGTGATAAGGAAGCTTATCATAGCTCAGGTAGGAGCTATAGAAAAGATGATGTGACTCTGAACAAGCAACCTGTCAGTTCTGGTAGAAGCAAGAAAACAGAGTTTTCACATAAAAGACTACCAGTCCCAGAATGCACCAGGTTTCCAGCAGCCATGAGAGGGGCTGAAGTGAGAAAATGTGTGTGCAATCAAGAGAGCTATGAGGTAATCCCTAAGCACTCATCTCAAAGAGCAGGGCCTGATTCAACACAGCTGCGCTGTGTTAGGGAGGAGCACACATTAGGACAGAATAAGAATAGAGCTTATTCTTCAGATAACAGCTACAGAGGGAGATACAGCAACAGCTTCAAGCTCCAGCACCAGCATCACCTGGAGAAGCAGAAGCCAAGCCAAGCGGATAGAGAAAGAAGGAAACTCTCTGGAAGGAAGAGAAGAAAGCCCATTGGATGGTCTGGGAGAGTCCAAGGCAGTACCCATACTGGGAGGTATTCCAAGTGCCAGCAGAGTCCATTGGACTGGAGTCAGCCAGAGGAATGGAATGGCAGAGATAGGAATCACCAGTGGCTACCTGGAAGAGAGAAGACTGCACGTGGAAGGGACTTTCAGACCAAGGCCAGAAGGTATGTGAGGAAAGATCCAGTGTCCAGGGATCAAGATTGGAAGGCTGGACATCAGAACTGGATTACATACTGGCCAGGCTATACAGAGAGGAATTATGATAGCAGGAGAGGCTCAGGTATGAACACTGATCCAGACCCTATCTATAATAGTGAATGGCAACAAGGGAATAAGCATTCTCATGATAGTGCCTTAATGAAAGACTCGTCTGTGCCAATGTATGATAGTGACCCTATGCAGATTGATGAAGGGGGAGATACAGCAGATGAAACTATTCATTACATGGACTGTTCTCTATCTAAATGCTATTGCTAGCTTTCTGTGAGCAAACACCTCAGCCATCACAAAGAAACCTAACTTTGTTCTTTATTTCCACTGCAAACAGCTCTTAAAGCAGGATTTGGGTTCACACAGTAGCAGCCAGCCAGCTAAAGGCTTTCAGCTGGTCAATTGATAGTAATTAAAGCTGCACCTGATTGTGTGTGTGAGCAAGGGAGAATCACTGCTGGGATCTGCGTGGAAAATAAGCAGAAGTTAACCTAACAAGCAAAGTTTATTCATTTCTTTGTGCCTTTTTATTTGGTAATTATTTGCTAAGAAAACATTAGCTAATTGCCTGACAAGATTGAAGGTGGTTTTCTGATTTGCTTTGTGACTTTATGTTATCCATTTAAACACTGCAAGCAAGTAACCTCATTTATATTGCTACCAAGCATATTTGTGCTGGGTGAATTAAACCCCATCAATAAAAGAAGAATTTTTATTGGCTTTACCACTTGGTTTCACAACTCAATTATTGTCTTCAGCTGTGTTTGGGAGTGAATGAACTACATTACCCACAATACCTTGCAAGAATCATATGAATATATACATCGTCAAGATTGTGTAAGTTCTCACCCTAGGCAGCCGTCTGACAAGCTCTAGCTTACAACACACTTACACCCTTGTGGCAAGTGTGTATCATCTGACAAAAGGGAAATATTTCCAAAGCCTTTCACTAGGGCATCACCTGTTATAATCCATCTCCTCCCAGGTGCCCATTTCTTTATTGCTCCTCTTTCTTCCCAAACTGCAACTTTCATGACCCTGCAATCATGGGTCCTAAATCTGGTCACCAGATGCCAATATTGCACAATGAGTGTGCCCTCCCCTTTCGCTGCCTGACAGTCCAGCTAGCTCAGGCATCAGAATATTTGACTTCGGAATCAAACCCAGATTTGTCATAAGGCAAGCACATGGCACTGCCAGTAAGCCACTAAGCTGGCCTACATATAGAGCTTCCTTTATATTTACAAAATCTGTCCCTCAGCAGAATTAGTTACAGATTACAACAGTTTATACAAAACTGCAGAACCTCTGTTATAGCAAAAGCAGCAGCACAGACACCCTGGATGTTTGCATGCATAAGAAACAGTCTGCTTTCTATCAAATCTTGAATTTACCTTAATGAGAAAATCTCCCAGCTGCAGCTCACTCAGGATCTCGTGCATAATCTTCACACACTCAGCATCTGGAATCATGGGATCATATTTGCCAGCAATGTCAAAATCCTGAGATAAAAGCAACAAATGAGAATCTATATTATGTATAACCAACCATATATAGAGCAGTAACCTTCTTCATCTTGATTAGATTGCAAGCTCTGATGATCAGGGACTGCCTCTTACATCTATATGTACAGAGCTGTATAAGCCTTGTAGTGCTATACAAATAAGTAGTAATAGTAGTAGTAGAAGACCACTATCAAAGTCATTGAAACGTCACAAAGTTTATTATGAAGAGTATATTATGGAAAGAATACGGAGGCACCAGTTCCTATCACATTTTGAGTAGCCATAAAATAAAATGTTTCCTACTGTAGCCTAAGGACTTTCAGATAGTCCTTATAGAAAATAACACAGGTACACTAAAAAAAAATTTTTTTAAACTGCCTCTAATGTTTCGATTGATTTTTACGTTTTTTGGTGCGCTGAATCCAAATCTGGTAACCAATTTGCTCCATCACGTACTGATTTTTTGCTACATTGGGTTAGCAGTTTGAGGTGAACGTTTCAGATTGAGTGCGATCGAGATAAAAGTTTCTTGGATGAATTCTTTATACTAATTGTTTAGTAGTTATTCAAATAAGAATAAAGAAAATTGTTAAAAGGCAGCACATAAGAATAGAGTAATGTCAACAAAACACACTGTGATGGTAGCAAAATTGTCTGCACTTAAAACAGCCACATACATGTGCACAAACATTGAGCATATAAGAGCGAGGTTAGACACAAAGCAAAGCAAAGAAATGTGCAAAAATGTTTACAGGTATGTATGTAAGAATAGAAAACGCAAACCGCACCATTGCAATACATGAAGACAAACACCGATGGTGTGAAAATAAAATTCTAATAAATGAGATCCGACACTGTGGTAATAACTAGCAAATTTTTATTTCAAAGTTTAGTAAAAACACGATATTTGTCAACACAGTTTAGATTTTAAAGTCATTCTTGGGTCAATCAATCTCCTGGTGGGCCCGTTTCTTCTTCCCCCGAATGCTTCTCTTGGTGCGCTGCTTGGCGTATTTTTCATCTGGGGTTTCCCGCAGCAGCAACCAGCAGAAATCAGCCATCATAGTGGTGTTCCATCTTCCTTGGTACCTCTCTCTGCGTCCTGATGTCCTGGTGAAACCTTTCACCTTGTTCTTCACTGTACGCCCCAAAGTTATCTGGAAAGTAGTTCACATGGGAGGGCAAGAAATGGACTTTCAGGCTCATGTTACAGCCTTGTTCTTTGAAGGCATTGAGCATCCTGGCAAACAATATCCTTATAGTTCTCATCCCGCCTGTTCCCCAAGAATTTGAGAACAACATCCTTGAAGGAATCCCAGGCTTCTTTTTCCTTCTCAGACATCGTTTCAGCGAATGCTCCATCTGAAATGAGTTTCCTTATATCAGGGCCAACAAACACTCCTTCCTTTAGCTTTGCTTCAGAAAGTCGGGGGAACTTTGAGCAAAGGTACCGAAAGGACTCACAATCTTTTGGAAGGGACTTGATGAATTGCTTAATGAGTACCTACTTAATGTGGAGAGGTGGTTTTAGAATTTTATCACGAGGTACCAAGCTCTCATGCAGTACATTTTTCTCACCGGGTATCAAATACTCCCGAATTGGCCAGTCTTTTTTCCCCCAGTGTAGGTCGCGGGCCCGGCTATCCCACAAGCAAAGGAAGCAGGGATATTTGGTGAAACCGGATTGCTGCCCTAATAGCATGGATAGAATTTTAAAGTCTCTACAAATCATCCACTTATGCTCATCATAACGAATCTTCTGAAGAATCAGGGCCAAATTCTCGTATTTGTCTTGGAGAATAACAGAGTGAGCAATAGGAACTGAAGCGAATGTGTTGCCATTATGAAGAAGAACACCTTTTATGCTGTCTTTTGACGAATCAATGAACAGCCGCCATTCAGCAGGATCATACTTGAGTTTAAATTTTTCCATCACTCCGTATATAACGTTGCAAAATACCAAATCTTCCTCTTTGCTGAAATACTTCAAAAATTGTGTCTCGCGGTTGCGGTAACAATAAAAAGTTGTTCATTGTGAAAATAGATTTTTCTGTTTAATCAGAGAAACTATCATTTGGTCATCATCTTTTGGGAGTCCTAAATACCGGACTAAATAATTCAATTCAGCTTGAGAGAAAAGTTCAGGTTTCGGATCTGGTTCAGTTTCAAACTCGGAAGTACTGGACTCATCGGGAAAAGCCATCTGATGAGTCTCATCATGATCAGAACCGTCCACACAAATATGATCCAAAGATTTTGGTGGTTCAGGCACAGGGTAACTTATTACGTTCTTATTTTTTAAGTTGTATCCCTTCACAATGCAAGAGCAAAAATAGCAGTCACTGCTGTGGTCTCTTTGTTCACGCCACATCACAGGTATTCCGAAACGAAAATGCTTGTTTTTACCTTTCATCCATAAGCGGAGATCTTCCTCACATGTCTTGCACACTTTGTGAGGAGCCCACGGTGTTGTCTTGATCGCCTAACTTCAAACCGAAATAGGCGAAATATACTTTTTTAATAAATGCAGAAATGTTCCTCTGCCGCTTTTTCACAGTATATTCCCCACAAATAAAACAAAAAACTGTCCGGAGAGTTGACGCAACCTCTGGCTCTGTGAGCCATCACAAATACACAGCACTGCAAACTACAACTGTAGTGAACCACTTCGGAATAAAGCTGGATTACGACTGAGCAAACAAAAGGTAATAATGAACTTGCAAGAAACTGAAATTTGACAGGAACGTTCATGTCACAACCACCGTGTTTGAGCGAGCGAACGAGGCGAGGCGAACAGGAAAGAACATGCGCCAGCGCGAGTACTGGATTTAGCCCCCCCGCCTCCCAATTGTCCTGTTAATGTATAAAATGAATACAAAACACTCTAAAATATCATGAGGGAGTGTTTATAGTTAGTTAACCATTACAACCTCTATTTTGGGCCAAGAAAATAAACTGCAGTCGGCTAAAAAGAAATTATGTGAACATTCCTTATATGGGTAAGAAATCTAATTTTGCAAGAAAACGTGATGTGATGGAACATTTTGGCTATTTTTCCTGGATTCAGCACCCCAAAATCTATAGGAATCAGTTGCAAAACTGGAGGCAGTTTTTTGGTAGTGTACCTGTGTAATTAAACCCTGGCAGATGTAGAAACTTTACTTCCCCTATTGTGATGTTCTTTCAGGGTATTCCCACACAGTTTGCCAAAACACATTGCTGGCATCAGCAGAATGCAGACAAGGAACATGCAGGCACTCACACACTGGTAGAATTCCCTGTAGCGGCCTCTCATTATGGCTGGCTGTTCACGTCTGTAAACCTTACCAATATGGTAGCATTTAAAGTTCCTGATTTTATTCATCATTAAATATCTAGCAAAAGGAACCTGACAACTAGTGGTTAAGGATAACATAATAAAGCACTTGGAACCTACTTCTATGAAGGAGGCTAGCAGATCTTGTACTTCCTTTATTTAACGTTTCTTCTATACCGCCTTTCGTGGTATCAAAGCGGTTTACATTGAACTTGAATTTTGCTATACAATGAATCAGGAAATGGACCCTGTCATAGCAGCATCTTCCAGTAAGAGGAGGGGTACTATTCTTTATTTTACTACTATTAGAGGTGGAAGTCCTCAGACTTACATGGTTCTCAACTGCAGTCTTGGGCACACCTGAAACACCAGGAATCCTCTACTAGGAAGTTCTGAAACTCCCAGAATCCTCTCTAAAGAGCAAAAACTCCTCAAAGTTTCTCAGCTTCGGCTAAAATATCCCAAAGTCCCATCAGTAATATTGTGTCACACTGCCCCCCTAGTGGTGATGGCGTGGCACGACAGAAGGGCGTGGACAGAGATGGGAAAATGGAAATTACACTAACCTGGTAATTGTAGTTCCTGTAGGATCCAGTTTAGTCCTCCTTAATCGGGTAGTGCACCTTCTACTGCAGCCTGGAGACTGGACCAATCAAATCTTCTGTAGTACATATCCAGCAGGAGCTCCCAGAAGCCCCCCAGTGTACTAGTAACAAAGCATACTTAACGAAGCAACACATTAAATAATCATTAAATTATCATTACATTATCAGTAAACCCTTTTCTTCCCCCCTGTAATAACCAACTCCCTCCCCAAACGAGGAAGTCAGCACACCGCCTGGCGCCGAAACCGACGCCTTCCAAATTACACCGAGCTCCCCTCCACAGAAATCTAGGGAGCTGACTGAACTCCAAGAAAGGGAAGAGCCATAGCGATAAGCACGACTGTCAACAGAACCCGAACGGGACGAAGAACCGTCCTACAGTCAACCGCTCGGAACAGCGCGCCGCAAGACTACACAGAGAGTTGGGAGGGAAGGAGGACTAAACTGGATCCTACAGGAACTATAATTACCAGGTTAGTGTAATTTCCATTTCCTGTGCGGATATCCAGTTTAGTCCTCCACAATCGGAATGTAACAGAGCAGTTAAGACCGGGCGGGACCTTGCCAGCCGGCGCGCAGAACCGCCGATCCAAAACAGGAATCCCGAGTCGCTAATACATCCAGGCGATAGTGCCTGCTGAAAGCGTGCAGAGACGACCAAGTGGCCGCCCTACAGATATCCGCTGGCGGAACCAGGCAATGCTCCGCCCAAGAGGTCGCCTGAGCTCGAGTAGAATGAGCTTGAAGCCCCTCCGGAACTGGCCGCTGCTGCAACAGATACGCAGACGCGATCGCTTCCTTGAGCCATCTAGCAATGGAGGCCTTAGCCGCCGCCTCCCCTTTTCTTGCGCCCCCAAAGAGCACAAAAAGCCGATCGGTCTTACGAAAGGACTCCGTAGACTGCAAATACCGACGCAGCGTGCGACCCACATCGAGCCGGTGAAGACCCTTGTCCACCGACTCGACCGAGTTCGCCGAAAGGACCGGCAGAAACACTGCCTGATTCAAGTGAAAGGGAGACACCACCTTTGGAAGAAAAGAAGGCACCGGCCGGATCACAATCCGGTCCGCGGAAAACGACAAGAAAGGCTCTCGGCAGGACAAGGCCTGAAGATCCGAAATGCGCCGAGCCGAGCAAATGGCTACAAGAAAGACCGTCTTCAAAGTGAGATCCTTCAGGGACGCCCTCCGCAAGGGCTCAAAAGGTTCCCGCACCAGAGCCCGCAGGACTAAATTCAAATCCCACGGGGGAATCGGTGCTCTGCGGGAAGGCCGCAAATGAAAAACAGCGGTCAAGAAACGCCGCACATCCGCATGAGCGCTGAGAAGGCGGCCTAAAACCTTGCCTCTATAGCAGGAGATCGCTGCCAACTGAACCTTCAGGGAACTGGCCGCGAGGCCTTTCTCGAACCCATCCTGAAGGAAGCTTAACACGACGGGCACAGAGACCGTCGCCGCCCGGACTCCCCGCCGGGAGCACCAGTCCTCAAAATTCCTCCAGATTCGAACATAAGTAAGAGAAGTGGATGACTTTCTTGCCCGCAGTAGGGTGGAAATCACCGCGGGCGAATAACCCTTCTTTTTCAGCCGAGCCCTCTCAATGGCCAAACCGTAAGCAAGAATCGAGCCACCTGGGGCATCCGCAGGGGGCCCTGAAGAAGAAGGTCCGGCAGCGCGGGCAGGCGCCAAGGCACGCCGTCTCGAAGTCTGACTAGCTCGGCATACCAGGGCCTCCGGGGCCAATCCGGAGCCACCAGCAGCACTCTGCCCTGATGACACTCGATGCGCTGGACGACCCGGCCGATCAGCGCCCACGGAGGGAAGACATACAGAAGCCCGGACGTCGGCCACGGCTGAATGAGAGCGTCGAGCCCTTCGGACATTCGCTCCCGCCGTCTGCTGAAGAAGCGACTCGTCTTGGCCGTCTGGAAGGTCGCCATGAGATCCATGATGGGCGGACCCCACCGCCGTACTATTTGCGCATACACCTGTGGATTTAACTCCCACTCTCCGGGGTCCACTCGCACTCTGCTGAGAAAGTCGGCCTGGACATTTTCCGCGCCCGCTATGTGCGCCGCTGATATTGCCGGCAGACGAGTCTCCACCCAACTGAACAAGGCTGTCGCCTCTGTTTCCAGGGCCACACTCCCTGTGCCCCCTTGGCGATTGATGTAAGCCACCGTGGTCGCATTGTCCGACCAGACCCGGACAGGTCGACCCCGGACCAGTGGCTCCAGGGCCAATAGTGCTAGCCGCACCGCCCGAAGCTCGAGACGGTTGATCGACCAAGACGCTTCCTGGGAGGACCACACCCCTGAGTGAAGCGGGTCTCGCAGTGCGCTCCCCAACCGGCTAAGCTCGCATCCGTTGTGAGGGGAACCCACAGAGGAGGCTCCAAGGGAACCCCCCGCGTCAGATTCTCGGGAGAGAGCCACCAACGGAGCGAAAGACGCACCGCCTTTGGGCAGGGCAGTCTCTTGTTCAAGGAGTCGCACTGGTTGGACCACCGGCGAAGGAGCGCCCTCTGCAGCGGGCGCATGTGGAACCGCGCCCACGGTACCACCTCCAAGGTCGCCGCCATCGTTCCGAGAAGCCTCAGGTACCACCACGCCGATGGAGCGGGCATGCCCCAAAAGAGTCGGACAAGAGCCCGCAACGCCCGGACGCGGCGCTCAGGGAGGCACACCAGCCCCCGGGCGGTGTCGAAGCGCACCCCCAGATACTCAAGGTCCTGCGTGGGACGCAGACAACTTTTTCATTCGTTCACCACCCAGCCGAGAGACCGCAGCAGAGCCACTACCCTGCTTTTTGCAAGAAACAAACACACTCCCCAGACTCCCAGGGGTGCCCTGAGCAAAATCGCCAGCAAAAGGAACCCCAAAAACCCCCAGGGGAACCTGTGCACAAGTGATCAAAAGTGCCTCTAAAAGCACACTTTATAAATCCAAAATGGCCGCCGCACTTTTTCACCCGCGGTAAAAAACGGCGCGAAAATACAAAGACAAATAAATAATATGTAAAAGAAAGAAAACGACCCTCAGATACAGGGCAAACGATCAAATTTAGGAAAAATTGCCAAATGGGCTCAGGAGAGCCTACAGAACGCTGGCAGCTCTGACAAGAGAGCACTGCTCACAAATACAGACATAAAATGAAAACTCCTACCAGCTCAGGAACAGCAAGGACACAGCCAACTTCACACAGTGTCAGCCACTGCTGTATCAGGTATGGCTTTTCCCCGTACAGTCAAGGGGAAGCTCACCCAAGGCTGATAAAATTAGCCAGGCAAGAAGACAGGAGCCTACAGGTCTGACTTCCTCCCGAGTCTCCTGTGCCAAAGCACTAGAGAGGCATGTTTCTTTCACTTTTCCTTTTAAAGATACAACTAGCTATTAAATAAATAGCAAATAAATGTCCCAAAAACAAACCCTAAAAGACTAACTAACAAGTGTTGCTCCTTCAAGAGTCACTCAGTGTGCCCAGCAAGGGCACAGACGTCTTCAAGCTGCAAGAGACTGGACACACTGGGGGGCTTCTGGGAGCTCCTGCTGGATATGTACTACAGAAGATTTGATTGGTCCAGTCTCCAGGCTGCAGTAGAAGGTGCACTACCCGATTAAGGAGGACTAAACTGGATATCCGCACAGGAAAGTTTGTTTAGGGAGGAGGTTGGTCCTTATGCAGGGCCCAGGCTTCTGTAGGCCTGGTAGCCTTCTGTACTACTAACTCTCCAAAGAAAATATAGTCCGAGTTAGGGAAATGGTAAAGCTTTTATTTCCCTCTTTTGCAAAACAGGTTCTTTAGCCCAGAGTACAAAAACAACACATAAAAAGAAAATATCCTTGCTTCAGGTTAAGGAAAAACATAAGTATTGAAACACTGTTATCTTCACAGTACAGGCACATGAAATATAACATCCAATTCTTAGCTCACCCCAGCTATGCCTCTCTTAGGGCTCAATTCTTTCTGACAGGCAGTAATTCACTTCCATTGGAATGTCTAAAGGATCCTCTTGGTATTCCACCTGCATCGGTTCACTGCTTAGAGCGTTTGGGAGGTTTCCTTCAGGCTCTCTGCTTAGTGCTTGGATTAAACGCCAGTAGTCAGCATTGCAAGGTAAGTCGGTAAGTCCTGTATTTGTAAACTTCTCTGCTGAGGATAGTTTCGCTTGCATACAGTACTTTCTTTGTTAAGCTTTTTATTAAGTGCAGGTTTGAACCTTGTTTCAGGCAGGCCTCTGTGAGGACAACAGACTCTAGTGTCTGCCCCTTTCTGTGTCACAGTATTCAAACTATTACCATTATAAAAATAGCATTTACCTTTGCTTCCATGTTGCTCTCTGAAAGGTGTAGGCTGAGGTTTGGGCCTGGCAGGTCCTAGATTATCTGCTACACAGGTAGGCCTCAGGCTCTTATCAAACTTAGGCCTGGGTCTCTCTCTTATAGTCCAATTTCCTTCAGGGTCAGCAGCTTTATAAAAGCTTTCTCTCCTGGAGAATTTATCTCTCCCTTCTTTAAAAATGTTTACAGTAGATTCCTGTACCTGGTTTGGCTGGCACGGTTAGGCTGGTTCCCTTGGTCAGGAGTCCTCTCCCTGGATTCTCCAGATATCCATGTAGCTCGGGAGTTGAAACTTCCTGCACAATTTCCTGACAGTCTCCTTGTCTGTCTGAAGCTGTCTGCCAACCTCTTTGTCTTTCTCTCTTTCTCCAACCTCTTTGGCTGTACAGGTCTCCTTGCCAGTCTCCTTGACTGTGTTCTGGTTTGTCTCTTTGCCAGTCTCCTTGACCGTGTTCTGGCACGTATCCTTGCCAGTCTCCTTGTCTCTCCTCGACTGCTCTCCCGACTGCTCTGTCGGCTGCTCTGTCTCCTGCTCTCTCGCCTGCTCTGTCTCTCCTCCAGTCAACTGAGCATTTAAAAGGAGTTCCTCCCCTTCTGCCTTGGGTGTTGGCTGGAATTACGTCATTGGCTTTAAGGCGTGGTTCTTCAGACCTCCAGAGGTCTCTCTGGCTCCCTCTATGTGGTTCCTCCTGTCGCTGCAGCTGTTCTTTATCTCTTTTTTCCGTGTTTAAAACTTTCCCTTCTGCTTGCAGCTGGTCTGCGGTGCCACAATTGGAAGATTCAACAAGATGCAATCACCTGATTGGAGAAGATATTCCAAAGCCTCACCCTTTCAAGTGCCAGGCCAGAAGAGAACTGAGAAGCATCTGGCATCTGTATCAGATTCTGAACCAAGAGAATTCCTGCCTCTGGAACAGCAGCGGATCCTTCACCTTCAGTATGACAAGACTTGGATTACCCTGGCCTCTTTGGCAAATCTGGAGTCACTAGAACCACCAAACACAGATAGATCTCCATCTCCTGAATTACTCTGCCCAACAATGGCCACAGAAGAAACTAAGAGTGTGCCTTCCTGAGACTACTGCTGAATAAGTGCATTTTACAAGGCCTCCCACAATCTACCTTGAGCCTGCTACAGCTGGCCATGAATGCTGCAGCAAGGGTCCTCCATGGTGCCTCTAGGAGTGACCATGTGACACCTATCCTGAAGCAGCTTCACTGGCTCCCCATACACGGAAGGCTTGTCTTTAAGACCACACTACTGACCTTCAAGGCCATCAATGGTCTCTCATCCTCCTCACTTACAGAGCTCATTCACACCGTGCCGCCTAACAGATCCAGAAGACCAGCAGCTTTAAACTCTCTAATAATTCCGAAGGCCTTGACAAAATGCCACCTAACAACTGCGAATAGGGCCTTCAAATTTTGCGCCCCAAGATGCTGGAATGCTCTACCATCTGACATTCGTGCTATCGTTGACTTAACTCAGTTCAGAAAGGCACTCAAATTTCACCTGTTCCTCAAATACTAACCAGTCAGCAATGAAGCCTAGATAACCCCGCCAAAGAAAGTAACCACTTATTACTTCTAGAACTGTGTCAGCACGCCTACTTGTAGATATTTTATGTAAATAGTTCACCCATGTTATCCAAGTTTGTACACCTGTTCTCTGTAAAACCGAACAGCCTGTTGTTCTGGTCCTTTTGTTTTATTGTAAACCGCGCTGATGTCGAATAGTGCGGTATATAAGAAATTGTAATAAATAAAATAAATAAATACAGAGCCTCTGACTGGTGCTCCTTCCTGTAGCTGAAAATCCTGGGCACTCTGGTATTTTCTGGTCCCTGACTGCAGTCCCCCAGTAACGCATAATGTGTGCAAACACTGAATTTTCTAACCGCCGTTCTCCAAGGTCGAATGCATTTCTGCTCAGGACATCTGCCTGGTAATTTTCTCTCCTACCCACAACAGCTGCTGACAGTGCACCTTGGTGTTTCTCCACCCAAACACAGAAGAGGATTTATATCAACTCTAAGAACATAAGATATGCCATACTAGCTCAGACCAAAGGTCTATGAAGTCCAGTATACTGTTTTGAACAGTGGTCAACCCAGATCACAAGTACCTGTCAGGTTCTCAAAAGGTAAACAGATTCCATGCTGTTTTTCCCCAGGGCTAAGTAGTGGATTTTCCTGTTGTTGTTGTTGTTGTTATGTGTCGTCGAGTCGGAGTCGACTCATGGCGACCCTCTGGATAGCTATCCTAAATTGTGTTCGGTCTTCAGTCAGGCGGCTCATTGTTGACAGACTGGTACCCGTAGCTGCTGTTATTGTATCAATCCATCTCATTGCTGGCCTTCCTCTTTTGCGTTGACCTTCTATCTTGCCAAGCATGATGTCTTTCTCTAATGATCTCTCTCTTCGCATGATGTGTCCAAAGTATGAAAGTTGAAGTCTTGTCATCTGAGCTTCTAAAGAAAGCTTAGGTTTGATCTCCTCTAGTACCGACTGGTTTGTTCTTCGGGCAGTCCATGGTATGCACAGTATTCGCCGCCAGCACCATAATTCAAAGGCATCAATTTTCTTCCTGTCTGTCTTTTTCACTGTCCAGCTTTCACATCCATATGAGGTTATTGAAAATACCATGGCTTGAACAAGTCGAATCTTTGTATGGAGAGAGACATCTCTGCTCTTGAGAATCTTATCTAGGTCTTTCATAGCCATTCTGCCAAGAGCAATGCGTCATTTGATTTCTTGACTGCTTTTTGCTTCTTTATTGATAGTTGATCCAAGTAGGTTAAAGTTGTTCACAATTTCAATTTCTTCTCCTTCAACGATGAACCTGTTGATTATGCCAGTTGTCATGATCTTTGTCTTCTTTACATTAAGGTGCAGGCCCATTTTGAGACTATGTTCTTTGATTGTGAGAAGCAAATGTTTCAGATCATCTACACTTTCAGCCAGTAATGTGGTATCATCAGCATAGCGAAGGTTGTTGATGAGTCTTCCACCAATCTTCACACCTCTGTTGTCTTCATACAATCCTGCTTCTCTGATGATTTGTTCGGCATATAAATTAAACAGGTAGGGGGAAAGTATGCAGCCTTGTCTTACACCTTGGCATATTTTAAACCATTCTGTTTCTCCTTGTTCCGTTCAAACTGTTGCTTCTTGATCAATGTACAGATTGCGCAAGAGAACGATCAGGTGTTCTGGTATACCCATGCTTCTTAATGTGGCCCAGAGTTTCTCATGGTTTACACAGTCAAAAGCCTTGCTATAGTCGATAAAGCACAAATAGATATCCTTTTGGTATTCTTTAGTCTTTTCAAGGATCCATCTCACATCCGCAATGATGTCTCTCTTTCCTCGCCCTTTCCTGAACCCTGCTTGCACTTCAGGTAGTTCTTGTTCCAGGTATGGTTGTAGTCTCTTTTGAATAATCTTCAGGAGAATCTTGCTGGCATGTGGGATCAGAGCGATTGTTCGATAATTTCCACAGTCAGTTGGATCACCTTTCTTTAGTATTGGTATAAACATAGATCTTTTCCAGTCAGTTGGCCATGATGTTGTCTTCCATATTTCTTGGCAGAGCCTTGTAAGTATGGTAACAGCTGCATCAGATTGCTGCAATACTTCTATAGGAATGCCATCAATGCCTGGTGCTTTGTTCTTTGATAAGGCTTTCAATGCTGCTTCAACTTCTTCTTTCATCACCAATGGTTCCAGATCATAAGGTACAGGTTGAAACGGCTGTTGGTCCACTTGATCTTTATCATATAAAAACTCAGTATATTCCTTCCACCTTTTCTTGATCTTCTCAGCATCATTCAACATAGAACCTTGAGCATCTTGTAACATTCCAATTCGAGGTTGGAACTTTTTCTTTAACTCTCGTAGCTTTAGGAAAGCTGATCTTGTTCTTCCTCTAATAGTTTCTGCTTCTATTTCCTTGCATGCGTCGTTGTAGTACTTTTCCTTGTCCTGTCTTGCTGCACGTTGGAAATCTCTGAGTTCTGTGATTGTCTTTCTTTCTCCTCTGGCTTTAGCTTCTCTGCGTTTCTGGGCAATTTTCAGAGTTTCTTCCGTCATCCATTTTGGCCGTTTTTGCTTTTTCACCTTTTGTAGAGACTTCTCGCTTTCTTCCAGCACAACCTTCTTGATGTCATTCCATAACTCTTCCGGAGCTCTGTCATTTGTATCTAAAGCAGCAAATCGATTTTGCAGGCAGTCTTTAAATTCCAGTGGTATATTCTCAAGGTCATATTTTGCTGCATTCATGAGTGGTTTGCTCTTTTTCAACTTTAGCTTGAGTTTGCATACTAGTAGTTGATGATCTGTACCACAGTCAGCTCCAGGTTTTGTCTTTGTTGATGTTATAGAGCTTTTCCATCGTTGACTTCCACAGATGTAGTCAATTTGATTTTTATACAATCCATTGGGTGAAATTCATGTGTACAGTCGCCGCTTGTGTTGCTGGAAGAAGGTGCTTGAGATGAATAGATCATTGGTCTTGCAGAATTCTATCAGTCTTTCTCCAGCTTCATTTCTGTTGCCAAGTCCATATTTTCCAACTACTTTGCCTTCTTTGTTGCTAACTTTTGCATTCCAGTCACCCATGACTATCAGGATATCCTGTTTGCATGTTCTGTCAATTTCAGCTTGTACTTGTTCATAGAACTCTTCAATTTCATTCTCTTCTGCAGCTGTTGTTGGGGCAAATACTTGAATTATAGTTGTGTTGATAGGCAATCCTCGCAGACGAATAGAGATTAAGCGTTCGTTGACTGCATTGTATTTCATTACAGTTCTTGCAAGTTTCTTCTTTATTATAAATGCAACACCATTTCTTCTTTGTCTTTCATTTCCAGCATAGTAGACCATGTGATCATCTGATGCAAAGTGCCCGATGCCCGTCCATTTCAGTTCGCTGACACCCAACAGATCAAGTTGTACACGTTCCATTTCATTCTTGACCACCTCCAACTTCCCTTGGTTCATGCTTTGTTCGTTCCATGTTCCAATGTGTAAGACATCTTTACAGCTTCTGACTCTCATTTCATGCGCAGCTACATCAGCAGTCAGACTTCCCGAGGGCTTTGATCCAACCACATCATAAATGCTGGCTTTACTCTGAAAAGTCTTCAGCTCTTCCCCAGTAGCTAGTTGAGTGCCTTCTGACCTGGGGGTCTCATCTTCCAGCACCATAGCACAATTTGTTTTGTTTTAACTATCCATTGGGTTTTCATGGCAAGATACAGAAGTAGATTGCCGGGCCTTTCTTCCACGCAGTTTAAGTTTGGTGTTGCCGTTGTCACAAAAATGTGATCCTCCGCCATCAACACTGTCCCATTCTGCTGCTGCCCAGATGCCCATAATGTGTGCAAACACTGAATTTTCTAACCGCCGTTCTCCAAGGTCGAATGCATTTCTGCTCAGGACATCTGCCTGGTAATTTTCTCTCCTACCCACAACAGCTGCTGACAGTGCACCTTGGTGTTTCTCCACCCAAACACAGAAGAGGATTTATATCAACTCTAAGAACATAAGATATGCCATACTAGCTCAGACCAAAGGTCTATGAAGTCCAGTATACTGTTTTGAACAGTGGTCAACCAAGATCACAAGTACCTGTCAGGTTCTCAAAAGGTAAACAGATTCCATGCTGTTTTTCCCCAGGGCTAAGTAGTGGATTTTCCTAGTTCGCTTTAATGATGGTTTATGGACTTTTCCTCCAGGAACTTGTCCAAACCCCTTAAACTGAGCTACACTAACAGCTTTTACCTCCTCATCTAGCAACAAATTCTAGAGTTTGATAACGTGCAGAGTGAAAAAAATATTTTCTCCGATTAGTCTTGAATGTGCCACATTGTAGTTTCATTGTATGTCCCTAGTCTATTTTTTGAAGGAGTAAACACCCGATCTATGTTTATGTGTTCCATTACACCTATTTTATAGAACTCTATCATATCTCTACTCAGCCCTCTCTTTACCAAGCTGAAGAGTCCTAACCTTTTAAGTCTTTCATCCCCATTTATCATTTTGGTCGCTCTTCTCAGTTCCTTTTCTAATTTTGCTATATAATTTTTAATATACGGTGACCAGAACTGCACACAATATTCAAAGGTATAGTAACACCATGGAGCAATAAAGAAGAATTATAACATCCTTCGTTTTATCCTCCTTTCTTTCCTTATGATTCACATCATTCTATTTGCTTCCTTGGTTACCACTGCACAGTGAGCAGAGCTTTAACATATTATAAATAAATAAATACCCTAGAATACTGAGGGAACCTGGGGACGTTCTAGCAGCTCCACTGACTGACCTTTTCAATGCCTCGCTAGAGTCTGGAGTGGTGACAAAGGACTGGAGAGAGGCTCATATGGTGCCTTTACACAAAAGCAGAAGTAAGGATGTGATTAAAAACTATAGGTTGGTTAATTTAACCGGTTAGGTAGGAAGTTGAAATCCAAAACGTCCAGGGAAGCGTTCTCCAAAATGCTTCCTGTTCCACGCGCAGGACCCAAAAGGCAGGCAGAGCTCCGGAGTCTCAATGCGTGGATGAGACGATGGTGCAAGGATGAGGGTTTTGGATTTGTTAGGAACTGGGGAACATTCTGGGGAAAGGAGGGCTCTTCCAAATGGATGGGCTTCACCTTAACCTGGATGGAACCAGGCTGCTGGCATTAACCTTTAAAAAAGGAGATGGAGCAGCTTTTAAACTAGATAATAGGGGAAAGCTGACAGTCTCCCAAGAGCGCATGGTTCGGAATAATGTATACTTGAAGGATACTACCAAAAGCAGAGAGGTTCCAATAAAGAGTGAAGTAGCCCATATGCCCTAGAGTATGGAGCAGAAAGAGCTTAATTCCAAATTACCCATGCCTACCGATAGCCAGATTAATATGAATAAAATACAGTCTCTAAAATGTTTGTATGCAAATGCTAAAAGTCTAAAAAATAAGATGGGAGAGTTAGAATATTATAGCACTAAATGAGACGTTAGATATGATTTGAATCTCAGAGACATGGTGGAAGGAGGACAACCAGTGGGACACTGTGATACCTGGGTACAAACTATATCGTAATGATAGAGCTGATCAAATTGGCGGAGGGGTTGCGCTCTATGTTAGAGAGGGCATTGAGTCACAAAGGATTCAAGTTTTGCAGGAAATAAAATTTTCTGTAGAATCTATATGGATTGAAATTCCATGTAAAAAGGGGAAGGCGATGGCAATGGGGGTGTACTACTGACTGCCTGAATGGATAGCACAGTTACTTACCTGTAACAGGTGATCTCTGGGAACAGCAGGAATTAGTCATCACATATGGGTACGTCGGTACCGACGGAGCCCGCGCGGGAAAGCTCCCCAGCTTTTCAGATTAAAAGCTTTTGGGGCCTCCCACTGTACATGCGCGCTGCCTTCCCGCCTTCCTGACCAGCTCTCGTCAGTTCGAGTTTAAAGCTGAGACAATAGAGAGAGAGGACAGGAAGATAGAGAGATAGAGATACAACTCCTAGGGGAGGTGGGTGGGTTGTGATGACTAATTCCTGCTGTTCCCAGAGATCACCTGTTACAGGTAAGTAACTGTGCTATCTCCAGGAACAAGCAGGAATAAGTCATCACATATGGGGACTCCCTAGCTAAGATGCCTGGGAGATCCCCCTCCAAGGGTAAACCATCTTCGCATGGATCTCAGGCATCCATCCAGGGAAGGTGGGCAGGAGTTGTTTAAGTATGGAACAGGTGTTTGAGGACAGCCTGACCAAACAAGGCATCCCGGCGGGAGTCCTTGTCCAAGCAGTAATGGGCTGTGAAGGTATGAACCGAGGCCCAAGTGGCTGCTCGACAGATCTGATCTATGGACACAGAGTGAAGATGAGCCATAGAAGTGGCCATGGCTCTCACATTGTGAGCTGTGACATGGCCCTCCAGAGAAATGTTCTTACTCTGGTAAGCAAAAGAAATACACTGAGCGATCCAATTGGAAAGTGTACGCTTGGTGACTGGAAGTCCCAAATGAGAAGGATCAAAAGCCACGAAAAGTTGGGAAGACTTTCGATGTGGTTGAGTCCTGTTGAGGTAAAAGGCAGGAGCTCTTTTACAATCCAGAGTATGAAGGTTCCTCTCTGCACTGGATGCATGAGGAGCCGGGAAAAAGACAGGTAGATATACATCTTGATTAAGATGAAAAGGCGAGACCACTTTGGGCATAAAGTGGGGATTCGTCCTAAGGACCACCTTATCATGATGAAACCTAGTATAAGGTGGATGAGCCACTAAAGCCTGCAGTTCACTGATGCGGCGAGCCGAAGTGACTGCAATAAGGAAAACAACCTTCCAGGAAAGAAATTTGAAGGAGGTAGAGTCCAAAGGCTCAAAAGGTGGCTTCATAAGCTGACCTAGAACTAGGTTCAAATCCCATGCTACCGGAGGAGGTCGGATGGGAGGTTTAGTTAGAGTCAGGCCTCTCATGAAACGTGCAACAAGAGGATGAGAGGAGACAGGTTTTCCATTTATAGGTTTTAAGGATGCTGCAATAGCACTCAAATGGACCCTTACTGAATTCGTCTTAAGGCCTGCATTTGAAAGATGCAGGAGATAGTCCAAGAGGGAATTCAAAGGAAGTGCTAGAGGGTCAAGACCCTGCTGAGCACACCAAATGGAAAAACGTTTCCATTTGAAAGCATAAGAACGCCTCGTGGAAGGTTTCCTAGAGGCATGAAGGATATCTGTCACAGGTTGAGAAAGATTAAAGTCTTGAAGACTTAGGCCTTCAGTAACCAAGCTCTGAGATGTAGGGATTTGGGGTTTGGGTGCCACAAAGTCCCCTCCTCCTGAGACAGAAGGTCTGGCGCAGCTCCCAGGTCCAGGGAGGATCCCTGGGAGAGATGCAGAAGTAGAGGGAACCACACCTGGCGTGGCCAGCGGGGAGCTATGAGGATCATAGTCCCGTGATCCCTCTGGAGCTTGAACAGAGTCTTGGATATTAGAGGAATGGGTGGAAAGGCATAGAGGAATTCCTGACCCCAATGCAGGAGGAAGGCATCGTGGGCCTGAGCTCCCTGACGCTGAGTTCTGGAACAGAACCGGGGAAGTTTGGCATTCCACGGACTTGCAAAGAGGTCTATGTCCGGGGTCCCCCATTCCTGAAAGATTCTGCGTATCTGGTCCATATGTAGGGACCATTCGTGTGGAAGCAGAACTCGACTGAGTCTGTCTGCACGAGAGTTTTGAACTCCTGGAAGATACACTGCAAGAAGGTGAATTTGATGCTCTCTGGCGAAGGCCCATAATCTGAGAGCTTCGTTGCAAAGCGACAGAGAGCCTGTCCCTCCTTGTTTGTTTATATAGAACATGGCTACCTGATTGTCTGTCTGAATTAGGACAGTCAGGTTGACAAGGAGGGTATAGAAGACCTTGAGGGCAAGGTAAATTGCTCGCAGTTCCAGGAGGTTGATATGAAGGGTGGCCTCCTGTGGAGACCAAGTGCTCTGAGTGGAGAGGTTCTGAAGATGAGCTCCCCACCCTGTCTGGGAGGCATCTGTTGTGAGGGTTGCTTGGGGCAACAAAGGTTGGAAGGGGGCCCCCAACAACAGATTCTTGGTGGATGTCCACCATTGGAGGGACCAAAATAGACGGCTTGAGGTGAGTATTTGGTCGGAGAGCGCTCCAGATGCTTGAGTCCACTGGGTGGCCAAGGTCCATTGAGCTGCTCTCATATGCAGACGAGCGTAGGGCACCACATGTACCGTGGAGGCCATGTGGCCCAGAAGTCGCAGCATTTCCCGGGCTGTCAAATGACTGCTGGACTGAGCTTGGGAGGCCAAACTCAGCAGGCGTTGGGCCCTGACCTGAGGCAGGTAGGCCCTTGCAGTGATGGTGTCTAACTGGGCCCCTATGAACTCGAGAGACTGAGTAGGGATTAGTTGAGACTTGGGAAGGTTTACTACCAGTCCTAGATACTGCAGAAGACGCCTTGTGCGGTCCAGGGAAATTTGGGCTTGGGACTGAGAGGGAGCTCGGATGAGCCAGTCGTCCAGGTATGGGAATATGAAAATTCCCAGGCCTCTTAGAAAGGCAGCTACGACTGCCATGCATTTGGTGAACACTCTTGGAGCAGAGGCTAGACCGAAGGGGAGTACTCTGTACTGGAAATGTTTTCCCTGAAACAGAAATCGAAGGTATTTTCTGTGGGATGGGTGGATGAGTATGTGTGTATACGCATCCTTTAGGTCTAGAGAACAAAGCCAATCCTGACTCTGAAGGTATGGAAGGAGAATGCCCAGAGAAAGCATTTTGAATTTCTCCTTGAAAAGAAATTTGTTCAATTCTCTCAGATCCAGAATTGGTCTGAAGCCCTCTGTCTTCTTTGGTATTAGAAAATAAGGGGAGTAGAATCCCGTCCCCTGTTGAAGAAGAGGGACCTCCTCTATTGCCCCCTGGGCAAGGAGGGAGGAGACTTCCTGACCCAAGAGGGCCAGGAGAGATGGGGGAGAATTGAACTGCCTCACCATAGTATAAGGAGGAAGGTCGGAAAAATGGAGTTTGTAACCCTCTCTGATGATAGAGAGGGTCCATTGCTCTGATGTAATTTGCTCCCATCTGGGAGCAAAGTGAGCTAACCTTCCGGGTATGGTGAGGGGCTCTGGTTGTTCTAGAGCCAGAAAAGTTAAGTTCTCTAGGGGCAAGTCAAAACCCCTGAGGGGGTGGAGCCTGCTGAGGCGTAGCAGACGCCGCAGGCTTTGACCTTGCCTGTTTAGGTTGCTGACGTTTAGCAGCAAAACGAGGCTGAGAGGATTGTTGGCCAGTATTTGTGGAAAATCTGGACTTCTTGTAATAAGGCCTCTTAAAAGACTTCTTCTTGGCAGGAGTGGAGGTAGACTTAGAAAGTCTATCTAAGGTGGCATTTTCTGCGTCCATTTGAGTGGCCTTAATTTGCCACTCCTCACCAAATAAGTTCTCACCTGTACAGGGCAGATTTCGTAAGCCATCTAGGACCCAAGGTTCTAGATCAGAAGCCTGGAGCCAAGCAAGACGTCGGGCTGCTATAGCAATGCCCGAAGCCCTACCAGCACCCTCAAAGGAATCAAAAGCTGCCCTGTCGGAGAACTTTGAAATATCCAAAAGGTGTTTCACTAAGGAAATGAACTGCTCCCTCTTATCCTCAGGGATAAAGGGGGCAAAATGCCGAACTTTTAGAGCGATTTCACTGAGAAACATGCTCATGTAAAGACTATAGGAATTAATCCTGGCTATAAGCATAGTAGCCTGGAAAATTTTCCTGCCAAAAGAGTCTAGAGTCTTACATTCTCGCCCTGGAGGAGTAGAAGAGTGCCTTTTGGTACTCTTTATCTTCTTCATTGCAGACTTCACCACAATAGAATGGTGAGGCAACTGAGTTTTTTGGAAACCAGGAGAAGGGGGGACACGGTACATGGTGTCCAACCTGCGAGAAGAAGGAGACAATGTTAGAGGAGCCTCCCATAAGTCCATCAAGTGTTCTTGAAGGATTTCATGGATAGGCAGGGTAACTGCCTCTTTAGGAGACTTAGAGTATCCTAAAATATCCAGTTTCTTTGATCTGGGTTCCTTTTCAGAGGATGAAGCAATAGAAAGACCTTTAGTCATTTCTATGATGAAGTCCTGAAAGGACAAATCCTCTGGTGGAGACATTCTCCTTTTAGGAGAAGAAGGCTCCTCAGGAAGATCAAGGGAGAACTCATCAGAATCATCAGAGGAGTTAAAATCCTCTGAGGAAGCAGAGTATCCTCTATGTGCTTCCAACGCACGATACGCATACCGTTCGGTATCGACATCGGGCGTACCGGGTATGGGATCGGTACCGGGCAAAAGCCCGGATCTGGCATGCGGAACCGATCTGCGTTTGGAAGACGATGGCCTCGGTTCCGGTATGGAAGCCATTACCGGAACCGGACCCGGTACCGCTGGCTGCGGTACCGAGGGCGTAGCAGCATTAATAAAAGCCAGAATGGCCTGCTGCATGACTTGGACAGTATTGCCCATAGACGCCACTGCTGCCTGGATGTCGGTACCGGTATGGGCCGGTACCCCAGAGCAGTACAACAGGTGATCTGTCGAGGCCGCGCCATCGATGTCAACCTGTGACCCCATGATTGCTTTGGAGGCCGGAGCCTCCCGCCGGGGTTTTTTGGCCTGGGCAGAATCCTCGAACTCAGAATTGAGAGCCTCTCGATCTTTAGAAAGAGATTTGCTTTTAGAGGATTTGCCCACTGGAGTTTTGGTTACCTGAGATCCATCCGGAGAGGAAGACCTGGATGACTGTGATGCTTCTGAAGGAAACAGCACATGGAACTTGTTGGCCCGGTTCTGCAATCCACGTTTCGACATCTGGGAGCAGGATGGGCAGTCCGGTATGGAATGGTCAGGTCCTAAACATTTAAGACACCATTCATGGGTGTCTGTAAGAGGAATGACAGCACTGCACTTGGTACACTTTTTAAAACCAGGAACTGGCTTCTCCATGAGGAGAATTTGTGTAGGCCTGAAGGCCTAACAAAATACCAAGCTGTGCTGAAGAAAAGAAAAATATATATATATTTTTTTTTTCAAAGAAAGAAAGAGAGACCGGCAGTACCGGTTTCAGAATGGGGAAGGCAGGTACGCGGTCTAAAGAAAACAATAAAATTAACAATTTCTTCAGCGGTGACAGGAACACGACCTGCTGGCTCCGCGGAAAAAAAGAAACTGACGAGAGCTGGTCAGGAAGGCGGGAAGGCAGCGCGCATGTGCAGTGGGAGGCCCCAAAAGCTTTTAATCTGAAAAGCTGGGGAGCTTTCCCGCGCGGGCTCCGTCGGTACCGACGTACCCATATGTGATGACTTATTCCTGCTTGTTCCTGGAGATAATGAAATGCTCAAAGAAATCAGGGACGCTAACAAAAGTTACAGCACAGTAATAATAATGGGTGATTTGAATTACCCTGGTATTGACTGGGTCAGTGTCACTGCAAGACATGCTAGGGAGATAAAGTTCCTAGATGAAATAAATGACTGCTTCTTGGAGCAACTGGCTCATGAACCGACCAGAGGGGAAGCCATTTTGGACCTAGTCCTTAGTGGAAAACCAGATCTGGTTCAAGAGATAAGGGTGTTGGGGCCACTGGGCAATAGTGATCATAGCATGATTGCGTTTGATTTAATAAGTGGAGGAGGGATGGTAAGGAAAGCCACAGTATTACCTTTTAACTTTCGAAAGGGAGACTATGATAAAATAAGGAAAACAGTTAAGAAAAAACTAAAAGGAGCAGTTGCAAAGGTTAAAGACTTACATCGAGCTTGGGTGTTGTTTAAAAATACTGTCTTGGAAGCCCAGACCAGCTGTATTCCACGCTTTAAGAAAAGTGGAAGGAAGGCCAAAAAACTGCCAGCATGGTTTAAAGGTGATGTCAGAGAGGCTGTTGTTGCCAAAAAAGCATCTTTCAGGAAATGGAAAAAAAAGTCAAATGACGAAAACTGGAAAAAGCACAAGCACTGGCAAGTTAAATGCAAGGCAATGATAAGGCAGGCAAAGAGAGAATTTGAGAAGAAACTTGCTGCGGAAGCAAAAATGCTAATAAAGACTTTTTCAAGTACATTCGTAGCAAAAAACCTGTGAGAGAGTTAATTGGACCATTAGATGATAGAGGGGTAAAAGGGGTACTAAGAGGGGACAAAGTCATAGCTGAGAGACTGAATGAATTCTTTGCTTTGGTCTCTACTGAGGAAGATGTAGGGATGTTACCCATGACCGAAGTGGTATTTAAAGGTGATACTGCAGAAGAATTGAAAGAAATATCGATACTTCGGGAAGATGTATTACAACTATTTGATAAACTGAAGAGTAGCAAATCACCTGGACCAGATGGTATACATCCAAGGGTGTTGAAAGAACTGAAATATGACCTGCTATTAGTAATCTGTGAACTATCATTAAAATCATCTGTAATACCTGAAGATTGGAGGATGGCCAACATAACGCCAATTTTTAAAAAGGGTTCCAGGGGTGATCCGGGAAATGACAGGCTGGTGAGCCTGACGTCAGTACCGGGAAAAATGGTAGAAACCATCATAAAGAACAAAATTACTGAACATGTAGATAGTCATGGTTTAATGGGAGACAGCCAACATGGCTTTAAACAAGGAAGATATTGTCTTACTAATCTGTTATATTTTTTTGAAGGTGTGAATAAACAGGTTGACAAAGGTGAGTTGGTTGATATAGTGTATCTGGACTTTCAGAAAGCCTTTGACAAGGTCCCTCATCAGAGACGTTTGGCAAAACTAAAAAGTCATGGGATAGGTGGCAGTGTACTATTGTGGATCGGGAATTGGTTAAAAGATAGAAAGCAGAGGGTAGGGCTAAATGATCAATTTTCCCAATGGAGAAAGGTGAATAGTGGAGTACCCCAGGGATCTGTACTGGGTTTGCTGCTTTTTGACATATTCATAAATGACCTGGAAAAGGGAATAACGAGTGAGGTTATCAAATTTGCAGATGACACAAAACTTTTTAAAGTTGTTAAAACTCATGACGATTGTGGAAAATTGCAAGGGGATCTTGATAAATTGGAAGACTGGGCATCCAATTGGCAGATGAAATTTAATGTGGACAAGTGCAAAGTTATGCACCTAGGAAAAAACATCCCAAACTATGTTTACACGATGCAAGGTTCCACATTAGGAACCACCACCCAGGAAAAAGATTTAGGCGTCATTGTGGATAACATGTTAAAACCCTCCGCCCAGTGTGCAGCGGCAGGCAAGAGAGCAAATAGAATGCTAGGTATCATAAGGAAAGGAATGGAAAATAAAACAAAGGATATTATAATGCCTCTGTATCGTTCTATGGTGCGACCTGTAAACGGGGGCACTGGTCGTGAATGTCCACAGTCTTGGCAAAGGCAAAATAATATTATGACTTTCAAATGATTGTGTGGGATGTAGTTCATTCATACCAGAATCAGCCGTTCACAAAATAATGAGTTGTGTTGCTCGAGTGTAAGCAAAGAAAAACAGATTTTATTCATGGGGTTAATTCTCCCACACAGATTTACTTGGTAACACAAAAGGACACTTGCTTTCAGTATTGTACTCAGGAAAAACAAAACATGTTATAAGGTAACTGAACTTCTTAAGCAATAAATCAATAAAGACCTTGATGGGAAACAGAAAAGGTCTTTTTGATGGTTCCTGCTAATGACATTCTTAGCAGTGCTTCAAAAGGCAAAAACAAAACCCAAAAGTAACAAAAAAACCCTGTTCTTTATCAAGGATAACTTTCTTCTATTCACACACACACACAAAAAAAGAAGTTTCCTTCCAGAGCTCACGTGCACTTGTGCCTGGCTCAATCACCAATAATTAGCCAGCTGCAAACCCCTTTGCTGGTTCACTCTCTCTACGTGGCTCAATCCTACCCTAAAGCTTTCTTGCAGAGACTTTTCTGGGTAGATAAAAGAACAAGTTACAGTTCCTTTTGGTGGTTGTTGTATTAGTGAGAAAGTACTTTAAAACAGCAGCCTAGACAGAGAGCAATCCATGTATTCATTCTGATCATTTGCTATATCTCCTTCTTCCTCAAATATCATGGAATCAATATCATGGTCAGAGGAATTCCTTAATTGATCATTCTCAGGATAATATTTCTTTCCCTGCTGTCTTCCTGGAGAAGAGCTAGGGCATAGATCAAAGTTCATACCTGAGCTTCCTTTGCTGTTAGGCTTCCTCTCCAGGTATCCTGGCCAGTAAGTAGTCCAGCTTTTATGTCCAGCCGTCCAATCAAGATCCCTGGACACTGGGTCTCTCTTCACATACCTTCTTGCACCGGTCTTAGGGCCCCTTCCAAATGCAGCCGTCTCAGTCAAAGGTGCCGTTTGGGAGTTCCTGGCTCTATAACCCCACTCCTCTGGCTTCCTCCAGTCCAATGGAGTATGCTTGCCTCTGGAATCACTCCTAACACACGTACTGCTGTGGGCTCCTTCTTTAGACCTCCAAGATGTCTTTCTCTTCTTCCTTCCACGTTGCTTCTGCTGTTGTAGTCCTCTCTCCTCTTTCTGTCTGCTCTCCTGGTTCTCTCTGTTCTGCCTGTTCTTTCTGTTCTGTCTCTGTGTAGAATATCCTTTACTTTTAACTTGCTTAGAGGGACACTCCACCCTAGCACAGCCCAGGTGTGCTGAATCAAGCCCTGCCCTTGGAGATGAGTGATTGGGGATTACCTCATAGCTCTCCTGATTGAACACACGTTTCCCCACTTCAGCTCTTCTAGAGGCTGTTTGAAACCTGGTGCATTCTGGGACTGGTAGTCTTTTATGAAAACATTCTGTTTTATTATTTCTACCAGCAAAGACAGGTTGCTTGTTCAAAGCCAATTCACCTCTTTTATAGCTCCCTCCTGAACTATGATAAGCTTCCTTATCACAGACCGCATCTTGAATACTGTGTTCAATTCTGGTCGCCGTATCTTAAAAAGGATATAGCATTATTAGAAAAGATACAGAGAAGAGCCACCAAAATGGTAAAGGGGATGGAAGGATACCCTATGAAGAGAGGCTACAAAGGTTAGGGCTCTTTAACCTGGAAAAGAGATGGCTGAGGGGAGATATGATAGAGGTCTATAAATTAATGAACGGAGTGGAACGGGTAAACTTAGATATATTGTTTACGTCATCACAATACAAGAAAGACTAGGGGACATGCAATGAAGCTACAGGGTAAACTATTTAAGTTTAACAAGAGAAAATATTTTTTCACTGAACATGTAATCCAACTCTGGAATTTGTTACCGGAGGATGTAGTAAAAGCTGTTAGTGTAGCTGGATTTAAAAAAGGTTTGGACAAGTTCCTGGCGGAAAGGTCCATAAACCATTATTAAAAGGGACCCGGGATATCACTGCTTGACCCAAAACAAGCATTGAGGAACCTGTGTCTTTTGGGGAGACTACTAGGTACTTATGACCTAGATTGGCCACTGCTGGAAACATGATACTGGGCTTGATGGACCTTGGTCTGACCCAGTATGGCATATTTTATGTTCTTATGGTAGTGAGTAAATAATTGGAAATGCTGCTGAAAGAGAAAATAGTGAGGTTTCTGGAGTCCAGTGGATTACAGTATCCGAGGCAGCATGGATTCACCAGAGGCAGGTCTTGTCAGACAAATCTGATTGATTTCTTTGATTGGGTGACCAGGGAGTTGGACTGAGAGAGAGCCCTAGATGTGGTGTATTTAGATTTCAGTAAAGCCTTTGACACCGTTCCTCACAGGTGACTTATAAACAAACTAAGCACTCTAGGGATGGACCCTAAAGTTACTGCTTGGGTTAGAAATTGGTTGAGTGGGAGGTGACAAACGGTACAGGTAAATGGAGTTCACTCTGAGGAGAAGGAAGTTACCAGTGGTGTGCCGCAGGGATCTGTCTTTGGTCCGATTCTTTTTAACATCTTTGTTAGTGATATAGCGGAAGGGCTGTCGGGTAAGGTTTGCCTCTTTGTGGATCATACCAAAATCCGCAATAGAGTAGACACCCAGGAAGGTCTAGATAACATGAGGAGGGATCTAGCTAAGCTTGAAGAATGGTCTAGAATTTGGCAGCTGGGATTTAATGTTAAAAAAAGTAAGGTCATGCATTTGGGCTGCAGCAATCCAAGGGAGCAATACAGTATAGGAGGTGAAGTACTTTTGTCCACTAAAGAAGAGCGGGACCTAGGCGTGGTTGTGTCTGATGATCTTAAAGTAGCTAAACAGGTAGAAAAGGCGACGGCAAAAGCTAGAAGGATGCTTAGGTGCATATGGAGAGGAATGGCTAGCAGAAAAAAGGAGGTGATAATGCCTCTGTATAAGTCTTTGATGCGACCTCATTTGGAGTATGGTGTGCAATTCTGGAGACCGCACCTTCAAAAGGATGTGAACAGGATGGAGTCGGTGTAGAGGGTGGCTACTAAAATGATTAATGGGCTTCATTATAAAGCATATGAGGACAGACTTAAGGATCTTAATATGTACACCTTAGAGGAAAGGCGGGATAGAGGTGATATGACTGAGATGTTTAAATACCTCTGTGGCATAAATGTTCAGGGAGAGAGCCTCTTTCAATTGAAAGCAAGTTCTGCTATGAGGGGACATGGGATGAGGGTGAAGGGAGATAGATTCAGGAGTGATATGCGGAAATATTTCTTTACAGAAAGAGTAGTGGATCCGTGGAATAGTCTCCCAGTGGAGGTGGTAGAGATGAGGACAGTAACTGAATTCAAAAAAGCATGGGACCAACACAGAGGATCTCTAAAGGTAAAAAGTGGACTGTTGTAGTTGTTGTTATGGAAGGACAGACTAGATAGGTCATGTGGTCTTTTTCTGTCATCATGTTTCTATGTTTCATACTAGTTTCACCCTATGGGCTGACTCATTGACACAACGCTACCAGCTAATACTGCCCTCCACAGTGTAGAGAATTTTGTTTTTCATTCTTTGTACCTGCATTGGAAAAATCCCCCGGCTAACTTCTCCTTAATAAAATCTTATGCTATCCATGCCCACTGTAGGGAGAGTTTGTAACATTACGCCTATTTGAAATGTCAAAATAGCACCTAAATTATAAAGGCAAAAGAACCTTCAACACTCTGAAGTATCCCCAACATGCCTAGATTTACACCTGCTCCAAAGTTGTAAATGTGCATGTATGGATTGTGATAAGGAAGCTTATCATAGCTCAGGAAGGAGCTATAGAAAAGGTGAAGTGACTCTGAACAAGCAACCTGTCAGTTCTGGTAGAAATAAGAAAACAGAATTTTCCCATAAAAGACTACCAGTCCCAGAATGCACCAGGTTTCCAACAGCCATTAGAGGAGCTGAAGTGGGGAAACGTGTGTTCAATCAGGAGGGCTATGAGGTAATCCCTAAGCACTCATCTCAAAGGGCAGGGCCTGATTCAGCACAGCTGCACTGTATTAGGGGGGAGCACTCATCTAGGCAGAATAAAGGTAGAGTTTATTCTACAGAGAATCAGCTTGAGCTTGATCATCTTCATCATCAGGAGGATCATCAGAAGCAGAAGCCAAACCGGACGGACAGAGAGGGAAAGAAACCCTTTGGAAGAAAGAGGAGAAAAGCCTTTGAGAGGTCTAGAAGAGTCCAGAGCAGTACGTATACTGGGAGGCATTCCAAGGGCCAGCATACTGTCACCACCAGGGGGCAGTGTGCTGCTGATGGTGAAGAAATAGTTGTGCAAACTCGAATGGTAAAGCAAAATGTGGATTTATTCCCCTCCCGGGGTGGATTAATAAACAAGTGAACAGAACACAAGCAGAAACAAAAGTATTCCAATCTTTTGGCAAAAACACAAAGGACATACAGCAATAACTTCTTGCTTCAAGGTAGGAACTTAAACTGTAGCATACATGCTTTGGCTCTGTCTAGCGCAGAGATATTCTTTCAGATGAGACTAATGTACAGTCCATTAGGTCAGATATAGATGAGGATTCACTGAGAGAGTCCACTAACATGGGTTCCTCCTCACGTTCCAAACCCTCTTGGCTGAAATATGCTTGGACATTTCCCTTTGGCAAGCCCTCACGGTAAGTTTCTCTGTTGCTATCTTCTGTTTGGGATAGAGGAACTCTCTGTCCCCTCTTGCTAACAGACTTTAGCTTGTAAGGCTTCTTTTGGGGTTTAAAGCTTACTGCCAGCTCCTCTTCTGACATATACACGTCTTCTGGCCAGTCTCTAAGCTTTTCTGACGGCTGTGAATGCTCACTATTCAAGTAGTTAGGTTGGGAGTAGCTGCCCTGCCCCCACCTCTGGCTTCCTGTGTAAGGTTGCTCTGCATTCACTCTACAAACACTTTTATTCCTTTTAACTTTCAATGGCTCACATTCATTCCCCAAGTCCCAGCTTCTTGTTACATACTTTTTAGCTACTGGCTTGCAGTTCCTCTGGTTAGGACGTAGGTTCCATGCTGCCGTGTCTCTGCAATCAGCAGGAGCTGCCCAGCTGGCCTCGGCTCTAGCAAGCTGCTTCCTCCTAGTGGATTCTGGGTATCTCTGAGGTTGAACGCTTCCTGGTTCAGACTCTGAGTCACTTCCTATACTGAAGTGAGAGATTCTTCCTGGTTCCTCTCTGGTAACTGCTGTAGGTAAGACAGGCTGTCTTCTCTTCCTACAGTGCTCACCTTGTCCCAGGTTTCTCCCTCTCAGGGTTTGTTCCAAATCTGAGCTCTCTGACAATTCCTCTCCTCCTGACAACTCTTTGGAGGTGTCGTCCTTGTAATGCTTCCCCCTTGTGTTCCCTGCACTATCCTTATAAGGGCTGTGCATACTCCTCTCTACCAGGTGTGTGCTATTGGGAATTAGGGCGTTTCTTCTTACTACACGTTTCTCCAGACCTCGTGGCTGCCTTTGTTGTCGTTGCCACTGACAACAACTATCCACCTGGTCTGTTCTCCTGTCAGTTTTTGCACTGACATGCTGCATGTTTTGTATTTTAACAGTGGAAATTGGGGCTTCTTCATCACAATACACCATTGGACTGGGGAAAGCCAGAGGAATGGTGCTGCAGAGCTAGGAATCTCCAGACGGTACCTGTGAGGGAGACGGCTGCACGTGGAAGGGACCCTAAGACCCGTGCCAGAAGGTATGTGAAGAGAAGTCCAGTGTCCAGGGATCTGGATTGGAAGGCTGGACATAAGAACTGGACTACATACTGGCCAGGCTATATAGAGAGGAACTCTAACAGCAATGGAAGCTCAGGTATGAACACTGATCTATGCCCTAGCTATAACCTTGAAAGACAGCAGGGAAACAAGTATTCTCCTGAAAGTGCTCCATTGGGAGATTCATCTGTGCCAATCCATGATATTGAATCCATGCTTGTTGAAGAAGGGGGAATGATAGCAGATGAAGAATCTGTTTACATGGACTGCTCTCTGTCTAAACTCCTTTGGTGATTTTCTGTTATAAAATACAACAACCATCACAAAGAAATACAAACTTGTTTTTTAATATACTCAGAAAAGCTCCTGAGTAAGATTTTTAGCCACGCAGTAGAAAGCAAGCCAGCTAAGGGGTTTCAGCTGGATAACTGCTAGCAATTGATCCTTACCTAATTGCTTGTGAGCTATGAGAGAATCACTTCTGAATCTATGTGGGAAGATATAAGAAGTTAACCTGAAAAGAACAGTTTTTTTCTTTCTTTGTGGATCTTGTTTATTGTTTGATACAGTGCTAAGAGAATATTAGCTAAAGCCTACAGAAAAGACCAGTTTGTTACCAACCAGGTCTTATTTCTTTTGCTTTGATTGCCTGATAAGTTAAAATGTTGTTTTCCTGATTTTGTTTTTTCAAGTTTAACACTGAAAGCAAGTAACCTGATTTATGTGCTACCAAGCATATCTGTGTTGGGAGAAATAACCCCATAAATAAATATCTTATTGGCTTTACCCAAAAGCACAACTAATTATTGTGAGCAGCTGTGTCTGGTGTGAATGAACTGCATTGCCCACAATCCCTTGCAAATCATATAGATATATGCACTTGCCAAGACTGTGAAGATTCTCACCCAGGCAGCCGTCTGACAGGATATGCATATCTTATAAAATACAAGAATATATCTTGACTCTGCCTCAACCACTCCCCCAGGAATGCTACAAACAGCATGTGCATATTCGGTCACGCAATCTTGTATTAGCTATATGCTGAGGATAGGGTAAATTGAGAATTGTCTGAAGAAAACATCTAGAAGGAACTAAGATCAGTCTCGATGGTACACACAGAGGTTCATTCTCTTCTAGAAGCAAATCTGGGCAAATTAAGTATGGTCTTTATATCTATGTAGACTGACACTGTGATGGCTTAAGGAAGTTATATATCACACAATATAATGCTTATCAGACCCCAGCACTGCTTAGGTCTTAGCTTAAAGGATACAGTCAGATCATAGCGAAGGGACAGCAGCTCTCCTCCCTGGTCTTCCAGATTGTAGATAAGTTTGTATTCTTCTCCATATTTCCCTGTAAGTGTCTCCTATAGAATACCAAAGAAAAAAACAAGATAAGTATTTGGTGAAACTAGAAGAACTAGAAATCATACCAACTGTACCACGATACTGATTCTTAACATTAAAGAAGTTCATCTTAGGTCCATCAGACTCACAATTGTTTCCGGGATTCTGGATAACTTATACATGCAAATAAACGCAATTATCTTAAATTAGCTTAATTTTACATGAGCATTTATTATGGACATTCTAAAAACGAGAAGTATTTTTAGTTTGCAAGGACCACAGTTGACCATTCCTACTTAAAATTACAATCTACGATTCTAGTTTTACTAATGCTAAGACGTCCTTGCCTAGCACTTGATAAGCCAGCACCTCGTCATACTATTTATTTTAGTGTAAATCATTTTTATTTGCCTTCACAGTCAAATACACTATTTGCCCTGTATTAACATTCATATAACAAATCCTCAAGTATACTATTTATTTTATTTAGCTCACATTTTTCTACTAGTAGTTCAAGGCAAGTTACCTACTATATCTGAATATATTTCCCTGTCTTCAGAGTGCTTATGATCTAAGATTGTACCTGAGGCAATGGAGGGTTATGTGACTTGCCAAAGCACAACGAGCATAAGTGGGATTTGAACCTTAACTCGCTGATTTCCAATCATTGCTCTAATCACTATGCTACTTCTAGGATCCAGTTTTCCATAAACACCAGTAGTCTCCTCACCTTCAATTCAAAGACAGGGGTGTCTATGGTCTGTGCACCATGACGCTTGAAACAATTCACAATGGTCCTGAAGACTCTCTCACGAATTGCCATCTGTCTGGGATGGAAATCCCTGCTGCCCTGTCACCAAAAGAAAAACAAAGGGGAAAGTTTTACATTGAGAGAAGAAAGGAATATAAGAATCATGAAAACCAATTCTAGCAGATCTTGCTGTGGCATTTACCATAAGGGCTTCCTGTTAGCTTAAGTGTTTAGTTCCATACTCAGAAGAATGTCACAGCTTGTTCAGAACAGCAAAGCATGATTCCCCAAGTGTGCTAATAGTGGCACTCAAATACAAAGCAAGATGAAATTTTACTTACCAGATAATTTCCTTGCTTGGAGTCCTGATAAATCAGTCCAGAAAAGTGGGTAGTGCCCCCCTGCCAGCAGATGAATACAGAAAAAGAGTGGAAACTTCCAATGACATCATCACTAGTAACAGCCGTGGTGCAGCTAAGGGCACTCTCCAGTATTTACGTAACCAAGCATGTGTTACCAACTAATGAACTGAGAGCAACCCCAGGACAACTACACAATCTCAAAAGGAACCACAGAAAAGAAAAGAGAAGAGCCCAAAAGGCAGGGCTAAGAACCTAACAAGGATTCTGTGAATACAGCCAGGAATTCTGCAACATCTCCTAATGCAGAGGCAGCAGCCGGGTCTCCGGGGTGGGTCCTGGAATGGTCTAGCAGGACTCCAGGAAAGGAAATTATCTGGTAAGTAAAATTTCACCCGAAGACGCAGCTGCTCTGCATCTGCTCTGGCATGGACATCCAAGTGATAATGCTCGACAAAAGTCAAGAGTGATGACCACATTACTGCCCAGTAAATGTCAATTGGCAAGATGAGGTTTGCCTCTACCTGGGCACAGTCATCTTCATGGGCAGAGTGAGCTCTCGGTCCTGTAGGCATAGGCTTGTTCTTCAAAAGAGGTAAGTGGAGGCCACCACCTCCCTGATCCAAGTTAGAACTGGAGGCTGCCTCCCTTTTATGTATCCCAGCAAACAAAATGAACAGTCTTTATGACCTATGGAAATGGTTAGTCACTTTCAAGTAACAGAGAAGCACCCTCTGCAAGTCAACCAGGCATAGATCCCTATCTCGCTCACTGCACTCATCAGTAGAAAAGGATGGCAGGAAAACCACTTGGTTGACATGATAGGATGAGATCACCTGGAGCAAGGAAGGAAGGAATCAGGCTGAGCAAGACTTCGGCTGAAAAAGTCAGGTAAGGGTCTCGACATGAGAGGACCTGCAACTCTGAGATGCAGTGAGCCTGAAAGGATTACTTCATCAAGGCCTGAAGCACCAGGCTAAAATCCATTAGTGGGAACACTGGTCACACAGGACAATGCAAGTGTTGCATGCTACGGAGAAAGCGGGACGAAGGATAAGAGTCCACCAAATATCCCATCACTGGTCTTCAGAAACAAGCCACTGTCACAACCTTAACTTTCACGAAACTCAGGGCGAGGACTTTGTCAAAACCATCTTGGAGAAATGCCAAAAGTGCAACTCCGCCCGCCAAGGCAAGAGACCTTGCTGACAACACCACACCTCAAAGAGACAACAGACCAGAACATAACCTAAAGTGAAGCCACGCCTCGCTTTCAAGAGGGTACAAATTACTACAGACGAATAATCCTTCTGCTTTAGGCATCACTTCTTAAGGACCAAACCAGTGAGAAGGGAACTGGGTCGTCCATCAGGATGAGCCCCTTGACACAGAAGACCCCTTCTCTGCTTGAAGGGAAGCAGCTGGCCTGACAGAAGCCTCACCAGGTCAACATCCCAGAGTCTCCATGGCCAAAATGAGCCACTAGAATTACCAACCCCGGATAATTCTCTATCTTGCGAATCACATGCCCAATCAGAGGCCACGGAGGAAAGACATACAGAAGGGGCTTCCACAACCTCGGTTGCAACAGGGCAACCTCCCTTGAGCAAACCTTCTTCTGATGGCTGAAGAAACATCTGGGACTTGCAACTGATCTGTGTCACCACCAGACCCATAAACGGACCCCCACCAGCGGTCTAGAATGTGCTGAAATGCCGACAGCGCAAGCTCACATTCTCCAGGATTGCGCGTGTGCTATCTGAGATTTCACCTCAATGTTGTTGATGCCTGCAATGTTTTGTGCTGAGACTGCTTGCAAGTGGCATTTCGCCTAGGGAAAAAAGAGCCTCATCTCGAGAGCTGCTCCCACACTATTGGTTTCCCCCTGTCTGCCGACATATGCCACTGCTGTGGTATTGTTTGAGAAGACCTGGACTGCGTGGTACCAAACCAGGTGGTGAAACTGCAACAGGACCAGCTCAATAGCCCCTGCCTCGAGGCTGTTGATTGGCCAGCACCCCTAAATCATCCATCCCATGCACGACAAACCAACACTGGATATCATGAGCAACCATTGCGTATTCTCTAATGACATGCTCTTCATCAACCACCAGAAAAAGACTGCAGCAACAATGGATGCAGAGGAAAGCAGACATTGTAATCCTGCATGACAGGAGACCACCGTGACAACAGCACTCTTTGGAGTTGATGCATGTGGGTCCACGCCCAGGGGGTCAGCTCTATTATGGCTTCTACATGCTTAGGAGATGCAGAGTCCCAGGCCCCGGGAAATGTTTGGAGCTGGAATGCCACTAACTGGGTCAGGAGCTCGGTCTACCTCTCATCGGTCAGGAAGAGCCTGGTGACCATTGCCGGCTGCTCTCATGACTGTCCCCCAGGGTTGAGAGTGCAAGGCTTACATATTTATGTCCATGTAGCATGCACAGTTTCCCAAACATGTTGCAGTGCTCGTGGTCCAGCATGTACACGGGCATCATCATGACAGAGCTGCAAGGCAGGCTGGCACTGCCACAAGGGAAGCCCCCCAGCCAGAACCCACAAAGGAAGGGCATGCTGGCACTGCTACTGCTTCTCACTACCTTTCCTCTCTCCTCTCTCCCCTCCTTGTGAACTCTGCTCTTCTACTGGCCTGCTTCTCTCTATGCCCCTTTCTTCCTCTGCCACCTCCAGACTTCATTCCTTTCACTTTGTTGCTCCGTACGCTTGCAATAAACTACTTGAGTCTGTACATCAGGCTCCATCTCTACCCCTTTTCAAATCCATGCTAAAGACTCACTTCTGAGGCTGCTTTTGGATCATGATCCTTTGCTTTCCTTATTTGTACCCTTGTTCTCAGCTATTGTATTCTCTGTCTTGATTAGACTGTAAGCTCTGACGAGCAGGGACCACCTTTTATACGCGTCTGTACAGTGCTGCGTATGCCTTATAGCGCTATATAAATGATGAATGGTAGTAGTAGTAACAAAACTGATCTCTCCCTCTCAGCACTCTCAGGATGCACAGGAAAGCAGGAGGAAAACCCTGGCCTCAGTCAGTAACCTCAAGCCCCATGGCTGCTCCTTTTGACAGATGCGGTACAGAGCAGCAACAGACCAAAACCCACTACCGGAGAATCAAATTGCTCCCATTCCCCATTATGGCACCATAGAATGCACTACAGCCAGGCAGATGAGTACAGAACTTACCAAGCCACTTCTCTTGCTGTTTTTTTTTTTAATTTTATTTTTTTAATGCAAAAGCCAGGGGTGGGGGAGGGAAGGGAAGAAAAGAGATAGAGTTAGATAGTGTAGAGAGGCTGTGAATGGAAATCCAGGGCAGCCCTCTAAACACCTTAGGCCAAGGCTCAACCAGTCAGGAACAGAGGGGGAACCAGGCACTCTCCGCCCCCTCCCCAAGCAAGAACTTGGAGAGATATTCACAAATACACCCTGGAGACATCTATTAAGTGGGCTCTTCTGGGAAGGCACCCCCAAAGGATGGCTGCCCAGGACCCTCACAGCACCACTCCATCAAATATCATCTGCTGGAGACAAAAATACTGCAGGGTGCCCTCTAACTGCATCAGCCCTAGTGCCAGTGATGTCACTGAAGTTTCCATTCTCTCTGTCTTTATCATCTGCTGGCAAAAGCACTACTCACTGGTCTGGACTGATCTAGCAGAGATGATATGGAATTATATATCTTTACAGCAGTAAATGCTACAGATTTATAAATGCAAAGCTTTGCCTGCTTCATAAATATAATCTAAAAACAGTTACCAATAGGGGCATTAATACAATGCTCACTGCACCGCACATCTTGTCAGCTACAGCTGATTGATGTCGCTCTGTAGATCAACAATTGCCCTATGAGTTCTCTTTAAAACTGCTGCTGCTGCGAATACGTTTGAGCAGTGTACAGAAAAAGAATTAAATTTAAGACCTAAACTCCTGTTACATTAGACATTAATAACCTATTTATTAACAGATGCACAGTATAAAAAAAATACATGCCTACATTTTACTTCTAAACAGTATGTTTATTTATTTATTTATTTAACATCTTTTATATACCGCTCTATTTATAATCAGCGCGGTTTACATAGAACAAGAAAACATCAGATAAGGTACATGTTATCTGTTTTTTACATAGAACAAGGAACAAAAACTTGGATAACCGGGGAAATTATTTACAATGAATACAACACATTGGCTATTTACATATGAACGGAATAAAGCCATACTTACAAGGCTCTGCCAGGAAATTTGGAAGACAAATTCATGGCCAACTGACATGGTATATAAACAGATCTTTTCCAAACTGAAGAAAGGTGACCCAACTGACTGTGGAAATTCTCGCACAATTGCTCTGATCCCACATGCCAGCAAGATTCTACTCAAGATCATTCAGCAGAGACTACAACCATACCTGGAACGAGAACTGCTTGATGTGCAAGCAGGATTGAGAAAAGGGCGAGGAACGAGAGACATTATCCTAGATACGAGATAAATCCTTGAAAAGACAAAAGAATACCAAAAGGATATCCATATATGTTTTATTGACCACAGCAAGGCTTTAGACTGTCTAAACCATGAGAAACTCTGGATCACATTAAGAAGCATGGATATACCAGAACACCTGATCGTTCTCTTGCACAACCTTTACGTTGATCAAGAAGCAACAGTTCGAACGAAACTAGGAGAAACAGAATGGTTTAAAATCAGCAAAGGTGTACGACAAGGCTGCATACTTTCCCCCCTACCTCTTTAATTTATATGCAGAACAAATCAGAGAAACAGGACTGAATGAAGCAACAGAGGTGTGAAGACTGGTGGAAGAGTCATCAATAACCTTCACTATGCTAATGATTCCACATTACCGGCTGAAAGTCAAGACGATTTGAAACATTTGCTTCTCAAGATCAAGGAGTCTTAAAATGGGTCTGCACCTTAACGTTAAGACGACAAAGATCCTGAAAACTGGCAAAATTAATAAGTTCATCATTGAAGGAGAAGAAATTGAAATAGTGGACAACTTTAACCCACTTGGATCAACAATCAATAAAGAAGCAACAAGCAGTCAAGAAATCCGACAACGCATTGCTCTTGGCAGAATGGCTATGAAGGACCAAGACAAGATTCTCAATAGCAGAGATGTCTCTCTCCATACAAAGATTTGACTTGTTGAAGACATGGCATTTTCAATAATGTCATATGGATGCAAATGTTGAACAGGGAAAAAGATAGACAGGAAGAAAATTGATGCCTTTGAATTATGGTGCTGGCGACGAATACTGTGTATACCATGGACTGCCCGAAGAACAAACCAGTCAGTACTAGAGGAGATCAAACCTAAACTTTCTTTTAGAAACTCAGATGACAAGACTTTGACTTTCATATTTTGGACACATCATGCGAAGAGAGATATCATTAGAGAAAGACATCATGCTTGGCAAGGTAGAAGGTCAATGCAAAAGAGGAAGGACAACAATGTTTGGATCGATACAATAAAGAGAAATTAGACTTACCTGCGAATTGTTGTTCCTTGGGGAACTCCAGTCCAGTCCCGCACCTCTGGGTAGTGTACCTCTTCCAGCAGCTTGGAGGCTGAGCCTGTCATCTTTTTGATGACACTAGTGTACATATGCAGCTGGCACCGCCCACCAGCCCCAGTACCTATTGACAAAACAGACTCAGAGGAGCAACAAATAAGTAGTTAAACATGCAACAAACACTTCTACGTCTAAATAAACTAGTACCCCCTTCATCCCCTGGGAAGGATACTCCATCCCCCACTCCAGGATGAAGAGGCCTACCTGTTGAGCGCCTGAGCAACTCCAACCAGCAGGAAGCGAGCAACCGGCAGCTCTTCTGGTCTGCCCCTCCCCCAAACACTGATTACACACCCCTCCCCGGCTCCTCCTGGCCACTTCCTCCACCAAGGGAACCAGCTTCAGGACCGGGGTGTGCACAAATCACCACAAGAAGCACTCAGGGAGGGTTCCGGGACTGGACTGGAGTTCCTCAAGGAACAACAATTAGCAGGTAAGTCTAATTTCTCCAGTCCAGTCCCGGAACTAACGGAAGGGACCCGCACAACCAGCCTGAAACACTGTCGATCCGAAACGAGCATCCCCCGCCGCCTGGACATCCAGGCGAAAATGTTCAGAGAAGTATGCCACCCTACAGATCTCCACCGGCGGAACTAAAGTATACTCTGCCCATGAGGCTGCCTGAGCCCTCATGGAATGCGTTTGCAACCCCGCCGGCACTGTTCTACCCTTCAAGATGTAAGAAGACGTGATTGCCTCACTGATCCATCTGGAAATGGAGGCTTAGCTGCCGCCTCACTTTTGCGCGACCTGCCAAACAGAACCAACAGACGGTCCGATCTCCGAAAGGACAATGCCCTTTTTTACATATCTTCGCAGGACTCTCTTACCATCCATGTGGTACATCTGTGGAGTGGCACGGCCCATACCCGCTCTCGCCCACATCCGCGCTCGCCAAAGCCAGTAAGGAAACGGCCTGATCTACATGAAATGCTGACACCACCTTGGCAAAAATGAAGGTACTGGGCGCCGGACCACTTTCTCCTTGGAGAAGGAAAGGAATGGCTCCTGGCATGACAGAGTCCGAAGCTCCGAAATCCTGTGTGCCGAGCAACTCGCCACCAGGAATACCATTTTCAGAGCCAAATCCTGCAGGAAAGCGCGACTCAATGGCTCAACGAGTTCCCCAGACAGCACCAGATTGAGATTCCAAGGTGGTACCACTGCCCTCTTTGGCAGAGGGAGGTGGGTCACCACCCCTAGAAAGCTCAGCACGTCTGGGTGTGTACCCAATGGCACCCCGTGGACTTTCCCATGATAACTGGAAAATTGCCGCCAGTTGCATCCTCAAGGAACTGGCAGCTAGACCCTTATCAAAACCGGATTGCAAGAACGTCAAGATGTCCGGGACGGAGGCAGTGGAAGGGTGCGGCTGCCTCTTTCTGTACCATGATTCAAAGATGCGTCCTACGCAGATGCACGACAGGTTCGTAGACCACCTCTGGGCCTGTAGCAAAGTCGCTATCCCTGAGCCTGATTATCCTCTCTTCTTCAACCTCGCCCTTTCACGAGCCAAATTGATCCACCTGGGGTATGCAAAATGGTTCATGCATCAAAAGGTCCTTCCGAACTGGAAGCCACCACAGTCAATCTGCCAGTATCCGAATCAGGTCAGCATACCACGGGGCACCTTGGCCAATCTGGAGCCACCAGAATCACAAATCCCCGGTGCGCCTCTAGCCATTGCACTAACTGGCCTATGGGTCCACGGGGAAAAACAGAGAAGACCCTCTTCAAGCTACTGCTGAATTAAAGCATCCAGGCCCTTGGACTTCTTCTCTTCTTCTACTGAAAAATCGGCAGGCCTTGGCCGACTCGAACATCGCCATTAGGTCCATGACCAGTGTGCCCCATCAGTGGACCACCTGCTTGAACACCTCCTGATTGAGCTGCCACTCTCTGGGGTCCATGCGCACTCAGCTGAGTTAGTCTGCCATCACGCTGTCAACTCCTGCTACGTGCGCTGCTGATAACACTGGTCAACACTGAAATCGTTATTGACTTTAAAAGGCCCTAATCTGTAGTATCTTGGTGAGCTGAACACGAATATAACATTAAAAATTTTTTATTGGCTCTTGTTTTGAAGATATTGCATGTAGTTAATTTTTGACATTTCACCGTGTAAATTTATCCAGTAGGACATCAACAACATCCCAAATAAGCCTTGAATGATGTAATATTGCATCACATTGCATAATACCAGCATGCACACATCATCCAGAGTTGACTGCATCATTTACTGATGCAATGCAGTAGTACTGCCAGACGGCTGCTGAAGCCATCTGACATCAGCAGTGTACTATACGCAGTCGGAAAGGAAAGTAATCTGGTATTCTGTTCCGATATTGAAAGCCTCATGAATGCCTTAAAAATCACTCATGACCCACAAGACTGGAGACTATTTATAGACTCATTGAAACTGAGTCTGAAGGCTGTGCTTTTGAACAATGGAAACTGTCTTCCATCTATTCCAGTAGCACATGCCGTCCACATGAAAGAGACATACGATAATGGAAGTCAGTAGATGCTTTAAGTTAACTATAACAAGTACAGCTGGCACATCTGTGGTGACTTGAAGGTAGTTGCCCTTTTAATGGAACTGCAGCAGAGATATATAAAATACATGTGTTTTTTATGTGAGTGGGATAGCCGAGCAAGGGATTGGCACTACTTGCGGGAGGAATGGAATCGCAGACAAAATGTTAACAGTTGGAGAGAAGAATATCTAGCACCCAGCTCTGGTTGAGGCTCACAAAATCCTGCTACCACCCCTTCACATCAAACTAGGTTTGATGAAAAACTTTGTGAAAGCCATGGACCACACTTCGCCAGCTTTCCAATACCTGCATGAAATATTCCCTCAACTCAGCGAAGCAAAGATTAAAGAGGTAGTTTTTGTGGGTCCTCAGATTTGAGAGCTCTTCAAAGATGACCGGTTCAACAACTTGCTGCAGGGTGATGCACAACAAGCATGGAATGCTTTTCGCCTAGTGTCAACAAACTTTCTCGGGAATATTAGAGCAGAAAACTACAAGGAACTAGTAGAAGACATGCTGTTGCAGTATCAGAAACTTGGCTGCAATATGTCTCTAAAGATCCATTTCCTTGATTCCCATCTCAATTTCTTTCCTGACAACTGTGGTATGGTTAGTGATGAACAGGGCGAATGTTTTCACCAGGATATCACAACGATGGAGCAAAGATACCAGGGAAAATGGTCCACTACAATGCTGGCTGACTACTACTGGACACTCCCCAGAGAAGCTCCCGAACAGCTGTACAAGAGACAGGCAAAAAAATCTAAGAAGTAGTCTATGACTTGGTCTTTTACAGGTATTAACCGAAGGCCTATTATATATTTACTATTGACATGCATTTCGTGATGTAAACATTAATTCTTGTAGATTACAAAATAACTAGAGCCAACTTTTCAATTTCACTGTCATATTCGTGTTCAGCATATAAAAATTGATAAGAAATGACTATTTTTATTTCAGTAACATGACTTTTGTAAAACTTTGTTGACCTAATGCCTGGAGACGAATCGCTGCCCATCTGAACAGACCTTCGGCCTCCTCCTCCAGGGCTGCACTGCCCATGCCTCCTTGCCGGTCGATGTAAGCCACCGTGGTCACATTGTCTGAGAGGACTTGGACCACCTTCCCCTGCAACCATGGCTCGAAACTTTCTAGTGCCAAAGTCACCGCTCGCATCTCGAGCCTGTTGATCGACCTCAGGGCCTCCTGCAGACTCTTGTCCCTGAACAAAGCGTCCTTCGCAATGGGCTTTCCAACCTGACAGGCTGGTCATCCGAGGAACCCACATCAGAGACTCCTTCCACATGTAGCCACCAACTGAGGGCTCCTCCTGGCGCTCTGTGGGCTGGGGAGTACTTGGGACAGGGGTTGACTCTGTTGGGACCATCGACGGAGCAGAGCCCTCTACAGCAATTGCATATGCGCCCTTACCCATGGGACTAGCTCAAGAGTGGCCACCATGGTCCCCAGAACCTGCAGATAATGCCACGTTGATGGTCTTGCTCTCTTCAGGACCTGCCGTATCAACTGTCGTAGCTCCTGTGCCCGGCGAACCGGCAGGAAATTCCTGCCCAAGCAGGTATCAAAGCACGCTCTCAAATACTCTAGCTCCTGGGCGGGCCGTAACTGGCTCTTAGTCCAACACTCAGGCTCGAGCCCACGTCATGGGGAACAGAACCAGTACAAAGACGTGGAATACTCAGAAAGGTAAAACAAGTTTTATTGAAAAAACATATGCCACAGAGTATCTTTTTGTTCATTAAAATCACTGAACACAAGTAATGCCATTCCATTTCTCCAGCAAGAATAGGAAACGCTGAACATAAGAACATAAGATATGCCATACTGGGTCAGTCCAAGGTCCATCAAGCCCAGTATTCTGTTTCCAACAGTGGCCAATCTAGGTCATATGTACCTAGCAGTTTCCCCAAGAGACACAAGTTCCACAATGCTTGTACTGGGTCAAGCATTGATATCTTCGGTCACTTCTTAATAATGGTTTATGGACCTTTCCTCCAGGAACTTGTCCAAACCTTTTTTAAACCCAGCTACACTAACAGCCTTTACTACATCCTCCGGTAACAAATTCCAGAGTTTGATTACACGTTGAGTGAAAAAATATTTTCTTTTATTAGTCTTAAATAGTTTACCCTGTAGCTTCATTGCATGTCCCCTAGTCTTTCTATATTCTGATAAGGTAAACAATCGATCTACGTTTACCGGTTCCACTCCGTTCATTAATTTATAGACTTCTATCATATCTCCCCTCAGCCGTCTCTTTTCCAGGTTAAAGAGCCCTAACCTTTTTAGCCTTTCTTCATAGGAGTATCCTTCCATCCCCTTTACCATTTTGGTGGCTCTTCTCTGAACCTTTTCTAAAATCGCTATATCCTTTTTAAGATACGGCGACCAGAATTGCACACAATATTCAAGGTGCGGTCTCACCATGGAACGATATAGAGGCATTATAATATCTTTTGTTTTATTTTCCATTCCTTTCCTTATCATACCTAGCATTCTATTTGCTCTCTTGGCCGCTGCTGCACACTGGGCCGAGGGTTTTAACATGGTATCCACAATGACGCCTAAATCGTTTTCCTGGGTGGTGGTTCCTAATGTGGAACCTTGCATCGTGTAACCATAGTTTGGGTTGTTCTTCCCTAGGTGCATAACCTTGCACTTGTCCACATTAAATTTCATCTGCCATTTTGATGCCCAGTCTTCCAATTTATCGATCCTCTTGCAATTTTCCACAATCCTCTTGGGTTTTAACAACTTTAAATAGTTTTGTGTCATCTGCAAATTTGATAACCTCACTCGTTATTCCACTTTCCAGGTCATTTATGAATATGTCAAAAAGCAGCAGACCCAGCACAGATCCCTAGGGTACACCACTATTCACCTTTCTCCATTGGGAAAATTGGCCATTTAGCCCTAACCTCTGCTTTCTATCTTTTAACCAGTTCCTGATCCACAATAGTACACTGCCTCCTATGCCATGACTCTTTAGTTTTGCCAAAAGTCTCTGATGAGGGACCTTGTCAAAGGCTTTCTGAAAGTCCAGATACACAATATCAATCGACTCACCTTTGTCCACCTGATTATTCACTCCTTCAAAAAAAACATAACAGATTAGTAAGACAAGATCTTCCTTGTCTAAAGCCATGTTGGCTGTCTCCCATTAGGTCATGACTATCTACATGCTGAGTAATTTTATTCTTTAGGATGGTTTCTACCATTTTTCCCGGTACTGATGTCAGGCTCACCGGTCTGTAGTTTCCTGGATCACCCCTGGAACCCTTTTTAAAAATTGGTGTTACATTGGCGATCCTCCAATCTTCAGGTATTACAGATGATTTTAATGATAGCAGACCTGCTATTAGTAATCTGTGAACTATCTCATATTTCAGTTCTTTCAACACCCTTGGATGTATACCATCTGGCCCAGGTGATTTGTACTCTTCAGTTTATCTAATAGTTGTAATACATCTTCCCAATGTATCGATATTTCCTTCAATTCTTCCGCACCTTTAAATACCACTTCAGTCATGGGTAACATCCCTACATCTTCCTCAGTAAAGACTGAAGCAAAGAATTCATTCAGTCTCTCCGCTATCGCCTTGTCGCCTCTTAGTGCTCCTTTAACCCCTTTATCATCTAATGGACCAACTGACTCTCTCACAGGTTTTTTGCTACGAATGTACTTGAAAAGATCTTTACTTCGTGTTTTTGCTTCCGCAGCAAGCTTTTTCTCAAATTCTCCCTTTGCCTGCCTTATCAATGCTTTGCATTTGACTTGCCAGTGCTTGTGCTGTTTCCAGGTTTCGTCGTTTGGCTCTTTTTTCCATTTCCTGAAAGATGTTTTTTTGGCAACAACAGCCTCTCTGACCTCACCTTTAAACCATGCTGGCAGTTTTTTGGACTTCCTTCCACTTTTCTTAAAGCGTGGAATACAGCTGGTCTGGGCTTCCAAGATAGTATTTTTCAACAACAGCCAAGCCTGATGTACGTCTTTAACCTTTGCAACTGCTCCTTTTAGTTTTTTCTTAACTGTTTTCCTCATTTTATCATAGTCTCCCTTTCGAAAGTTAAAAGGTAGTACTGTGGATTTCCTTACTATCCCTCCTCCACCAATTAAATCAAAGGCGATCATGCTATGATCACTATTGCCAACTGGCCCCAACAACCTTATCTCTTGCACTAGATCTGGTGTTCCACTAAGGACTAGGTCTAATATGGCTTCCCCTCTGGTCGGTTCATGAACCAGCTGCTCCAAGAAGCAGTCATTTATTTCATCTAGGAACTTTATCTCCCTAGCATGTCCTGACGTGACACTGACCCAGTCGATACCGGGGTAGTTGAAATCACCCATTATTATTACTGCGCTGTAACTTTTGTTAGCTTCCTTGATTTCTTTGAGCATTTCATCATCCATTTGGTCATTCTGGCCAGGCGCTCGATAGTACACCCCTACTGCCATTGCTTTCCCCCTTTTACATGGAATTACAATCCATATAGATTCTACAACAGATTTTGTTTCCTGCAAAACTTTAATCCTTTCTGACTCAATGCCCTCTCTAACATAGAGAGCAACCCCTCCACCAATTTGATCAGCTCTATCATTACGATATAGTTTGTACCCAGGTATCACAGTGTCCCAATGGTTGTCCTCCTTCCACCATGTCTCTGATATTCCAATCATATCTAACCTTTCATTAGTGCTATATATTCTAACTCTCCCATCTTATTTTTTAGACTTCTAGCATTTGCATACAAGCATTTTAGAGAATGTATTTTATTCATATTAATTTGGCTATTGTTAGACATGGGTAATTTGGGATCTTTAAGCTCTGTCTGCTCCATACTTGAGGGCATTTGGGCTACTTTACTCTTTTGTGGAACCTCTCTGCTTTTGGTAGTATCCTTCAAAGATACATTCTTCCAAATCATCCGCTCTTGGGCGACTGTTGGCTTTTCTCTAATATCTAGTTTAAAAGCTACTCTATCTCCTTTTTAAAGGTTAATGCCAGCAGCCTGGTTCCATCCCGGTTAAGGTGAAGCCCATCCCTTCGGAAGAGCCCCTCCTTTCCCCAGAATGTTCCCCAGTTCCTAACAAATCCAAAACCCTCATCTCTGCACCATTGTCTCATCCACGCATTGAGACTCCGGAGCTCTGCCTGCCTTTTGGGTCCTGCGCGTGGAAAAGGAAGCATTTCGGAGAACGCTACCCTGGAAGTTCTGGATTTCAACTTCCTACCTAAAAGCCTAAATTTAGCCTCCAGAACCTCCCTACCACATTTTCCTATGTCATTGGTACCGACATGTACGAAGACAGCAGACTCCTCCCCAGCATTATCTAAGACCTTATCTAGGTGACACGTGAGGTTCGCTACCTTCGCACCAGGCAGGCATGTTACCAGGCGATCCTCACGTCCACCAGCCACCCAGCTATCTACATGCCTAATGATTGAATCACCAACTATAACGGCTGTCCTAACCCTTCCCTCATGGGCACATGGCCCTGGAGAAACTTCCTCGGTGCGAGAGGGTTTTACATCACCTGGAGGACAGGTCCTAGTTACAGGATCACTTCCTGCCACACCAGGGTGATGCTCTCCTGTCACGTGACCTCTCTCCTCCATGGCAACAGGGATGCTGCCAGACTGGAGGTGGGACTTCAGGACTATATCCCTGTAGGTCTCGTCTATGTACCTCTCTGTCTGTCTTATGCTTTCCAAGTCTGCTACTTTAGCCCCTAGAGAACGGACTCGTTCCCTGAGAGCAAAGAGCTCCTTGCACCTAGTGCACACGTAAGACCTCTCACCAACTGAGAGAAAATCATACATGTGACACTCAATGCAAAAGATTGGAAAGCCCCCATCCCGCTGCTGGACTGCTGTCTGCATCTTAGTTTTAAGTTTGTGTTTAGATCTAAGTTCTTTACTTACTAAGGGTTGCTATGGATATTTATACTAATAAAACTGTACCTAATATGTGTAATATACCTTGTTCACTTGAAGCTTAACTAATCTCAGGTCCTTAGTGTATGACTGATTTGGGTAATGAGCTTCACCTGAGAGCATCTCCTGCCTTTTTAGATGTGTAAGTACCTATAAAGCTACGATTATCCCAGGGGTGGGTGGGTGAGGGGAGTGAGGGAGGGAAATAACACTTATTAAAAGAGGGCTGCTACACAGTACCCCGTCTTGTGCTGCTGAGGTAAGCTAAATCCTGATTTGATTTAAATTATAGCTCTTAGCTGCTGCTAGGCTCTAACTTCTTATGAAATTTAAACTACAAGCTCTCTGCTGGGTATGAAATGTAACCAGAAAGTTCTCCTCTGTGTTTTAAATTTAAACTTAAAACTGCTGCTACTAGGCCCTGACTGATTTAACAAAAAATAGTGGGTTCACAGATTAATTAGCTTTAATACAAAGAATTCCTTTTAGAAAATTACCAGAAGTATATACTCACAGTTGCAGATCTCTCTCCAGAAGTAACAGTCCCTTTTTCTAGTCCTTCAAGCTAGTCTTGAAGCTTGTCAATATATTAGAATGCAGGAAAAAGTGGAAACACTTCAGTGCAGCTCAAAATAACTAGACGGGAAAGACTAAGCTTTCTACTGGCCATAGACAGACCAATATTATTCATCATAGTAACAAACTGGAGATAAAGAACAAATGATAGACAGCAACAGCTGGAGAAAGTTTGAAAACATTATCTGTAAGGCACATTTTAGAAAGGCCATGCATGTGGTTGCAGCAACATCCAAGTGAAAACGTCTGCAATTATATGTCAGTTGTAAAGGTGATGGTGGACAAGTTCAAGTGGGAGCTAAAACAGATATATCTCCACCCTGCACCACAGACATGCATTAAAGCAAACCAGGAAACACAGATAAACACAGGGATGGACATCCACATACATGGAATATGCTACTTTACAAAAAGTATACATGGGAAATAGTATGAGGGAACTCCTGGCAACTGGCATGTCAGTGCTGATATTTCCAAACACGTATGTGCAATTTTCAACACACGCACATGAATCCTGGCCATTTTTGACATGAAGATGTTCTGCTACCCATAAATTCTAGATGTATTCTTTATCTGCCATCATTTTTCTATGCTTAATTTTTCAGCTCAGTCATAACATAGGAGTTTTGTACGATATTCGGTAATGCACTGCCTAAACTTAGAAACCATTTATCTGGATGCCCCAAGGTCTCAGACTTATATGAGGCTTAAATCAGCCAGACTTGCTGGAATGAAAAAATGCCTTCTTTCGCATCAACGACCTTAATTAATCATGCATCCATCTGATGTTTTTTTCTTATTTTTTTGTTATTTAATTTCTTCTAATCTTTTCTAACTAATAGTCAATCACAGTTGTATGATTCTTCTAAAATGGTGTCATTGAAAAATTGAAGCGTGAGCTGTGAAGAAACAAGTCCGTGCAGTTTAAAGAACGTGGTCTAAAGCCAGAAATACAGCTCCCCTGAAGAAACAGACTGTGAAACGTGCAAGCGCTTTTGCTGAACGTTGGGAACTCTTATGGCATGGTGATACCACACAGACTACGATAAAACCACAGATAAGGACATAACTCACAGATAAGCATTATCTTCTGCGAAAATTTACTCTATTATTGTGGATAGAGTTTGCTGAAATTATGAGAGTGAATTGGAGATAATACATTAGAAGAATCATACAACTGTGATTGACTATTAGTTAGAAAAGATTAGAAGAAATTAAATAACAAAAAAATAAGAAAAAAAACATCAGATGGATGCATGATTAATTAAGGTCGTTGATGCGAAAGAAGGCATTTTTTCATTCCAGCAAGTCTGGCTGATTTAAGCCTCATATAAGTCTGAGACCTTGGGGCATCCAGATAAATGGTTTCTAAGTTTAGGCAGTGCATTACCGAATATCGTACAAAACTCCTATGTTATGATTGAGCTGAAAAATTAAGGATACGTTATATTGTTATATGAGCTCAAAAAAGTGACCACTATATAGATCATTTTTCTATGGCCTATCAAGTCTGCCCTTCCATATCAACTACTAAGCTTTACAGTCCCTTATTCTCTTTGAGATCCTCTGTGTTTGTCCCATGCTTTCTTGACTTCAGATTCAGTCCTCATTTCTACCATCTCCACTGGGAGACTATTCCGTGCATCTACCACTCTTTTTGTAAATATTTCCTCAAATTACTCCTGAGTCTATCCCTTTTCACCTTCATCCTCTGCCCCTTTGTTAACGTTTTCTTTCAATTGAAAGAGGCTCTCCTCCTGTGCTTTTATGCCACGGAGGTATATAAATGTCTCTATTATATATCCCCCTTCCATCTTTCTTCCAAAGTATACATATTAAGATCTTTAAGTTTGTCCCCATATGCTTGAGTAACATGTGGAGGGAGCATAAACACTGGGGATTGAGAGAGATATCCCCTGCAATCCCTCTTGTAAAGGCTGGCCGAAAGGAGCACTTTAAAAAAATGTACATGTGCCCAGAGGACACAGACATGGAGAATTCCCATCAGTCATGTTCAACCTCTTATATGAAATCTGAGATATGTGTTTATCTTTCTGCATCATCCAAATCATGCCTTCGTGTGATTTGTATGTGATCAGGACATGCATGTGTAAATTCTGACCTTTCTAAAATGGCTCTTTAGTCATGGATATAATTTGCATGCATGGTTGTTTCCACATGCAAATCACAAATAGATCTTCTAAAATAACCCCCTCTAGCTCCATTATTGCTTTGTATTTCTTGAAAAAGAAATAACCTATGAGTAAAAATAGTAGGAAATATGATGGCATATAAAGAATTTATAGCCCATCTCTCTTTCTTGCCTTGTCGCTGTTTCCGCTTCTATGGGAGGTTGTTCCATTTATTCATCACTTTCTGGGAAGGGATGTTTTCTAATGTTCTGCCTTTTAAACCTTACTACTTCTAAACCTTGTTCTACACTCTCTCTTCCACAAACAGCCAAACTAGAGACCAGAGAACACAAGAGATGCAGAATGAGAGATGTGCAAGTCTCCATTCTATTTGAAGAATTTAAAAAGATTATTTGAAACAGATACTGAGATCATCATATATTTTTGGAGGAGTGGATATTTTGTTGTACCTTTGGAGTTTTGAGAACAAAATTCTGCTTCTCTTCATCTGTGTTGGAATGAGCCTTTAGTCCTAGTAGTCCTGTTACTTCCTCTATAACCTGCAAGTGTCAGAAAATAAAAATAAATGTTGCATGGATTATGGGGAAAAGCTTGTCTGGATCTATGGCTTATAGTTTGTTTATTTATTTGTTTGTTTTTCTAAACTGCTTTATCTAGAGCCCTGCATGAAGCTCTGTTAGAGTTAGCACAATGCCGCAATTAAATTATATAGTCCAAATCCACCACTTTACAGGGTAGGGAAATGACAAATAGAAAAACCCTCCGTACCACATAAAATACTTTTTTTGTCAGACTTACTATTCTCATTATGCCCTTCCCGAGTAGTCCTTTTATTATACATAATCAGTACACCTTGTGAAAAACTTTTAACTCATCTCATAAAACCTCTTCCATTGCAAGATTATTTGAAATACTTTTTGAATTTTGAATTTTAATTTTACTTTTATTGTACACCGCTCTCATGCCCCGTCGCCAAGGGCGGTATATCAAGAATCAATTAAATATAAAGAATGCAATGGAAGACGTTTTATGAGATGAATTAAAAGTTTTTCACAAGGAGTACTCGGGAAGGACACATTGAGAATTCATATATGCACCCTATCTATAGTTAGGTCTGACAAAAAAAAAAGTATTTTATATGGTACAGGAGGGTTTTGTATGTATTTGTCAATTAAATTATAGTCATGAGACTGTCTATACACAAGCTGTCAAGTTTGTATTCTCTCTGGAAGAGATTGTTATGATTATTTAAAAAAAAACAAGAAGAAAAATATTTTTTTTTCTTTAAACAGGTACTGATGGGGGTGCTGACTGGCAAGGCTAGCCTCCGCGTTAGTTCAAGGTGTTGGTACCCTAGCTACACCTTAAGCCCCACCTCCCTTCCCTATTTGCCTAGTGGTTGGGATGGTCCCGTTGGTTGGTTCTGCTGATAGCAGCAGCAGCTGCACAGTACACTGGTCTATTCATTAGTAACCAGGCATGAGTGGATAGCATCAGGGCCGACTCAACCATTAGGCAAACTAGGTGGTTGACTAGGGCAACAGCTTCAGAGGGCCGGGGGGGGGGGGGGTGGCAGTAAAGAGCAAAATATTCAAAGCCAAATAATAGATTATGACAGCCAGGGAGGGTATAAGGCTTAAAGTCTGCCTAGGGTGCCAACACTGAACCAACTCTGGGGCTGGCCGTGGATAGCACTGGTCCTTCCCAGCCTCTTCATGGGGTTGTTTCCCTTAATACACTTTTTTTTATTATATCTAACTGATAAATTGAGCAACAAGCAGTACTAGACATCAAGTACTGTATAATCGGATTCATATCAAATAAAATTAACTGTAACTGTACTCTTTCATATATGTTTATTTCTGCACATCAGCAAGACGCTAGAATGCTTGGCCTGTGCAGTGAGGGAGCAAGATTTAAAAAAAGAAAGAGCTGGAGATCCTCTTGTAGCTCTATCCACTGAAACATGACTTTATCCAGAAAGGATTAACAAAATAAACATAACATTAGTAAACAGCTGCATAGTGAAAGTCTTAAAAACTTGCTGGTCTCAGACTTCACACACGCAAAAAGTGACCTGGGGGAACCCGGTTGCTCACCTGCCCCTGGAGATGACGGGCCAAGGAGCGCAAAGGGAGGTCAGCCCGCCGCCAGAGCATCGCGGTCACACTGCCCAGCCCCTGCATCGCTCCCTGCTTCCCAAGCAACCTTCACGTGAGGCCGAAACATAACCCGGAAACCGCCTGCATACTATACTGAAGATCCCGCAGCCACGAGCTGTCACCGTGCTCGGACTGCACTGCTCCTGTCACTCAGCCCCGTCTCACGCCTCGCACTCTATGGTTTCTCAGCGAGCTCTAGGACTGCTGTCTGCGACTTCTGGGAGGACTTCTTGCTTTACGGCTCTCAGCGCGACTGCGCGACCCTTTTCTGATTCATTGAAGCTTCAAGATGGCGTCCGGTAGCGGGGTAGGTGTCGGTACTGTGTTACTTAGGCTGGTGGTTGTTGGGTGGGGTGTCTGAGGCGAGACAGGGGTTTTCTGTAGGAGTCAGGATAAGGTTTGTTTTGTAGTTTCCTGAAGTGTTGTTTTGGAGGCTGGGTTGGGGTTCTGGTTCTCTTGTTCGGATCTCTGGGCCTGGGCGCCGTATTGGGTTTCTTTGGGATTTATCCGCCTGCCTCCGACTGACAGCCGACGAATGACCCGAACCTGCTCCTCATTCAGCTTCCAGGATCCAAGCCTTTCCGGAATCGGAGTAAATGCCCTAGTCCCTGGCTTCGGGTCTGGACGTGGAAGTTTATATTTATTTGGTTCAGAGCGAACTGGAGTGGGTCTAGAAATGTTTCTTAGCTCTTCCAGGTAAACCTGAAACTTTCTCCAGTGATTCAACAATTCTGATCGGTCTCCCTTTATAGCTAATGGTTGTCCCATGGTTCATTGATCTCTGACTGCCCTTTTCTTTCTTTGTTTTGGATAAAGTAGTATGATAGCCGTGTTAGTCCACTATAATGGTAGTTAAATAAAAAGAAAGATTAAAAAGGAAAACATGGTGATACCTTTCTATTGGACTAACTTAATATATTTATAGACTACTTTTCGAAGGTTAAATCTTCATCATTTCGGGACAGAGGACAAAGGTAGTTTAAGAAAGGGTGGTGGATGTTTGGAATGCCCTCCCAATGGAAGTGGTGAGGGCAAATACAGTGACAGAATTCAAAATGGCATGGGACAGACACAGTGGATCCCTTTACAGCAACAGGATAAAATCAAAATAAACTTAACTAATTTCTCAACATACAGGGGTGTCCTACATGGAGTGATGGGTTCACCCCCTAAAAACAAAGACATGGGGAGGAGTGGCCTGCACAGAGCTGCAGTTGCACCTACTCTTGCCATCTTACTGGGCAGACTAGATGGACCATACTGTTCTTTATCTGCCATCATTTACTATGTTACTATGTAACCTTCAAAACCTCGTCTACAAATGTATTGTTCTAATAAAAAGGTATCGCCTTTTTTCCCATTTGTAAAAGAGAAATACAATGAATAAACAATCAATTAAAATAATTTGTAAGTAAATATTCAGCATTAACATTTCAAGACTATTTAAGGTGTTTAAAAATTAGAGGATCCTTTTTAAGATAAAAATTTTAGTAAGCCTAAAATGATAAACGAAAATAACAATTCTTATCCAACTGCTGTGGAAGGGAAGGGCCAGGATAGCTAATAATTTACAGTTTTGTTGATCTTGATTTCTGATCATGGGCTTGCAATATCAATGGCCATATGACAACACATACGCTTTTGCTTTAAGACTAGAGGAGTTGCTGGCATCTTCTGAGTTTGTTTTTTCCTGTTTATGTATGAGGGCCAGATTTAAACTCTTGACATTAAGGGATTTGTTTACTAAGGCCTATCTTGATAATGCATATGTTTATTTATTTAACGATTCTTTTATACTGCCTTTCAGAGTTATCAAAGCGGTTTACAATTAACTCAACATTTTACATGGAACAGAATGTTGCATTGTTAGCATGAGGGTTAGTGCTAATTTCAGCGTATGTGTGTTTCCACCCTTCTTCAGTTAGCATGGACTCAGGATGCGACACCGTGACACTTAATGCCATCTCAGTGGGTTGAGATGGCATTAAGTGCACCCATGCTAAGGGTGGCTAGTGTGGGGCGCTAATGTCCATGCTAGCTGCAACATGCTAGCAACATTTGCGTTCTGCCCCTGTCCTGCTTGATCCTACCCTGAGGCGCACTATTAGGATAATGTAGGATTTTTGACGTGGGGCCCTGTGCTACTTTTTAATACCGCTACCAGGTAGTGTAGTTTAGTGAACATGCCCTAGGTGAGAATGCGTGCTTTAGTTTTTATTTTTGGTCATAATCCCTGCTGCTTTTAGGTTAATAAGCATACTTCAGACAGTTGTAGAGGGTAATGATAAAATATATTTTATCCTTTACTTTCTAAGTTAGACAGCATGCACTGTCTGTCACAGGACAATAAGAATAAAATGGGCATTAAAGCAGATAGTATGTGGTGGTGTTAAGTGTTGTTGAGTCAGTGTCTACTCCTGGCGACCCTATGAATAGTTGACCTAAACTTTGTTTGGTCTTCAGCCAAGCAGCTCGTTGTTCATAGAGTGGTATCCATAGCTGCTGTTATTGTATCGATCCATCTCTTTTACGGTGACCTTCTACTTTGCCAAGCATTATGTCTTTCTCCAATGATCTCTCTCTTTGCATGATATGTCCAAAGTATGAAAGCCAAAGTCTTGTCATCTGAGCTTCTAAGGAATGTGTTAACCATTAGTAAGTGATCTGAGTGATGAAAATGATCAGTGATAAGTTATTTAGCAGGGCTCTGATGACATAAATCGGTTTCAGTACTTTCATGCTAAAGTAATCTTTGGGGTATACATTTTGGGAGGGTTCATGATTATGATCTTTTTTTATTTTGTAATTATGCCCATGTAAGAAGTAAAAGAATTAAGGTTAGGAAAAGCAGCAGCCTTGCAATACTCTTATCGCATCTAGGGGCATGTTTACTAAAGGGTCACACATATTGTGCTGCAATGGCCTATAGAAATGAATGGGCAGTAGAAGCACTTAATGCACCTTAACCTTTAGTAAACATACCCCCAGAGATGAGTAGAAGTTCATCTGTGATGCTGTTTTTATTCTTTTTGCATGTGTGTTATAATGCTAAATGGCTTCATACATTATTTTCTTTGCAGAATAAAAACATGGACTTCCGCCGGAAGTGGGACAAAGATGAATATGAGCAACTTGCTCAAAAACGACTCACGGAAGAAAGAGAAAAGAAAGATGGTATGTAACTGACATTTTAACAATAAGAGTGTTTTTTTTGCATTGACGTCTCTGTTATCTTCTATCAGATTCACCATCAAGAAACGGCATAAATCAGCCATACAAGTGGGTGATGCCATCTGATGTCACCAACATGGAGTAGTTCTCTTAGAAAGACATAGTTACTTCTGGGGAAATTTTGTGTGTAGGGAAGGGGGGGATTTTGGCAATATTCTGCATACTTTATTTTAGTAAGAATGAAATGTAGAAAAAAGTTACCGCTCAAAGATGTAGAACTTGTAATTTTATTTTGTGCAGAATTCACTATTTTAGGTTCCAGCTATTCCACCTGGCATCTCTTGCTTGCTTTCTCTGTCTCTCTAGACTTGACCACCCAATTTCTCTCTCCCCTCACTTACTCTTACTTCGGGCTCAATCTTCTACAGAAGGTGGACCTTGCTCTCATCTAGGCGTCAGTCCCTCAGCCCTGCTCGTCTTACACAGCGGCGGCCAAGAGAGCAAATAGAATGCTAGGTATCATAAGGAAAGGAATGTAAAATAAAACAAAGGATATTATAATGTCTCTGTATTGTTCCATGGTGCGACCACACATTAAATATTGTGTGCAATTCTGGTCGCTGTATCTTAAAAAGGATATAGCGTTATTAGAAAAGGTACAGAGAAGAGCCACCAAAATGGTAAAGGGATGGAAGGATACTCCTAATGAAGAGAGGCTAAAAAGGTTAGGGCTCTTCAACCTGGAAAAGAGACGGCTGAGGGGAGATATGATAGAGGTCTATAAATTAATGAATGGAATGGAACGGAACAGGTAAATGTAGATCGATTGTTTACGTCATCAGACTATAAAAAGACTAGGGGACATGCAATGAAGCTACAGGGTAACCTATTTAAGACTAATAAGGGAAAATTATTTTTTCACTCAACTTGTAATCAAACTCTGAAATTTGTTACCGGAGGATGTAGTAAAAGTTGTTAGTGTAGCTGGATTTAAAAAAGGTTTGGACAAGTTCCTGGAGGAAAGGTCCATAAAACCATTATTAAAGGGGACCCAGAATGTCCACTCCATGACCCAATACAAGCATTGAGGAACCTGTGTCTTTTGGGGAGACCACTTATGACCTAGATTGGCCACTGTTGGAAACGGGATACTGGGCTTGATGGACCTTGGTCTGACCCAGTATGACATATCTTATGTTCTTATGTACACATCCTCTTGTCTAGAGTCTCACTCTCTTATCTTTCTTTGCCAGGTTCAACACTCTAGCTCTCTGCCTCTGATATTTTGCCTCCTTCTTATCACTTCCTACTCAATCCATGCCTCTCCCCATCTCTTTAGTTTTGACTCTTTCAATTCTCTTACCACCCCTTCCCAGAAGATTCTGCATTTTTTTTTCTCCCCCCCCCCCCATTCTCTAGTTTTTGTCTCTTTCTTTATTTAGATGCCTTGATTGATGTAGTAACTACATCATTCTCCTTTACCAACTGATGTGGTTGAAGCTGTCCTGACCACTTCTCATTCCTTAGCATGGGCAGATGTTACTGGCCCACATGAACTAGGAGGGCTAGTAACACCACCACCTCCTAACTCATGTTGTTAGCGCTGTTTGCTCCTTGATTCCTAAACTGAACTCTATACTTCAAATGCAGAATTATTCAGGGGAGGAGAATTCAGCATTGCACAGTTGCCCAGCATTTCCCTTGAAGTAGAAGGAGCAGCCACCACTTCACAAGCGTCCTTTGTCTATTTTTCGTCCAAGCTACAGCATGGGCACAGTTCTGCAGTCAGTTTCTTTTCTAAATTAATGGCTGCTAAGTGGAAGTTCATCCTGATTTTTCTCAACCTCCCTCCACCCATATTTTCCAGCTAGTCCTCCTGTTTTAGAATCCTGAGCTTCCATATCCAGAAGTTTAAGAAACAGCAAATGCGTTACTCACCAGCTACAAGCAGCAGAGTCTGGTAAGAGTTGCACCTCTCCATGCTGCACCAGGTCTTTTTGTTCCTCTAGTGCAATTCTATACTGATGCCCGTTCCAACCCTTCTTCACCATGACCTTACCAATTAAGCTGAAGTATTGCATCAGTGGGGGTGGGGGGGGGCATAAACAGTCTCATCCCATGTTCGAGATATGCTCCTCCTTACTTTACGGAGTTCTTGATTCCTGGGGGATTTGAAGAGAGGATCAGTGCTCCACAGGCACAGCTTTGCATTTCCCATGCAAGAAGAGGGAGGTCCAACTTGCATGCATGCTTCAACTTCTCCATGGGAAGGATCCCAGCTCTGCGCTTTCTGTGACTCTCATATGGAAGAAGTCCAGTCCACAAACTGTGTATAGCTCCCAGAAGGGATGATTTATGCAGCTCCAGCATAGGTTGTAAACAAGGAACTGGTATGCATAACTAATGATCCTCATTTCCTGACAGGAAGAGTCCAGATGTAAGTCTCTTCCTGATCGGAAGTCCTGGAAAATAGCTGATTAGCCATTAGTTTGTGGCTTTCAGGCCCAGCTGCTTGATTGGTTGGTATAATTTATTTTTCCTTCCTTCCTTCCTCCCCACCCTTTCCCTCTGGCAGTTTACATACTCTGAAAGCTGGGCCTCTGCAACCCTGAAAGCTGGACCTCTACAAATGGCTTTGTTGACTTCAAAGGTTCATCAGTACCCACTTGCAACCTTGCTGGATGATTTTATTGGCCCCATTCAGGATTTGGTACACAGTTAGGTTTTTGCAAGAAAGAAAAAGGTTCCCATTCTTTTGAATCAGAGAGCAGACATCTCTGCTAGGGATTGCCAGGATTCTCACAGAAAAGGTTCCTGAGCTTGCTCCTTCATGGTGCTGCTTGGCTATATGGCAGCCACAGTTCAGGTGCCTCTGTATGCCCACCACCACATGTGTTGGCTCCAGTGGACACTAAAGTTTTTTTAGCAGAACCAATGGACCTAAACATTATGTTGCCAAGTAAGAATAAGCAGGGTATATCACATCTTTCAGTAGTGGGAGATGTGGCAACCTTATCCAGAGGCATCCAGCACCTTCCATACCAAGATATATTAACTATAGATGCATCACATATCATGTACTCTCTCTTAACACTTAAGGAGCTTGGATGAAAGGGGAGAAATATCAGATCAATCTTCTGGAGCTAAGGGCAATCTCGAGTGCCTTCAGAACATTCACTAGTATGTTGTTGGAAGAGCATCTTAAAACAGACATGCAACCAAAAGGAGATGTTTTAAATAAGTAAACATCAATGGGACATTTATATTCTCTGCAAAGAAGCACCAAAGATCTGAAACTTGGTGGTATTTCATTGGAAGTTTCTTTAATGATATACCCTCCAGAAACAAAGAACATCATTGCAGACATTTCAACTGTTGCCTGGAAGTTTGCGAATGGTCCTTGGATCAGGAAATAATAGAAGATATCTTCCAGCAATGGTGAGTCCCAAGCTTCAATTATTCTGCTTCAGGAGACCAAGCAAGAATTAAACAGCAGTGTATGCTTTCAACATACATTGAGGAAAAGTACTTTTTAATTCCTAATATCCAAAACTTTACAAGACAGAACACAAGACAAGACCTCCCTGATAGTCATAGCCTTTCTGGCTACTTCAGATCTGGTTTCCTTGTCTGCCAGTTATCAATCCAGACATTGATTCACTTCAGCCGAATCTCCTTTTGATATCTCAGGATCAAATAATTTATTTGTATTGAACTTGCACCTTTCAGTAGTAGCTCAAAGTGAGTTATCAGAGGATGTAGTAAAAGCTATTATTGTAGCTGGGTTTAAAAGAGGCTTGGACAAGTTCTTCAAGGAAATGTCCATAAACCGTTATTAAAGAGGACCAGGGAAATCCATTGCTTACTCCCTAGGATAAGAAGCATGGAATCAGTGTACATTTTTGGGAACCTGATAGGTTCTTGTGGTCCGGATTGGTTGCTGTTGGAAATAGAATACTGGGCTTATTGGACCCTTGGTATGTCATATCTTATGTTCCTGTGAGTTACATTCATGTACAGTAGGTATTTCCCTGTCCCTGGAGGTCTTATAGTCTAAATTTATACCTGAAGTGGACATCCATTCCCTAGCACTAACAGCATGAATTTTGAATGGTCAATAGTATCCCTCCAACTTTCTATAGAAATGGAAGATGTCCATATATCTTGTAGGAAATGATTCACTAGAAGATCTTACAGCTTCAGGTGGAAGAGATTCTGTATGGTGTGGTCAAGGAAATCTTTTCACATTTATATGCTCCCGTTGATTTATTTCACCTTTCATGGTCTAGCATAACTACCTTCTCTGTGAAAGTTCATCTCGGTGTGATAGCAGTATACCATATGCACATCAATGGAAATACTGTATTGCTTCATCCTCTAGTGTTCAAGTTCATGAAGGAGTTGCAGTATACAACATCCACAGTCAAGAAACCTCCTGTACCAATGGACCTTAGTATCATTCTAGCTCAATTCATGAAACTTCTCTTTGAGCCCATGGAATTAGCACAACTGAAAACTTGATCTGTAGGGCTCTTTTCGTAGTGGTTATAACTTAGCCAGTAAGAGTATACAAGCTTCAGGCACTTGTCTTCATATTTGCAGTCCTTCCATTGGAAGGTAGACTTATGAACTCCATTTTGTTTTGACATAGATGGTATCATGGTACCATAAATAACGACAGAAAAAGACCAGCTTTTCCATTCACATAGATAATACATTCCTTCTAGTCCTTCCAGACTCTCTAGATGTGTGAGTTTACGTGTTCCTTCCAGCAGATGGAGACTAAGAACCATTAGTTTGATGATGCCACCCTATATAGGGTACCGTGAAGCCCACAACCAATCGGTGTTTCTCAATCTCCAGTAGATGATAGGCAAGAGAAGTTTTTGCAACCTGGTTTGGTTTATAGGCCTTTAAAAAATAGTAGTAAATTAAAAGAACTGCTCTTGTGGATTTGTGGGTCTCTAGGGGGGGGGAGAATGGATGGGCATGTCTCTTTTTTTTTCATTCCCACTGGGCAAGAGGGTAAGGGCTGGCTGATGCTTGTCACAGGTGCCCTAGAGGATGCTACACCCTCTGTGGCTGAGTCCCTCCCGCTCCCTTTTTCCTTCTCACCGCCCTTGCTGAGAATCTCTATGGTGTCTATTTCCCCTCTCCTCTACTCCTGGGAGGGAGCCATGGACTCCAGCATTGGTGTTTTCCACTGCATAAAGTTATTTGGGGGGGGGAGGGAGGGGGAGCTGCTAAGTTCAGCACCAAAGAATTGCAGCAGCTGAGTGCTGCTTCATTTGATGAAGGAGGCAAGCAGGCATTAGGCAGCTGAAGAGCAGTGAGTTCTGGGTACATGGTAGGGCGCTGAGCACTGTAATTGGCACCCCAGAGCTACGTGGTTAATAAGAACATAAGATATGCCATACTGGGTCAGACCAAGGTCCATCAAGCCCAGTATCCTGTTTCCAACAGTGGCCAATCTAGGTCATACGTACCTAGCAGTTTCCCCAAAAGACACAGGTTCTGCAATGCTTGTACTAGGTCAAGCATTGATATCCTGGGTCCCTTCTTAATAATGGTTTATGGACCTTTCCTCCAGGAACTTGTCCAAACCTTTTTTAAACCCAGCTACACTAACAGCCTTTACTACATCCTCCGGTAACCAATTCCAGAGTTTGATTACACGTTGAGTGAAAAAATATTTTCTTTTATTGTTGTTATTAAGTGCTGTTGAGTCGGAGTCGACTCATGGCGACCCTCTGGATAGCTATCCTAAATTGTGTTCGGTCTTCAGTCAGGCGGCTCATTGTTGACAGACTGGTACCCGTAGCTGCTGTTATTGTATCGATCCATCTCATTGCTGGCCTTCCTCTTTTGCGTTGACCTTCTATCTTGCCAAGCATAATGTCTTTCTCTAATGATCTCTCTCTTCGCATGATGTGTCCAAAGTATGAAAGTCGAAGTCTTGTCATCTGAGCTTCTAAAGAAAGCTTAGGTTTGATCTCCTCTAGTACCGACTGGTTTGTTCTTCGGGCAGTCCATGGTATACACAGTATTCGCTGCCAGCACCATAATTCAAAGGCATCAATTTTCTTCCTGTCTATCTTTTTCACTGTCCAGCTTTCATATCCATATGATGTTGTTCAAAATACCATGGCTTGAACAAGTCGAATCTTTGTATGGAGAGAGACATCTCTGCTCTTGAGAATCTTATCTAGGTCTTTCATAGCCATTCTGCCAAGAGCAATGCGTCGTCTGATTTCTTGACTGCTTGTTGCTTCTTTATTGATAGTTGATCCAAGTAGGTTAAAGTTGTTCACAATTTCAATTTCTTCTCCTTCAACGATGAACCTGTTGATTATGCCAGTTGTCATGATCTTTGTCTTCTTTACATTAAGGTGCAGGCCCATTTTGAGACTATGTTCTTTGATTGTGAGAAGCAAATGTTTCAGATCATCTTCACTTTCAGCCAGTAATGTGGTATCATCAGCATAGCGAAGGTTGTTGATGAGTCTTCCACCAATCTTCACACCTCTGTTGTCTTCATACAATCCTGCTTCTCTGATGATTTGTTCTGCATATAAATTAAACAGGTAGGGGGAAAGTATGCAGCCTTGTCTTACACCTTTGCTTATTTTAAACCATTCTGTTTCTCCTTGTTCCGTTCGCACTGTTGCTTCTTGATCAATGTACAGATTGTGCAAGAGAACGATCAAGTGTTCTGGTATACCCATGCTTCTTAATGTGGCCCAGAGTTTCTCATGGTTTACACAGTCAAAAGCCTTGCTATAGTCAATAAAGCACAAATAGATATCCTTTTGGTATTCTTTAGTCTTTTCAAGGATCCATCTCACATCCGCAATGATGTCTCTCGTTCCTCGCCCTTTCCTGAACCCTGCTTGCACTTCAGGTAGTTCTTGTTCCAGGTATGGTTGTAGTCTCTTTTGAATAATCTTCAGTAGAATCTTGCTGGCATGTGGGATCAGAGCGATTGTGCGATAATCTCCACAGTCAGTTGGATCACCTTTCTTTAGTATTGGTATAAACATAGATCTTTTCCAGTCAGTTGGCCATGATGTTGTCTTCCATATTTCTTGGCAGAGCCTTGTGAGTACAGTAACAGCTGCATCAGATTGCTGCAATACCTCTATGGGAATGCTATCAATGCCTGGTGCTTTGTTCTTTGATAAGGCTTTCAATGCTACTTCAACTTCTTCTTTCATCACCAATGGTTCCCGATCATAAGGTACAGGTTGAAACGGCTGTTGGTCCACTTGATCTTTATCATATAAAAACTCTGTATATTCTTTCCACCTTTTCTTGATCTTCTCAGCATCATTCAACATAGAACCTTGAGCATCTTTTATTAGTCTTAAATAATTTACCCTGAAGCTTCATTGCATGTCCCCTAGTCTTCCTATATTCTGATAACGTAAACAGCATCTGCAGAGCATAGGAGGTACTGTGTAGCCTGTGGCTCCCAGTGTGTGCAGCAGGCATTGGAGGACTTTTAATGTGCTCATGCTGACAGCACATGGAACAGCCTGTACTCCTTGGGAGCGTGCTTCTCAGTGGGTATGAAGTGTCCCTCAGGGAGGTCTGACAGTAGGGTTAGTGCCAAGCATGAAAGAGGCGTGGAATTTGGTGAAAATATCTGCCGTTTAGCCCCTAAGCCTGTCTTGTCAGGAGGAGGACCGTCCCCTGGTGCTGAGTTCAACAAAGGCCAGCAGAGCAAGGAGTCAGCTTGCTGCAGTAGAAGGTGATGACTCTACAGGCCTTTTTTCCACAGAAGTTGTTTTACTTCTCTGCAAGGCTTCTTGTTTGAAGAAGAGCCTTAGGACTGGTTAGCGGGTATAACATCTAAGACACGTCTTTCTTAAACTACTCCTTAAAGGGAAGCTGTTCTTTTGAGAGGTTCTTGAGAAGTTAGTGAAAGAGCTGGGTAAGTTGAAGGTGCCTAGACTCCCTGAGGACAGACCCCGGAGCTCTGGATGGTCTTTACTGCCAGAAGGCAGTTTAGAGATGCATGATGATTTGGACCAAAGGAGGCTGTAGAGGTGTTAATTAAGGGGATGCTGGTGACACCTCTGATGCTCCCAGCTCCCAATGAAGGTGTGGGGACCCCTCCTATTTGAGTTGCAGGTCGGAAGAAATGAGCTCACATCACTTCTGATGCAAAAGGGTTAGACCTTTGTTCACATATTGCTTCCCAGCGCATTCCTATAATCTCCTTGAAGGAATCTGTGGAAAGCAGAGGTGGTTTGGTCTACACTAGACCAGCTACTCGCTCTGGGAGCAGTGGTTCCAGTCTCACTAGAAGAGTGGGGCTTAGGCAGTTATTCTGTACTTTATGGTGCCCAAGAAGGAGGGTACGTTTCAGCCTATTTTAGACCTAGAGTAGATGAACGGGTTTTGCATCTTCCTCATTTTCATATAAAAAAGCTGCAGTCCATCATAGTTGCTGTGAGGATAGGGGAGTTTTTAATTTCTGTAGGCATCTGTACAGTCTATCTGCAAATTTCCATTTGGCAGGAACATCAGAAGTTTCTCAGATATGGCTCCCCAGATTTTTTGTAAGGTGATGGTGGTGGTAGTAGTAGTGGCCCCGCGCAGGAAAGGGGGTGCTGGTGCACTCCTACTTGGACAACTGACAAATTTGGCTGAAGTTATGTCAGGAGAATGAGGCAGTGACATCTATGCGACCTGCTTCTTAGAGTAATTGGGTTGGGTCATCAATGTGACGATAAGTAACTTGATCCCCTCCCAGACTTTGGAGTACCTGGGAGCAAGATGCAACTCTTGGGTAGGAGTGGTGTTCTAACAGAGAAGAGGATCCTAAAGTTGCTGTTGGAAGTCTAGGGACAGCAGGAGTTAGGTGCCATGATGGTGACCTTGGAATTGGTACAGTGGGCACAAGCACACATGAGACTGTTGCAGAGTTCCTTAATGGTCCGGTGACTGCTGCACTAGCAAGACCACAATTTAATTTTGTCACTCAAGGGGTGCAGCCAGGAGTAGTCTATCCTGGTGGCTGGATGTGGACAGTCTGAGGCATTAGATGGAACTGCAGGTTTCACCCTAGACCTTGGCGACTACTTATGCAATCGTAGTGGCTGGGTTGTTCGTCGTTTGGGCATGGTGGCCTAAGATCAGTGGTCTAGGGAGAAAGCGAGTTAGTCATTCAACTGCTTGGCTTCTTGCCCCAAGTGAGAGGCAAAGTAGTACAGATAGCATTGGACAGTGCACGGCTGTGGTATATGTCAGTTGCCAAGGTGGCATCGAGAGTCTGCAGGTGTTCGAGGTTGCCTGTTAGTATGAGGGAAGGTGAATTTGACTATTCTCTCTGCGACACATGTGGCAGGGGCGGAGAATATTCAGGCCAATTACTTGAGCAGAGACACCCTGGATCCAGGTGAGTGATGTCTGGCGGATGCAGCTTTTCAGCGCATAGTGGATTGTTGGGGAGGAGGGACTGTTCCAGCCATGGACCTCATGGTGACGGCGTAAAGTGCAAAGGTAGCCCAATTCTTCAGTCAGAGAGCACAGGTCAGCTGATATAGACACCCTGGTGTGTTGTGGCTACGAGTAGGCCTCCTGTATGTCTTTCCTCCATGGTTGTTAATAGGAAGCGTGCTTCCAAGGATAGAAAACCATCTGGGATTGGTAGTATTGGTGGCCCTGGATTGGCCCGGTAGTATTGGTGGCCCTGGATTGGCCCGGTAGTATTGGTGGCCCTGGATTGGCCCGGTAGTATTGGTGGCCCTGGATTGGTCCGGTAGTATTGGTGGCCCTGGATTGGTCCAGAGGTATTGGTGGCCCTGGGTTGGCCCAGAAGTATGGTGACCTGATGAGGTTACAAGTGAAGGAGCCCATGACCGTTTGGGAGATGGACAGATTCCTGTTTCAGGGTCCAATCCACAAGGAGGACATGGATTGTTTTTTGCTCGCAGCTTAACTCTTGAAAAGGCAAAATTCCTGAAGAGAGGTTCCACTTCCATAGCGTCCCTAGAGTCCAATCCAGACTCCTGGGTTGTGTCCCTCTTCCAGCAGATGGAGACTGAGCATGTGAGCTTTTTGATGATGTCACTATATAAGGCACCAACACTCCTCCCACCAAACCAGTATACTCAGTCTCCAGCAGGTGGGACAACTCCTGTAGTCTGGGCTAGTCGGGGAAGGGGGGGGGGGTTGTGAGTATATGCAGTTGGGGAGGGGGAAAGGAAGTTTAGGGTTAAACCCTTCTTGGTGCAGCTGGGATGACTAGGTCTGCCCCAGGGTGCCGAGATCGTTAAGGTCTGGGGCAGACCTAGGGAGGAGTGAGGGTGAGCTGTCTCTCCTGCTCTGCTTTCAGACTGCCTGCCTGGTTCCCCATCGCCCTTCAGTGGGTATGGGGAATTGGGGCTGCCGCTGCCTTTTCAGCTGTTTTCTTTGTGGTGAGTATTGCATTGTTCACTGCTGCGTGGGGCCTGCTGGGGGTGAGTGCTGAGTTGGGATCCCTGGGGTAAACTAAAGTTCCTTTTCTGCTGCTGGGTTTCCGCCCAATGCCAATGGGCTGATTTGTTTGCAGGAGCTGCCGTTCGCACCTAAGTACTGAAGGATTTGTGGCGGGGAGCGCAATTTCAGAGCAGTGGAATGCGCTGTTGGCATTTTGGAGTTCCCCGGGGAATCGGATGCAGAGATTGCTGCGGTCGTGGCTCCTGCAGTTTTGGTGGGAATCATGGCCATTTTGTCAGCTCCGCCCATGGCACCCATCTTGACAACTTCAGGAGAATCCCTGTCTGCGTCAGCAGTAAGGGCAGGGCACAGGGCACTCTAGCACAAGCAGGCTCAGAGGGAATCCCCTCTTTGCCAGTAGCACAAGCGGAGGTCCTGTTCACGTCCGATTTTGTGCTCTTGCTCCACCAGGCTTACTGCTTAAAGCAGGGCCTGAAGGGGGCGACTGTACATGCTACGGTGCTGCCGGGGCAGCACAGGGAGCAGCTGCAGGGTTACCTGACCTGACTGTCACAGAAGAGGACCGGGTCTTGGAGCAATCTCTGGAGTCTGAGGATCCTCTGGAGCAGTGGTTCTCAACCTTTTTTGTGCCATGACCCCTTTTACTATTGGTCAACTTGTGGTGACCCCCAATGATAAAATCAAATGCGTCTCTCTTCCTTTACCATTCACGCATTGTCGCTGTAATCATTTGTTGAATTATTAATATATTATAGGCCTTTGCAGTATGTTTTTATTTATAAAATGTACTTATTTAAACCACAATAATTAATCACAATAACAAGTAACAATATTTGATTTCAAAATTATGATGATTTTGTAGTCAATTTTATTTCATATTAGTGATTTATTTTTTCTACCTTTGTTGTCTGACCAGTTTATTCTCTGATCATGCTGGTCCCGATCTGAGGTTTCTGCTTTCCTGTTTTCTCTTAGCTCTCTTTCTGTGGTCTATGGTCCATCTCACATTTCTTATCTCTTCTTTCGTTTTCTTCACTTCTTTCCATCAGCCTGTTTCCAGTCCCAGTAACCCTCTCCAGTATCAGCCCCTTTCCATTCCTCACTCTCAGTACCTTCCAGTGTCAACTTGCATTCCCATGATTGCCACTGGTGTCCATTCCCTTCTAGTCCCCCTCCTTCAGCACTGAGCAGTCCCTTCTAATACAAATACCATGGCAGCCCCTCTCAGATCCACTCTCTTCCAGTTCCATTCTCCCATCCCCTCGTATCAGCTCATTTGTAGCCTTAGCCAGCAGCTCTATCCTCCCTTCCCCACAGTCAGCCCATTCCCAGTCGAAGCCCCCCAATCAGCTCGCTTCCAGTGCTAGTCCCCCCTCAACCCCATTACCAATGCTAGCCTCCCCTAATCAGCTCATTTCCAGTCCTACCCCCCCAGCCCATTTCCAGTCGTAACCTCCCCGATCAGCTCATTTTCAGTGCTGGCCCCCTATCAGTCCATTACCAGTCCTAGCCCCCCATCTGCCCATTATAATCCTAACCCGCACTGTCTCTCCCCTCTGTCCAGCATTTATTGCCCGTTTGTACAGTATGTCCCCCTGTCTCTTCCCTTTGTCTGAGTCAGCCCCCCTCCCTCCCTCCCTCAGCCCAAAAGTCATAAATGGCCGCATCAACAGGTCGTCTGAGAGATTTCCACAAGTTTAGAGTGACCAGGTTTGCCCCATACCAGAGGCCTTCCTATCAGACGAGGGGACATTCCTTTCACAGACGCAGAGGAGAGCTGGTCGTGGTTCCTTCTCTGGGTCCAGTCAGGGACCTAAGAAGGCGCAATGAGATGAGGGGGGCCCAGGCGGAGCTAGTTCCAGTGGGCAGCTGTCTACAGCATTTCTATCCTGCCTGGGCCCATCTTACCTCTGACCGCTGGGTCCTGGAGGTCACTCGCAAGGGTTATGTCTTGGAGTTTGCCCAACTGCGCACAGACGTTTTCATGTTGTCACCATGCGGCTCTCGAGAAAAGCTCAGAGCGTTGAAAGACACCCTGCGCCATCTAGTTTGGCTACATGTGGTGGAGCTGGTACCGTAAGACCATTGCGGTCAGGGCCGGTATGCCATCAACTTCGTGGTACCCAAGAAAGAAGGGTCATTCCGGCCTATTCTTGACCTCAAAGGGGTCAATTGAGTCTTGTGCATTCCTCACTTTCGGATGGAAACTTTGTGATCCGTCATTATGCCGGTGTGTCATGGAGAGTTTCTGACTTCACTGGATCTCATGGAAGCGTATTTGCACGTTCTTATTTGACCGGAGCATCTATGGTTCGCAGTTCCAATGGGACACTTCCAGTTTCGGGCGCTACGGCTCCTCGCACCTTCACCAAGATCATGGTGGTGGTTGCAGTCCAGTTGAAGCAGACAAGGGATCCTGGTCCATCCCTACCTTGACGACTAGCTCATTTGGGCCAAGTCATGTGAGAAAAGCCTTGAAACCACGCAGCGGGTCCTTGACCTTTTGCGGAGTCTGGGATGGGTGGTAAATGTAGCCAAAAGCCACCTTCTCCAATCTCAAGACTTGCTATACCTGGGGGCTCGTTTCGTAACCTCCCAGGGGAGGTTATGTTTGCTGGAACAGAGGTGCAGGAAGATTTAGGACCAGATCTGTCTATTTCTGGTGCAGCAGTCACAGTTGGCGTGGTCCTTCTTAAAGGTTCTGGGATCCATGGCGTTGACGCTGGATTCGGTGCTGTGGGTGAGGGCGCACATGTGGCTGATACAGAGGATGTGGCTGCCTCAAAGGCATTCTCTGAGTTGTCGGATGATTTGTCTGCTGCTAGTGTGCAGCAGCCATCCTGGTGATTTGTCACGGAGCAATCTCGAGAAGGGAATGCTGCTGGAGCAGCAAGATTGGGTCGTGGTCACGACAGATGCCAGTCTCTCTTGCTGAGGGCACATTGCTTGACACAGCGCAGGGAGTTTGGTCTCAGGACCAGACACAATTGTCCATCAATCGATTGGAGATGCAAGCGGTCCCTCTAGTGCTCCTGGAATTCCAAGCCCTGGTCCGGCATCGAGAGGTCAGGGTGTTCTCAGACAACACCTTCAGTGTCGCCTACATCAATCGGCAGGGCGAAATGGGCAGCACAAAACTGGCAGAGGAAATAGCTCCCCTGCTTTGTTGGGTGGAGGAGAATCTCACCCAGCTGTCGGCGACTTATGTGGCCAGCCGAGAAAATGTTCAAGCGGACTATCTGAGCAGGCAACAGATCGATCCAGGGAGTTGTCCTTGGGGGTGAGGTCTTTGACCAGTTGAAGCGCCGCTGGGGTCTATCAGTTATGGACCTTATGGCGATGGCGGAGAATACCAAGGTGCAGCGATTCTTTGGCAGGTGCAAGGAACTGATGTCAAAGGGCCTGGACATGTTGACGCAGAAATGGCCTGAGGAGGGTCTCCCCTGTGCATTTCCCCCGTGGCCTCTCATAGGGTGTCTGATTCAGCAAATAGAGGTACATGTGGGACTGGTGCTCCTAGTGGTTCTGGATTGGCACCCTGCTTCAGGTCCCTGCTTCAGGTCAAGCAATGCGCGGAAAATCATCAGCCATGGCTTGCATGGCGCATTGCTTGACCTGAAGCAGGGTGCTTTAGTCGTATGTACCCGAAACGTGGCACGTCGGAAGAATTGGCATACAGCGGAGTGATTGAGAACAGCCTAAAAACGAGTCACTTACCAGCTAAGTAAAGCTGCTATGTTTTAGCATTGTTTCACTTTATTAAAATGGAAAAGCCACAGCGGTGCTAGGTATGGTTCCTATCCACTGGGCTGGCACTTCCGACACAAAAATTTAGAAAATCTATTTTGAGGGGTTGGTTTTTTCAATAGCCAGGTCTTTGTTTGAATGTGATTATTACTGACTCTGGCAATAGGGAATTTGTTTGTGACCTTTCCAACTGAATCAGACTGTAGTCCTCCCGGTCTTCCCTCAGGGGCCGGATAAAAGTCTCCGTGCCTTAGATGCACGAAGAGCGCTGTGGCGCTACTTGAAGGTTACTCTGCTGTTCCGGAAGTCTGATTGTCTGTTCTCCTTGAGAGTCCCCAAAAGGGAGAAGGGGCCTCAAAGGCTTCCATTGCCTGCTGGTTGAAGGCCGAAGCAATTGCTTCCTATCTGCTGAAAGGCAAAAGTGTGCCCCCAGGGCTGAGGGCACATTCCACAAAGGCACTGGCAGCGTCCTGGGTGGAATGTATGCTGGTCTCTCCGGTGGTGTTTTGTCAAGCGGCTACTTGGATGTTGTTGCATACCTTTGTGTGTCGTCATAAGCTAGATTTGCAGGTGCATTCGGAGGTGCGGTTTGGGCCTTAAGTTTTGGAGGCCAGACTTGCTTGTCCTGCCCAGATTTGAGTATTGCTCTGGTACATCTCAAAGTCTGGATTGGACTGAAGGGGCTCTATGGGAGGTGAAATTAGACTTACCTGCTAATTTTCTTTCCATTAGGACCTACAGTCCAATCCAGAGCCTGCCCGTCTCATTAGTGGCAAGCCCATATTCAGAGATTCAGTTATAAGGGGGCAAGGCGTTCCATATCAGAGTGAAGAGTTCTCATCAGGCCGAAGGATTCAGTCTCTGGTGCTTGATGAGAGCTAGGAGTGACTTTAATCTCCTCAGGGTGCTTAAGTCATCGCAGGTCTGTTAGCTAGTTGTATATAGTTGCTCCTTTGGGTGGGTGTTTGGTTTGTTACGGTTCTGCTTTGACATGGGAATACTATCTTGGTGGGAGGTGTGTTGGCTCCTTATATAGTGACATCACCAAAAGGTTAGCATGCTCATTCTCTATCTGCTGGAATAGGGACACAACCCAGGAGTCTGGATTGGACTGTAAGTTATAATGGAAGAAAAAATAGCAGGTAAGTCTCTAATTTTACCATTCTTGCAGTCTCTGAAGAGGTAAGCCTCCCCTGTGTGTGTATGGAGGATTTTTGAAACCTGGTGTCCTTCCTTCCTGAAGGCTTAAAGAAGGAGTTGGCTTTTGCTGTTTTTCTCTGTTTAGCCAACTTAAGATCATCAGAAATAATCACCTCCAGGCCCTACTCTTCTTCCTCAAACAGAAGTACTTCACCACTATACTGTACCGCTTCCATGGATTTTTGCAGCCCAAATGCATGACTCTGCATTTTTTAGCATTAAATCTCAACTGCAGATTTTCACCCATTCATCAAGTTTCACTAGATCCCTCCTTATGTTATCTACACCTTCCTGGGTGTCTACCCAATTGCAGATTTTAGTGTCATCCGCAAAGAGGCAAATCTTACCCTCCACAATATCGCTTACAAAAATGTTATAAAGAATCGGACCACTGGTAGCGTCCTTCTCAGAATGAGCTCCATTTACTTGTACCCTTTTGTCTCCCTACCCCCCACCCCAAGTTTTCTCCAGCCTCCTCTCCTCATTGCATGGCAGGAAGAGGAGGTGAGAAGCTGCATATCTGGCTGTGTCCCTTTCCTATGATGTCCTAGGCCTGATTGCTCATTTAAACCATGTGAGGTTTCATATAGCTGCATGATTCAAATGAGCAGTTTGACTTTGGATGGTGGAAGAGGACGACACGGTTTGCCTTTCGCGGAGGGAGAGCTGCCAAGCCTCCACCACTTCTGCCTCGTGCTGCTAATGCACACTTCCTCCTTTTTCTTCCTTCATTTATCTTGCCTTACTTCCAGATATGCACCATTTCTCCTCCTTCCAGGCATTCTTCAAGCTTCTTCATCTATTTAGTCTGGTGGCAGAGAGCAGCTCCCAGCTGTGGCTTCTCTTCCCAGACTTGAACCTTGTCTCAGTAGAAGCATCTCTGCATGCACCCTGATTGGTGACAGTAGCCGCATCTCTCCCAATACTTTGGGCATGGGCAGCAGCAGCAGCAACAACTGCATCTCTGTTTGGGCCCACTGGTGGTAGTATCTCTTCTTAGTCTGCCTGAATTTCAGTATCTGATGCCAATCTGACACTAGGTATTTTTATAGCCTTGATAACAAGCTTCTTGTTTGTAAGTTGAATGAATTTTAATGTCAGCATTGGTTTCTTAGTAATATAAAGTCGCAGGAAGTAAGACATCAAGTATAATTGGCTGCATTTAAAAGGATGTAAATGCAGCAATCATGCTGAAATTCTACAATTGTGGGAGATCATGGTGATGCTGGATAGAATGTGGTTTTGATCATTCTGTTCATAAAGCTAGACATAAGAACATAAGAACATAAGATATGCCATACTGGGTCAGACCAAGGTCCATCAAGCCCAGTATTCTGTTTCCAACAGTGGCCAATCTAGGTCATACGTACCTAGCAGTTTCCCCAAGGGACACAGGTTCCACAATGCTTGTATTGGTTCAAGCATTGATATCCTGGGTCCCTTCTTAATAATGGTTTATGGACCTTTCCTCCAGGAACTTGTCCAAACCTTTTTTAAACCCAGCTACACTAACAGCCTTTACTACATCCTCCGGTAACAAATTCCAGAGTTTGATTACACGTTGAGTGAAAAAATATTTTCTTTTATTAGTCTTAAATAGTTTACCCTGTAGCTTCATTGCATGTCCCCTAGTCTTTCTATATTCTGATAAGGTAAACAATCGATCTACGTTTACCCGTTCCACTCCGTTCATTAATTTATAGACTTCTATCATATCTCCCCTCAGCCGTCTCTTTTCCAGGTTAAAGAGCCCCAACCTTTTTAGCCTTTCTTCATAGGAGTAGCCTTCCATCCCCTTTACCATTTTGGTGGCTCTTCTCTGAACCTTTTCTAAAATCGCTATATCCTTTTTAAGATACGGCGACCAGAATTGCACACAATATTCAAGGTGCGGTCTCACCATGGAACGATATAGAGGCATTATAATATCTTTTGTTTTATTTTCCATTCCTTTCCTTATCATACCTAGCATTCTATTTGCTCTCTTGGCCGCCGCTGCACACTGGGCCGAGGGTTTTAACATGGTATCCACAAGGACGCCTAAATCTTTTTCTTGGGTGGTGGTTCCTAATGTGGAACCTTGCATCGTGTAACCATAGTTTGGGTTGTTCTTCCCTAGGTGCATAACCTTGCACTTCTCCACATTAAATTTCATCTGCCATTTTGATGCCCAGTCTTCCAATTTATCAAGATCCTCTTGCAATTTTCCACAATCCTCCTGGGTTTTAACAACTTTAAATAGTTTTGTGTCAATAGGGAAAATAGGGAAAAGTGAAAAAGGATATGTTCTTTAAAACGACTACTGAGAATTTATGCAGATTAGTGTAAATGAACTTGTAATTACTTACCATAGGAGACTGTGATTTTGGGAATGGCATCTTTTTATAAAAACAAAAGAATGAATCATAATTTTTAGCCTATTTTCTAAAGAGAAAGAAAGCTAATGAGATCACACTGCGTATGTGTGTGTGTCCCTGTTCATGGAACTACCCCTCCTCCCAAACACGCTTTTTCTGTTTAGTATCCTATCGACATGAAATTTGGAGGACATGTACTCTGGCCAGGGTGTAGGGTTTTCAGACCACGGATGCATTCACATCCCAGAAATAGGCTGGATTTGTTCAGGTTAGAACTTGTTATATATTTTAATGTAATATTGCAGTAGTAGTAACCTGGTTTGTAATGTTACTGTGTGAAATTCCTGCAGTGACATCACCATAGCTTCAGAGATGGAGATAAATTCCTGATGGCATTACGAGCCCAGTCCCCATGATCACTGTACTACTGGTATCAATTATGAAAATATAAAGGACTGATTTTATTTAATTTTATTTTTTTCCTGGAGCTTTGCTGTTGATCAGTGGAGCCTTTTACCTAAATAAAGTTTGGCATATAATTGTCCTGAATATTTCAAAGACAAATAGGTATTTCATTACTATAAAACTGTGTAATTGTGAAAATAGTAAGCAGCATTTCACAATTTACTGTTGCTCTTTTTTTCATACTGAATATTTAAGTCCACTGATCTAAATAGGACACAAATGTTAATGCCACATGGGATTCTGTGGTGTTACATATAGCAAAAAATGAAGCTCATCTTCTGAAGGATTTCATAATGGTTTTCATTTCAGGCAAACCAGTCCAGCCACCTGTCAAGAGGGAGCTCCTGCGACACAGAGACTACAAAGTGGATCTGGAGTCCAAGCTGGGCAAAACCATTGTCATTACCAAAACCACACCTCAGTCTGAAATGGGAGGGTAAGGGAGATCTTGCATGGCCGCCTTTTTGTCTAGATTTTTAAAACTTTAAGGTGTTGGTTGTATCCCAAGCAAGGACTTCGGTGCCATTTTTTGTGTGAAGCTTATAAGTGCTACAAGTAAATGTAGTAAAATCAAGTGTCTAATGTATTCTTACCAGAACTGCTGTTTTTGCAGAACTATAGAACTATTAGAGACATTAATTCAGACAAACTAAATAGTCAAGAGAAACAAAGCTAGTTTACTACAAAAACTAGCGTTTATTTTTGGACCATTGTGGAACCTGGCTTTGATCTTTCCTATTCTGCATTTTTGTTTTAAAATAAAATTCTTCCAGATTAGATTGCAATTTTGTTTTTCGGCTGTGGATCTTCCTGTCCCATATGGTGAACATAAGAACATAAAATAAGCCATTCTTACTATAATCAGACCAGTTCCAGTACATCCTTTTTGAGATGAGGCAATTGGAACGGCACACAATACACAAGGTGCTGTCACACCATAGACTTATACAGAAGTATAATGATAGTCTCAGTTTTATTTACCATTCATTTTGAATAATCCCTTACATTTATATTTGTGTTTTTTGGCAGCTATGGCACACTGGGCTGAAAATGTCAGTGTACTGTCCATGAAAGGAGGCATAGAAAAATCCCTTAATAAATAGAAACATAGAAATATGATGACAGAAAAAGACCACATGGCCTATCTAGTCTGTCCAAAATGCAAACATTGACTCCCAATCTTTTTCTTGGTAGTGACTTCTAATTCTGAGCCCAGCATTTTGTACCTGTAGTTGAGATTATTTTTCTGTATCATCTTTTTTTTTTTCTGCATCGCTTTGTGCATGTCCACATTAAATTTCATATGCATTTAGATACATAACCTTCAGTAAACATGCACCTAACACATTTTAAGTAAAGTTAATGCACGTTAAGTGCTGCCACTGCCCATTCATTTCTGTGGCCATTGTAGCACTTAACATGCATTAACCTTTAGTCCAAGGATGGACAAATCCTGGGTGCCAGGCTGCCATGGCGACTGCAAATTGCACATACAGCACAGCGGAAACAGTAAGATCTGGGGTGATGGCTGCATGGGGGGGCTAAGGAGAGAGAAATCCGGTGTGATGGCTGATGGTGATGGGGGGGGGGGACATTGAGCAAGACACTGGCTGATGGCTGATTGAGGGAGGAGGAGGGCAATGAGAAAGAGAGAGATTGGCTGATTGGGGGAAAGGCTATGGGAGATTTATTTTTTCTTCATATATTACCAAGTCATGGTGATATGTGACCAAAACATTATCCCAATAAAACAAGCAGCCCTTAAACAAAACTTTTTTTTGTCGAACACTTATGTACAAGACCACCCATACCAAGCTATATCAATCAATAGCTCATTTTCATTTTTTAATCATGATATAACCAAAGTCCATTTTAAAATTACAAATGCTAGCATTCCAAAACCACTACCGACCCAACATCATGTATCGAACTTTCAATCTGTTAAGTTCTGCTCAGGGTCAGCATTGATGTTCTCCATGAACAAGCAGGGCATAAGTCCTCACGTATGGATGACATCTCTGATGGGGCCCCATGCGGGAGCACTCCCCAGCTTCTATTGGAAGCTTTTGGGAGGCTGCACCCCACCTGTGTGTCTGCCTTCCTGCCTGCTGCTGCGGCGCCATCTTCACCAGTCTTCATTTTTCCGCAGAGCCCCATGGACGTTGTTTTGGTCTTCTGCCTGTAAATGCTGTTCCCCCCCCCCCCTTGGGGGCCTCCCTGTATAAGTAATTGTGTTAGTACCTGTTGGCTGTCGCATCTGTTCCGTCCTTGGTTCTGGTGCTTTTTGGTAAAATTTCACTTTTTTGGTTGTTTTCCCTGTGGCCCTACCAGGCCCATGGTCACTATCGAACCATTTGATTTAACGATGGCCATTTTCACGAACATGTCTCAGAAACCGGCCAGCAGTTTCAAGAAGTGCACCAAGTGTGCACCTCTGTCACTGACTGGCACAACCGGTGCCTCCAGTACCTGGGTCCTGATGCCCTCCTCTTATAATTTGGGCTTGTAGATGACAAGGAAAGGTCAGAGGAGTCAAGAGAAACAGAGTGAATCCCTCTTTGGCCATTGGTCTGATTCAGCATCCTTGGCACCACTGTCTGTCTCGATGGCTTCCCAGGAATGCGCTGATGATGCATTGACATCGAAAAGCTGTGCTCAATTGGAGCTGAGCACCTGCATTGCCCCGGAGTATCGGCAATCAGTCAGTCTCTGCCTGGGGTCGAGAGAGCATTCAGCTTCATCCCTGTCAATGTTGAAGGGAGATCCATCCGAGCGTGGGTAAGGTCCAGGTGCATTGTCATCAGAGCCCTTCCAAGCAGGATGTTGAGTGATAGGCACGAGTGACCCATCAAGGTGCCCTGGAGAAGAAGGCTTTTCAACCTCCAGGGTTTCAGAGGAGCACCAGCTGGCCTCCTGACAGCCAAGGCCATGCCGATATCCCCGCAAGGATGCTGGAAACATTGGTAGAAACTGCTCAGACCCCGAGGCCTTCAGAATCAGCAGCCATGGAGGAACACCCCCTTCAGGCACTCGAAGTACGCATCATGTCGTTGCTGGAGAAACAGCTGGCTGGTGCCTTGGTGCCCACAGCATCATCAAGGGTTGTGCAGCCGATCCTCAAGATGCATGCTCTGCCTCGGAATGCATCAATGAGATCTGATGCCGGTTCCCGGCAGGGCCATCTCCCTCTCGAGTCTCGGGTTCTGATGTTTCTTTGAAACCTCGGAAGCCCTTGATGCATCATCAATTCCATAGACACTCGCTCCTGTCTAGGCAGGAGGGAGCTCTGGGCACAGTCTGAGGTACTTCGACTTCCTTTCGGAGTCTGACTCTGATGGCTGAGTGACCGATGTGGGATTTGAGAACTTGTTGGAGGAACAATCTCCTGAGCTCCTGTCAGACCTCTTCCCCTCCATCGATTAAAGTTCTGGCAAAAATATATTAACAGTTTGTCTGAATTGGAGCCCATTTAGGACAAGCAAAGCCAGAATTGGGTGGGTGGAGGACAATCAACAGTCTGTGATGGCGGAAGTAGGAGGGCTCAAACTGCAGATACAACAGGCACAGGACAGACTAGAAGAATATGATAACAGACTGACGATCCAACATCAGGATATTCGGAATCCCGGAAGGGGTAGAAGAGCCAAAGAAGAGTTTATATGGAATATGCTGAAGGAGTGTTTTTCCTGGGTTTCCCACAGCTCCCGAATATGAGATGAGATCGAACGCACGCACAGAGAGCTGTGTCTTTTGGGGAAACTGCTAGGTACGTATGACCTAGATTGGCCACTGTTGGAAACAGGATACTGGGCTTGATGGACCTTGGTCTGACCCAGTATGGCATATCTTATGTTCTTATGTTCATGGCCGAATTCTGAAGCAAGGCCCAGAGCATTCATTGTGAAGTTACTCAGATTCCAGGAGAGGGAATTTGTAATTAGAGCCTCAAGGAAATCAAGATTTGTGCAGTTCATCAACTGGAAAGTAATAGTGTTTCCGGACCTTGCTGCCGAAACTGCCCGAAAAAGGCATGAACTCCCTTACATATTGGGGCATGCTAGTTGTAAAGGGATTTAAACCTGCTCTGTGGTATCTGGTCAAGCTCACATAACATAAGAACATAAGATATGTCATACTGGGTCAGACCAAGGTCCATCAAGCCCAGTATTCTGTTTCCAACAGTGGCCAATCTAGGTCATATGTTCCTAGCAGTTTCCCCAAGAGACACAAGTTCCACAATGCTTGTACTGGGTCAAGCATTGATATCTTCGGTCATTTCTTAATAATGGTTTATGGACCTTTCCTCCAGGAACTTGTCCAAACCTTTTTTAAACCCAGCTACACTAACAGCCTTTACTACATCCTCCGGTAACAAATTCCAGAGTTTGATTACACGTTGAGTGAAAAAATATTTTCTTTTATTAGTCTTAAATAGTTTACCCTGTAGCTTCATTGCATGTCCCCTAGTCTTTCTATATTCTGATAAGGTAAACAATCGATCTACGTTTACCCGTTCCACTCCGTTCATTCATTTATAGACTTCTATCATATCTCCCCTCAGCCGTCTCTTTTCCAGGTTATCATATCTCCCATCGATTCCCCCTGTACAGGCAGACGCATTCTTTGAAGCCATGCATCAGCTCGGCTACACACAAATCATACAAGAACCCACACATAACAAAGGTAACACCCTTGATATGGTGTTCTTATCACACAACATCCAAAAATACACCAAACCTCGAGTAACCCCAGTCCCATGGTCCGACCATTTCCTAGTCGAAATTGAAATCCACCTACCTCCACAAAAGGTAAAGCCTCAAGCCGACCCAAAAACACATCAACAGAGGAAATTCCAAAAATTCAATAGCGAAGCTTTGGTAACTTCTATATCTACACATTTTGAGTACACCACCACAGACCTAGACAAGCTGGTAGACCAATGGAACTCAGGGATCGAAGCAGCTGCAAGTCCAACATGGAAGAACACAAACGCTGTAACAAAGACAGGAACCGAACCATGGTACTCTCCCACGCTATCTAAAATGAAGAGAGAACTACGCAAACTCGAAAGGAAATGGAGGAAAAAGCAAACCGAAGAATGCAAGCAACTATACCTAACACTCCTCGCAAGATACAAGAATGAGGTAAACCTCGCTAAAAAGACACACCACACTAATCTACTCAACAAAGCGCTCAACAGACCCAGAGAACTTTTTGAACTCGTAAAATCTCTGACCAAATCTTCACAAAACTCCATCTCTGCAGATGATATAAAGGCCCAGACGCTTGCCGACCACTATGCCAAAAAGCTAAATCCGAAACTTCCCACAAGCATGACCAAAGGCATGCCACTAGCTCTCACCACTCGAGAAACCACAACTGCCCATCAAGCAGACCCAGAAACAGAATGGAACACCTTCCAGCAATTAGGTGAGCAACAAATCTTAAACATCTTAACCAACTTAAACACCACTACCTCCCCCCTCGACCCATGCCCAGCCGCTTGGATGAAAGCAACCAAGAAAGACAACGCAAAACCCATCGCGCACATTGTCAATCAGTCTCTGAAACAAGGAATCATGCCGTCTCATCTCAAGAAATCAATTATTAGACCCATATTAAAAAACAAGTCGCTCAACAAAAGTGACCCTGCATCATATCGCCCAATCTCAAGCATAGCTTTCCTAGCAAAGATGATTGAAAAAGCGGTCCAGCACCAACTCCAGGACCACATGGACGAGATAAAAGCCCTAGATGAACATCAATACGGATTCCGTCAGAATCACGGAGTGGAAACACTACTACTGGCACTCCTTGACAATCTACTTAGGGGCCTCGAGAACAAAAACTCCATGTTCATACTCATATTCATCGATATCTCAGCGGCATTCGATACAGTACATCACACCACCCTTTTGGACCGCCTGGCCTCGCTAGGTATAACAGGGACCCCCCTGAAATGGTTCACATCATACATATCCAATAGGATGCAACAAGTGCAATTCAACAACGACAGAGCTGATGCTTTCCCCCAAACCCAAGGGATCCCTCAAGGGTCTGCCCTCTCATCCCTACTGTTCAATTTGTATATAAAGCCGGTATGCAGTATTTTCCAGAAATACAACATAAATTACCACATATATGCCGACGATGTGATGTTATACACACAGCTCGACATAACACAGCCTAACTTCAGTCCACTAGAAGAATGCCTTGATATGCTCCAATCATGGCTTCAGCAAAACAACATGTCAATAAATCACAAAAAACAGAGGTCATGTTCATGTCCAAGAAAGCCAATTTCATCCCGCCCACCACAGTCACACTAAACAAAAACATATACGATACAAAGCCTGTAATAAAGTATCTAGGAGTCCTACTTGACAGCAACCTCAAGATGGACAAACACCTCAGAACAGTTAACCGAGCCATCTTTTACAAACTCAAAATCCTTCAACCACTCCGCAATATCCTCGAGAAATCCGACTTTAGGTCTGTTGCTCAAGCACTAATCATTCCCCACCTGGATTACAGCAATGCCATTCTACAAGGGCTTCCAAAGAGCACACTAAGCATCCTGCAAATGGCTCAGAACGTGGCTGCAAGAGTCATCATGGAAAAGAAAGTCACCGACCACATAACCCCAGTTCTAATGGATCTGCACTGGCTCCCAGTGGCCGCCCGCATCATCTACAAACTACTCATCACAACATTTAAACTCATCAATGGCATCGCACCATCCTACCTCAATAACCTAATCACTATTCAACCTAGCAACAGGAGCAGGAGAACTATGAATCTCAACACCCTATGTATCCCGACCAGCATAAGATCTGTCAAGGCCGAAACAAGCAATAGGGCGTTCACATACTCAGCGCCAATCCAATGGAACCAACTACCGCATGAATTAAGGCTCACAAACAACCTGAACGAATTTAGACGAAAACTGAAAACCTATCTGTTTCAAACCCACTACAACTTGATCTAACTGCGATACCCCACCTCAACCAGATCTCCTCTGCCGCACTCGGCAGCATATAATCTAATAGTATATAGTCATGTATAACTTGTACACCTTGGCAACTAATTCCGTACAAATTGTATATAACCATGTATAGTCTGTACACCTTGGCAACTAATTCTGTACAAATTGTATATATGGGGCCCTCCCCCAATCTACTGAAATCAAATGTATACCTTGATCTGTGTGCTTTAATCAAATATGTATCGTATCCAAATGCTTGTCCCGTGTTACGTAATCATTGACTAATCAAAATGTAAAACTGAAATCTCAATGTACCGTACAATACATTATGATTCTGTAAAGTAAACCGCTGCTGATCGTAGGAAGCAGCGGTATACAAGTGTTTACTAAATAAATAAAATAAATAAATAAATAAAGAGCCCTAACCTTTTTAGCCTTTCTTCATAGGAGTATCCTTCCATCCCCTTTACCATTTTGGTGGCTCTTCTCTGTACCTTTTCTAAAATAGCTATATCCTTTTTAAGATACGGCGACCAGAATTGCACACAATATTCAAGGTGCGGTCTCACCATGGAACGATATAAAGGCATTATAATATCTTTTGTTTTATTTTCCATTCCTTTCCTTATCATACCTAGCATTCTATTTGCTCTCTTGGCTGCCGCTGCACACTGGGCCGAGGGTTTTAACATGGTATCCACAATGACGCCTAAATCTTTTTCCTGGGTGGTGGTTCCTAATGTGGAACCTTGCATCGTGTAACCATAGTTTGGGTTGTTCTTCCCTAGGTGCATAACCTTACATTGTTCCACATTAAATTTCATCTGCCATTTTGATGCCCAGTCTTCCAATTTATCAAGATCCTCTTGCAATTTTTCACAATCCTCTTGGGTTTTAACAACTTTAAATAGTTTTGTGTCATCTGCAAATTTGATAACCTCACTCGTTATTCCACTTTCCAGGTCATTTATGAATATGTCAAAAAGCAGCGGACCCAGCACAGATCCCCGGGGTACACCACTATTCACCTTTCTCCATTGGGAAAATTGGCCATTTAGCCCTACCCTCTGCTTTCTATCTTTTAACCAGTTCCTGATCCACAATAGTACACTGCCTCCTATGCCATGACTCTTTAGTTTTGCCAAAAGTCTCTGATGAGGGACCTTGTCAAAGGCTTTCTGAAAGTCCAGATACACAATATCAACCGACTCACCTTTGTCCACCTGTTTATTCACTCCTTCAAAAAAACATAACAGATTAGTAAGACAAGATCTTCCTTGTCTAAAGCCATGTTGGCTGTCTCCCATTAGGTTGTGACTATCTACATGCTGAGTAATTTTATTCTTTATGATGGTTTCTACCATTTTTCCCGGTACTGACGTCAGGCTCACCGGTCTGTAGTTTCCCGGATCACCCCTGGAACCCTTTTTAAAAATTGGTGTTACATTGGCGATCCTCCAATCTTCAGGTATTAGAGATGATTTTAATGATAGTTCACAGATTACTGATAGCAGTTCTGCAATCTCATATTTCAGTTCTTTCAACACCCTTGGATGTATACCATCCGGCCCAGGTGATTTGCTACTCTTCAGTTTATCTAATAGTTGTAAGACATCTTCACGATGTATCGATATTTCCTTCAATTCTTCCACACCTTTAAATACCACTTCAGTCATGGGTAACATCCCTACATCTTCCTCAGTAAAGACCGAAGCAAAGAATTCATTCAGTCTCTCCGCTATCGCCTTGTTGCCTCTTAGTGCTCCTTTAACCCCTTTATCATCTAATGGACCAACTGACTCTCTCACAGGTTTTTGCTACGAATGTACTTGAAAAGGTCTTTATTTCGCGTTTTTGCTTCCGCAGCAAGCTTCTTCTCAAATTCTCTCTTGCATTTGACTTGCCAGTGTTTGTGCTGTTTCCAGGTTTCGTCGTTTGGCTCTTTTTTCCATTTCCTGAAAGATGCTTTTTTGGCAACAACAGCCTCTCTGACCTCACCTTTAAACCATGCTGGCAGTTTTTTGGACTTCCTTCCACTTCTCTTAAAGCGTGGGATACAGCTGGTCTGGGCTTCCAAGATAGTATTTTTCAACAACACCCAAGCTTGATGTATGTCTTTAACCTTTGCAACTGCTCCTTTTAGTTTTTTCTTAACTGTTTTCCTCATTTTATCATAGTCTCCCTTTCGAAAGTTAAAAGCTAGTACTGTGGATTTCCTTACTATCCCTCCTCCACTAATTAAATCAAAGGCGATCATGCTATGATCACTATTGCCAAGTGGCCCCAACAACCTTATCTCTTGCACTAGATCTGGTGTTCCACTAAGGACTAGGTCTAATATGGCTTCCCCTCTGGTCAGTTCATGAACCAGCTGCTCCAAGAAGCAGTCATTTATTTCATCTAGGAACTTTATCTCCCTAGCATGTCCTGACGTGACACTGACCCAGTCGATACCGGGGTAATTGAAATCACCCATTATTATTACTGTGCTGTAACTTTTGTTAGCTTCCTTGATTTCTTTGAGCATTTCATCATCCATTTGGTCATTCTGGCCAGGTGCTCGATAGTACACCCCCACTGCCATTGACTTCCCCCTTTTATATGGAATTTCAATCCATATAGATTCTACAGCAGATTTTGTTTCCTGCAAAACTTTAATCCTTTCTGAGTCAATGCCCTCTCTAGCATAAAGCGCAACCCCTCCACCAATTTGATCAGCTCTATCATTACGATATAGTTTGTACCCAGGTATCACAGTGTCCCACTGGTGTCCTCCTTCCACCATGTCTCTGATATTCCAATCATATCTAACCTTTCATTTAGTGCTATATATTCTAACTCTCCCATCTTATTCTTTAGACTTCTAGCATTTGCATACAAGCATTTTAGAGAATGTATTTTATTCATGTTAATTTGGCTATTGTTAGACATGGGTAAATTGGGATCTTTAAGCTCTGTCTTCTCCATACTTGAGGGCATTTGGGCTACTTTACTCTTTTGTGGAACCTCTCTGCTTTTGGTAGTATCCTTCAAGGATACATTCTTCCGAAGCATCCGCTCTTGGGCGACTGTCGGCTTTCCCCTAATGTCTAGTTTAAAAGCTGCTCTATCTCCTTTTTAAAGGTTAATGCCAGCAGCCTGGTTCCATCCCGGTTAAGGTGAAGCCCATCCCTTCGGAAGAGCCCCTCCTTTCCCCAGAATGTTCCCCAGTTCCTAACAAATCCAAAACCCTCATCTCTGCACCATTGTCTCATCCACGCATTGAGACTCCGGAGCTCTGCCTGCCTTTTGGGTCCTGCGCGTGGAACAGGAAGCATTTCGGAGAATGCTACCCTGGAAGTTCTGGATTTCAACTTCCTACCTAAAAGCCTAAATTTAGCCTCCAGAACCTCCCTACCACATTTTCCTATGTCATTGGTACCGACATGTACCAAGACAGCAGACTCCTCCCCAGCACTATCTAAGACCTTATCTAGGTGGCGCGTGAGGTCCGCTACCTTCGCACCAGGCAGGCATGTTACCAGGTGATCCTCACGTCCACCAGCCACCCAGCTATCTACATGCCTAATGATCGAATCACCAACTATAACGGCTGTCGTAGCCCTTCCCTCATGGGCACATGGCCCTGGAGAAACTTCCTCGGTGCGAGAGGGTTTTACATCACCTGGAGGACAGGTCCTAGTTACAGGATCACTTCCTGCCACACCAGGGTGATGCTCTCCTGTCACGTGACCTCTCTCCTCCATGGCAACAAGGGTGCTGCCAGACTGGAGGTGGGACTTCAGGACTATATCCCTGTAGGTCTCGTCTATGTACTTCTCTGTCTGTCTTATGCTTTCCAAGTCTGCTACTTTAGCCTCTAGAGAACGGATTTGATCCCTGAGAGCAAAGAGCTCCTTGCACCTAGTGCACACGTAAGACCTCTCACCAACTGGGAGAAAATCATACATGTGACACTCAATGCAAAAGACTGGAAAGCCCCCATCCCGCTGCTGGACTGCTGTCTGCATCTTAGTTTTAAGTTTGTGTCTAGATCTTTAAGTTCTTACTTACTAGGGATTGCTATGGGTATTTATACCAATAAAACTGTACCTAATACATTTAATATACCTTGTTCACCTGAAGCTTAATTAATCTCAGGTCCTTAGTGTATGACTGATTTGGGTAATGATCTTCACCTGAAAGCACCTCCCTGTCTTTTAAGATGTGTAAGTACCTATAAAGCTATGATTATCCCAGGGGAGGGTGGGTGTGGGGAGGGAGGGAGGGAAATAACACTTATTAAAAGAGGGCTGCTACACAGTACCCTGTCTTGTGCTGCTGAGGTAAGCTAAATTCTGATTTGATTTAAATTATAGCTCTTAGCTGCTGCTAGGCTTTAACTTTTTATGAAATTTAAACTACAAGCTCTCTGCTGGGTACTAAATTTAACCAGAAAGCTCTCTTCTGTGTGTTAAATTTAAACTAAAAGTACTTTGCTGTTACTTGGCCCTGAGTGACTATTAAATTTAAACTACAAGCTCTCTGCTGGGTATGAAATGTAACCAGAAAGCTCTCCTCTGTGTTTTAAATGCAAACTTTAATTGCTGTTACTAGGCCCTAACTGATCCAACAAAAAACAGTGGGTTCACATATTATGTAGCTTTAATACAAAAAATTCTTTTTAGAAAATTACCAGAAGTATATACTCAGTTGCAGATTTCTCTCCAGAAGTAACAGGCCCCCTTTCTGGTCCTTCAAGACAGAGGTTCAAAGAGCTCTGGTTGAGCTATTTATGCCTCTGCTGCTGAGGTAATGCTGTGACCAACTTCCTGGGTAATTAACAGTCCTTGCTTGGATAGGAGGAGTCTTTCAAAATGGCCTTTTGATCTGCCACCTGGTGTTAACACCTATTGAAAAGTTTTCACAGGTCTCTTGCCCCCTAGGTAGAAGGCGTCTTTGTAAAGGTCTCTAGAAGACTTTATTTGTTGCTCAAAGAGTACAGACCCTGTTTTGCCTTTTGTGCTAAGCTAAATTCTGATTTGATTTAAATTATAGCTCTTAGCTGCTGCTAGGCTCTAACTTCTCACAATTTTGGACAATGGCATTAGAAAATTCTTCACAACTAAGGAGGCTGTATCCCAGTTTTTGGCAACACCATTGTCAGGAGAGATCAGCACACAAAACAAACATAATCCAGCACCACTTAGGGAGTCCACGGAGAGACTGCAGAGCCACCAGACACAGGCAGTTCTGAGCTCTAATGATACTTCAATGGAATGAGGGGAAGCGAGGCCCACAGTGACTAACAATAAAGGAACCGAACAAGTATCGGCATTAGTGCAAGGAACAGAAGTTGCTGCATATTCATCAAAGAGTTGAGCAGAATTAATTCAGCCATGATGGACACACATTATTGAAACCAGGGAGGATATAAAGTGGAGGAGGAAAAAGGGATTGCTCACATAAGAAGATGGGACCAAAAGTAGGGGTTTCTGTGCAATACAAGTGTATCTTGGCATATGCTGAGGGGGTTTGCTAAATCTGAAAAAGATAAGTAATATTAATGGGGATGACATATGGGGGAAGGTGAGAATGGTGGAGAATGCAGAAGAGTGAATGGGAAATGGGGAGAATACTGTGCAGAAGGGAGGGGGTTGCTGTTAAGTTGCTGTACTAAACAATATATAAACTACATTAAGGGGAAGCCAAAGAAAATAAAAAGAAAAGAAGAGGTATTTGGTGGGTTTGGAGGAGGAGGAAAACTAGTAGAAGGATAATGTTGTTAAGTTTTAACTGTGTTCAGAGGAGAGATAAAAACGAATCAGGGAAAGGAGAGGAGGATGTGCTGGTATGATGATCTGCTGGAGAATACCCCTTAAATGATGATGGCTGGAATTAAGATTGCATCACTTAATATATGAGGGATTCACCATCCAAGTAAACGCTGGGTCTCGCCCACCTTGTGCTTGACTGATACTCTCGATACAGCCGAAGATACACTTACTCCTTCGAGGGGTACAGAAATCCACTACTGCATGCACCAGTCCCCTTGTCATGCCACAACTCAATACACTTCTTTCTACCACACTCTGTTCCCTTCAGCCCATCCATTAGCACACCTACCATGAACTGCAGATTCCACCAGTTCACTGTCCAAGCATTTCTCACTGAAGTGCTCCCTCAACTCGATAACATTCCCCAAAACACTTGCCTGGACATCTGGATTACTAGGTGGAACAGCATCTTGGTGTCAGCTGCCCTTGCACCGCCAAGAGTGACCTCCTCCAAGTGATACCACATGGCACGCTGGTACTTGTAAGATGTGATCCCAGTTACTCTTCTGTAGGTCCTGGGTTCATTTCACTTCACAGACGCAGGAGGGTATGTAATAAGACAAGCAAACAGGTGTGGCTTGGAGAAAGGTTTTTATGTAAAAATAGGCTTAATACATAGGTATTGAACAGAGGTATATAGTGATTGTTACAGAGCTGTTTCAGTGTGCATCAGTGAATCTGTGTGTGCAGGTGTGCAGTGTGAGAGCGATAGAGGCCAGAACCTGTGGGTCAGAGCCGCATGGTAGGCCAGAACATGTGGGTAGAGAGAGAGAGAGGGGGAGGGGTGAAGGGAGTTGAGTATCAGAGCCTCATGGTAGTGTCCAAACCTGTCCGATGAAGGAGAGAGAGAGAGAGGGAGGGGTGAAAGGAATTGATCATCAGAGCCTCATGGTAGTGTCCAAACCTGTCCGATGAAGGAGGGAGAGAGAGAGGGAGGGGTGAAAGGAATTGATCATCAGAGCCTCATGGTAGTGTCCAAACCTGTCCGATGAAGGAGGGAGAGAGAGGGGGAGGGGTGAAAGGAATTGATCATCAGAGCCTCATGGTAGTGTCCAAACCTGTCCGATGAAGGAGGGAGAGAGAGAGAAGCAGGAAGTGTGTCTGTCCTTTATAGTGCCTCTCCAGCAGTTCCCCTTGAGGTCTGCTATTGTCTTTGGCCACTCCCTTTAAGGTCTGCCCATCTTGATTTAGCAAGGAGGGGCTGCAGCCAGGTCCTAGAGACTGACGTCACCCAGGGGTCAGAGTTTAGACTGAATTAAACAGAGTCCATAGCTGCATGAAATGTATGCTGACATCTCCCACACCTTTTTTATTTTTATTTATTATTTGTGCCTGGAATTGGTGGAAGCAAACCTGTGGTACCTGTCCCAGCTGCCATTACCTGATAGTAGGCAGCTTGTCTAATACCTCCTGTATTAAATACCTTGCTATGTCTAGCAGGTCCCCTGTCCTGCACAGTACTGTCTCTAGTGTTCTAGAGATAAACAAGTCTCCTTATGAGTCCAAACCTCGTGTCTTAGGTAGAGCAGCCACTACTGGGGGGGGAACCCAATATGCCACTTACATACCCGTCTTAGAGAGAGTGAACAGTGCATAAGGTCTGCAGGAATTTTTAAGGAGGCTAAAACCAAACGGTACCAGGATGCTATGAGTGAGGATAGGAAGCAATACTAGACTGCAGCTGACTCTGGTATTCAGTGTAATAGGAAATACCGAATTAGCCAAATTAGCAGGCCAAATTAGCCTGGATGTAGGGGTGGATGCTGGAGAAGTTCAGTGTAACTACCTTAAATGTTGTTGTTCTGTATGACATGCGCTGCAAGGAAATGTACATTTTTTCATCTTACAGCACAGGAAAATTACGATAATGCATAGCAATATTTGTACAGCAGTTAAATAATAATAGGGTGAATAAAAACATTAAAGACATGATCAGCAGTAGGTGAGTAACCAAATAACAATTCCCACACAGACACATGAGCATCTTGTCGCAAGTGTCCAACAATTTTTTGAATGTGTCCATTCTCATAAGCGATGGTGTGATTCACTTCAGTGGATGTTGTTTTAAGGTGATCAATATAGGCATGGAGTTCTGTAAAGTTCTTCTCCCATGCCAAGTGGTAATGGATGCACAGCATATGAGATAAAGTCTGGAATGTCCATAGAGTCATTGGTAACCAGCGGTGTGGAATAAGTTGTCCCATTAATGGTGAGGGAGAGGAGACCAGTGGTGTATGACTGCACCAGGTATTGTTTAGTAAATAGTTTGAACTGTACAACAAAGTGTTCTTGGGAAGGCGAATGTCATGCATTCTGGAAGCAATCGAAAAAGAGACATTCTGGGGAAAGAACAGATGAAAACAAAAGTGTCCAGCTCCAAGGTAATATAAACTGTGTGAGGTAGTCAGGGAATATGAGAGCTTAACAGTCAGGGAGCAAGAGGAAGAATTGTTCCAGCAGGAGGTGTCAGCCTCTTTAAACTGGTGAGGTTGACACTTGAACTGAAATGTAGTCTGCTCGCACAAACTGGGGTCCATCGGCTTGAATGAAGTCCAGGTGTCGTCCAGTGGCTGCACCCATGTGAGATGGTCCTCAGGATACATAAGCATATTATCAAACTGCACCCCAATATTAACAACAGGATAAATAACTGTGTGTTGTCCTGACCATGGGATCAAAGTACAGATAGAGCAGACTTGTGGTGAACAAATGGGAACACTAACTGTCCACCAATCAAGGTGCGCTATAGCAAATTCAGGTATTTTGGTACTAGCCATATGGATGAGAGATGGTGGCCAGTGTCCTAATTTAGCAGTGATCAGAATTTCCTTTAGTATAGTAATAAGCTCGATCTGTACTTGATCACAGGCAAGAGCCCAGGAAATATTCTTTCCCAATCTATATTTTGCATGTGCTAAGGTAACAATTTTCTGTTCTATAATGGGAGATATAAGAGCAAAGGTATCTACAACTACATTGGACAGTTTAGAGGAAGCTTCATTAATAATATGTTGTGAGGTAAAACCATCAGCAGCATGCTGAGCAGTGGATCCCATTTTATTACGGAGCACCTCTATATCAATTACATTAAGGGCACCTAGTGCAGTCCCTGTGCCACCTAAAATTGTATCAATTAATTCACGCTTGTGTCGAAATTGCTTGGCTCGGGGTGCTACTGACTGCATATCAAACCAAGTATTGAGCATTTGTATGTGGTTGGCAACAAACTGAGAGCAATTTGGATATTTGTGAGTAACTAGAAACAATTTGGGAAATAGATGCCAAGTAAGAAAATGGTATTCCACATCATATAAAACATCGTGTGGTGCATCATATTTAATCTGAAAGGGATGTCCTTCCTGAAATGGGTGGATATCAGAAAGGTAGAGTACAGGAGGAGCAGAAGTAGTGGGAGGGGTGGGATGAGGGGTAGTAGGTAAACAAATACATCCAAAAGGAATGAAGTCTCAGTGATGTGCTGTTGATCACTCACAACCCATGTATAAGTTATTTTCCATGTACCTCTGTCCTGACAGGAAATATTGTACAAAATCAAAGCAGGAGGACCTAGAAAGTAACGTTCTGGGCGTGCCCTCAATTCTTGTGTCCTTTCTAGAGAAGTGGAAACTGGTGGCTCCCACTGTACTTGAGTGATGTTTAATGAATAGAACACTGGCTTGTCCTGTACCGAACAGAAACTCAGGATGACCAGATCCTTTCCTTCCGGGAACGGTGGGGGTATTTCTTGATAGCGATATACCCCACTTGTGGAGTTAGCCCAGCCAATCGTGCATATTCGGATGATAGTTCCTGTAATGAGACTTGAGTAGAAGAGAGCAGATACAAGAACAACAGCAAACCGAGACATAATAAAAGCTAACTTGTTTCACTCTACTAGGGAGTAAACTAATGCTCCCCACTTATACTATGTAACAACAAAACAAACAACAAAAAAATTGTACTACTTATTTACATAACTATTAAACACATGTTAACTATACAGCAGGAGTAAATAGTTACCGTCCTCAAGCGACTTTTGTTCAGAAAGCAGCTGTCTGTGCTGTCTTCATAAAGCAGCTGTCTGTGCTGTCTTCATAAAGCAGCTGTCCGTGCTGTCTTCAGGTGGTAGCTGAAAACAAAGACTGATAAAACACATATTACCCATATGGTTTTAACTGGGTGATGTGTTTCCAGTACTGCTGGTTGTCAGGCATTAGGATCGGTATAGGCTTGGGCCTAAGGTATCAGTAACTAAGTACGGTCCCTCCCACTTTGCAGTTCCAAAGGGGAGGTTTGGTCTAGGTCTCAGAATCATCACTTTACTCCCAACCTTGAGGGGCCTTAAATCAGAACCTTTTGCATGTACCTCCTGCAAATAATCTCTAGCTTTTTCTGTGTTTATTTATTATTTATTTATTATTATTTATTTATTACAGTTGCTTATATACCGCACTATTCGGCATCAGCGCGGTTCACAGTATAACAAAATGACCAAAACACACTTCTGTTTGGTTTTACATCGAACAGGGGTATAAACTTGGATAACGGGGGGGGGGGTTGAACTATGTACATGAACTATATACATTAAATATACACATGAAATAGGTCAAATGCATGACCTATCACAGAGGTCTGAATTTCTTTTAGATGTTCTTGCAGGGATTTCATCCACTCATTGGTGAGAATTACGGTCTGGTCCTCTGGAAGAAAAGGACTCAGCATATTTTCCCACCGTTGCATTGGCCTTCCCATTAAGGTTTCATAGGGTGCAAAACCTGTGGATTTACAGACATTAGCTCTGATACGCATAAGGACTAAAGGGAGCACCAGATCCCAATTTTTCCCTGTCAGATTAAGCATAGGGCTGAGGTGGGCCTTAATTGTTTGATTCATCCTTTCTACCTGCCCTGCTGCCTGTGGATGGTATGGAATGTGGAGTTGTTGTTCTATGCCTAGAAAATCAAACAATTCCTTGATCAGCTGAGAAATAAATGCAGGACCATTATCAGAATCAATTGTTTTAGGAATGCCCCAGCGTGTAAAAAAATTGCATAGTTAGGACTTCTGCAGTGGTTCTAGCAGTTTGATCTGGGACAGGGAATGCTTCTACCCAATGAGAAAAGGAATCAACAACAGTCAGTAGAAATCTATTCTTCCTAGCAGTCAATGGGAGAGGGCCCACATGATCTATTTGCAATCTCTCAAATGGGCCACGGGGAGGTGCTCTCATTAACTGTCCCCTTCTCTTTTTAGGTTGCCTCCCAAATGAAGCACAGATTACACAGGAGGAAACATGATCCTGTATATCATGTTTCATTTCTGGCCACCATACCAACCTATTGAGGATAGTCTGCATTTCTTCTGCTTTAGGGTGTCCCATAGGACCTGCACCATGAACCCAATGCATCCATTCTTTACCTCGAGCTCTAGGGCAGCGATGGCGAACCTATGGCACGCGTGCCAGCTGTGGCACGCGAAGGCCTTGCAGCTGGCACGCGGGAAGGTCCGCATTTAAAAGGTCCCAAATTTAAAAAAAAAAAAAAACCAAACAAACCGGCTGCTTCTGCCGCGGCAGCCTCAAGAGCTCTGCCGCGGCAGCCTCAAGAGCTCTGCAGCTCTGCCGCGGGGCCCCCCCCCCCCCCTGCCCGGCAGAGCCTCCCTGCATCATCTACCTTCAAGTCGCAAAACGCGGGCTTCTTTCAGAGCCGCGAGAGTTTCCTTTCTCGCGGCTCTCCCGCGAGAAAGGAAACTCTCGCGGCTCTGAAAGAAGCCCGCGTTTTGCGACTTGAAGGTAGATGATGCAGGGAGGCTCTGCCGGGCGGGGGGGGGGGGCCCCGCGGCAGGGCGCTTGATGGAGCCGCGGCCGAGCTCTTGAGGCTGCCGCGGCAGAAGCAGCTGCTTTGTTTGGGTTTTTTTTTTTTAATTTGGGATGATAGGGGGGGAAGGGGGTTTAGGACTGGTAATGGGCTATGGTGGGGAGGCTAAGACTGGAAATGGGCTGATGGGGGGGGGGGTAGGACTGGTAATTGGCCATGGGGGGGGCAAATACTGGAAAGGGGCTGATGGGGGGGGGGTTAGGACTGGTAATTGGCCATGGTGGGGGGGGGGGCTAAGACTGGAAAGGGGCTGATGGGGGGGTTAGGACTGGTAATTGGCCGGGGGGGGTAGGACTGGTAATTGGCAGGGGGGGGTAGGACTGGTAATTGGCCAGGGGGGGGGGTTAGGACTGGTAATTGGCCATGGGGGGGGGCTAAGACTGGAAAGGGGCTGATGGGGGGGGTTAGGACTGGTAATTGGCCAGGGGGGGGGGTAGGACTGGTAATTGGCCAGGGGGGGGGGGTAGGAAAGGTAATTGGACGGGGGGGGGGGGGGTAGGGCTGGTAATTGGCCAGGGGGGGGGTTAGGACTGGTAATTGGCCGGGGTTAGGACTGGTAATTGGCCATGGGGGGGGCTAAGACTGGAAATGGGCTGAGGGGGGGGGGGTTAGGACTAGTAATGGGCCATGGGGGGTGCTAAGGCGGGAAGGGGGCTGGTGATGGTGATGGTGATGGTGAGTTGGGGGGGGGGGGGTGGGACTAGTAATGGGCTATGGGGGGGGCTAAGACTGGAAATGGGCTGATGGGGGGGGTTAGGACTGGTAATGGGCTGATGGGGGGGTTAGGACTGGTAATGGGCTATGGGGGGGCTAAGACTGGAAATGGGCTGAGTGGAAGGAGGGCTTGAACTGCAAATAGCTGATGGGATTGGGGCTTGGAATGGAAATGGGTTGTGAGGGGGAGGGAGCTAGGACTGGAAATGGGTGAGGGGGGGCTAGGACAGGAAATGGGCTGATGGAGGGGCTAGAATAGGACTGGAAATTGGCTGTTGGGGGGGTGCTAAGATTGGACATGGGCTGTGGTGGGGGTTTGGATTGAAATGGACTCATGAAGGGGCTAGAACTGGCCGTAGGCTCATGGGGTCGTGGATTGGAAATGGGCTGAGTGGCGGGGAGCTAGGATTTGACATGGGCTGATGGTGGGGCTAGGAAAGGACTAGAAATGGGCTCATGGGGGGCTGGGTTTGGAAATGAGCTGATGGAGGGACTCGGATGGGACTGCAAATAGATGGGGGAGCTAGGACTGGAAATGGGCTTATGGGGGGTTAGGACTGGAAGTGGGTTGATGAGGGTGGGCTAGGACTGGTATTGGGTTGGGAGGTTGCTAGGACTGGAAATGGGTTGGGGGGCTGCTAGGACTGGAAATGGGCTGATGCAGGGACTAGAAGGGAATGGATGCTGGGTGAGGCTGGAACTAGAAGGGAGCTGGTGTTGGGGGAGGATTAGAATGGGATGGGGCTGGGAGAGTAAAATGGAGAGGGGAAAAATATTTTGTGTGGGAGGGATAAAAAATCTACAATTGGCCGGGTATTGGGAGAATAAGTGGGGATTGAGGATGGAGGGGTAAATTTTGAGTAGATGAAATAGGAATGAGGAAAGAGCAAAAGGAGAAAGATTAGTATGTTAAAGCAGATGTAGAGAGAGAATGGAAAAAAAAAACCAAGAAGACAGAAGAAAGGACAAATGGACAGCAGATGGAGAGTTAGGAGAAGACACGAAGAAACCAGAAGAAAGTGGCTGGAGCAATTGCAACTGAAAAAAAATGCACAAAAGGTAGAAAAATATCTCTTTATTTTGAATTTATTAACTGGAATATGTCAGCTCTGGGAAATGTGCATCATTAATTTTTGCGCTTTGTTTAGTACAAGAGGAAATTAATTTATAGTTTTATTTCTACAGTGTTGTTGTATATTCCAAGTTTGGCTTTTGGGGTTCCCAGTTTAATTATTGTCTTCCTGTTTTTAAATTGTGATTCCTTGTTTGGTGATGGTCTGTTCTGCATGTGTAACTGAGCTGAGGTATTCTGTTTATATAATTCCTATTTGACATTGCCACTTGTTCTTTCCCCAGTAGGTCATGTATTGTTGTTCTCTGAAATGTATTGGTTTAATATTTGCAGTGTTGCCTTTTGATAGTTAGGGTATGGTGCTTTGTGAGTCCTGGTAGTACTGTTAGGATACGGCGGGTTTGCTATGGGTTCTAAATGGGCAGCGTTTGTAGTAGTTCCTAATGTGCCTGGCGGTTGGTACTGGATTATAGTAATGTAGAAACCTTTTAGTCTTTCTTTATCCATATACTCATTAAGAGGCATGTTTACTAAAAGTTAGTGTATGGTAACATTATGCAAATATTTATGCAAATGAGGCACCTTATGCAAATGAGGCTTTAATGGACGTGCTGGCACTTTGAGGAAATTCTTTGGTTTTGTGCGGCAGTTTGGGCACTCGGGCTCAAAAAGGTTAGCCATCACTGCTCTAGGGATAGCTATAACCAAGCCTTCCTCTCTTTTTGCACATAGAATGTCTTTCTCTATAGTGAGTGTGAGAAAGGGTGTGTGCTGATATAGGTTATCTGGGGCGTCCTGCACAAGCTTCCTTAAATTGAAAAGCTCAGGGTCCTTTGTCTGCAGTGCTACAAAGTAATCTGGTGGTATTATCTGATCGTAATCTGTGGAACGTGTAGCAATAGCAACCATGCGTGTCTGCTCATACCAGGGCCAAATGAGACCTACATGGCATGCTTCCTTGGCTAGTGAGTCTGCTAATGTGTTCCCTTTCACTAAAGGGCCTTTCTTCCTATGTGCCTTTACTTTAACTAAATGTACTCTCTGAAACTTCTCACTTGGCTCTTGTGCCATAGTCCACAGTGATGAATTTTTCACTGTGGACCCATCTGTAGATTTAAATTCATTTGCCAGCCACCAGGGTAACAGGGCAATGGCACTTTTACAAATCATTTTAGATTCTGATTATGTCTTTATCTCTGGGTGTGAATCCTGATATTGTTGCATACAAGCTACAAAAGCAGCCAGCTCACAGTACTGTGCTGACGCTGACCCACAGGAATACTGTCTTTGCAGTACCACTTGGTTATTTGGGTCCAATTGTACAATTGCAAAACTTGCTAGTCGCCTGCCTCCTTCACATTGGCTACTACCATCAATATATACTGTAGGAAGGAAAGGTGAAATTTTGTCTAGTCCTAGTTCCCTAAAGATCATGTGATTAGGGGCACTGGGTGAGGACTGACAGTCATGAGGTTGCCCCTCCAGCAAGATTCCAGCCACTTGCACATTAGGTTCTTTCAACAATTCAAACTTTACATTCTGTGCTTGCAACATGAGAGTCCACTGGACTATTCTCTCAGTCCTAATCTTGCTACATGCTAACTTTCCTTCTACAATGAATTTGAGGGGGGTGTGATGGCTGCATATGTATGTGGTTTGAGCACCAATGATGTATGTAAATTTCTGCATAGCAGCATAGGAAGCCAGTACATGTTTTTCACAGTTTCCCATTTTGAGTTCAGGAGAAGTGAGAACTCGAACAGAAAGCGATAGGGCGATCTACTCCTCCTAAGCGTTGTGTTAGAGCTGCACCTATACTGTTCTCTCCAACTACAGGGTACAGGAAAAAATGTTGTGTGTGATCTGAGTGTGCAAAAACAGGAGCAGAAGTCAGAATGTGTTTTAATTTAGTTATAGCTTCGGTATGTTCTTCCTCCCAGACATAACTTTTACTTTTTAGCAGGGAGTAAAGTGGAGCTGCCACTTCAGCATAATTGTGCATGAAGTCGCGACAGAAACCAGTGAGCCCTAGAAATGACTGGAGTGATTTCTGATCTGTAGGAAGTGGAAGTTTCTGTATCAGCTCTATCCTCTGAGAATCTACAGATTTACCATCCTGGCCAATAGTAACCCCTAAAAAGGAAACCTGTGATTTGCACAGTTGAGCCTTGGCAGGATTGACTTTAAGACCAGCTTGTAAGAGGGCTTTCAAAACTTCTCTTACGTGATTCCAGTGTACGGCTTCATTCTCAGACTGAATCAGAATGTCATCTACATACTGAATTATATTATCTCTGCAAGACAATAGTGATAGGGCTTCCTGCATGTATTTATGAAATATTGAGGGGGAATCCTTATATCCCGTGGAAGCACAGTCCATGCATATTGTTTATTCAGCCACTGAAAGGCTGTTTTGTACTAGCATTCAAGGGCCAGTGGCAGACTCCAAAACCCATTGGATATGTCTAAAACAGAGAAAATTTTACATTTGGGATTCAGTTTAGAGATCATTTCAGGGTATGAGGCTACCACGGGCACTACAGATTTTGAAACTTGATTCAGGGCACGGAAGTCCATAGTGAGCCTGAAGGAACCCCCCGGTTTAACTATCGGCCAGGCTGGTGAATTGCATGTGGAAGAAATAGGTCTAATCAGACCCCTCTCCTCCAGTATCTTCACAATTTTAGTCACTGGTTCTATAGCCTGATGAGGTACTGGGTATTGCTTCTGTAGTGGAGGATCCTCACTTCCAACAGTATTTCTGTGTGCATTTTCCCACAATCTAACTTGTCTTGAGCCCAGACTGGAATATCAGCCACCTCTGAGGGAATTACACACAGATCATACTGTTGAGCTGCCTTAGTGCACTGAGTTGCTAACTGCATGGGAATGACTTCATGTACTAAAGTTTTAGAAGCACTTGAAGTTCCTGAATACTGCCACAATTTAAGATTAGCCATATCCACCACCAAATTTAACTGGTTGAGAACATCAATTCCAATTATTTCTTTTGGTGTGTTCACTATAGTGGAGGCAGTGGTTTCCAACATTTCCTATTTTGTTCACTGTGCACAGGGATACCCCATTTAACTGGGATAGCCACACATTTGGAAGCTGTGTCATTAATTCCTTGAATTTCATAAATTTCCATATTTTTCTGATCTGCAGTGGGAGAAGCTCTGTTAGTAAAACTAATTCCAGCCCCTGTGTCAATCAAAGCTAATTTATCCTGACCCCCTACTCTACTGATAACATTGGGGCGTGCACAAGAGTCCAGTATCAAGGGTGTTACAAGCCTTAAATTGTGCCCTGGGCCTGTATCCATTTCATCATCCAGAGGCTCTGGAATTGAGTCCTCTGCTGAGATAAAGGAGGCAGGCTGGGCTATGAAGGCTTGAGACATTTTGATATCTGAGCTCAAGAGGTCAGGACATCCCTATGCACTAGCCTTGTGTTTGTCCTGAGCTTCTTGTAAATCCTGTTTTAATTTATCTAGTTCTATCTGCAGTATGTGTTTGTCTTGTTCCCATTTAGTTTTTTCCTTTTCTAGCCCATCTCTCTCTGCTTTGAGCTCTTGAAAGGGGATGTAACCTGAGGAGTTTCTAAAAGTACCTCTGCCATGTGCTCTCCAAGGTGTGTGTCCTCTGTCTGTGTTTCTTGTGTACTGAGAGGATCCCTCGGCTTGCCACTTAGGTGTGTGTCCTCTGTCTGTGTTTCTTATGTACTGAGAGGATTCATTGGCTTGCCACTTCCGTGCTTCTGATACTGTAATGACCTGCGTGGGCTGGGTCTTCCAACAGACCCAATTCTGAGCATTGAAGTATCAAAAGGGGTTGCTTCAGGGTCTTCAGAAAATAACAGAAGGTGTTTTGTAATCTCAGGGGATAGCAATTCTAATAAAAATTCCTTATGCATGCTCTCCCCATAATCTTCTGCCTTGGGCCAGGACTCCTGCTCATTAAGAACTGCTTTTAAAATCCAGGCTCTATATGCAAACTGTTCCAGTGTATCATCTGGTAAAGGTGAAATAATTTTAAATACTTGCATTGGGGAACAGTGAAATAGTTTCTCAGTACCCCTTTTAACCAACTGGTATGGGTGAGTGAGAGAACCAACTCTGTAATAGTGTGGCCCTAGAGCCAGATGCATAAGTCTATCAAAGTCTGATTGTTTTTTCTTCTGTATTTCCCTAGACCCCAGTGAATCAGAATATCAATCGCCCATTTAACCCACTGATTTACATTAAGAGGCATAGTGCCAATTTTCTCAACTATTTTTTTCTATATCTCTATCTTTTAAATTCTCATGCAACATTACTTTAACTGGTTCTTTGAGTTCAGTACTGGGTGCCATGTCTAAGCCCTCTGAATTATTCTCCTGACAGAGATTGCTGGGTTCTGGCTGAGATAAACTATCAGAATTTTGTTGCTCTGATTCAGCTGTATTCTTTCCATTCCTAAGTTCAACTATGCATACTTTAGTATTCTTTTGTTGCTGATAAGGTGTGTCATAGGCATAGGGAATGGGTGTATCTTTGTTCTTTTGTTTCTCACTAGCTGGTATGCATGGCTGATAGGGTGTGTCATAGGCATAGGGGCTGAGGGAGGGGTGGGTGTTTGCTTTCTTGCAGAGGCCAATTGATCTTTAACGTGCCTCAATTCAAGTTTAAGTGCTTCTAATTGTTCACTAACAGTTATAAAAGAATTTGTGGTATCACTTGAGTTCTCTTAATAGAAATGCAAATTTGTGCCTCCTCAAGTTCTTTGGTCAATTGGCTACACTGAGAAGTCAGTTCAGAGTTTTCTTGTCTCATGCTAATGAGGCCCCTGGCCATGCCTTGGATGAAGAGGCATTTCCTTTTATTTGTTTTCTTTTTGAATTCTTGCTCATGGTTTAACATCTGTTTTTGAATATTATACCATGATGACTCAGGGAACTCCCCTTCAAATGGACCCCCTTTCCTCTTACAATATGAAATTAAACTTTCTTTAAGTTCTTTAAAATCAAATGCTTCCATATTTGATACTGCAGAAAGGCTGTAGTTGGACTATCTCAAATGTGTAACCTTAGAAGGAGGAATGCTAACTTAAAAAGTATTTCACACCTATTTAACTGGGTGGAAGTGTTAGGGTGAAGTTATAGTAAGAAGGTTGTTAGTAGATTAACAGAATTGTATCAATTGCAGCCATCTTTAAGCCTGCTCTCACTAAGATAGTTACTGACAGACAGAGAAATAGAAGTTAAAAGGGACAGGAGGTGATAGCTTTATCAGGAAAGATGTATATTGTATTCAATGAGGGAATATTTAACTGTGTAACTCTGTATTTTCTTAGCAGTTCAAATACTATATAAAATCTGTAGCAAGCCTATACATAAAAATAAGACAATTGCAAGCCACTCTGTGTAATGTCCTTAAAATTCTAGATTCTTACAGAGCCTTTTGACAATAAAATTCCACCTTGTCTAACCTACAAAACAAAATTGTAAATGGTCACAAGGGCTATTGATTTTCCTGTCTCACTCTGTCTGAAATCTACTTAATGTATTATACAAAATTTTTACTTACCCAACTGGAGATCTGCTGTGAAATCCGAGAAGACGAGCCTCCATAAAATGTGAGATGTGATCCAGTTACTCTTCTGTAGGTCCTGGGTTCATTTCACTTCACAGACGCAGGAGGGTTTGTAATAAGACAAGCAAACAGCTGTGGCTTGGAGAAAGGTTTTTATGTAAAAATAGGCTTAATACATAGGTATTGAACAGAGGTATATAGTGATTGTTACAGAGCTGTTTCAGTGTGCATCAGTGAATCTGTGTGTGCAGGTGTGCAGTGTGAGAGAGATAGAGGCCAGAACCTGTGGGTCAGAGCCGCATGGTAGGCCAGAACATGTGGGTAGAGAGAGAGAGAGGGGGAGGGGTGAAGGGAGTTGAGTATCAGAGCCTCATGGTAGTGTCCAAACCTGTCCGATGAAGGAGAGAGAGAGAGAGGGAGGGGTGAAAGGAATTGATCATCAGAGCCTCATGGTAGTGTCCAAACCTGTCCGATGAAGGAGGGAGAGAGAGAGAAGCAGGAAGTGTGTCTGTCCTTTATAGTGCCTCTCCAGCAGTTCCCCTTGAGGTCTGCTATTGTCTTTGGCAACTCCCTTTAAGGTCTGCCCATCTTGATTTAGCAAGGAGGGGCTGCAGCCAGGTCCTAGAGACTGACGTCACCCAGGGGTCAGAGTTTAGACTGAATTAAACAGAGTCCATAGCTGCATGAAATGTATGCTGACAGTACTCACCATCTCTAAAAGACCTAAAGCGTAACTTTCGGTGACTGGAACACAAATGGAGAAGTACTAAAGACTCACTCCTACAGAATTTATAAATGGAGAAACAGAATATTGCATTGCCATGAATGAATGTAAGAAAAGAGTACAACACCAACAAGCCAAGGGAGCTCTTCAACATAGCCAAAACTCTACTAAGGGGAACCCAGTAACAAAGAATCCCATGTGATGGCACACCACCTCTGAACCAAATACAGACCAGGCAACCCCATAGTGGGTACCATCCCCCTTTCTGCCCCCAAGATAGCCCCCTAAGCACATGGTCCACATTCAAAACAATGATCTCGGAACACCTTGAAAACTTAATAGCAAGCCTCAACACAACCACCTCTCCACTTGACTCATGCCCAGTTTCTTGGATAAATATCATAAGAACACAACTCATCTCACGCATCCTAAATATAGTCCCTATCTCCCTAACCCATGGATACATGTTCCTCAGACAAAACAAAGCTCAGTCAGATTGCTACTCAAGAGTTCTAATCTGGACCCCACCTCTCCGACTTCTTACAGACTAATCTCCAGCATCCTGTTCGTCTCAAAAATAATAGAAAAGATGGTGCAGAACCAACTACAAAACCATATAAATGAGCATTCCCCCCTTGATCAACACCAGCACAGCTTCAGAACAAAACCTTACCATGCCACTCTTAAAAACCAAAGAGCAGTCAATCCGCCTGTAACTGCACATTCAGTCTATATGCCCTGATGACCTGGAACTCCCTAGCTGACTTCTGCAAAATAAGACTTTCCTCTTCCATGAATTCTATGTCCTGATTCATAACATGGACAGATCCCCATCCACCTCAGCAGGACATGATTGCAACCAGCTTGTGAATGTGTAAATATCTACCTACCCCAGTTACAAGTATATATGTATACCTGTACAACAACTCAAAGAACCTACACTTGTTCTAGTTGCAACTACTAATCCAATCTTGCCTGCTGTCACACCACATGACATACCACACTATGCATGTGCTGTATAAGTTCCCTAGTTCTTTTTAACCTTTCCTTGTAAACGGTCCTTGTCAACCGCTATGTTCATTCAGCCCTATGTTAAATTGTACTCTCTTATCCCAAGTGACAGACACACGCTTCTGCGCTGTCCACGTTTCCTTATCTAGTCCTTAACTGTTCTTTGTAAACTGATTTGACTTCTAGAAAAGCGGTATAGAAAAAATGTTAAATACATACTGTCTTCCCGTTCCCAGATGTGATCAAGGATATGATCTGGTCTGAGTTGGGACTCTTTCGACTCCCTGCCTAAGGGGCTAGGGGTATGTAAGAAGATCGGTGCTCTCCTGGAGAAGGAATGCATTGAGTGGTTTGGTATTCACAAGGTATGTGCAGGTCATGGCGTTTACCAGACGGGCCACTATTCCTGTGGAACGCACATCAGCCTTAAATGATTTTCTGGATCATAAGGTGAGTGAATTGTTGAAGAGCCAGTTCGCCATAGCAGCTGCTAACAGTCTGACGGCTTGAGCCCTACTCTAATGGGTCCAATCTCTTCCGCCTGATGATATTACCACTCTTTTGGAGTCTGCTATGATCTTCCTTTCTGATGCCATGTATGACCTGGTACATTTGGAGGCTAGGGATGGTGCCCTGATGACATGTGATGGTGTTGGAGTTGACTCCGGCACTGGGCAGCGGACCTCTCTTCCAAAGACTGGTTGGCCCAACAGGTTTTTATGGGGAAGCTTCTTTTGGAAGCCAATTTGGAGAAGCTGGTGAAAGACCTAGGCGAGACAAAATCTTACTGCCTTCCAGAAGATAGACCCTGGTACCCCTTTCTCGTCAGCCTCCGCCTGTCCATCGAGGGTACACTGGCTGGATCCTTGGAGCTCTCGAGACTTCGTTGTTACTGACCTGGAAAACCTTTCTTCCCCTCTGCTTCCAGACTTTAGGCTCGTTCTCTGTCCTTTTGTGGAGCACGTAGGCCCAGGGATTCTGTCCCTCCAGAGGAGGACCCTCTCCGGCTGCACAATGAAGGTTTGGGCCCATTCTCTGATTCCTCTGGTTGGAGGCAGGCTGGTTTTGGATGCTTTCATCTCCCGTTGTGGGTCTTCAATCAAAAGTGCCGCTCTGTAGACCACCTTGGACAAGTTGCTGTACCTAAAGGTGATGGTGTCTGTCCCCCCTGGACGAGCGAGCAAGGGCAGATACTCCATCTGTTTTGTGGTTCCCAAAGAGGATGGATCCCCTTACAGCCCATTCTGGACCTCAAGGGGGTCATAGAAACATTAAAAAAAATGACGACAGAAAAAGGCCACATGGCCTATCTAGTCTGTCCTTCCATTTCAACAACTACAACAGCCCCCTTTTTTCCTTTAGAGATCCTCTGTGTTTGTCCCATGTTGTTTTGAATTCAGATATTGTCCTCATCTCTACCACTTCCACTGGGAGACTATTCCACGGATCCACCACTCTTTCCGTAAAGAAATATTTTCGCATATTACTCCTGAATCTATCCCCTTTCACCCTCATCCCATGTCCCCTCGTAGCAGAACTTGCTTTCAATTGAAAGAGGCTCTCCCTCTGTGCATTTATGCCACGGAGATATTTAAACATGTCAATCATATCACCTCCATCCAACCTTTCCTCTAAGGTATACATATTAAGATCCTTAAGTCTGTCCACATATGCTTTATAATGAAGACCACTAACCATTTTAGTAGCCACCCTCTGTACTGACACCATCCTGTTTATATCCTTTTGAAGGTGCGGTCTCCAGAATTGCACACTATATTCCAAATGAGGTCGCACCAAAGACTTATACAGTGGCACTATCACCTCCTTTTTTCTGCTAGCCATTCCTCTCCGTATGCACCCAAGCATCCTTCTAGCTTTTGCTGTCGCCTTTTCTACCTGTTTAGCCACTTTAAGATCATTAGACACAAGCACGCCTAGGTCCCGCTCTTCTTTAGTGGAGAAAAGTACTTCACCCCCTATACTATATTGCTCCCTTGGATTGCTGCAGCCCCAAATGCATGACCTTACGTTTTTTAACATTAAAGCCCAGCTGCCAAATTCTAGACCATTTTTCAAGCTTAGCTAGATCCCTCCTCATGTTATCTACACCTTCCTGGGTGTCTACTCTTGCAGATTTTGGTATCATCCACAAAGAGGCAAACCTTACCCGACAGCCCTTCTGCTATATCATTAACAAAGATGTTAAAAAGAATCGGACCAAGGACAGATCCCTGGGACACACCACTGGTAACATCCTTCTCCTCAGAGTGAGCTCCATTTACCTGTACTCTTTGTCGCCAACCCAATTTCTAACCCAAGCAGTAACTTTAGGGTCCATCCCTAGGGTGCTCAGTTTGTTTATAAGTCGCCTGTGAGGAAGGGTGTCAAAGGCTTTACTGAAATCTAAAACACCACATCTAGGGCTCTTCCTCTGTCCAACTCCCTGTTCACCCAGTCAAAGAAACCAATCAGATTTGTCTGACAAGTCCTGCCTATGGTGAATCCATGCTGCCTCGGATCCTGTAATCCGCTGGACTCCAGAAACCTCACTATTTTCCCTTTCAGCAACGTTTCCAATAATTTACTCACCACTGAAGTTAAACTAATCTTACCTGTAGTTTTCAACCATATCCTTACTTCCGCTTTTGTGTAAAGGCACCACATGAGCCTCTCTCTAGTCCTTTGGCACCACTCCCGCCTTGCACTTCTGTATGGAAGCTTGTGCTCTGTGATTCAAGCAGTGCGCCGATGGGAATTCCTGGCTTCCCTGGATCTGGCCGAGGCATATTTTCATATCACAATCTGGGCGGATCAGCAAAAGTATTTGTGTTTTGCCATGCTTGACTCTCAATATCTGCTCGCTGCCCTCCCTTTTGGGCTATCCACCACCCCAAGGTTGTTCTCCAAGATCATGGTGGTGGTGTTATGGTGCCGAGGGATCTTTGTCCATCCATATCTGGATGACTGACTCTTTCAAACCCATTCCCTTTTAGAGCTGGCATCCTGAGTGATGTCCTTTTATGGAAAGCCTCGACTGGGTGATCAATTGGGGAAAGAACCAGCTGTTCCCTTGCCAGTCCCTGAAGTTCCTGGGAGCACATTTCGACACATGAGTGGACAGATTGATGGATAGCTTGGCACTGTTCTGTGTGCAGCAGGCACTAGAGTCATGGATTATCTTTGGCTCCTCAGATTGATGGTGGCGATCATAGAGATGGTGCCTTGAGCGCATGCTCACATGTGGTCTCTCCAGTGGTCCTTGTTGACCTTGTAGTTCCCGAGTTCTCAGGAGTTGGAGCTCAGGCTCCTGCTCCCAATGATGGTGAAGTTCAACCTGTGGTAGTGTTGGCAGCTCTGTCATTTGAGGAAAGACATACATTGGACAATTTCTCCTGGATTCTGCTGATAATGGATGTCAGTCTTTCAGACTGGGGAGCCCCTTGCCAAGACTGTATGGCACAGGGCTGTTAGAACTGCAGGGAAGCAGAATGGTCCATCAAACGCCTTGAGGTGTAGGTCATCAAGTTGGTTCTTCTGTGTTTTCAACCCCTGGTTAAGGGTCAGGCGGATTGAGTGTTTGTGGACAACACTATGGCAATGGCTTATGTCGATGGGCAAGGTGGCACGCGGAGTGCCGGGGTAGTTCTGTAGATGGCTCTCCTATTTGCCTGGATGGAGAAGAATCTCCTAGCCTGGTCTGTACAACACATTGCCGGGGTGGATATTGTGGAAGTGGACTTCCTCGGCTAGCAATCTCTGGATCCTGGAGGGTGGGAGTTGAGTCAGAAGGCATCTCACTTGATTCTGCGCCGCTGGGGTCGCCCCGAAATGGATCTGATGGCGACCTATTCCTATACCAATGTTTGCCGCTTCTTCAGTTGCCCCACAGAGATGGGGGTTCGAGATCATTGACGCCTGACCCAGCCTTGGCCAAGTTTTTAGCACCGGCTGTATGTGTTTCCTCTGTGGCCCCTGGTGGGGCTTGTGATTCGGTGTATAGAATGCTACCTGGGCAGGATTATTCTGCTGGGGCAGTATTAGAAACATAGAAACATAGAAATATGATGACAGAAAAAGACCACATGGCCTATCTAGTCTGTCCTTCCATAACAAACTTGCTTTGTTAATTGTTGTTCACTGTAAACCGCAACTGAACTTTGGAAGATGCGGTATATAAATGTATGTATAAATAAATAAATAAATAAATAACAACAACTACAACAGTCCCCTTTTTACCTTTAGAGATCCTCTGTGTTTGTCCCATGCTTTTTTTGAATTCAGTTACTGTCCTCATCTCTACCATCTCCACTGGGAGACTATTCCACAGATCCACTACTCTTTCCATAAAGAAATATTTCCGCATATCACTCCTGAATCTATCTCCCTTCACCCTCATCCCATGTCCCCTCGTAGCAGAACTTGCTTTCAAGTGAAAGAGGCTCTTTCCCTGAACATTTATGCCACGGCGGTATTTAAACATCTCAATCATATCACCTCTATCCCACATAGAAACATATTGGCCGAGGACAGCGTGGTTTGGAGACCTGATGCGGTTCCTACTGCCTCTTCGATTGCCTCATACTCGGGAATGCTTATAGCAGGGACCGATCGTCCTGGAGGATCTGGTTCCCTTCTCGCTTGGCTCTGGAAAGGAGATGACTAGATGTAAGGGCTATTCTCTAGTGGTGGTCACCACTCTGATGAGAGCCTGGAGGAGATTTTCAATCTGTTCAAAACTCAGCTGCACGACTAATCTTCCAGCATCCTCGATATACTCATATAACCCCTCTTCACTGGCTCCCTATTCATTTCCGTATCCAGTTCAAACTTCTCCTACTGACCTATAAGCGCAGTCATTCTGCTGCTCCTCATTATGTTTCCTCTTATCTCTCTCTACACCCCTCCTTGGGAACTCCGCTCTTCTGGCAGATCCCTTCTATTTGTGCCCTTCTCTACTACTGCCAACTCCAAACTTCGATCTTTCCACCTTGCTGCTCCTTATCCCAGGAACAAACTACCTGAGTCTGTATTCAGGCGTCATCTCTGGCCCTTTTCAAATCCAGGCTGAAAACTCACCTCTTTGAGGCCGCTTTTTGATCCTTATCTGCATAGTCTCCTATGTTTCCTTACCATTCTCCTAGATATATCCTTATTGTCAGCTGTTTGTCTTGACTAGATCTTAAGTTCTGATGAGAAGGGACCATCTTTTACATGTGTCTGTACAGTGCTGCATACGCCTTGTAGCGTTATACAAATGATGATTAGCAGTAGTAGTAATGATTAGTAGTAGCCTACTAAGCTAGCATTCAATGTCTCTTTGAGCAATGGTGCAGCACTTGGCACCTGGCTCCTGAGGCAGCCAAAGTGCCGTTTCTGTTGGCCTTTCTACAGGATAGCCTGGAGAAGGATCTTTCCCTTAGCTCCCTGTTTCCGAGGTCCGGTGGCTGGTAAGATGCTATCCTTGCACCCGGATGCCTCGTGCTTTCTCCAGGAGATTCGGCGTCTGCGTACTCCCTTCTGGTCTTTGATCCTGATCTGGGTCTGGTACTAAGGGCCCTGATGGCAGCGCCTTTGAGCCATTGAAGCAAGCTACTTTGAAGGATTTGCGTTCAAGATGTTTTTCTTGGTTGTGATTTGTACCGCAAGGCAGATTTCCAAGTTGCAGGGTCTGCCTTGCCTAGATCCTTATCTGTCATTTTCAGAGAAGGCCATTTCCATGTGGCCTGTGCTTTCCTTCTTGCATAAGGTGATTTTTCCCTTTCATGTGAACCAGGTGGTTTGCCTGCCCTCCTTCTCAAAGGAGCAGTGTTGGAAAGGATAACTATCTTCGCCTTGTGGATGTCTGGAGGGTGGTTCTCCGGTACTTGGAGGTTACGAAATCCTTTTGTAAGTTCAACCATCTTTTTGTACTGTTAGCTGGCCCGCATAAGGCTGATGTAGCTACATCGGCTGGGGTACTGCATTAAGGAGGCTATTGCCTTGGTGTATCTGTTGCGGAACCAGCCAGTTCCAGAGGGTTTGTGTGCCCATTCTACCCAAGTGCAGGCATTCCCTTGGGCAAAGCTCAGTAGCCCCTGCAGACATTTGTCAGGCAACAACATGGGCATCATTTTCTACTTTTGTCAAGCATTACCACTTGGAAGTCCATGCGAGGACAGACATGGCCTTTGGCTCAAGAGTTTTGCGAGTTGCTGTGTCTTCTTCCCGCCCAGTGGATTTGTAGTTTTGGTATATCCCACTTGTCTGGACTGGTCTAGCAGGATGATATGGAAGGTGACATTTTCCTTACCAGATAATGTCCTTTCCTTGAGATTTGCTAGACCAGTCCAGGACCTGTCCCTGAAACTATATTGCTCTGTTCTACTGCGGTACCCTTGGGTCTGTGTTTATTTTTATACTTTGCTCTGCAGGTTCATCTTCTACTGACAGCCTTCTGTTAATGCTTTCCTGTACATAGTTCTCTACTGTTGATTACTCATTGTTGCCCACGATTGAGGTTGTGTGAGGATTGCCATGTTTCTCCTTTATGCTTTGTGATGAATACTGAAGAGACTTCTGGTGGCTGAGGCGAATAGAGGCATAGGAGTGATGTTGCTGAAACCTGGGCTTTTCATTGTTTTGTCTCCACCAATTTGCTCGTAGGGGAACACATCCCACTTGTCTGGACTGGTCTAACAGGACTCGAGAAAAGGATATTAGCTGGTAAGTAAAATTTCACCTTCCCAAGCACAGACAAACAAACTTCATCCGTACTGTAGAGAGCACATTACTGAAAGCTGTGATAAAAGATCCCAGCCTCCCTTAAGTGTTCTATAAATCTCCTCTTCCTCATCATCCCTCCAGTTTAGTCCAGACACATGGGTTATGCCCTGTCACCAGCAGATGGAGACTGAGAACCACTGGTTTTGATGATGTCACCCTGTTAGGAGTCTGTACAGACCTACTGCCACTAGTATTTCTCAGCCTCCAGCAGAGGGTGATGAGCTCTTATGCAGATCTGGATTCCACTGTAGGACTTAGCATTTAAAGCCTAAATAAATAAAAAATTAAAAAAAAGAAAAAAGAGGAGATTACTGCTGTTCTGCAGAGGGCCCAGTGCAGTGCTGAACAAAAGCACTTTTTGGGCATAGGGGTGAAAACCTGGTGGCCGGTCCCTTCCCCCTCCATTCTCTACTCGACACTCAGGGTAAATCTTAGCCCTTGGGGATACTTCAGTCCTTCTTCCCAACTTCTAAGAGAGAGCTTGGGGTACAAATTAGCAGTGGCATCTGGTCCTTTAAGAGCCTTTGTTGGGAAACAGCAAGAGATATCTCTGATATTTTTTTTTTTTGCTGCAGGGAGCACCATCAAAGCATTGGACTGTGGAAATGGTTGATTCTCCAGGACCAAGCAGGAAGTCAGTCCTCACATATGGGTGACGTCGGCGCCGACGGAGCCCTCGCGGAGCAATTTTCCCCAGCTTTCAAAGAAAGCCTTTGGGAATTGCAGCGCGCATGCGCGGTCTCCTTCCCGCCCAAGGGTGCCATCTTAGCCAGTCTTCTTTTTTCCGCGGAGCCCTACAGACGTACCCGTCGTGTCCCCGCTGAAAAAGTTGATTTTCGTGATTTATTTCTCTTTTTTCCTTCGGTTCGACGCCGGTCTTTTTCCTGCCCGGACTCGCGACGCCGTTGCGAGTCCTTCTCTTATTTTTCGGTTTTTCTGATTTTGGTCAGTTTCGTTTTCGGTTTTTCGCTGGCAGCCCGGTCCTTTGACCTTGCAGGGGCCCTTTTTCCCCCGATGGCTGCCAGTGGTTTCAAGCGGTGTGTTCAGTGTGACAGAAATATGTCACTCACTGACACACACGATAATTGCCTCCGCTGCCTGGGCCCGGATCACGAAGAACTGATCTGTGGGGCCTGTGGCAAAATGTCCTCCAAAGCGTTAAGGAGTCGGCGGCACCAGCGGGAAAGAATCTTCGCTGACCCCGGCCGTACCCGGACCTCGTCGGAGGCCTCGGCATCCAAAGGTTCCAGCTCTGACCACCGCCGAAGCTCCTCCGACAGTGGTTCTCCCTCCGGGGACCATCGACGGAAGATAAAACCCGCGAGGGCGGCGTCGGTGGACGCTCCTGGCTCCGCGAGGGCCAGGTCGCATAGCCCCGATAGCCGTCCCGGGTGTTTGGAGAAGGAGCACCTCCCGAAGCGACCTCGCCTGGAGTGGGAGTTGCCTGCTCGGGTAAGTCCTGTAGTCCTCCTGGACTCGCCTCCGAGAGTTCCGACGTCGGGCCCGACGCCGTCGGGGCCCGAGTCGGGGGCTGCTGGGTCACCTGAGGTCGGACTCAGGTTGACGGCCTTGGAGAGCAGACTATCTGCCTTCATGGACCAGCAGCGGGCGCTGATCGCTAGCCTCGCTGGCGCCACTGCCCCGACCGCCGGGACGTCGACGTCTAAGTCGACCCCGGAGACCGAGCCGATCCTCGAGTCCATGCGAACTCGAGTCGATCCTCGGTCGAGGTCACCCTTGGCCTCCCGTTCGGGACCGAGGTCATCGACGCCGACTCCCTCGGTGTCGGGGCGGCCGACGCCTCCGCCTGCCCGAGCCGACCCCACCGATTCCTCCTCGGATTCGGCCTGGGAGTCTGAAGAGGAAGAGTCACCTGATTCGTTTCGGACTCTGTATGTCCCCTCGGACTCACCTGAGTCCGAACCTCGGAAGCAGTCCCCTCCGGAGGATGCCCGGTTCTCGGACTTCGTCAGGGATATGGCCAAGGCTTTGGCCTTCCCTGCGGATCCCGAGGAGGAGCCTCGAGCCGAAGAGCTCGACGCCCTTCAGTACGACTCTCCCGCCAGGGAGCACTTTACTGTACCGTTTCCTCCCATGCTGGAACGACTACTCTTCCGCATGTGGGAGAGTCCGGCCTCGTCGCCGGTATTGAGCAAGCGGGTCGATTCCATCTATCGAGTCCGCAAGAGTCCTGGCTTCCAAAAAGCACAGCTGCCACACCATTCCATGGTAGTGGAATCGGCCATGCATAGGCTTAAGAGCCAAAAGATGCACTCCTCGGTGCCTCCTGGCAGGGAGGCCCGTAACCTGGATGGCCTTGGTAAGAAGTGTTTCCAGGGCTCTATGCTTGCTTGTCGTGTCCAGACCTACCAGCTATACATGGGCATGTATCTCCGAGACCTGGCTAAAGAGATAGCCGGATTCTCCGCTGGACTGTCCGAGGAACCTTTGCGGAGGTTCCTGGCCTTGACAACTGGTATTCGGGAATGCTCCAAATTCATGTCCCGAGCAGCCTATGATGGCTTTGAAGCATCGGCTCGCGTGGCCGCAGCTGGCATCGGTGCCCGCCGACAAGCTTGGCTTCAGTCGTCTGACCTGGAACCCTGGGTGCAGGACAAGTTGGTCGATGTCCCCTGCCGAGGTGAGAACCTCTTTGGCAAGCCCATGGCTGAAAAGGCTGCACAAATCGAGACGGAGACTCTCACCAGGACTAGGCTTTCTAGGAAGACCTCCGTCCCTTCCCAGAAAAAGAAGGGCTCGGGAAAGAAGTCCTTTTACCCGAGAAAGGCGGCTGCCTATAAACACTACCCACAATATCAGGCCTCCGCAGCTCCCCCACAGGGCCAGCAGGCCAAGGGACGGGGTAACGGGTCCCGTAGGCAGCAAGCCCCCAAGCCTGCACCACCAGCCCCTGCTCAGCAGGGTGGGGGTTTTTGACTTCCTCAGCATAGCCTCTCCCCCTCCGCTGGCTCCTCCCAGCACCGGAGGCCGGCTGGTTCACTTCGCACACAGGTGGTCCAACATCCCTTCAGATGCCTGGGTGCTTCAAGTCGTAAGAGAAGGATATCTTCTCCACTTCCATCAGGTCCCTCCCTCTAATTTCCCGGGAGAACCTCCACGACTCCCTCTGCACAGGGACTTACTCCTTCAGGAGTTAGCAAGTCTTCTTCAGGAACAGGCTGTGGAACCAGTGCCCCACCACCTGAGAGGTCAAGGCTTTTATTCCAGGTATTTCCTGATACCAAAAAGGACAGGAGGCCTCAGACCCATCCTGGACTTGCGCAACCTCAACAAGTTCCTCGTGAGGGAAAAGTTCAAGATGCTTACCCTTGGAATCCTTCTGCCCTACCTCCAGCAGGGAGATTGGCTATGCTCCTTGGATCTAAAGGATGCCTACACGCACATTCTCATCCACCCAAGCCACCGCCAATACCTACGGTTTGTGGTGGCAGGAAATCATTACCAGTACAGAGTACTGCCCTTTGGCCTATCCTCCGCACCGCGAGTCTTCACAAAATGTCTCGCGGTGGTGGCGGCCTATCTCCGGCTTCACGGCCTCTATGTCTTTCCGTACCTCGACGACTGGCTCATCAGAGCATCGTCCTCTCCGGCAGTCACCAATGCCACACACCACACGGTACTTGGGCTTTGTAATAAACTTCGCAAAGTCCACTTTGCTCCCTTCACAGGATCTCGAGTTCATCGGCGCAAGACTGCACACTCCTCAGGCACGAGCTTTCCTGCCTCTCGAGAGGGCTCAACGGCTCATGGACCTAGCCGGCCGTTTTCGCAGCCAGTCCCTGGTCTCCGCCAGGCGCTTCCTGAGACTACTCGGCCATATTTTATTTATTTATTTATTTATTTTATTTACATTCTCTTATATACCGCGCTATTCTGCATCAGTGCGGTTTACATTGAACAAACTGAAATTACATTGAACAGGGCTTTATAACTTGGAGATAACTATTTTACAGGGAACATGGGCTATGGAGGGTTAAGTGGCTTGCCCAAGACCACAAGGAGCACCTGTGGGACTAGAAACCCCAGTCCTTCCGGCCCAAGGTTGCTGTCCTCTAGTGGGATTTGAACCCCCGGCCTTCCGGCCTGAAGTACCTTGCCCCAACCACTAGGCCACTCCTCCACTCCACATACATATACATATCAAGAAATCAAAACCCTACCCCCTTTCAAACCATCAAGCTTAATAATATTGTACTCCCTATTAAGCAAGAGGTGAAATACCTCGGCATAATACAAGATAAATCCCTCAGCATGTTCCCACATATAAAACAAACAGTAAGGACTATCTTCTTCAAAATGAAAACTGTTCATCTTATACCCCTGCTAGACATCAACGATTTCAAATCAGTAGTCCAGGCCCTTATCACCCCATATTTTGACTACTGTAATAGTCTGTTACAGGGTCTACCAATCAAAAACATAAACTTACTATAGAGAGCACAAAATATCATAGCTAGAATTGTCTGTAAGGCCGCCTAACTGATTATATAACCCCCGGGAGTTGTGTTGGGAGACGGAGCTGCTGTTTGAACTGCACACTGTGTCTTTTGCCATCTAAAGCAGGTAGCTGGAGGATCCCGCCGGACCATCTATACGGCATCAGGCCCCGACGTCATCTCTGGGGCCTTAAAAGTGTGGCGGATAGAGGCAGCTGCTGGGAGTTGTGGCTTCCATATGGCTTCCATATGGCTTCCACCGTCCACGTGACCCCCAATGCCCGCCTGAATATGCGGCCTGCTCAATGGTGCCTTCGCAAGCAGTGGCAACAAGCCACCGGCGGACTAGCCGACTTAGTGCGCATCTCCGGGCCGCTGGCCTCTTCTCTACAGTGGTGGCTTCATCGGCCGAACCTGGTGCTCGGAATGCCTTTTCAGTCGCCTCAGCCGGCTCAAGTGCTGACGACCGATGCTTCCCTCCTAGGTTGGGGAGCACATTGCCAAGGGGCATGTACTCAAGGTCTCTGGACCGCGTGGGAGTCTGCTCAGCAGATCAACTTCCTGGAGCTCAGAGCAATTCGTCTGGCGCTCAAGGCTTTCTCCCACCTGACTTCTCACCAGTCCGTCCTTGTCCAGACGGACAATCAAGTTGCCATGTTCTACGTGAACAAACAGGGGGGCACGGGCTCCTTCCTTCTCTGCCGAGAAGCTCAGAGGCTCTGCTCTTGGGCCGTCAGTCACGGCATTCTTCTCAAGGCAGTTTATCTCCCAGGCCAAGAAAATTGCCTGGCGGACAAACTCAGCAGGATACTCCAGCCGCACGAGTGGCATCTGGATCCCTTGGTAGTTCAGAAACTTTTTCTGAAGTGGGGCCTCCCCACGATGGATCTCTTTGCCAGTCCTCTCAACCGGCAACTTCCTCGCTTCTGCTCTCGTCAGCCACATCCCCTTCGAGTAGCGGCAGATGCTTTTCTACTCTCATGGTCGGAGAGCCTTCTCTACGCTTTTCCTCCCATCCCGCTAGTCTCTCGAACTCTTTTCAAGGTTCTCCGAGACAAAGCTTCCATGATCCTGGTGGCTCCTCGCTGGCCCAGGCAGCCGTGGTTTCCACTCCTGTTGCAATTAGCGGTAGAGGATCCGTTCCCTCTGGGGTTTCAACCGGATCTCCTAACACAGGATCAGGGGTCCCTGCTACACCCCAACCTCAGATCTCTCAATCTAATGGCCTGGCGGCTGAAAGGGTAGTCCTTGCTCCCCTTCTCCTGCCGACAGAGGTGGAAGAGGTCGTCCTAGCTTCCCGGCGACCTTCTACCCGCAAATGCTACGCCCTAAAATGGCGTCGCTTTTCCGTTTGGTGTGCCCAGCAGTCTCAGGATCCCTTCTCCTGCTCGGTGTCGGTGATCTTGCAGTACTTGCTCTACCTCTCTAACATGGGACTTAAGTCCAACTCCGTCAAAGTTCACCTCAGTGCTCTTTCAGCACATCATGTGCCGGTGAACGGCAGACCTCTTTCCAGCGACCCTCTCGTGGCAAGGTTTCTCCGAGGTCTCCTTCTACTTAAACCACCTCTGCGCCCGCCAGCACCTGACTGGGATCTGAATGTGGTTTTACAGCGGATCACCTGTCCGCCTTTTGAACCAATGGCTACCTGTTCTCTCCGTTTTCTGTCTTGGAAAACCTTATTCCTGATAGCCCTCACTTCCGCTAGACGCATAAGTGAATTGCAGGCCCTCGTGTCTGATCCCCCTTACACTCGGTTCTACAAGAATAGGGTAGTCTTACGGACTCACCCAAAATTTCTTCCAAAAGTGGTCTCCCCTTTTCACATCAATCAGGAGGTGGTACTTCCGACCTTCTTTCCCAGGCCACACTCCAGCCGAGCTGAAATGGTCCTGCATACCCTGGACTGTAGAAGGGCGTTGAACTTCTACCTTGACCGTACGCGGGAGCACCGCAAAGCTGCTCAGCTCTTTGTGTCTTTTGACCCCAATAAATTGGGGCTCCCTGTCTCCAAGCGTACTCTGTCCATCTGGGTTGCTGACTGTATCGCTTGGGCTTATGGGGCAGCCGGACTCTCGTTAGAAAGTCGAGTCACGGCTCATTGTGTTCGGGCGAAGGCTACGTCAGTGGCTTACCTCCGCTCTGTTCCGCTGGCAGACATCTGCCGGGCCGCTACTTGGTCTTCGAGCCAGACTTTTGCGGTCCATTACTGTCTCGAGAGGGAGTCCCGCAGGGACAGTGCTTTCGGACAAGCAGTCCTCCGAAATCTCTTCGAGGTTTGAGCACCTCCTACCCTCCATCCCGGATGAGGGCTACCGGTGGGTAATAATTCAGTGAAGATTCCTTCCTTCTGTGCCGCTGAGCTAGAGGGAGCTCATTTTTGTGCTTAGGGTCTCCGGTAGCCTTAAGCTTGGGAGTCCCATATGTGAGGACTGACTTCCTGCTTGGTCCTGGAGAAAGCGTAGTTACTCACCTGTAACAGGTGTTCTCCAGGAGCAGCAGGAATCAGTCCTCACAACCCTCCCTCCTCCCCTTGGAGTTGCGGTTATCTGCTTTAGTTGTTTTGCATATTTTTACGCTGTCTTTTTAGCTATGTCATCTGACTGGCTAAGATGGCACCCTTGGGCGGGAAGGAGACCGCGCATGCGCGCTGCAATTCCCAAAGGCTTTCTTTGAAAGCTGGGGAAAATTGCTCCGCGAGGGCTCCGTCGGCGCCGACGTCACCCATATGTGAGGACTGATTCCTGCTGCTCCTGGAGAACACCTGTTACAGGTGAGTAACTACGCTTTTTCTTGGCTGATTGGCCGTGTAAGGTGAGAGGGGCATGTTTAGTGGGCTGAGTGCATGGTTGCAGTCTGTGATGCTGTTAGGCCATGCAGCTGGTGGGTGCTGCTGTGGGCAGATGTCAAGACACAGAGCTTTGCCACAGTGTTATGTTGAAGGGCTGCATCAGTGAGGATCTGCTCAGGGGGAAGCAGCATAGCTCTCCGAGATGCCCGAGCAGTGATTTTTGGAGTGGTGGTCCATTTCCCCGTAGCCGTGAGCTGCTGCAGTTTTAGCGGGAAATGTGGCCATGTCTGTGGCAGCAAGATTGGAGTTAGAAGAGCCCTCGGAGAGATGCGATTACTATTCCGGGGGACTAGGAAGGGCATCGGAGATTAGCAATTTCCCTTGGGAAGTTGACTGAGGTACAGGGAAGTTCCCTTTTCTCTGGAATTTGTTTTGTTGCATCAGGCTTACTGGATGAAGTAGGACTTAATGTAAAACTTGCTTCCTGGGGTTTTGGACAAGGGCAGGGGGGAAATCCCAAAGTCTGGAACTAAGGAGCTAGAAGGGCCATTAGGCAAGTGGTGAAGAATGGAGGAAGAGTCCTGGGATAAGATTTTTATGTGTTTAGGGAGATCTGAGGAGCCGCTGGAAGGGCTGTCAGGGCACCGGGATCCCTCTGGGGAGGAGCTGGAGGATGGGCAGCTTCCCCCCGGGGAAGTTATTAGAGTGTTTCAACGTGAGGAATTGGCAAACCTGATCTCCCATTCATTGTTGGCTCTGAACATTATGGTAAATTCTCCAGCAAATGGGGAATCTTTGAAGATCCCTTGTTGCAGGGAATTCGCAAGCCCTCAAGCTTCTTTCCAGTACATAGTGTCATTAGAGATCCGATTTCAGCAGAATGGGAGGTCCTGAGGCTGGATTACGGGTCAGTTGGTCTGTGGCATGTCTGTATCCCATTCCTCGAGAGGAGAAGGATCTCTTGAGTCTCCCAACAGTGGATGCCATGATTTCAGTCATGATGAAGAAAACTATGATTTTGGTGGAAGGGGGTTCAGCCTTAAAAGATCCCCAGGACTGGAAGTTGGAAACTGTGTTGGCAGTCCTTTGTGCCTTCGTCCTTGGCCTTGCAAGCTTCAATTTGCTGTTCCTATGTGGCTAGGGCTTGTTTGAAATGGGAGCAGAGTTTGCCTGAGACTGCAACACAGCCTCCAGAGGGTCTTTCAGAGGCAGCCAAGCTAGAGTCCGGGGTCAGCTAATTTGGCAGATGCACTCTATGATCTGGTGAGGGCCTCAGAAAAGAATATGGCCTCTGTGGTGAAGGTGAGGTGTCTTTTGTGGCTTTGGAATTGGGCTGCGGATATATCTTCCAAGACCCGGTTCAGTAAGCTTCCCTTCAAGAAGAAGCTGCTTTTTGGAGAGGCTCTAGAGAAGCTCGTCAAGGATCTCGGAGAATCTAAGTCCCCAAGATTGCTGGAGGATATAAGCCTTGAGGAGAAAAGTCTACGGCCTCTTCTAGGGGGCATTTTAAAGAGGTTAGAAGATCCAGGGGATCACGCTTTAGGTCTTTTCAGTATTCCAGATATCCTCAGAGGGCCAGCCCTTTCGAGGAAGTTGTGGTTGAGGACGGGACTATTCAGCTGGGGCTCCAGAACCCACCAAGAAGTTGCAATGAGGAGTTGGGGGCCCAGGTGGAGTTGGTTCCGGTGGGAGGTAATCTCATGGTCTTTTGCTCTGCCTGGGTCCAGGTTACTTCCGACCAGTGGGTCCTAGAGGTTGTTTGCAAAGGCTATGTGCTGGAGTTGGCACGGTCCCTCTCAGATGCCTTTATGCTGTTCCCCTGCAAGGCTCCTACCAAGGCAAAGGCAGTGGCAGAGATGCTCGAGCAGCTGCTTCAGCTCGACACAGTGGTCGAGGTTCCTCTGAAAGAGCACGGTAATGGTTGTGGCTGGTGTCGGAGGTGATTCCTATGGCCTAGCGGTTAGAGAAGTATGCGGCCATGGTCACAGGTTGCAGTTCTGAAGAGAGCCAATGGCAAAGGTTCCTGCTCCATTTTTTGCTCCTGCGTGCCAAATCTTAGTCTTGCTGGGGAATCGCGGTAAGAGAGCTTGGGCGCCAATCTTCTGCCACTCCATATTTTGGGGGTATGTGCTCGGCGGAGTACTTTTTGCTTTGTATAGCAGAGGCCCAGAGCCCTTACCAGTAGGCTGCGGGACCGGCTCTGGTAAAAACAAAACAAAAAAGCAGAAGTGCGCAGCAGCGCATGCGACTTGTAATAGTCATGACTCTGTTACACTGCCTTCCTTAGGAAATTGAGTTGCGGGTTTATTTTCCCCTCCAAAAAAAAAAAAAAAGGAAATTTTAAAGGGAAAACACAAGAACAAGTATGTTTGTACTTTTTGGGCATTACAGCTGGTTAGTGGCTTTCTTTGGGGCTGGCGTTTTTCTGGACCTTTTGGCAGCAGCACTTTGATTAGTGTACATCTCTACTTTATGGTTTGTTGAACTTGATGTTCCGTTCCTTGTTCTAACTGCAGAGCAGTTTGCAGTAGCGACGGTCTCTTTTCCTTGAGTGGCAGCGTGGTGCAGCTGTTGCATCAGTACCGGCATGACCGAGTGAGTCATATAGCCGTTTCATGGTCCATGTCTGTGTCAGGTGGTATACTGCTGGTTTCAGTTTGAATGCCTATTTGATCAGTACTTGCCTCTAGTTAGTTTATGTGGTAGGTGGCTCAGTTCTAACCCTTGTCAGTTTGGGTGACCCGTTTAGGACTTATATTACGTTTGCGTGGTGACATAGTCAAGGTGGAATATGTCAAGGTTTTTGAAGTTTTTTGCATTGGAAGTTGGACTTTCTGTGTGGGTTGGTCACTTGTGGTCAGGATATTAATCTTTTCCCCCTCCTGGGGTTCATTCAGGAGAAAGTTTTTTTTTTCTCATAATGAGGTACGAGTATAGGACTCATGACATGAAGAGCCTTACTCAAGGTGGTCAGTATTCTGCTGCTGGCTTCATACTATATGTATATCTGCCTTACTAAGAGAGGCTGGCCCTAGTCTTAGCTACTACGGTACCAATTATGTAAAGTACTTATAAATGCATTTACTCAGGATGATAGGAAGAGTGAGGAAGACCTTTGAGAAATATTTTCCTTAGATATCTGCACTGGGCTCTGTTTGTGTGGCACGGTCAGTGCTAGGAGACTTATCTGCATGACCAGTTTGACAAGTTCAGTTGGCGCTAGGCTTCCAGAGGCCCTTATTAGCAGGCTGTGCTGGGGCTCCAGGATTGGCAGCGACTTTCTCGGCTACATCAGTCTCTTCACTACCCTTCCCTAAGTGGTGGGGGGGGGGGGGAGATTTGGGGTCAGCTTGGACAGTGTAGTAATGAGGACTTATGCTTCCCGTTGGTTAGGGTAGTTCTCGTCCTTTACTTCTCTGGTTAGCCTTCGATGTTGCATGCTGCTTAGTGAAGTTCTGGGTTTGTGCTAGCAGTCACTATTGCAAATTGGCATTATTCTGGCATATTCCCTGTTCAGAGACTGGATAGGAGTGGAGACTTCTCCTAGGCTGTTTTCTGCGCATCGGTTTGTCTATGGGGAAGTTTAGCCACAGTTCTGTTTTTCTTGGCAGCTTACATAGTAAGACCTTCTGTTCGTCACAGTGGACCTGGCTGTTTTCAGCCAGTTTAGGTTGATAACTTTTTTAAATGAGATGGGTCCTTCCGCCTCAGTCGAAAGAGGGATGGGCCGAAGGAGTGGACTTTCCCCTTCTCTCCCGGAGTCGGTGAAATAGTAGTTGGGTCATGCGACAGATGACCTTACTGATTTCTCCGGCTTAGTTTTCTAGTCAGACGTAGGGGTCACTAGTTTGATTATACCTTTCAGCCCTTTCTTGCCTTTGGATAAACTGTTTGACATAGTTGGCAATAATTTTAGCAGGTGCTGGACAAGGGGGGGAGTCTGTCGAGCGGGTTAACTGCACATGAATACGGTCCTGGGCTGTTGACTTGGTGGTCCCTGCCTGGGGTAACAAGGTATGTTTTTTTCCATGTCAGTTATCAGTCTTCTAGCTCAATATCGCTGACACGAGTTTCCTGAAAAAAAATAAAAGTGGAGGACTAGCCTTGCAGTTAGTGTAGTAGCCTGGTACACAAGAGGTTAGGGTTCGTTTCCCACTGACAATTCTTGTGACCTCTTTACCCTCCATTGCCTCGAAAGGAAAGGCCTAGCGATTTGCTTCCGGTCCTGCATTTCCAAGAGCATCCAGGGGCTGCTGGGTTGCCATGAGTCAGCATTGCCTTGACAACACTGAAAAAAAAAATAAAATAAAGAAAGGGACTGACTTCAACAGGGGTTAATAGCAACATAACGAAGGACAATTGTGAGTAGGTGTTCAGAGCTCACCGATGGGCTCTGCCAATTTCACATGGGTCAGGGGGGTGCTAGTGGGCCTCTCTGGTTTCCTATGGTAGAGACGTCCATCTATGAGGGCCTTAGGGTATCAAGGTGCCCCAAAGTGGTGCAGCTGGACTTGGAGGTAGGACTCTAGTCTTTCCAGACAGAGACCACTTCCTTTTGGGCTGAGAGGGAGGTCTCTGAACAGTGAGAGCAGGTTGATTCCTTATAGCACATATTAGCCCCAAGTTTGATGTCAAGTCTAGACAGCAATGCTGCTTTATGACAGCGAAGAGCCAGTGCTGCCACGATTCGCTGTCTGTACAGGCCCAGCTGATTTGGTTCTATAGAACAGAGGCCTATAGTAGTTTTGCTGACATCAATCTGGTGGGCATCCACATTCTAGCTGTTCAGCCATGTTGGTGGCAAGCTAGGAGATGGTCATCCTGAGAGGGCGACAGCTTCCAGATACAGTAGTAACTTTCAAATAGTTGTATAGTTGCAGGTGGTCCTGGGAGTCCTAATGGGAACCAGGTCTGCACTGCACTTTCCCCTAGAGAGTTTTGGGGACAGGGGACTCGGAACTTGCAGTCCAGCTGGTGCTGGAGGTTGCATATTTTTGCAGTGGCTTGGACCTTCAAGCAGTTGCATCCAGGAAAGGTCAACCTAATTTTTCTTGAGGCTTACTAGTGCGCTCCAAGCACAGACCTTGTGTTAGATTATCAACTGCAACAGTGTTAGATATTCTGCGGATGAGGCGAGCAGGCTATTTCTTTGGCTCAGGAGTCTGGTGGTTGCTTATTTGAGGGGACATCTGGCACTGTAGTTTGGTCAGGTGCCAGGTTAGCACCTTTCACAGCTCTGGAGGTGTTTTTTTTTTAAGGTTCTGATTGGCTAGCTTAATGGTCGTTTTTTAAGGCTTACCATTGTGTGAGGCCTCTCGCAACCTGTTGGCAACAAGCAATGTTTAACTGGCTGTTTAAGCTTTCTCACAGGGTCGTTAGCCTGAGTTGCTGCAAGTTCCCTGGTTTTATGAGTATTATGTGGAGGATATGTTTGCACATGTCATCGTTTAGGTTCAAAGTCCTTGACCCTTTCCCGTTGAGTCCCTAGGTGGCATGCTGTTCCTTGACATCCACATCTGCCCCTTCCGTTTGTCTTCAGTGCCTATGGGCACCTCTAGTTTCAGCTTCTGTTTGTCATGATTGCCTTTCGGTCTGTCTTGGGTTCTTTAGGACACAGGACAGTTTCTTGTGGGTATCTCTTATTGCTGTGGTCTATGGAGAGTTTTCCAGGGTGATTAGTGCTCAAAGCTTGGAGGATCAGTTCCTTCAGGCATGGGGTATGGTGGCTGCTACCAGGGTGCATTGCTTATTTACTAAACCTTGCTCAGGGTTATAGGAAATGTTTGTTCTACATACCCCGTGCCTTAGGGCAGTGCAGAGCTCCCCATCTCGGGTTGCTATGCTTTTGTGCTACAGACTGGACTGTTCTACTCCCTTCTCTGTTGTTGGATACTGCTTTGGTACATCCCACGTGTCTGGAGTGGGGCTGAAGAGACAACGAGGAAGGTGAAATTAGACCTTACCTGCTAATTTTCTTTCCTAGAGTCCCTCCAGTCCAGGACCTGCCCTATACTACTTTGCTTTGTACCTGGTCTTCGGTCACAGAAAGTGTGCCGAACGTCTGGAGCTAAGCGGTATTTGAGTATCCATCTTGATCAATTTAGATTTTCACTAGGTGCACCGCTGTGATGGTATGTTGTGGTGAAATTATGGTCTAGAGAGTGGTGGTTATCTCCTGTGCTGGGTGCATGTTGCAGTGGGAAAGCCTTTTTTTGTAAGTATGCTCTTTGTTACTATGCATTATATGAGCATTTACAAATCTCTGGTTGTGGAGTTTGCTTTTATACAGAAATACTGGCGAGAGCAGGGCTGCACAAGATCTTTTATACTGTGACATCATCAAGCCAATGATTCTTAGTCTCCATTTCCTGTTAGGCAGGCATAACCCACGTGACTGGACTGGAGAGACTCAAGGAAAGAAAATTTAGCAAGTAAGGTCTAATTTCACTTTGAAGATTTATAAGTCACTTAAATCTTTTCAAGCTGAAGGGACCCATATATCCCATTGGTACAGCAGTATTGTTTGTTTAAAACCCATTGGAGAGCCTTTCCTCTGGCAGCATTGGGGGAATGGAACAGCTTACTATTAAGGTTAATGGAGAATATGTGCAGCTTTAGGAATTAGGTTTTACTTTAGCTTTTGCATTTTTAGAAGGGGGGTAATTTAGGTCAGGAACAGGTGGTGGGGGGGGGGGGGTGGTTTCTGCCAGAAAATTGGTAATGGCATGTGGTTGTATTTCAGCTTTATTTTTGGTTTTTATATGTCTTCATTTTAATGTGATTTATTATGTATGTAGAGTTGTTCCTTACCAAGAACAGTGGATGGGTGGCTTATAATTATTTTTAGATTTTTCTTTTAACTGAGATTTTTCAAATCTCCATCTTTTTGAGAAGTAAATGATGGAAAAAATTAACTTACGCTTTTGGCACTTGTTCTTCAAGTATGTATGAGCATTAATCAGTGCGTTCTCTGGTTCTTCCACAGGGATTCCTCCCTGATGCATGCTGTCTCTTGAATTACATGGCATTGCCTGGTGCTTGAAGAATGATTGATTGATATAACTTAAGGGAACTTCTTTCTCTGCAGCATGTGTAAAAATAAAAACAAAAGAGAGAGATGGAGATGTAATCTTTCTTTGTTCTGTGGATGTTTTTCAGATATTATTGCAATGTTTGTGACTGTGTAGTGAAAGACTCTATCAATTTCTTGGATCACATCAATGGCAAGAAACGTAAGTGATGCTTTCTTCTTCTCTTTTTTTTTTTTAAATTAGAGATAATACAGTGTATAACAAAATAGCTGGACTATTATGTCTGCACTACAGGTAATGCTGAAAAAAACCCTCCCTGTAACCTAACACTACCCCCACCACCCCTCCCAATACAGGTAGAGGCAGTAGTTCACGCTGAAAGCTAGAGGTGATTACATTCTTTAGCTACCTAATTGTTGGCTTTCCAAGCAACACAAAGAGACCACGTCTTCACAAATATGTCTATATTTCCTATTCACATCTCTTTACTTTGCTCATCTGGTATTTTGTACCAAGCCTTTCCTGGAAGGTTTTCATCATAGGTAAAACGGGTTGCTACCATGCTTTGGCTGCTTCACATCCTGCAGGTATTATGCAGCATATCTCTAACTTCTTGCCAGTTTATCAATATACTCGGTAAGTATAACAGTAAATATATTTTTGGGTTACCTGGTAATCTCACCCAAGTTACTGAAAAATTAGAATCTTGGCGGCTTCAAGAGAGTTGTGATTTGAAGTCCTATCTACCTTCTCTTGTTGCTTTCATTTTTGATTAGCTGAATGGGCAAGTGCCCTCGGAAGAGAGAAGGGGCCATCCGAGATTCTCCCAACACTCCTCTTCACGACTCTATGGACAGGTTCTTCCATTTTCAAGCAGCTGGGCAAGATCTGTTGTGGTCAAGAGAGCCAAGTCAGAGAGACCACTGGAAAGCAATGTTTTGCTTAGCCCTTATCTACGCTATCACTCTGCGGATCCAACATTTGAGGCCACATTGACAATGTGTAGTAAGCCGGGTATCTGCATTAGTGAGGCTGCTATAGCTGGCCTCCAAGGAGCAGCAGCTGCGACATTTTTCTGCCTCAGCGCTGCAATATTAGCTTCCCTGCATAGATGCTGTTTTGTCGCATTACATGCAATCTGTAATGAAAATGGAGGTTCATTTGGATGTTAGGTAATGGACCTAACAATACAGTCCAAATTGGTGAAGTGGAATGCCGACAAAATACCTTGTGTATATATTAAAAAAATAAGTAAAAACTGAAAGTTGTGAGTGCGTATCTATTCATTGCTTTTGCTATGAAACCCCTAAATAAGATCTGACCAAACAATTAACTTCAGAAGTCACATAATTAGTTGATTAGGGTTCATTTGTGTGCAATCAGTGTCACATGATGCCTGTATAAATATACCTGTTCTGAAAGGCTCCTGACTCTGCAACACCACTAAGCAAGCAACATGAAGATCAAGGAGCACTCCAAATAGGTCAGAGACAAAGTTATGGAGAAGTATAAATCAGGGTTGGGTTATTTAAAAAAAAACAAAACAAAAAAAACCACCAACTGAAGTATTCACAAAATCCACAAAAAAACTCCAGCTATAAAACATTATTCAGACCTGTAATTAAATTTCTAAACTCCTAAGAGAAAGCCATATACAATTAATTAGAGGAGAAAAGACCTCAGTGGAATTATTTTCCCTCTATACGGTAGTTAATATTTGCCTGAAGGGGAATTATTACCATCTACCACCATCATCTGTCTAAAAAAACTCCTTTTTCACATAACTCACAATACTTTTTATTAATCGACCTTATCATACAAACTATAACACTACAAATAAATAACTAGTAGCCTTTTTTATAAGATTATAGCCAATAGCTCCTTTACCACTCAACAGTGTAAAGACACCACTCCACACCGCAGATTCACTACGGCACACTCACAGCGGCCAGCACTATATCTGCAGCACATTTGCTATTGCATACGCTCAATGGCCAGCATTTATCTGAAATGAAACAGATTGAAACTTAAATAAATCAATGATTTTTCAAACAAAGCTGTAACCGCTGCTTATACTTAGCTTTAGAAACTTCTCGCAGGAAATTTTTCAATTCACCATCACCCTCTTGAGATCTTCGTTTCGCAGACACATCGCTTCATCGGGGTTTGCTTCGCTTTGGAAATTTCCCTTACTGTGGCATCTGATGTTAGTTCTAACTTTTAAACTTTTTCTAAACCAATCAGAGCCTTTCTGAACTGATCAAAGCAAATACATGACGGAGTGGAACTCAGTATTCCTACAGAAACACTCCCCAATCAATGGAAGAGTTAAGCCCATATGGTTCTACTGTGTTTAAATCAAAAATCCAACGTTTTGAGTTATCGTCAGAAGGTTTGTCATCTAGTGGAGAGGAAGAAAAGAAAAGTGTGGCTTTTTTTTTTTAATTTGTAGGAAGAATATATCACCGAAGAGATCCAAATTGGACCCCTCAGAATCAAGAACAAGGAACCAGACCATTCACAAGACGACAGAAGCGACAATATTAGGCAAAATCAGTTTCACAGTTATCATCACTAATTAATTTATCCAGTAAACTATTGATAAATGCTCAATGTTCTGATAAATAAAAGGTTATCAAAAGTGCCAGGTCTCTTTTTTGAATCATTTAAAAATAGAGTGGCAATTGAAAGATTTCTTTGTACTCTTCAATTGAAATGTTTTTTTTTAATGATAAAATAAATGTACAAGATATGTCCGTAGTGAAATCTAAATTACATTGGGTCCCTCCAGACCCTTTAGATCCAATACTTTGCACTTTTAAATCTCTTCTTATCAAAGATATTATAGAGGTGGAAAAGAAAAATTAGTTTTATACCGAATTTGACAAAAGAAGAGAGCGGATAAAGGAGGAGCAATTGTTCTGAATACCATTGATTACGATGCTGAGATTCGTCAGCAATTAGCAGATACACATTGCTACTGTCCTCTTTCTGTTGATCCAACTTTGTAATTGTTGGCTGAGCTACAGTGACCTTAGAGGCATGTGAAATGGGTTATTAAACAGCTAAGGAAAAGACATTCTTAACCCCTCTTTTTCCACAGACGCCAGTGTTATACATTCTTCCCAAGGTACATAAAACCTTAGACAATCCACCTGTCTAATAATGGGTCCCTGTTAGAATTTGTGGGACAGTATCTGGATGAATTTTTGAAATATGATGTGCTAAAGATAAAATCAGATGCCAGTCATTTTCTTCAAATTTTACAAACTATTGAAGATATATCGTCAATTGAATATTTGGTGACGTTGAATGACAGGGCTTTATATACATCGATTCCTCAAATAGTGGCCTAGTGGTTGGAGCAAGTTGCCTCAGGCCGGAGGGCTGAGGGTTCATATCCCACTGGAGGACAGGAACCTCGGGCCGGAGGGACTGGGGTTTCTAGTTCCACAGGTGCTTCTTGTGGCTTTGGGCAAGCCACTTAACCCTCTGTTGCCTCAGGTACAAAAATGTAGATTGTGAGCCCTTCGGGGTCAAGGGAAATATATACTATACCTGAATGTACACCACTTTGACTCGGTGAAAAGCGGTATATAAGCATTGCTTAATTAATTTAATGAATGAATGAAATATGATCAAATAGGAGCAGACCTCAGAGTGCCTACAGAATTTCTGATGAAATTGGCCAAGATGGCATTATGTGAAGATTATTTTTTATATCAACATCAATATTATTTACAGATATCGGACAGCTATGGGAGCCATTTTTGCTTCTTCATTGGCAAATTTGTTTATGCAAGAATTCAAAGAGAAATGGGTCTATACCTCTAATTTTTAATCATGTGTGAAAGGGTGGTATCGCTATATTGATATTTTTCTTTTGTGGACTGGGTCTCAAAATCTGATTTTTTTTTTTAATTTTTTTATTTATTTAAACCAATGTAATCCAGCAATTCAGTTTGAAGTGCAGTATGACCGTCATATTATTCATTTCTTAGATGTTCAAGTGACTAAATTACGAGAGAATTTTTCTACGTCAGTATTTTCTAAACCTACAGCTCCGAATACCTTGTTGAATTTATGCACGTTTTCATTCAGTGGCTTTAAGGAATAGCTTGCCATATTCACAATGGTCTAGATATCGTAGGATTTGTTCTACATCATTGCAGTTTCACTCACAAAACACACTGTAGTCTTTTTTATATGCAGAGATACCCTTTTGGGATTATCCATAATGCATAGAGGGCTACAAATAATCACAGAGAGTGGTTATTAAATCCTGAGTATGGACAGACCGAAGAATGGCTTCAGAAGGATATTTAAGTGTATTACATGTGTGTTACCATACTCTTCCCTTTCTTTGAAAATTACTGCATGTATTAGGAATAGATGGTCTTTGACAGGTCCTCCCATGTTTTGCAGATCGGCGAGTACGTGTAGCCTATCAACGAGGGAGAAATCTAAGGGATCACCTTTTGTCCAGCTGTAAAGAGAATGCCTTATGGATTTAAACCAGGACATATTAAATGTGGCTGATGTCAATGTTGTAAAATGATGGAAGAAAGTGACAAAGTAATTATTGGGAATCGGACAAGTCATCTGCAGTTTGTGATATCTTGCTCTACTGATCATGTAGTATATGCTTTGCAGTGCCTTGTGATAAATTTTATATTGGTAAAACTACACGTCCACTAAGAGTGAAATTGGCTGAGCATAAGCATTGCTTATTGAAACAGAAAAAAGATGCTCTGATATCCCATTGCCAACAATTTCATCATAATTTCTTTGATTTTCATTGTTTTATTATTGATCACGTCCCTCTGAACGAGCGAGGAGGTGATCATGGGTCGTTACTTTTGCAAAAAGAACAACGTTGGATTTTTGATTTAAACACAGTAGAACCATATGGGCTTAATTTTTCCATTGATTGGGGAGTGTTTCTGTAGGAATATTGAGTTCCTCCTCCTGTCATGTATTTGTTTTGATCGATTCAGAAAGGCTCTGATTGGTTTAGAAAAGACTTAAAAGTTAGAACTGACGTCCGATGCCATAGTAAGGGAAATTACCAAAGCGAAGCAAATCCCCAATGAAGCGATGTGATCTTCGTAGGATGATGGCAAATTGAAAATTTCCTGTGAGAAGCTTCTAAAGCTAAGTATAAGCAGCAGTTACAGCTTTGTTTGAAAGATCATTGATTTATTTAAGTTTCAATCTGTTTCATTTCAGATAAATGCTGGCCATTGAGCGTATGCAATAGCGTGGGCTACAGCAAATGTGCTGCAGATATAGTGCTGGCCGCTGTGAGTGTGCCGCAGTGAATCTGTGATGTGGTGTGATTACACTGTTGACTGGTAAAGGCACTATTGTCTATAATCTTATAAAAAAGACTACTAGTTATAATTTGTATGATAAGGTCAATTAATAAAAAGTATTGTGAGTTGTGTGGAAAAGAGGAGTTTTTTAGACCGATGATGGTAGATGGTAGCAATTCCTCTTCAGGCAAATATTAACTTCCATATAGAGGGAAAATAATTCCACTGAGGTCTTTTCTCCTCTAATTAATTGTATTTGCCTTTCTCTTAAGAGCTTTATAAAAAAAAAATAAAAAAAATCCCAAATTCTGAATATCTCACGGAGCACCATTAAATCCATTATAACAAAATGGAAAGAATATGGCACCATTACAAACCTGATAAGAGAAGGCCACCTCCAAACTCACAGACTGGGCAAGGAGGGCATTAATTAGAGATGCCACAAAGACATCAAGGATAACACTGAAGAAGCTGTAAGGATCCACAGCGGAGATGGGAGTATCTGTCCATAGCACCACTTTAAGCTGTACACTCCACAGAGTGGGCCTTTATGGAAGAGTGGCCAGAAAAAACCCATTGCTTAAAGAAAGAAATAAGAAAACATGTTTGGAGTTTGCACAACAGCATGTGGCGGACTCCCCCAAACACATGGAAGAAGTTTCTCTGGTCAGATGAGACAAAAACTGAACTTTTTGGCCATCATGGGAAACACCATGTGTGGTGCAAACCCACCATTTCCTGTCACTCAGAACACCATTCCCACAGTGAAACACGGTAGTGGCAGCATCATGCTGTGAGGATGTTTTTCATTGGCAGGGACAGGAAAACTGGTCAGGATTGAAGGAACGATGGATGACACTAAATTCAAGGCAATTCTTGAGGGAAAACCTGTTTCAGGCTGCCAGAGATTTGAGACTGGGATGAAGGTTCACCTTCCTGCAGGACAGTGACCATAAACATACTGCTAAAGCTACACTGGAGTAGTTTAAAGGGAAACATTTAAATGTCTTGGAATGGCCTAGTCAAAGCCCAGACCTCAATTCAATTGAGAATCTGTGGCATGACTTGAAGATTGCTGTATACCAATGCAACCTATCTACCCTGAAGGAGTTGGAGCAGTTTTGCCTTGAGGAATGAGTGAAAATCCCAGTGGCTAGATGTGCAAAGCTAGTAGAGACATACCCCAAGAAACTTGCAGCTGTAATTGCAGCAAAAGGTGACTCTACAGAGTATTAACTTTTGGGGTGGGTGTGGGGGGGATACATATGCACACTCCTGATTTCAGTTTTGTTTTTTCTTGTCTGAATTATTGTTTGTGCTACAATAAAGGATATTTTGCACGTTCAGAGTCATATGCACGTTGTGTAAATCACATGGTGCTAACCCCAAAACTCCATTTTAATTCCAGATTGTAATGTGACAAAACAGGGCAAACACCGAGGGGATGAATACTTTCGCAAGGCACTGTAATAACCTTAGGAACTTTTATGAGGACCTGTGGAGAAGGGGAGGAGTTAGGATGGCACTGGTCATGTTTCAGTGAAGTGGCTGTTTTTCTACTAGGGGGAGAAAGCGTAAGGGTAAGGGGCCACAGCAACCTTCCCAAGCCCCTGGTACCTCTAAGCCTATTTCTGTTGTGGTCTCCGGACCTCTTGATTCATTCATTCAACGACTGCCTGGATATCCAGTGGGTTCAGGGGAGGTTAGCCTGGCTGCAGTTTCACCAGGGCTTGAGAGTTTGGCATCTGCTTCAGGGTCTTCATCTCTCTCCCTGATTTACGGCCAACTCCAAAGGTGGTGTGCCTCCAACAGTCTTCTACAGACAGCCTGTAGCTGGAGGATTCCTCGGGAGAGGGGTTTAGGCCTTGGGGCTGCGAGTACTCATGAACCCTCCACCCTGGAACAACCTCATCATGTTAATTCCTGGTGTCAGTTGGCAGAAGGTCAGCAGCAGCTGCTGTCCTAGAAGGTGTTTCAGTGCCGGCAGGAATGGAAGCTGCCTCTGTTCAATCAGATGAAACTATCTCTTTTTCTTTAGTGCTACCAACAAATTTTATTTTAGAGACTATATGGCATGCTACTGTCTTGCTGGGGGAAGCTTTGTTACCTTGGGTCTCTTCATTGGCAACTAAAGCTCAAACTAATTCAGTGGCAATTGAGCAAGCTGTGGCTAAGGTTTCTGCGGTTCAGATGGACGTTTTAGAACTTTGGACAAAAGTTGTATCGCTGGAAGAACAGTCTGTATCCTTTACTTCAATTAATACAAAATTGGAACATTTGGAGAACTTATCTCATACAAATAATTTGAGGCTTATAAACTTCCTCAAGTAACCACAATATCTGCAAGAACCATGTTCAGAACTTATCTGATGGAGACTTTGTCCATTCCAACTGAAATGATTCCACCAATTGTGAAGGTGTATTACATCGATGACTCCCCAACAGAAGATACTATTCTCCCCAAGGTAGAGGCCTTTTACCCATTCTCCACAGAGCAGATTGAGAATATCATATGCAGGATTGAATACCACCACTGCTCCAACCGATCCATGCCCTGCATACTGGATCAAGTTAGCACGATCCGACCTATGCACCGCCATTGCCAGAATCATATGCCTTTCCCTGACCACAGGTGTGCTACCAATGTCCCTGAAAAACACCTCCATCAGACCATTGCTAAAAAACAATAAGCTAAATCATTCAGACGTCGGCTCCTACAAACCCATATCTAGCCTCCCCTTCCTGGCTAAGGTAACAGAAAAGATTGTCCACCAACAAATCCAGGATCATGTCAACTCGCACGCTCCCCTTGATCTTCAGCTGCATGGGTTCTGTCAGCAGCACGGGGTAGAAACCATTCTGGCTACCCTCCTTGACAGACTCCTCACAGGAATAGGATAAATCCCTACTTCTTTTTAATATTCCTGGACATTGCCTTGGTCTTTGATACGGTCAGTCATAATCTTCTACTTGTCAGATTACAGCAAAAAGGGATACTGAACACTGCGCTTGACTGGTGTAGATCTTACTTGTCTGGTCGCCAGCAACAGGTACGCATAGGAGCACAGACATCAGACACATTCCAGTAAATGCAGGGGGTGCATTCTTTCGGCCATGCTCTTCCACATCTATATCCACCCAATCTGAGCAATAATTCAGTCATACAACATTCTATATCATATGCCGATGACATCTTACTATACACCCCATTCTCCACAGACCAGTCCTAACTTCTCCATCGTTACAGAATGTTTCACCGCTGTCTCCGGCTGGCTCTAGGCACACAACCTTAAACTCAACTGCAAGAAGACAGAAGTCTTATTTATAACCAGAGACCAAACATTTACCCACTCCCCCAACTTCCCTGTGAGTAAATAACATAGAGCTGATGACGAATCATGTGGTGCACTACCCAGGAGTCATCTTGGACCAAAGACTGAGTATGGAAGCGCACATATGAAATGTCATCAAGACGATTTAACATAAGATAAGGATCCTTTGTCATCTACTCCCACTCCTGGATCTCTGACTTTCGCACAGTATTCCAGGCGCTAATCCTCCCGCACCTGGACTATTACAATATTATTCTCCAGGGCCTGCCAAAACACACACTTTAGCCACTCCAATTGGCCATAAACACAGCTGCCCGAACACTGCATGGAGGGTCCAGATTCAAATATGTCACACCAATTTTAAAGCAGTTACACTGGCTCCCAATAGCAAACCATCTTATTTACAAAGCCCAATTGTTCAAGATGCTACATGACATGTCTGTGGACTCCCTTGCTGCAATTATACAACGCACCCCAAACAGAATGAGGACATCAAGCATGGCATACACGCTGACGACCCCTTCATCAATAAGGACGTTCACCCAAGCCACCAAGAACCGCACCTTTTCTGTATATGCACCAACTCTGTGGAACACCCTCCCTGCTTCTATCCAAGCCATCTCTGACCATTCAACCTTCAGTAAAGCCATAAAAACTCACTTGTTCTATGGGAACAACGGGAAGTCAGTCCTCACATATGGGTGATGTTGGCACTGCCGGAGCCTTCACGGAAGCATCCCCCCCAGCTTTCAAAGAAAGCCTTTGGGAGATGCCACCACGCATGCGTGGTCCCCTTCCCGCCCAAGGGTGCCTTCTTGCTCAGTCTCCTTTTTTCCCGCAGAGCCCTTCAGACGTCTGTCTGGCTTGTCCCCAGAAAAAGTTGATTTTTCAGCCTGTGTTTCATACTCTCCTCCGGTTCTGCACCAATACTCTTCTCACCACCTGACCTTGCTGTCTCTGCATCGAGTTTGGGTTCTTTTTGTAGTTTTTTTTCCTTTTGGCGTCTTCATGCCTTTTTTCCAACTGGCAGCTTGGTGGGTCTTCGACCTCACTGGGGTACTTTTTTCCCCTGAAGACTACCAGTGCTTTTTTTTTTTAAAGTGTGATCGGTGTGCTAAAATTATGTCTTTGACCGACACATACGACTGCTGCCTTTTATTTATTTATTTATTTTATTTATTTTACATTCTCTTATATACCGCGCTATTCTGCATCAGTGCGGTTTACATTGAACATTGAATGCTATTCTGCATCAGTGCGGTTTACATTTGCTTTCTTGGGCCGGACCAGGACCCCACAGCATGTGGCCTCTGCAAAAAAGATGTCCAGCAAGGCCCTCAAGAGCCACCAGCAGCAGCACAATGCTTTTTTTTCCCTCCCCCTCGAGTCCCCAGTACCTCCGAAGGCCAGGACCTCATCTGAAGCCACGACATCTCAGGACCGCTCTGCAGAACCCAAGTGGTGCTGTGGTTCTTCGGAGAGGGGGCTCCTTCAAGGGAATCCAAGAAGAAGAAGATGACAAAGACCTCGAAGGCGGCATCCCTAGATGGATCGGAGAGGCCGGGTATGTCCTGGGTTAGGTCCCACAGTCCGAGACACTCGTCCAAGGGATCAGAGAGGGAGCGGCCTGTGAAGGTCCCCTGAAAGGACTCGATCTTGGACCGGCCTCTGTCGCCAGACACCATCCTCGTTGAGGTTTCCCCTTTGGGGGGAACTGGCTTTGGGCCCAGTTCCTTTGGTACCCGCGCCGATGGCTGCGGAGCCTTCTGGTCTGGAGTCCAGAATGGCGGCCCTGGAGCGCAGTTTGTCTGCCTTCATGGATCAGCAGTAGGCGCTGTTGTCCGGCATGACCGGTTCTTCCACCCTGACCACCGGGCCCTCGACCTCGGAGGCCAAGCCAATTCTTGAGACCCTTTGACCTCGAGTTGATCCATGGCCGAGTTCTCAATCTGGTTCCCGCTCGACGGACCGCAATTGTCCCCAGCCAGTGCGCTCTACGCCAGCTGTATGGCCTTTGAGTGCCGCAGCCCGGTGTCAGCCCTGGGGCCCATGGACCAGCCTTCCATCGAGTCCTCGACAGACTACCCCGAGTGGGAGATGGAGAACGAGGAATCGCCAGACACCCATCACCACTGCGACATCCCCTAGGACTTCCCCACTTCGGAATACTGGCAGCGATCTCTGCTGGAGGACATGGCATTCCTTGATTTTGTCAGGGACATGTCTAAGGCCCTAGCATTCCTGACGGAATTGGAGGCGGACCCTCGGGTGGAGGAGCTAGAAATCCTCCAGTATAAGGCCCCTCTGAGGGAATCGCTTACGGTGTCCATCCTTCCCATCCTGGAACGGCTAATGCTCCATATGTGGGAGACACGGGCATCGGTACTGGTGATCAGCAAGTGGCTCGACTCGATATATTGAGTTCGCTGGAGCCCGGGCTTCCAGAAATCACAGCTGCAGCATAACTCCATGGTAGTGGAGTCGGACATGCGTTGACTGAAGAGTCAGATGTATTCCTCGGTGCCTCCCAGCAGGGAAGCACGCACCTTAGATGCCCTCGGCAGAAAGTGTTACCAGGGCTCATCGGCTGCATCCAGGCTTACCAGCTGTACATGGGCATGTACCCGAGAGACCTGGCGAGCAAAATTGCTGTGTTCTTAGCTGGTCTGTCCGAGGAACTCTTGCAGTGGTTCAAGAACCTGGTTCAAGTTTGCTCAAGCAGCCTATTATGGCTTTGAGTCGGCGGCTTGAGTAGCAGCGGCGGGCATTGGTGCCTGATGCCAGGCTTGGCTGCAATCATCTGATCTCGAGCAATGGGTTTGCCAAAGAGGTTGTCTCCTTGTCCCATGCCAAGGAGAGAACCTCTTTGGCAAACCCATAACTGACAAGGCTGCTGAGCTGGAGATGGAGTATGACGAGGGCCAGGCTCTCTAAAAAGACTGCTACCCCTCCCTGACAGAAAGGCTCAGGTAAAAAGCCATTCTACCCAAAAAAAGGGGCTGCTTACAGAAGCTACCCACCTTTTCAGGCCTCCCCGGTTCCTCAGCAGGCCAAGGGACATGGGCATGGCCCTCATAAGCAGAAGGCTACCAAGCCCCAGGCGTTTGCCCCGGCCCAGCCAGGGGGGAGTGTTTGACTCCTTAGGCATAGCCTTTCCACCCCAAGGAGGTCAGCAGCCCAAAGGGGGACATCTGATCCAATATGCCCAAAGATGGCTACTATCACCACCGATTCCTGGGCACTTTGGGTGGTCAGGGAGGGCTACCTCCTCCATCTGACTCAGACTCCTCCCCCGTACTTTCCAGGAGAGCCCCCCTAGGTCTCCCCTTCACCGGGACATTCTGCTGAAGGAGCTCGCAGGTCTTCTCGAGGACAAGGCGGTGGAACCAGTGCCCCACCATCTCAAGGGCAAGGGGTTCTACTCCAGGTACTTTCTCATGCCAAAAAGGACAGGAGGCCTAAAGCCCATCCTCGACCTGTGCAACCTGAACAAGTTCCTGGTGAGTAAGAAGTTCAAGATTCTCTCCCTTGGAACATTGCTGCCTTACTTCTAGCAGGGAGATTGGCTATGCTCCTTGGATCTGAAGGATGCTTATACCCACATCTTCATTCACCCCAACCTCAGGCAGTACCTGCGTTTCATAGTTGGGGGGGGGGGGAGGCACTGCTATTACAGAGTGCTGCCTTTCGGCTTGGCCTTTACCCCAAGGGTCTTCACAAAATGCCTGGCAGTTGTAGCTGCTTTCCTCTGCCTCCAGGGGGTCTTTTTCTTCCCCTATTTGGACGACTGACTCATAAAAGAAGGCACGGCCTCAGAGATGCAGCAGGCCACTGCATGCACCATCCAGGTCCTGCAACACTTGGGATTTATGATAAACTACCCCAAGCCCCACCTCCTCCCGACACAGTGTCTAGAGTTTATAGGGACAAGCCTGGACACCCTCCAGGCAAAGGCCTTTCTGCCCGGAGACCGAGCCAACCATCTCAGGGCTCTGGCCCTGGACATACAGCGCCCCTTCTTGGTACTCGCCTGGCTCCTCCTGCGCATATGGCCTCCATGATCCACATAACCCCAGACGCCCACCTCCACATGAGGGCCGCATAGTGGTGCCTTCGAGACCAGTGATTCAGACCACGGGACGCCTCTGGAACAAAGTCTCAGTGACCCGCCATTTGGCAGAGTCCCTGACCTGGTGGCAGACTTCCCAAAACTTTGAAGTGGGGATGTCTTTCCAAGCCCCGAGCCTCATAGATGCCTCCTTGCTCGGCTGGGGAGCCCACTGCGAGGAACTCCGCACCCAGGGCAGCTGGTCGCAGGACGAGAGCAACCAGCAGATCAACCTCCTACAGGCCATATACTTCACCCTCCAAGCCTTTTGTCGCCTCCTATGGCACCAGCAGGTGTTGGTCCAGACGAACAACCAGCTGGCAATGTTCTATGCGAACAAACAGCGGGGCACAGGGTCTTGTGTCCTCTGCTGAGAGGCAGTGGTCCTCTGCTCCTATGCGCTTTGGCAAGGTGTACTGCTGCATGCAGTATACCTACCAGGCCAGAACAACTCATTGGCCGACAGACTGAGCAGGGTCCTCCAGCCGCACGAGTGTGGCCTACCGGTTCTTTCAGCTCTGGGGGGAACCCGAAATAGACCTGTTCTCCAGTCTGGACAACTACCGATGCCTCGCTTCTGCTCCCGGCAGGCCCATCCCTCCAGGGTGGCAGTGGACGCATTCCTTGTCTCATAGTCAAAAGGCCTCATGTACACTTTCCCACCCACAACACTAATTGCCAAGACATTTGTTCAGGACCCTCTGACAAAGCCTCGCTCATCCTGATAGCCTCTTGATGGCCCAGACAACCATGGTTCTCACTATTCCTCCGGCTATCGGTGGAGACTCCCATTCCGTTGGGGAACTCTCCAGGGCTCCTGTCCCAGCAGGGGGGCTCTCTTCTGTACCCCAACCTGGGGTCCCTAGCGCTGACAGTGTGGCTGCCAATAGGGTGACCCTAGCCCCTTTCAACCTCAGATGAGGTAGAGGAGTTCCTTCTGGCCTCTCATAAGGCTTCCACTAGGAAAGTGTATGCCCTCAAATGGTGTAGGTTTTCAGTTTGGTGTGCAGAGCACGGGACTGACCTGTTCTCCTGCCCGGTGGGTCTAGTGCTACAGTACTTTCTCCATCTCTTGCAATCCGGGCTCAAATCAAACTCCATCAGGGTGCACCTCAGTGCCCTAGTAGCGCATCACTGCCCAGTGGATGGCAAACCCCTCTCGGTCCAGCTGCTGGTGATTCACTTCCTATGGGGTCTGTTTTTATCAAAGCCCCTGGTTCACCCTCTGGCTACTGCATGGGACCTCATTGTGGTATTGAGGCAGCTCAATCGCCTGCCCTTTGAACCTCTGGCTAGCTGCCACCTGCGATACCTCTCGTGGAAGGTGTGACATTCCTGGTTGCGCTCACCTCCGCTCGCAGGGTTAGCGAGCTTCAGGCCTTAGTGGCGGAGATGCCATATACCAGGTTCTACAAGAACAGGATGGTGCTCCACACACACCCTAGATTTCTTCCAAAGGTGGTGTGGTACTTCCCACTTTCTTCCCGAGACCTCGTGCCACACCCTGGACTGTAAGAGGGCCTTGTCCTTCTACATCCAGCGTACTCGGGATCACCGCAAAGCTGCTCAGCTTTTCATCTCGTACGACCCCAGTGACCAAATGTATACTGTCCACCTGGGTGGCAGACTGTATCGCCCTTGCCTATGAGCAGGCAGGGCTCCCACAAGAAGGTTGAGTCACGGCGCATCATGTCAGGGCCATGGCGGCCTTGGTGGCAAACCTGCGCTCCGTCCCGATGGTGGACATCTGCCGGGCCGCCACCTGGTCTTCAATCCATATCTTCGCAGCTCATTACTGCCTGGAAAGGGAGCCCTGACGGGACAGTGCCTTTGGCCAGGCCATGCTATGGAATCTTTTCAGGGTGTAGGCAGCTCCTACCCTCTGACCCTTCTGTGTTCGGGCTATCGGAGTGCTAGTTTCCATCGGACACAGAGATCCTACTGTTGTCTGTAGCTACGGAATTAATTGCCTCTGCTCACGGCTCCCCTTGAGGGCATCCGTGTTTTCGCTATGGGCTTTCAGTAGCCTGTAGCTGGGAGTCACATATGTGAAGACTGACTTCCTGCTTGTTCCTGGAGAAAGCATAGTTACTCACCTGTAACAAGTGTTCTCTGGGGACAGCAGGCATCGGTCCTCACAACCCTCCCTTCTCCCTTTGGAGTTGCTCCTTTACCATCTTTTATTTTATTTTTGCCATCTTTTAGCTATGTCATCTAACTGAGCAGGATGGCACCCTTGGGCGGGAAGGGGACCATGCATGTGAGGTGGCATCTCCCAAAGGCTTTCTTTGAAAGCTGGGGGGATGCTTCCTCGAGGGCTCCATCGGTGTCGATGTCACCCATATGTGAGGACTGATTCCTGCTGTCCCCGGAGAACACCTGTTACAGGTGAATAACTGTTTCAGCTATTCTGAGACCACATCCCATAGATAGGATATGTCCAATGCCTGTCAACTCACAGCTCAACTTCCCTATGTAACCGTTAAGATCTACTTGCCAGCTTGTAATTTAGTTCCCTCTGTTTTAAGCGCCAGTTCCTCCTGACCTATTTAAGTTGATGTTCCTGTTCACTGTTAATCACTTGTTCCAGTTTAATACCTGTTCTATGTAAAACAGTTTGATTGTTCATATTCTATGTAAACTGCATTGATTTTGAAATAGTGTGGTATATAAAAGTAAGCAAGCAAATAAATAAATAAATAAAAACAAGGGCAAGAATTCAGTGCCTGCAGTGAGAATTGGGGATGAACAAACTGATGTCCTGAATGTTTCGGCTTTGTTGGAGACATCTCAAGGAGAAACCTTGGTTCCTTTTACATTAATAATAACTTTTGCATTGTTATCTGATAAAGAATAGCTTAAGCAGCTATTCTTTAGGAAGCAGAATGTATTATTTCGTGGGTTACTAGTCCGCATATACCCTGATTTAGCCAAGGATACTTGGCGACATCATAGGGAGTTTCTCCTACTATGTCCTGGGATTCACCAGCTGGGTGGGCATTTTTTTCTGAAACATCCACGTAAATATTTAGTAAAATACTGATTTGTTCTGTATATTTTTTATGAGTCGGCTGACTTTCATTAATGCTCGCCGCCTTGAAGCATCTATTGAATCTCTGGCTGAAGTAATTTAAAAAAGTAAATAATAAAAATTAAAATAAAAAAAACCTCTCCCTCTATCTGTATCTATATGGATGTTACCCTGATCTTTTTCTTTCCTGTTGGGATAAATGGTGGTTTTGTTTTCTTCTTTTAGGTGCTTCTCCCCTTGTTTCAGGGGCTAGGCTGAGCAGGCATTTGTTACTCTTTGAAGTTTTTCTGACATTTTTTCTTTGTTTTTGATTTCTGCTGTTTCTGCTCTGTTTCTGTACAAGAATGTTTGATGCTTTCTTGGTATAATTGAAGAATTGCATAAAGATAAAAAAAGAGGGAACTTTATGAGAACCAGTTTCTGAACTGGAACGCTCACTTCCATCTCAAATGGCAGGAGTTTCAGCTTAACTTCAACCTTTAGCTTCTAGGTTGTGAGTAGTGGATAAGGACACAACTGTATGTTAAATGGAAAAGTGGAAGCTTTGGAAGCTAAGCAGAAGTTTTTGCCTTTAGAAGTTTCCCTTTTCAAAAAGATAATGTTTCCTTACATAGGAAGATTGAAAATGTGGATAAAATTACTCAGCATAATACTTTACGCTTTATAAACTTTCCAAAGCTTCCTTTGATGTCTGAGATATTAAAGATATCAAGTCTTTGTGCCCACCAATTGCTAGGGTGTATTTATCTCCTTATGCTAAAAGGTCTGGAGATCAACCTCTTGGAGCTGTGACAGAAATTACTCTGAATTCTCTTAATCTCACACAAGTACTTGAAAAAGAGAATGCTAAAACTGCAAAACCTGCTACTTTGATTTGTTAATTTTTTCCTTGAGCCTGATATATTGGACTTTGAAACTTTTCTAAGCTACAAGGTCAGGGCTCGGGCCATGCAAAGACAAAGAAAGGAGTTTCTCCTTCTTCGTCCCCAAATGCTTCAGCTTGGGAGCCTATTTTGACTCAGTTTCCCCTGTAAATGTGTTAAGTTACATATTTATTTTGTGCCATCTCACATAGTGGTTTTTCCTGCGTTCCAGATCTGGTGCATCTAGGTCCACCCACGTGAAAGAATTGCCATTTTTATCAACTGATGTATAAGCAGCTTAAGGCTCTCTGGTATTCTTCTTTTTATGTTTTTCAAATATTTGCCTTAAATTGTGACCTTGCTCCTCAAAAATAGTGGACTGGTATAGAGGGGACAGTTTGAATTTGTTTTTCTTGTATTAAGTTTTTCTTGGGGGCGGGGGGAAGGGGGTTCTTTTGGCTTTTTTCCTGAGTTTTTGTGTCCTTGTTTCTGTAACAAAAGTTTATTGGATTTCAAGTAAAAATTTTAATAAATATAAAATTAAAAAAAGGTCTTCAACCAGCTCCCAGTAACCTTCTACTACCATGCAGCTTCACCAGGTGTGACTCATGGTGCCAATTTTAGCCACACCATCTCTAACATACATTAGTAATCATGGGATATATTTATGCAAACATCCAGGGGTAGCAGATGACACAAAACTGTTTAGAGTTGTTAAAACCCAAGAGGATTGTGGAAAACTGCAGGAGGATCTGGATAAATTGGAAGACTGGGCATCCAAATGGCAGATGAAATTTAATGTGGACAAATGCAAAGCTATGCACCTAGGAAAGAACAACCCACACTATAGTTACACGATGCAAGGCTCCACATTAGAAACCACCACCCAGGAAAAGGACTTAGGAGTCATCGTGGATAACATGTTAAAACCCTCCGCCCAGTGTGCAGCGGCGGCCAAGAAAGCAAATAGAATGCTAGGTATCATAAAGAAAGGGATGGAGAATAAAACAAAGGATATTATAATGCCTCTGTATCGCTCCATGGTACGACCGCACCTTGAATATTGTGTGCAATTCTGGTCGCCGTAACTTAAAAAGGACATAGCGTTATTAGAAAAAGTACAGAGAAGAGCCACCAAATTGGTGAAGGGGATGGAAGGCTACTCCTATGAAGAGAGGCTAAAAAGGTTAGGGCTCTTTAACCTGGAAAAGAGACGGCTGAGGGGAGATATGATAGAGGTCTATAAATTAATGAATGGAGTGGAACGGATAAACGTGGATCAATTGTTTACGCTATCAGAATATAGAAAGACTAGGGGACATGTAATGAAGCTACAGGGTAAACTATTTAAGACAAATAAGAGAAAATATTTTTTCACTCAACGTGTAATCAAACTCTGGAATCTGTTACCGGAGGATGTAGTAAGGGCTGTTAGTATAGCTGGGTTTAAAAAAGGTTTGGACAAGTTCCTGGAGGAAAGGTCCATAAACCACTATTAAAAAGGGACCCAGGATATCAATGCTTGACCCAGTACAAGCATTGTGGAACCTGTGTCTTTTGGGGATATTGCTGGGTACGTAGGACCTAGATTGGCCACTGTTGGAAACAGGATACTGGGCTTGATGGACCTCGGTCTGACCCAGTATGGCATGTCTTATGTTCTTATGTTCTTAGCATTGATACAAGATGTTGTAGCTATTCTCCACTATAGTAGCTTAGATTGAAATTCTAGAGATGTTATTCACAATTATCTCCAAAGCTTTCTCTGAGAAGTTGCTTCAAAATTAGTTTGTTTGTTTATTGAGCCTCTTGCTATACTGTGCCTTCATTAAACCACGTGTTTTAAATTCATACCCAAATGCCTCTATAGCCCATTTATAAATATGAGTAATTTAATTTCTTTACTCCAAAAGACCTAATAGCAAGTACTCTAAAGCATTCTTCCTCCTCGTAATCCAGTCCAGACGCATGGGTTTATGCCCTGTCACTAGCAGATGGAGACTGAGAATCACTTGTATTGACAATGTCACACTATAAGGGATTTATGCATATATGACAAGCCAGTATTTTCTCAGTCTCCAGCAGATGGTGATGAGCTTCTGAGCAGTCTGGACGCCACTGAGACTGATTTGAAGGAAACAAAAAAAGGGGGGGAGGGTAGCACAGGGAATTGATATTGGAGCTTCACTTTGGACCCAGTGCTGTTTCCTTAGCATTTGGCTGGTCCTTCGGGTATAAAACTGTGGTCTGAGTCTCTCCCCCCCTTAATACCTCAACTCACAGTCCAAGATACCATTTGAGAGTCTCTTGAGGTTCTCTGTTTCTCCTCTCCAACTTTTAGGAGGGGACCTGGGAACTCTGATGTGGTGGTGCCTGGCCCTTTAAATTGCTCAGCTTAAAAAAAAAAAAAAAAAAAAAAAGCACCGTCGGACCATTTTTTTTTTTTTTAAATCAAAAGAGCACAGTACGGAAGTGGTCCAGTTTGGTGGTGAGGTTAGCGAGAGACTGTTCAGTCTTGGCAGGATCGAGTAGGGCCAAGACTTGCATGTTACCTGCGGGCAGAGTGGCTTGCGGGTGCAAGGCTGAAGGCCGCACCGCAGAACAGCAATTGCGGGGAATTAAATATTCTAGTTTGGAAACACTTTAGGTGTCACAGGCCCATTCGGACCTCATTTGAGCTTCCCCTCAGCCCCAAGATCCCATGGTTTTGGTGGGAACCACAGCCAGGTTGGAGGCAGTGGGATTACAGGCAACAAAGCTTTTGGATGGCCTGAGGGGCAGCTCCTGCTCACCTGGAAGAGCAGCAGTTGAGGTCTGGTGCTCCCGGGGAATTGGCTGCAGGTTCAGGAATGTCTTTTTTTTTTTTTTCTCCCCAGAGTTTTTTGTTTCACTTTTACACCAGGCCTACTGTATGAAGCAGGGCCTGGTGCACAGTTCTCCTCAGGAGTTAGCCACTAAAGAAGCTTGCAGCAAGTGGCGTCTGACAGGGAGACCAGAGAACCTGCGTCTTAAGTATTGGAGGGTGGAAGACAATATCTGGAATGACCAAAGTTCAGGGGAGTCGCATGAACCTCTGGAAGGTCCTTCTGGGAGAACCCTTAGGTGAGGAGTTGGAAGAAGGGTAAATATTTCCTGGCACAAATCCCAACATCATTAAGGCTTTTTGGCAGAAGGAAATGCCTATGTTGATTTCTTAGTCATTGGCAGCCCTGAATGTGATTCATGTTTCTCTGATGAAGGAAGGATCCCTTTGAGGATCCATTTGTTATAGAGCATTTGGGAACCTCAGAAATGTTTTCCGTTTTGTAGTGCCATAAAGGAGATGATAGAAGCGGAATGGAAAAGGCCGGAAGCAGGCTTATGGTTTAGCAGATCTATGGCTCGCATGTATCCAGATTACGCTGGAGGAGGAGCACCTCCTGTGGCTCCTGAAGATGAATGCGCTAGTCTCAGTGGTGACGAAGAAGATGTCAATTCCAGTAGAAGGTGGAGAAGTGCTAAAGGATGCTCAGGGCCGTAAGTTAGAAATGCTTTTGAAGTAGTCTTTTGAGATCACTGCCCTAGTGTTAAAAGCGTCTGTGTGTGGGGCTTATGTCACCTGGGTATGTTTTTTGTGATGGGCTCAAGGTTTGCTAGAGGCCGATCCTGATGTTCCAGGGCCATTATCAGTGGCAGCTGAGCTGTAGTCGGGGCCAATGTACCTCACGGATGCACTGCATGATCTGATGAGAGCCTTGGCTAAAAACATAGCCTCGTAATTGGTTGGCGGATGTAGCCGCCAAGACTCGCCTCAGTAAACTTCCTTTCAAGGGAAAACTCCTTTTTGGAGAGTCACTGGAGAAATTGGTGAAGGGTTTGGAGTCCAAGGTTTCGAGGTTTCTAGAGGACATGCCTAAGTCGGGAAAGTCCATGACACCTGTGAGAGGCTGCTTCAGGGACTTTTGGAGATTTCAGGCAGTATGCTCCATGCACTTTCAACATTCGTACTATCCTCCCAGAGGTCAGCCCTTTTGAGGGGGTCAAAGAGGAGGTAGGTTAGGTACTACAGTGGAAGGCCTGCAGGAGGCCCCAAAGTCCCAGTGAAGTGATGGGAACCCAGGTGAAGTTGATTCTGGTAGGCAGTTGGCTACAAACCTTTTATTCTGCTTGGCTCCATATTACATCCAACCAGTGGGTTCTAGAAGTAATTTGAAGGGGGCTACACCTTGGAGTGGCTCGACCTCTCTCCAACGCCTTTATGTTGTCACCCTGCAAGGCTCCAGCCAAAGCAAAGTCAGTGGCAGAAATGCTAGAGAGATTAATTCAGCTAGAGGTAATGGTCAGAGTGCCTTCAGACAAGCTTGGACTCGGTCGATATTCAGTTTATTTTGTAGTCCCCAAGAAGAGATCCAGAACTGGCAGAAAGGAACCTAAGCATGTGAATCGGGCCTTACGGGTGCCCCACTTTCGTATGTAGACCTTGTGATCAGTCTTAGTGGCTGTGTGGAAAGGTGAGTTTTTAACCTCTCTGTATCTTTGAGGCATACTAATACATCCCTATCCATCTAGATAATCAGCAGTACCTTCACTTTGCTGTGCCCATGGGGCATTTTCAGTTTTAAGCCCTCCCTTTTGGTTTATCCATGGCTCCTCAGACCTTTACGAAGGTGATGGTGGTTGTGGCTGCTCTTCATCAAGAAGAAGTGTTGGTACATACAGTATTGGCCAAAGGTTTAGCATAGGTAGGAAATATCACTGAACTGGCATAATTATGAAAGGAAAACTCCAGTTTTTACGTAGTTTGCTTACTTATTTTTCTCCAGACACAAGAATATAGTGTTGAAATCAACTTTGGAGGTGGGCTATTTATAGTTCGTTTTTGTTTACATAATCGTACGGTTCAGTGGATACAGTAAATTTTGCTGATTTTTTTTGCTATTTTACATCATACCAGCTCTGTGAAGTTACGACTCAGTACCAGCTTATTCTGGCATTTACTTCAACAGGTAAGAGTTGTAGATCAATAATTATTTGTATCTGCTGAACCCAACTGATTTCTGTTTTATGTGTTTCTACCCCCAGATTTCAAATCTGTGTGGGGTTTGAGGATTAGGGCTGGGTAAGAACAAATGGGTTTGGTAAGTTGGTGACTACAAGTAGAATTTTCCACCTCAGTAAGATAAAATAAAAGTAAAGAGCATAAATGAAGGAAACACATGTTGATAGCATTTTTGGAAGGTTTATTTTATTTCCTCAGGCCAAAATTTGGTCAATGGAACCTTAAAACCTTATTATACCATGGTTCATACATTGTTCTTTCCCTGCAAAAATACACAAAATAATTCTGTTAAAGATGGGAAAAGCATGTGAATTGTCACCAAAGAAGAGAGGCATTGCCCTGGCCTTGATCCAGGAAGGTATCTCACAGACAGAGGTTGCAAAGAAGCTTGGTGTTTCACAGTCCGTCATTTCACGTACAAAGAAGTGTGCAGAAGAAGCAGGCTCTGAGTTCCAGAAAAAGATCTGGACGTCCAAGAGTTACTACTCCCATAACTGACCACAAGATTCATATTTTGATCAGAAAAAATCAATTTATTTCATCTGCTAAAGTGAAACAAAGCCTGCCACCCCTGTGCTCTGACATCAGCATGAGAACAATTCGTCAACGCCTGAAGGACGATTTTAATCTCCCAGCTCAAAAACCAGTCAAGAAGCCATTGTTGACTGCATTTCAGATGAAAAGGTGGTACAACTTTGCTAAAAAATATGCCAACTGGACCAAAGAACAATGGGAAAAAGTCCTGTTCAGTGATGAGACAACAATAATACAGTTTGACTGCCCAAGGGTCCTCGTTCGTCATCCATTCAACCAATGAAACAATCCTCTGTATATGGTACCAACTATGAAACACAGTCCAAAACTGATGGTATGGGGTTGTTTTGGCAGCAGGGGTCATGGGAGTTTGTGGTTTTTGCCACGAAATACCACCATGAATGCTGATGCCTATATTGGATTGCTGGAGTTGAAGCTGCCACATTTCCTAGCCATTGGTTCTTATGAAGTGTTCCAGCAAGATGGGGCTCCAAGTCACACTGCAAAAAAAGTCACAAAATGGTTTGAGGACAACAACATTACTGTTCTGGAGTGGCCTGGACAGTCACCTGATTTGAACCCCATTGAAAACATGTGGAGGATCGTGAAGCTGAAAAATGCCCAAAAAGTCTCGATTGTCTTCAAGACATTATTAAGACTGTATGGTGCAGAGAAATTACAAATGAACTATGTCTAAACCTTGTTTACAGCATGCCTACTCGTTTGCAAGCAGTTATAAAATCAAAGGGTGCACCTACCAAGTATTAAATAACATGAAACTGCATATTTTGTGTTGCTTCTGTGTCTATGCTAAACTTTTGGCCAATACTGTACATATCTGGATGATTGGTTGATCAGAGCAAAGTCTGTACATGAAAGTCAGGAAGCGACAAGGCAAGTGGTATCCTTTCTCCAATGATTGGGGTGGGTTATCAATTTTAGCAAAAGCAACTTGGAGCGAACACAAGACCTAACATATCTAGGGTCTCGTTTCTGCACTGGAGTGGGATTGGTGCCCTACCTCAAGTACGTGCCAGAAAGGTTCAGGAGCAGCTCCTGAGGATTTTGTCGGATGAGGGCTTCCTCTGTGTGGCATTATATGCAGCTCCTAGAGTCCATGACAGTGACCTTGTATCTCTTGCCGTGGTCCAGGGTGCATATGAGAGCTCTACAGAAGGCTTTATTGTCCTGGTGGTCTCCGCAGACACATTCGCTGTGGAGAAGGTTGTATTGTCAGGAAGCAAGGCTGAGCCTGAATTGATGGCTGGACCCAGACAAGCTCTTGGTAGGGATACCGCTGGAGCCACCAGAATGAATGATAGTGACCACCTATGCCAGTCTTTATGAATGGGGAGTGTCACGTGGTAGAGCAGGAATTACCTATGGAAACAGAAAGAGCAGGGCTAGGTAGATCTGAAGCTGACAGATCCAAGCACATGTTGCAGGGTTGCTTTAAGCAACCATGGAAAACAAAGGTAACCAGAGGTAGAACGTGCTCCTGCAAAGGATTACCTCATCCTCAATCAGTTAATGAAAGGCAGCTGAGAGCTAAGCAGGATTTCTCAGAGAGCAGAGCTAAGCAGGATTTCTCAGAGAGAGGAGCTAACTGGGATTTCTCAGAGGAGAGAGACACTAAAGATACTACAACAGCTGGGGCAGAAAAGGAGAATACTACTCATTGGAGTTGGTATAAAGTTCCTAAGGAAAGAATATCCAAGGGCAATTGCAGGGTGCTAGGAAGCACGGAGCAAGAGGCCAGTGAAAAGAATCACAGAGGGATTCAATCCAGCAGGAAAGAGAAACCCTTGAGAGATGGTCCTTCTGCTAACAGGTACCCAGAAAACAGTAAGGGGTTTAGAAGGGACACTTACCTGTATAAAAACCAGCCAGTGGCTAGAGGCAGTAAAAAGCCTGCTTTTAGAAGTATCAATGCTGACTTTCCATGCTGTAAAAGCTCGAGAGAAATCCTCCCTGAGGACTGGCTGAAAGCCTGTAATAGAGAGGGCCTTAGAAGCATAAGTTTTCCCTCTACACAACTAGGAAGGTTGGGTCCCCTAGGGGCAGACTGTGAGAAATACAGTAACTTCCCATCCTACCTTGGTGAAGGGGGGAAGGGAAGTCTTGCAGAAGACGGAAGCTTGCACAGCCAAGAAAGGAGACACAGCTGTTCAGAGAGTAGCAACCAGGGAAGCTACGAGGCAATGGACTTTGAATTAGCTGAAGATAATACAGAGGTATCTCAAATGGAATGTGCTTTGACCCTGGCTAATGATGTGTCTTCCTTATGCTAGGCTGTGCTAAGAAGATAACCTTTTAAAGAAAAAGGATTTCTGAAAACTACCTGTATAAATTTAGTAGCTGTTATATTTTGAGTTAAGCTGAAATAAAGCACTTTTGGTTCCAGTAGTATTTTTATTTGTACCAGAAAACATGGTCTGTTTCTGTTAATTTCTCACGTGCAAGAATCCACCCGGAAAGGGATAATAAAAATACCTCTTACTAAAAAGCCTGGCTGCTCGTCACAACTACAACCTTTAGAACGGCTAGTGGGAGATAATTCCCAGGGGGCCTTCAAAGAGCCCCAGCTACATTAAAGAAGAGGCCCCACTGAAAGTCCCCTAGGCTGCCTCCTAGCGGGGTAAGTAGGTGGGTGACAGGAGTGCATTGTCAGTCCAAAGTAGCAGAAGGTTGATGGTTCTGGGAGAAGAGCTGCTGGTCCATAAACCACTTGGAGATGCTCTTTCAGCTGATGCTGCAGCAGTGAGAATCTTCTCAGGCAATGCAACCACTGTGGCTTACCTCAATTGCTAGGGCAGCACAGACGGTGCAGTATTGGCGGAGGAGGTGGCACCCCTTCTTTGGTGGGCAGAGACTCATCTACTTGCTCTTTCGGCAGCTCACGTGGCTGGAAAAGAAGCGTACGTACCGACTTTCTCAGTCGACATTGCTTGAACCCGGGAAAGTGGTCTCTGGAGTACTTGGTGTTTCAGGACATCATTCATAGATGGGGAACACCAACCAAGGGCCTGATGGCAGGGCTTTTCAAATTGAAAAAGAGACGATTGAGGGGAGATATGATGGAGGTCTATAAATTAATGAATGGCATGGGGAGAGGAGAGATCTTTGCGGGAGGGGGGAGGGGGCGCAGTTTGGACTTCCCACAGGTTCCTTGCATGCTGGCTCAAGAATGTAATCTAAAACTATGAATTCATTGAAATTGGTAAAAACAAATAATATAAAAAAGAGGCCGAAGAAGAAAATAAGACTAAGAAGTGGAAAGAAAGCAAGTCAGGATGGAACCAACTTGTTCAATTTCTTTGCTTGCTGAATGGTGTGCAGATGTGACAAGGGAGTCTATCCATTCTGTACTTCTCTTAGGGGAGGACATTAGCAATGCGGGTTTCCTAGGGTCTCTGGAAGCCCAGGGAGGTGACAGCAATGCAGGGTACGTTGTCACCCAGGGGCAGAGCTTGATGGCTATGGCTAGTTCATGTCTTGTCGTCGTGGAGACCACTCTATCTCCAGGAACAAGCAAGAATGTAGTCTTCACATATGGGTAATGTTGGCACCGACAGAGCCCGCACGGGAACGCTCCTCAGCATCCAATAGGAAAGCTTTTGGGAGCATCCCACTGTGCCTGTGTAGCTGCCTTCCTGCCTTTCCAGCTCTCCCTCCTCAGTTCTTCATTTTCAGTAGAGCTGATAAGAAGCAATTCCTGTTACTGCAGAAAATTAGGGTTTTTTTCTTATTTTTTGTGGTTGCATCTGCCTTCCTGTCGACGCTGGTACCGACTCAGTCGGTGCTTTCTTTCTTTTTCTTTTCTTTAAAAAAAAAAGAAAATCTTCAGTGAGGGAAGAATTTTCTTCCTTCAGGCGCATCGACGCCATCTTAGGCTTAGGCCTCTCCCTTTTGTCACAGACAAAATGGAAAAACTATCCAGTGGTTTTAAGAAGTGTTCCAAATGTGGTAATACAATTTTGGCAACAGACACCCGTGACTGGTGTCTAAAGTGTTTAGGACCAGATCATTAACTGTCAGAATGTCCTGTCTGTAGGAAGATGACAAAGAGAAGCTTACACAATCGAGCTGCAAAACTGGGCACTCTCTTTGCCTCCAATGCAGTGTATTTAGCATTGATGTCATCAAGAGCTTCATCTTCCTCCCATGGATCTCAGGTATTGAAACCTAGGTCTTCATCGAAGACTGGCCGGCCCTCCAAGGTTAAATTTCCTTCTAAGTATCGAGATGCCTTGGGCGTTGCCCTGGAGAGGGGCACACTGGCCAAACAACCCTGGCGGGAGGACCTTGCCTTCAAAGCCTTAGTGGGGTCCCAGGATGATCCCGAAGCCTCCACCTCCGGAGAGCTCCTAGTGCCATGCTCGGGGATCGTGGCCTGCAATTCCGGTTCCGATACCCAAGCATCGGCAACCTCCATGGATCAACATATCCTGGCTATTGAGCGGAGTTTAGCAGCCTTACTGGCGACCTCCATACTGGTAAAGCCTTTACAATCGATTCTTCAAACATCAGTACTGGCTACGGTATCAAAAGAGCCTGACTTTTTTGCTGCTTACTATGCCACCACCCATGCCGGCCCTCGAGCCCGTTTCCAGTACTGAGGTGCCGGCATCGCAAGCTTCAGCTACTGGTTTCAAATGGTATCGAGTATGTGCAGAGCGTGAACACTCTGCCCGTCGATTCTTTGAGTCTTCAGACTCTGATTCGTTGGACGACGAATCGGCTGGTACCTGGGAAATGAGAACTCTCCCGGAAGACCCATCTCCGTCTCCACAACATCGCATGTCCCCGCCGGAGGACATGTCTTTCCAAGACTTGATTCGCAATGTTGCTCGGGGTCTGTCCATAACAGTGACTTCGGAGACAGAACCTAGGACTGAGGAACTTGAAATCCTTCAATACCCTGCAGCCCCAAAAGAAGCTGCTACTCTCCCTATTCCTTGCATACTTCACGACCTTATGCTTCATATGTGGGAGACACCCCTAACATCTCCCCACATACTCAACGACTCAATACAATGTATTGAGTACCGGAGTGTCCCTGCTTTCAAAAGACATAATTACCACACCATTCCATGGTGGTGGAATCGGCAATGTATTGTGTCACGCCCTCCTTTGTCTAGGCGGTTGCCTAGTAGAGGAGGACGAACCACATTTATGTATCCTTTAAGTGCTGCGGGTCTTTTCTTCCGTGTAGTTGCGCTCAAGACGAAAAACAGCCAAGGATTTTAAGGGTAACAATAACTTTTATTGTTGCACAGGTATTTTAACTACTACCCCTACAAAAGGTAAAGAATAAAGGATTCTTCTCCACACAGAACAAAAAGTCAAATGATACTGCAAAGTCCATGTGTTACACTTTCACACACGATTGCTTTAAATCACTTTCTCAAAGCTTTCTTCCAAATACAATTTCACTTTGTTTATGCCTGGGTAAGTTTGAGGCATTCACTCAAAAGCATTAACAGCTCTCTCTTCTTTAGACCAGCTGTTGCAATTGTATAACCATTAGTAAACCTTTTACATTCTCTTCATTCACAGTGCCCAACTTGCTAGGCTTTTCACTTCCAGGATTTCAATGCTTTCCCAGTGTTAATCCACCAAGCTAAGCTTCAGGCTTCTTCCAGCACTTGTAATGTCAGTATACAACATTAGCAGCGTTACTCCCTTTGACAATAAGCACAGTCATATCTCCATATCAGAGCATTCACTTCCTAAAGGGGCTTCTTCAGTTTGCATAGCCTCTTCCTCAGAGTCTGATATAACCTGGCTATCCTCAGGGTTCTGAGCAGCAGGCTTCCATTGCTCTAACAGAGTTTTAAGCTGCCTCCAGCGAGACTCTTCCTTAGACTGAGGTGTGGAGGAAGAACCCAGGAGACCACTCTCCCTTAACACAGATTTAAATGTCTCAAGAGGGCTCACCTTTTTTCTAGCAGTCCTTAACTTCTCTGGTAGTGCTAAAGGTGACCACTTGTCCCCAGACTGCTTCACCTGGACTCTTGTATCCTGGTCCTCAGCAAGGTCTGGCTCATACTTCCGTCTCCCAAGCTTCTGGTTAGCTAATTGCTTTATATCAGCTGGGCTTCTCTCATGGCTGGAACTATAAACACGCTGCCTGCAATAAGAATCTTTATGCAGCTGTTTAACAGGGCATTTGCTTCTGCCTATTCTCGGGAGTCTGCTGTTGAAGCTGTCCTGAAAGGTGGTTTCAGGACAGCTTCAACAGCAGACTCCCGAGAAGAACTCCTCTGACTCCTGGGCAAACTATCCAGGCTTTCCTCCCGAGGATTATTCCTTCTTTTCTCCCACTTCTCTCTGCTGCTCCTCACGTGTTTCTTCCTGTTCCTTTCCACGCCTCTTTCCAAGGCTCTCTCCACCTCTCTCTGCACCTCCCTCTGCACCTTTTTCTTACTAACTGTTTCTCTCTGCTTAAATGTTTGGGGCTGTCCTATGAGCTCTGACTCCGCCCCTCTGCTTCCCACGTCAGCTCCCTTGGTTGTCATGGAGCTGAGGTGTGGCGTGGCTCCCTCTCTAGCCTTCGGTGCACAGAGTTTTCTTCATTTGTTGCAAGTTTAACCCTTTCCCTTCCTGCACTGCTCTTTGCTTCAGGGAAAAAAAACTGATTTCTCCTGTTTTCTCCAGGGTTTAACCCTGTTTCGTCACCACAATTGAATGAAAAGTGCTAAGACACATTCTCAAGCCCACCAGGTAGGGAATTGAGAACCCTCGACACTTTTGGTCGATGTTTTTTTCAGGCTTCCATGTTATCGGCCAGAATCAGTTCCTACATACTCTATATGGGTATGTTCCTTAGGGAGGTGGCTAGAGATTTGGAGTTAATGGCTCCTCTTCTCCCGGATGATAAGAGAGCTGATTATCTCACCCTTGTAAAGCATGTCCAAAATGTTTCAAAGTTTAACAGGGCAACTTTTGACTGTTTTGAATGTATCAGCAGAATTTCATCTATCTGCATTGGTGCACCTGGGATCGCTGGGCTCCAAGCATCTGATCTTGAACAATGGGTTCAAGATAAACTGGGTAATATCCCTTGCACTGGTGAAAACCTTTTTGGCAAGGATTGGCAGGACAAGGCTTCTCAGCTAGAATCTGAGAACACCACTCTTAATAGACTCTCTAGATCTAGTGCCAACCCAGTTAGAAACAATTTTTTTTCAACATGAAAAAGAAATACTACCCTTTTTACAACCCTGTGGTGCAGTGCCTAATCCATGCTCCCCAGAAGGGGCAGCAGCCATCGAAACAGCATAGGAAGGCTCAGACTCCTTAGTCATAGCCACCTCAGCAGACCCAACCTCCTCAGGGTCTTTGACTCTTTTCTGGAACATAGCTGTTCTGCCTCTGGAGAGTCTAGATACCATCCGCATTCCCAGCAGACTTTGTCACTTTGCCCACAGGTGGCATCTTGTAACATCAGAGCAGTGGACTCTCTCCATAATATGGGAGGGCTTCATCTACGAAGTCTACCCCCCCCCCCCGGACTCCTCCAAGAGAGTTCTATTCTCAACCCCCCCTCACCAATCTGTTGTTGCAAGAGGTCACCTCCCTTCTCTCGCAGGGCGCAATAGAAGAAGTACCACTGTCCCAGCAGGGACTGGGCTTTTATTCTCTATACTTCCTCATTCCAAAGAAAACAGGAAGATACAGACCCATTCTGGACCTCAGAGAACTGAACAAGTACTATGGGAGAAATTCAAAATGATCTCCCTAGGTACTCTTCTGCCCTATCTCCAGAGTCAGGATTGGCTCTGTTCTCTAGATCTAAAGGAGGTATATACTCACATACTTATTCACGCACAACACAGAAGGTTCCTGCGCTTTCTGTTTCAAGGGAGACATTATCAATACAGAGTCCTGCCTTTCAGCCTTGCCTGCCCCAAGAGTCTTTACAAAGTGCATGGCAGTAGTAGCTGCTTTCCTAAGGACTCTAAAGATATGTCTTCCCTTACTTAGACAACTGTCTCGTTCGAGCAAGCACCTCTCTAAAGGCCAATCTTTCCCCTCACGCACCATGCAGGTGCTGCAGCACTTGGGGTTTATAATAAATCTGCCCAAGTCCCAACTCGTTCCCTTTCGAACTCTAGAGTTCATAGGGGCTCTCCTAGATACTCAGCAATCAAAGGCTTTTCTGCCCTAAGCCCGCTGGGCTCAACTCAATCAGCTTGCATCTCAAGCATGCCTCAAGAACTTTCTCACTGCTCGAGAAATGCTGCAACTTCTGTGTCATATGGCATCAACATGTTGTTCCATATGTTCGTCTACATAAGCGCAGCTCAATGGACTCTGGCTTCCCAGTGGTCTCCAGGCTTCGGGTCGCCTGGGAGACAAAATAATGGTCTCTAATGTCTAATCACTTCTCTCCAGTGGTGACAATCCCCAGAAAACCTTCTCGTGGGGTCACCTTTTCAGATGCCTCCACATCAATGTACCCTGATGACGGATGCGTCCAAATTGGGCTGGGGAGCTCATCTGGACAATCTCTTCACTCAGGGTCTTTGGTCTTATCAGGAGTCACAACTCCACATAAATCTGCGGGAACTCAGAGCCATCCACAATGCTCTCAAGGTGTTCCAAGACCATCTTCGCTTCCGGACAGTTCTAGTCCAGACAGACAATCAGACAGACAGACATAACTTATGACAGCAAGTTATTTTGTACATGGTTACCCTGTTAACCCTGTATATAACCCCCTGTTTGTTGTAAGTCCAGTGTAGGCCTGCCTGCACTGCACAAATCTGTTACCTGTAAACCGCACTGATTTTTAAAGAGCGCGGTATAGAAAAGAGAAATAAATAAAGTAGCCATGTTCTACTGGAACAGGCTCTTGGACCCTTTGCACCGAAGCCCTGCATCTGTGGTCTTTTGCAATACAGCATCACATTCACCTGTTTGCGGTGTATCTTCCAGGCAAGCAGAATGTCTTGGTGGACAAACTCAGTTGAATCCTACTATCCCACGAGTGGTCTCCATGCGGACAAGGTCGCTCACATTTTTCAGATCTGGGGAACCCCAGATATAGACCTGTTTGCGAGTCCTCAGAATGTCAAGCTTCCCCGTTTCTGATCCAGGACACCTGCACCGAACAACCAGCAGGTAGATGCCTTTCACCTTCACTGGGGTCAAGGCTTCCTATATGCCTTCCTTCCCATTCCCCTACTTCCCAAAATTCTTTTCAAACTCCAGAGAGACAGGGGCTACATGATTCTTATAGCCCCGCATTGGCCATGACAACCCTGGTATCCTCTCCTTCTTTGTCTGTCTCAAGCTCAGCCAGTAGACTTGGGGTCTGCTCCAGATCTCCTCTCGCAGGAGGACGGGACACTACTGCATCCCAATCTGCAGTTCCTACATCTTACAGCATGGGCTGCTGAAGGCATAGCCGTCCAGGATATCAACCTCTCTCAACAGGTAAGGGATATCCTCTTAGCTTCTCGGAAGCCTTCCACCAGACACTCCTGCACCTTCAAGTGACGTAGATTCTCTCTCTGGTGTTCTGAAAGGGATCTTAACCCCTTCTCAGCTCCGGTGGATGCATTACTTGAATATCTTCTTAACCTGTCATCTTCTGGACTCAAAACCAATTTGGTAAGAGTGCACCTAAGTGCAATTGTGGCCTCTCATACACCCCTAGATGGTCAGCCCATCTCTTCTCAGCTGCTCGTAGCACGCTTCATGAGGGGTCTTCTATTGACTAAACCTACCATTAAGCCACCTCCAGTGGCATGGGATCTTAATTTTGTTTTAAGACACTTCTAAAGCCGCCTTTTGAACCTCTTGCCACCACTTCTCTGAAGTTTCTCATCTGGAAGGTCACTTTCCTTATTGCCCTCACTTTGGCAAGATGCATTAGTGAGCTCCAGGCTTTGGTGGCTGACACTCCTTATACCCGATTCCACTCATCCCCACTTTATGCCAAAGGTGGTCTCGCCTTTCCATTTAAACCAGTCGGTTTACCTCCCTGTGTTTTTCCCTAGACCTCATTCCTCTAGGGCAGAAACAACCCTTCACACTCTAGATTGCAAACGTGCTTTGACTTTTTATCTCCAGAGAACTCGAGAGCACAGAAAAGCTTCCCAACTTTTCATCGCCTTTGACTCGAGTCACCTGGGATTGCCGGTATCCAAGCGAACTCTATCCAGATGGATAGCGGATTGCATCTCCTTTGCTTACGAAAGTGCGGGTCTCACTCTCGAGGGTCATGTCACTGCACATAATGTTCGAGCCATGACTGCCTCTATGGCAAATCTACGCTGTGTAGCGATAGATGAGATATGCAAAGCAGCAACCTGGTCTTCTGTCCATACCTTTTGCTGCTCACTATTGCCTGGACAAGGACTCCCGCCGGGATGCTCTGTTTGGCCAAGCTGTTCTCCGGCATCTCTTTCAGACTTAGATCAACTCCTACCTTCCATCCCGGGTTTCGATACCAGACATCCTTGGAAGATATATGACCTACCTACTTTTGCATGTGATCCACAGCTCACTCTGAGGTCATCTCTCTGCCATCTTCGAGCTTGGGAGTCCCATATGTGAAGACTACATTCCAGCTTGTTTCTGGAGATAGCGTGGTTACTCATCAGTAACAGGTGATCTCTGGGAACAGCAGGAATTTAGTCTTCACAATCCACCCTCCTCCCCTAGGAGTTGTACTTTTCTTCTTCTCTCCTTTTCTCCTTTTATCTCAGTTACAAACTCAACTGAAGAGGGAGAGCTGGAAAGGCAGGAAGGCAGCTACGCAGGCGCAGTGGGATGCTCCCAAAAGCTTTTTTATTGGTTGCTGGTGAGCGTTCCCGTGCGGGCTCTGTCGGTACTAACGTTACCCATATGTGAAGGCTAAATTCCTGCTGTTCCCGGAGATCACCTGTTAAAGGTGAGTAACTATGCTTTCCCCTCATGTTTTTTTCATCTATGGACAATCTCTGGCATCATGCGATTTCGCTACATACTTCAGCAAATGGAGCTCCCATTCTCGGTCAGCTATAATTTACTTGAAGTGGACAGGTAGCTTAGACGCAGTTCCACCAGTTGGGAGCGTCTCCAACTGGCAGGAGGGCAGCTCAGTAGGACACCTTTGGAGTTAGAAATATCAGTTGTGGGAGACGTGAGAGAGTGATTCTAGCACTGGAGGCTTGCTTTTCCATCAGCTGTTTTGACTACAGCTCCTCTCTCCTGTGAAGGAGGGGGGGGGGTGGAGATAGAGCCTCCTTGCTCTAAGGGTAGCGAACGTGGATATGTGTACAAAGGGGTGTGTTCTAAAGAGTTTGTTTTACTCCTTGTAGGCCCCTTTGGAGTGCCGAGGACACCGGAAGGTGGGATTTTCTCTCCTGTGTTGTATCTTTTGCAATGGGCACGAGGAAAACTAGTGAAGGGCCCTAAGGAAGAGTTGGTAGTGGTGAAAGGCCCAATGGGTGATCATGTTGTAAGTACTGCAAAATTTAACTCTTTGCCCCTGCAGACTGGTGTGAGTATCTCTTTGGATTCCTCACTGACATTTGGGTTCAGAACCCCTCCCCACCAGCCAAATTCTCAGTATGTCTCCAGCATGATTGGGGCTTCCCAGTTATGGGATATAGCTCCTGCTGCTTCTACTCCCTTACTGTTCGTTATGACTGCTGTAACGGAGATGGTTGTAGACTCTGGACCTAAGTTCCTGGTGCCGGGTTTTTTTTTTCTGTTAATTCTTCAGAGTTACCACTTGAGGGCATTGGGTCCAAGGAAGTATAGCTCCGTAATGTTTGGTCTGCAATCAATAGGGTGGAAGGGGTGTTGCAGGACACGCTGGGGCAGTTATATGCTTTTTCTTGGGACACTGCTGACACTTTGCACCAACATGAGACCTTGCTTGCTGAATGTGCTGGGAAGGACTCTCAGATGGAGGCTAATGTCAGCTTACAACAGTTTGGTAATTCTCTATCTAAAGATAACATGTTGCTGCGTAATAAATTGGAAATGTTGGAAAATGCTGCAAGGGCCAAGAACCTTAGGGTTCTTAATTTTCCTGTGGTTCGTTTGCTTTCTCCCATGGAGCTATTCAAAATGTATTTAAAGGATTTTTTGTTCTCTGATTTTTCAGAGTCTGCTATCTCCTCTGTTTGCTATATGCCTTAGAGTGTTGCTCAAGTAGCATCTGTGGAAGATGCAGACAAGCTGGTTAATCCTGATGATTTAGGGTTAACTCAGTTTTTGGAGACTTCTTTGGGTAATGTATCCCAGAGAGGTACTTTTATTAGTTTATTTTTTCTCAGAGCTGGTTAAGAGTAGTATTTTGAAACTGTATTTCCTAAAGAAGGCTGCTCCTTTTTGTGGCCAGCCATTGATGATGATTCCTGATATTGCTCGTACCACTCGGATCCGGCATAAAACTTTTTTCTTTAGTTAAAACCTAGGGTACTGGCTCTTGGAGGAACGTTTTACTTGAAGTTTCCTTGCAAATGTTTGGTAATACTTTCTGGTAACAGTTATGTATTTGATGAAGCTTCCCATCTTCAGCAGTTTCTTTTGGATAAGTAGTTTTCCTTTTGGAGATGTTTACTGTATTTGATTGGGTATAGTTAAAAGGGATTGAATGTATTTGTTTTCTTTGTCTTGACCTCCGTCATCTTCGATCATCTTTCATAATGTGGGCTTATGTAAATTCTTGCTTTGTTTCTTGAGTTTTTTCTTGTATTACTTTAAATGAATTTACTTTTCTTGTATGTTGCTTATTGTGACTGTTAAAAAATTTAATAAATATAAATTAAAAATATATATATATTAGTTGCTACGTCTTGCAAGAATAGAACTTTCATGCCACTGCAGTTGCTTGTGAAACCCAATAGCTCGCATGTTGACGGTGGTAGCCATCTCTGGGAGCCAGAATTCTGCGATTAGAGCTTCGGTATATTCATCCATGTGATGCTTGCCCATGTGCTTATCGGAACACTTGGATTTCTTCAGCCCTACCCATTAAGTTGTTGTGGTTTCAAGGTAGGGGTAATCAGCCTGAGAGGGCTAGAGCCTACAGGCCCCATAGGTAGGTTCATTCAGTTGTATTTTGGCAGGTCTTCTGGGTCCCTTAATACAGAGCCAAGTCTGTGCTGTGCTTCCCTTGGAGAGTTTTGAGGGCTTGCTCTCAGGGCTTAAAGACCAGCGGTGACTATGTGGTTCAGTCAGACCACGAAGCCTGTGCTGCACTCGGCACCTTAAGGGGTGGGGGGGGGGGGTGTCGCACAATCTGTTTTATTTGTGACTTGCCAGTTGCCATCAATCATGAACCTTATCTTGGTCCTCTCTCTGGTGCAGTTCTTGGTCTCTGTGGGTGAGTCAAGGGTAAGGCTTCTTTGGTTCAGGAGTCTGCTGGTCGGTAACTTGGTGATGGCTTATTTGGCCATAGTTTGAGCAGTTCTGGACTCTGCTTCTCGCTCTCTCATTTTCTCTTTTGAGTTGGGAGATAGCCAATGGCCAAGTGTCTATATCCTGAATGTCTTGATTTGAGTCCTATCTTCTCTGGGGGGGGGGGGGGGAGAAAAGAAATAAAGTTAAAAAAAAAGGAATAGCGTGCAGGGCTGGATGGTCCTGCATCCTCTACTATCTTTTTTTTCTCATCAGATAGCGCTTAAGATTCCCTTCATGTCAGGTCGCTGACTTTAGTGGGGAAAGCTCAGTGTTTCAGGTCTGACATAGGGTAGTGATATTGACTCATATTTTTGGAAATCTGCAAGGCCCTTGAATTTTTTCTTTTAAGTCTCTCGGAAGTGTGATACTTCTGGCAGCTCCAGCTCTATATCTGCTATGTGCCTTCAGTGTTGGCCAGGCATATCTATTACATCCTGCTGTTCAAGATGTCAGATATAAGATGATAAGAAATTCTATACTGTGTATATAGGTTCTTTACATGCTACAAATATGTACATAGTTTCCCTAAGTTATAATCCCAGTTGTATATTTCCTGTTATATGTAAACTCACCACAGTCTGTTGATTGAAATGAGTATTCCTGTTTAATGTAAACCGCGCTGATGAAAAAGAGTGCGGTATAGAAGAACTGCAAATAAATAAATAAATATATTTTCTGGAGAGCCTTCCCTCTGGTGTTGATAGCAACTTCCAAAGTGTACTGGTTGTTTCACAGAGCTCCACTTACTTCTGGTAAGGGTTACATTCCCTACTGCCATGGTGTGTGTGGCTTTGGCAGCAGAGCCTAGCTCTAGGGTATCTTCTGTCATCTTCAAGTTTTACTGACTTGGCAAGTCTCTGGCTCGGAAATTGATGCTCTTCAAGACTTATCTCAGGGCTGTTCATTTTTCCTCCCAATTGTTGGGTACTGCTTTGCTACATGCCATGCATCTGGACTGGACTGGAGGGATGATAAGGAAGGTGAAATTAGACCTTACCTGCTAATTGTTTTTCCTTGAGTCCCTCCAGTCCAGTCCAGGACCTGCTCTATATTATCTTTGTTTCACTGTAGGCTGTACAAGCTAAAAGATGCATGGGGGGGCCGTGAAGTCAAGAGGTAATCTGGAGTATTCGACTCTATCATTTTAAACACTCAGGTGGGTCCCAGTCCATGCTATTGCATGAATTTGGTTTTGCATATTTGGAAACGTTAATGCATGTCTCCTCTTTCAGTCTCTCTTTCGAGTAGGAAAGCTACTTTGGTGATTATGCTGAGAGCTGGCTGTTTGTATTGGCTGAGCATTTAATACTCTCTAGTAGTAGAGTCTGCTTTGTTACAAGAATACTGGTTAGAGCAAGGCTGAACAGGACCCTTTATACCATGATGTCAAAATCAAACCAGTGGTTGGCAGGTGAGCAAGATCGATACGAATGGACTGGACTTGACTGGAGGGACTTAAGGAAAGACAATTAGCAGGTATGGTCTAATTTCACCATACAGAGCATCTTTCACAAAGGCAAATCCAGATTCTAACCTTGCTACCTCTAAAAGTGTCTCCTGGGCCTCGAGAGAACTTAGGGAGCCTCTATGAGCAATGTAGGCAGCTCATGCTACATACGCTCCAGATTGTCGCCTGTAAGACCAGAGCCGAAACCTCAAAAGATTGCTTCAACAAGACCTCCATTTTCCTATCCTGGGAGTCTTTTAACACTGTTCCTCCTTCTACCAGAATGGTAGTTTTCTTAGTTCCACAGTGACTAACGCATCTACCTTGGTCAGTTGCAAATGTTTCTTCTCATACAACGGGATTGAAGACAACTTCATTATTTACCTACTTACCTACCTGCAAACCAGCGCCTGAAGAGTCCCACTCCACCACGTTATCTCCTGTATGGCCCAATACAGAGGAAAGGAAGCCTCTTAAGCAATGGATTTTTCACTGGACCCGCAGATGTGGGCCCCTCCTCTCCAATATTCAGTACGACCAAGATATGAGAAATGAGGGAGGACAGCCCGTCCATATGGAAGGCACAGACCACAGTGGAATCCTCTCCCACAGATTTCTCCTTCCTCTAGCCCCTTCCTCAGGGACTCTGTTTAGCGGTGCCAGTAAATCTAAGGAGTTTTAAGAAGGTGTAGAAGCTCTTCCCTCTTCCTCGGGAACTTCTCAGGACTCCGTACTAGGCCTTGCTTAAGGCAAAAGCCCTGATGCTGCAACAAGATGAATTCTGGGGAAAACTGTGCTCTTTCCTAAGTCCAACCCTTTAGGATGCAATTATGCACTCCTTGGGCTGGTCCACCCACCAGAGAGAGAGAGAGAGTAGAAGGAACATCTGCAGAGTGTGCAGAAACTGTGCTATTAGGGCTAATGGTGGCATTTCCTCCTAAAAATGGCATCTTTTGCCACTGAAGGGAAGGCTGCCTAATTTGTGAGAATTCCACTCCAGAATTAGCAGAGATGAGCACTGTTGCCACCAGATCGTCCCTCTTGCAGCCACAACACAGGCTGGTGCCTAATTGAGCTTAGTGGCTGCCGCAGATCATGCAGTAAGTGCTGTGCTCTGAGGCCATGTGCTCTGACTCACCCCCTGGATCGGCTGACATTAACCTGTATTCTGCCAACAGTGATCCTGCTTGAAAACTACAGCTAGGCCCATCACTACCCCTAACCCTGGAGCACTGCTATGCTGGCCTGCTTTAATTTCCCAAACAACTTTTGCAGGCAAAAAGATGCTTCCCTTCTGGGACCCCTCCCAAATGTTGAGATGGGAGAAGAGGAATGTAGGAGTCCTTCAGAGACCCACATACAGGCAAGTTCTAAGAAAAGGCAGGCCATTTGAGAAGGGGGTTAAATGTGAGGGACCCAGCACCACAGAGTTCTGTATCCCAGGGCCTTTTCCACCAGTCCCTCTGCGTAGCAACTCAACCAACTTTCACCAGATCCCTTCAGTATGGCTCAGACTGCACAAGAGAATATGTAGCCTCATCTGTTGGAAACTGAGAAATACTGGTTGATGAGAGGCTGCACTAAGACCCTCATAGGATGATGACATTAAACTAGTGGTTTTCCATCTCCATCTGCTGGTGGAGGTGCATAAACCCATACATACAGATTGGACTGGGGGGACTCAAGAAAATTAACAGGTATGGTCTAATTTCATCCTTTTTTTTTGTAATCATAAACTGCTTATTTTGAGAGGAAATTTAGAGCATCATAAGATTGATTCTCATGTTATTGAAAATGGAACAATTTTTCCCTTTGTCATCCTTGTTTCCACATTTCTCATATTTCTTTGGTTAAATATTATGACCAGGAAACTGGGTGGCTCAGGATTATTAAAGGGTTAAAGAGCCTTTTACTTATAGATCACTGATTTAAATCAAATGCAGGTCAGTAGTAAGCAAACTGTCATTGCTGTCTGGAAGCTCTTTGGAGGCTTGTGTGAAATGACTTTATAGTCTCAGCCATCTTAGCAGGCAAGTGGCGAGCCCAGCGGTTCAGCGATAGTGCCATACTCTGCTATTCAGAGAAACCTAGGTTAAGTTTCTGGCTCAGGTCGTCTTGCTGTATTGGCTGGGAATGCTGCACAGACAATGTTCACAGCCCCATTGGGACTGGAGGGACAGGTATTGGATGATAGCATTGTGAATGGATTTAAGTCCCTGGTTCATGGCTGTCAGTCAAGAAATGTGACTGCTATAACTGGACTAAAGTAATTGTGAGGGGGTGTATAAAAGAGGGGAAAAATTCCCTGGATAGTTGTGACCAAAGGTCCATAGCTCCATGTAGGAATGGATAGATAAAGGGATACCAAAATCCCTAATATGTAATTGAAGATAGATAAATTTCTTGACACATGCTTCAAATATGTGCTGATTAGATGAATTTTGGTGACAGTTACTTTTCACCTACTGCTTTTAAGTAGAATTATACATAACGGTCATAAGTTCTGTGTAACTGTCCAAAAATATTTAAAGAACAATGCTGGCATGAGCAAAAGCATAAACATAGGCCATAAACTATAAATCATGGTACTATAGGTCAATGTACAGTCAACCATAGGTCACTGCAGGCACTGCATAATTTCTGCAATCTTGCAGTTTAGACAACTTTTCATTTTGATTAAGTAAATCTTGTTTAATACATTTGTAAGCAGTTTCTTGTTCTGTGAAAGAATTCTAGCGACACCTTGTGGTGTTTAGGTTTATGAATGACTATTATTTCCTCAAATTACCCAATAAAAGCAGGCCTCGGAGAAAAGGAATTCAAATCAACCAGGAAGAAGCTATGCAAGTTTATGGCCACTGGTTGTTTTCTATCTGAAGCTCCAAATTAATTTTGAATCCCTGTGTCATGTCTCTCTCTCTTTTCCTCACCGTATGGAAGACCATGCTTAAAGAATTGAGGAAACCCTGCCCTTACTTGAAGGGGTTAAAACACTCCAGATCCCAGTCATGGTTCTGTTTTGAGCTGAAAGGCCAAAGGAGCAGGAGGAAACTGCTGAGTCAAAAAAAAATCAATTTGTAACTAGTAGAACCTCTATGGGCAGCCTAAGCAGAGAGGCCAGGGATTGCACAGGTATGGTGTCTGATGTAATTTCATTCCCAATTATGATCCTCCTGAGCAGGCTAGAGATACTTGGGCAGAAGAGTGTGGGGTTCTTGCTTTGTATTAAAGTGTAGGATGTAGGTACCAGAATACCATAACTATCCACTATTCATTAAAAATAATAATCATTCATAGCTATTTTTTTCCTATTTCTCCTTAGAGGTATTCTTGGGAAGGCCTCATGAGAGAATATTGGATTACCTAGGACTTAAGACATTGTGGTCAGTAGTAGCATTACATTTGATGATTTGTAACTGTGGCTATAATTAACTATTGCATTTTCACTTAAAGATCAGAGAAACCTGGGTATGTCCATGAGGGTTGAACGCTCCACACTGGATCAAGTGAAGAAACGCTTTGAAGTAAACAAGAAAAAAATGGAGGAAAAACAGAAGGATTATGACTTTGAAGAGAGGATGAAGGAACTTCGAGAAGAGGTGAGAAATTGCATAGCATAGTCTGAATCTGAAATGATTGGTATGCCATTTGAAAAAAATTACTTTCAAAGAAACACTCCCTTTCTTCTTATCTTGCTAGACCAGTCAGACAACTGATTCTTCTCCTTGTCAGCAGATGTTGAAGAAATAAAAATTAGAATTTTCCAGTGACATCCTTACTGGTATAAAGAGCTATTGCTATTATTCTCTATCTCCAGCAGATGGTGGTGACTGGATTGGTGCAGCTTCTTCACTAGTTGCTGGGGCTGTTCTCTCCAGTGGTGCTAATGCACTCCCAAGTGCCGATCTCAGAGGAGTTGTCCCTGGCTGAGAGTGACCCTCGCTTTCTCCCAGAGTACAGAATGCTGTCCTCGGGTAGAGTAGGCCTCTGTTGGTTGCCTGGTGAAAGGCCTCCAAGTTCAGTTGAGATCCACCCCATTAGGAAGCGTGAGGTGGCTGCAACACTAGTACCAGAGCATCTGTGCAGCACCGAGGGGATGAGCTGTGTGTTACTGACAGTGTTAACAAATCAGGTGGTCCCTGACGAGTCCTTTTGGAGGCTCGGGGGGGGGGGCTGATTTTATTCCACTTCAGTCCCACCCACACCCCACACTTTTTTTTTTGGCCATGCATTAGGCCTTTAATTTGTAGCGTGGCCTTGTGGGAGCAGCTCCAGGAAGGCAGTTTGGAGGATGGCCTGGGGCCTCAGGATGGCGAGCTTTCCTTGGTGGAGGACTAGGAGTCCTCGGTAATGTTTTGTTTTATTTTTTTTTTTGGTGAAAAAGAGCTGCCATTTATTATTGCCTTGGTGATTTCCTCTCTTAGGATTTCAGTGGTCCTTGTGGAGGCTCCATCAGCTAGATTTCCCCCATCTGGAAGGCATAAGGAGGCCTCCAAAGGCTTTTCCTCTGCCTCAGGCAATATGCAGGATGATTTTGGCTGTAAGGTAATGGCAGACTTTATGCTTTGCCTATGGAGGCCAGTGGCTTTGCTTTCCTAAGGTGGGCTCTTTGGTTATAGCTGTAATCAAGCACGCCACTATTCTGTTGGAAGGCTGTGCCGCCTTACATGACTAGCAGTTTTGCAAGATTGAGGTGTTGCTAAAGATAGTCTTCGTGGTCTTGGTGCTGGGAGTTTAGGCTTCAGTCTGTGGGGGGCCTTTTCACAAAAGCTCCTCTTTGCTGGTGCAACAGTTGCCCAAGGACTTGAAGTCTGTGAGGCTGTAGTCAGCTGCAGACTTCTTAGCGAATATACTCTATGATCGTATCCGTTTGTGGGTGTGAGGGCTGTGGTTTCAGTCACTGCAGCCTGGCTATGGCTTTGGTTGAGGAGTTGGTCTGTGGATGCAAAATCCAAAGCTCATCTCACAAAATTGCCCTTTCAGTTCAACCTTCTGTTTGGGGAGGATCTGGAGAATCTAGTTAATGATCTAGATGAGACTAAGCCTTAGTGGCTGCCTGAAGACAAGCCTCTGAGTTCCTCCAAGGCATCTTCTTTGTGCTGTCACCTTACTCGGTCCAGGTGCTACCGGCCTGTGAGGCAGTCCCCTTCCCATTCAGGGACATTTCTGAGCAAACCACAATTGTTTTGGTAGCTTGTAAGACCGAGGAAGTGGGGGACTCTTCAGGGACTAGCGCTTTCTGTTTCAACCAGTTAGGCACGACAGGTCCATTCAGAGATGGTCTCGATAGGGGAGGTGGCTTAGACTGTTTTACCATAGTGGACCCATGTCACGTTGAATCGTTGGGTTCTGGGCTACATTTTGAAATGTGCTATTTCTATCTTGGATACCTTCGTAGACTCTTTCTGCAGCTCTCAGTTAAAAAGAGCAGTGTGGCAGCCATACTGGAAAGATAAAGGCCATGGTGAGTGTATTCATGAACCCACTGTGGCAGGAGATAAACCACAGAAATTAATGAGAAAGATAAGAGTGTTAACTACAGTTAAGTGGACTTCTGCTAATAAAGAGGAGATAATGTATTGCTATTTTTATGCTACAAATCCTATATTTAAATCAAGAGGGTATACAAAGAGGAACGAGGAAAATTGCTTCTAGAAAAACTGTAAAAAGCAGCAGATGCAAATTTAAGATCTTTAATTTCACAGATCAAAGTAAATAAGTATGTGAATGATAACATCTTGAAGCAACTAAGGGCTTATGTGGAAAAAGAACTACAAGGAGGATGAGGAGACCTAGGTGAGAGTACCAGAAGAAATGAATACACAAAAAAGAAAGAGCAGTTGAGGGGGAGATGGAGCTGAGAGATCTGGAACTGCAGGAGAGAGATGAATAAAGGACAGGTCAACACATCAACTGAAGAGGAGGAAGAAAGGGGGGAGGTAGAGGAATTCAAGATCGAACTCCTAGTCTACATGGCAAAAGATGATTATGCTGGGTTCAAGGCAAGGAAAAGATTACCCAAGTTAAATTTATATATGCATTCCTGTTCACGGTCCTTGAGGACACAGCCCTCCGGTCAGAGAGATGTTTTCAGTTTTTGCTCAATTGAAACACCTCAGGTTAGAGGAGGAGTGGCCTAGTGGTTGGGGCAAGGTACTTCAGGCCGGAGGTTCAAATCCCACTAGAGGACAGCAACCTTGGGCCGGAAGGACTGGGGTTTCTAGTCCCACAGGTGCTCCTTGTGGTCTTGGGCAAGCCACTTAACCCTCCATTGCCCATGTTCCCTGTAAGTATTAGTGTATGTGTCTCATATCCCCGTGTGTTAAATGTATCCCCCAATTGTGTTGTGACAGCTTTGATTGAAGGATAAGGCGGTATACAAAACTGTCTAAATAAATAAATAAAATAAGGTTAGAAGTATGATAATTACAATGAACAAGACTCTGTCCAATATAAAGGACCCATTTATTGATATCACCAAAATAAATTGAATACAGTATTGTGCAGCTAAAATTATTACTTCAAAAATACTACCAACTAAATTGCAGGGCCAGAAGAAAAAAGGAATAAGTTCCTTTTCGTTCCTCCAGTTTAGTCCTCTACTCCTGGGTAGTGCACCTCCTCCTGCAGCTTGGAGACTGGACCAATCAGAAACTTTCTCTCACTGGATGTAGCCAGCTGGACCTCCCATCAGCCTCCAGTGTGTCCAGTCTCCATGCAGCAGGAGGACCTCGTGAGCCTAGGTGTGGGCTCACTGGAGAAACCAATAAGGAGCAGGCTTTTTACTTTGTTTTCTTTCAGATCTATTTATTTCTATTTGCTTAGTCTAGTAGGATGCTGTCACTTTAAAAAAAAAAAAAAAAAAGGGGATTTCGGCAGCTGTCGGCAGTAGGGGTTTGAACCATAGCCTACTCTGCCCTGCTTAATCTCTCCTCTCCCCTGCCTATCTGGCTTGCTGCAGGATCTCTTACCCCTTGATTGGACGGGGTAGAGCTCCTTTCTTGTCTCCCCGGCAGCCCTCTGATTTCCTGAGTGGCGGTGCTGGCTCCGGGGCTGCTTTGCTTAAAGGCAGCGTTTTCAGCAGCGTGCCCGTCTGTTTCTGCTGGTCCTCGGGACGCTGATAGGAAAGCCCTTCATACAGGTACGGGCCAGAGAGAGTGGGGGAATCCGGGCCTCGCAGTAACTGTGTGCTGCAGGGCTTCAGGGCCTTTATCCAAAAAGCGCGCTAAACCGGTGACTTAAACCGCGGCCATTTTAAACATCGCGGTTCCAGCGGCGGCGGCTCTTTTTCTCTGGCAGCGCTTTTCCATGCGTTATTTTCGTTAGGCCCTAGCTCGGCTTAGCGATTTTTTCTTTGTTTTCTTTGTTTTCCTTTCTTCTGGAGCTTCAGGTCCGTGGGGGCTGGGGGGCTCTAGAAGGATTTCTTGCCTTTTGTGTTCTCTTGCCTTAGCTCTCTCAGAGGGCATTATACTGCCATAATGCCAGATAATTAATAAAGGTGCAAAAGGAAGCAGTTGGAATAATAGCCACAGCCCTTTAAGGTATTCCGTGGCTCAGGGCAGTAGGCAGGCCTTTCAGGGGTGCAAGGGGGAGTGCAGTTTTTCCCTTCACCTGCTTGTAAGACTGCTAGGCTTGTCTGTTCATGCCAGCAAGGTCGCAGTGTGTGATTTGTGGCACCCGTAGGAGCACCACTCCAGAGACAGGGGTCTGTGGGTGCTGTGCATCAGTGTCGCTCACCCTGGAGCATCAAATGGAGGACGCTGCAGGCTCAGCCCTGCCTGAGGTGTTGGCGGACCCGCAGGGGGAGGCTTGGACTCCTGGGCCCTCCGCTCCGCCTGCCGAAGGGGCATCTGGGGTTTCAGGAGTCGTGGAAGATTTTTCCCCAGATTTTGTTTTGCTTATGCATCAGGCCTTTTGTCGAAAGCGACAGGGCATTGTGCCGGCGTTGGCCCCTCTCCCCTCGGTCAGTCTGTCTTCGGGACTGGCAGGCCCCAAGATGGTGGGAGCCCGAGCTCCCAAGAGATCACGTCCGCCGGAGCGTTCTCCCTCTGAGGTGGAGTTACCGGAGGATGAAGAGCAGGAAGTTGACTTAGAGGGCGACTTCGGGATTTAGAAGAAGGTGAGATAGCTGAGCCTGAGGATCAGGCGCGGATCATTCGGGTGTTTCGCAGAGAGGAGTTGTCGGCCCTCATTGTAGAGGCCCTGCAGACACTTCGACTTATGTCCGAGCAGACTGCAAGCGAAGAGGATACTGCGGATCCTATTATTCAGGCGGTGCGCCAGACGCACGTCGTGTTCCCTATTCATAAGGTGATAGATCAGATGATTCAGAACGAGTGGGACCACCTGGAAGCGGGCCTGAAGGGGCTACGTACTATGAATAAGCTCTATCCCTTGGCGGACAATGACAAGGACCGCTTTCGCGTCCCAAAGATTGATGCCGCGGTGTCAGCTGTCACGAAGAAAACCACTATTCCCGTGGAAGGCAGTGCGGCTTTGAAGGAGGCGCAGGACAGGAAAATGGACGGACTGTTGAAACAGTCCTTTGAGGCGGATGCCATTTCCTTGCAGGCCTCCATATGCGGGGCTTGGGTGGCAAGGGCCTGCCTCCGTTGGGTCCAACGCCTCAGGCAGTCGACATCCTTGGAACCAGACGAGCAGCGGGAACTCCAACGTTTAGAGTCCGGTTCGGCGTATTTGGCGGATGTGCACTACGATCTCATTAGAGCTTTATCGAATAGTATGACGTCCCTGGTTGCGGTGCGCCAGGCCCTTTGGCTAAAGAATTGGGCGGCCGACGGGTCCTCTAAATCTCGACTTGGCAAGCTTCCGTTTAAAGGGAAATTATTGTTTGGTGAAGTCCTTGATAAGTTGGTCAAGGATTTGGGTGAGTCCAAGGGAGGTAGACTTCCGGAAGATAAACCCAAGCAGGGAAAATTCAACCAGTCCTTTCGAGGACAGGTTAGAGATTTCCGCAGATTTCGTTCCCCCCGGTTTGGGAGTTCCCAATGGGGAAGATTTGTTTCTCGCTCCCAAGGGTTCCGAGGCTTCCGTGGGGCAAGCAGAGGTTTAGCAGCGCCTGCGCCCGGCGCCGCTCGAAAGCCCCAATGAAGGGTTGCAGGTCCCGGCGGAAGGACAATCGATCGGAGGATGCCTGAAGGGGTTTCTTTCCGCCTGGACCCACATAACGTTGGACCAGTGGGTCTTAGAGATTATTCGCGACGGCTATGCGCTGGATCTAGCGGTGCCGGTAAGGGACTCGTTCGTTCAGTCTCCCTGCAGGGGGCCTCAGAAGGCATTACAGATTCAGCAGACCTTAGATCGCCTCCTTCAGCTGGGTGCCGTCGTCCCGGTGCCGCCCGTGGAGTACGGGCTGGGGCGCTACTCTATATATTTCGTGGTGCCAAAGAAGGACGGCTCTCTTCGCCCTATCCTCAACCTCAAAGGAGTGAATCGGTGTCTCCGCGTGCCGCATTTTCGAATGGAAACCCTTCGATCTGTCATCGTGGCGGTTCGGCAAGGGGAGTTTCTCTCTTCTCTCGATCTCTCCGAGGCCTATCTCCATGTGCCTATCAGGGCGTCGCATCAGAAATTCCTGCAGTTCGCCCTCCTTGGGGTCACTTTCAATTTCAAGCGCTGCCCTTCGGCCTGGCGACGGCTCCCCGCGTCTTCACCAAGATAATGATCGTAGTGGCGGCGGCGTTGCGGAGGCAGGGGATCCTAGTGCATCCCTACCTCGACGATTGGCTGATACGGGCCAAGTCCCTAGAAGAGAGCATACAAGCCACCCGCCGGGTGGTAGAGTTTCTGCAGAGCCTAGGTTGGGTTGTCAATCCGCTAAAGAGTCATTTAGCACCCACGCAGGTTCTTGAATATCTGGGGGTGCGGTTCGATACCCGGAGAGGGTCGGTCTTTCTGACAACGCAGAGCGCAAGTTCTTCAAACACTGGTGCGCAACTTCAGGAAGCGGTCGGCGCCGTCAGCATGGAATTATCTTCAGGTGTTGGGAACCATGGCGGTGTCGCTGGAGGTGGTTCCTTGGGCTCGATTTCACATGAAGCCACTACAACGGGCTTTGCTTCGTCGGTGGTCCAATCAGTCCGAGTCGCTGAGCAAGCGTCTTCCTTGTCCGCTGAGCGTACGACAGGCTCTGCGGTGGTGGTTGTGCCCGGAAACCTTACAAGCGGGGATGCCGCTGGAGCCGCCGGAGTGGCTTCCTCTGTTCACGGATTCCAGTTTCTCAGGCTGGGGGGCGCATTGCGGAGTACACTTTGCTCAAGGACAGTGGTCGGTGGAGGAGAGCTCCTGGTCGATCAACCGTCTGGAGTTGAGAGCCGTGTTGTTGGCTCTTCAACGGTTCGAGAGTCTGGTGTCCGGCCGAGTGGTGCGAGTGTTGTCGGACAATGCAGCTACGGTAGCGTACCTCAACCGGCAGGGCGGCACAGGTAGTGCGGCCATGGAGGAGGAGTCCGAGATGCTGTTTGCCTGGGTAGAGACGCGCTTACAGGCCATTTCGGCAGCGCACATTGCCGGAAGAGAAAACGTGGCGGCGGATTTTCTCAGCAGAGTACACGTGGATGCCGGCGAATGGGAATTGCATCCGGATGTGTTCGCTCAGGTGACTCGCCGGTGGGAAGTTCCGGTGATGGATTTGATGGCGTCTTGCCAGTCGGCGAAAGCGAATCGGTTCTTCAGCAGGCGCAGAGAGCCCATGTCGGAGGGGATCGATGCCTTAATTCAACCGTGGCCAACGTTCGGTCTATTCTGTGTTCCCTCCGTGGGCCCTGGTCGGTCGGGTGCTTCAGCATATCGAAGCCCATCGAGGCAGGGTGTTGCTGATAGCGCCGGATTGGCCTCGGTGCCCTTGGTATGCCGATCTGATCCGCCTCTTGGACGGCAGGACGTGGCGGCTTCCCTTGTCTCCGGAGCTCCTGATTCAGGGGCCCCTGCGGATGCCTCAGGTGGATCGATTCTCGCTTACGGCTTGGCCATTGAAAGGGCGAGGTTAAGGAAGCGGGGATACTCTAGGTCGGTCGTTTCCACCTTGCTGCAGGTTCGAAAGCGGTCAACCTTGCTCGCGTATGTGCGCATCTGGCGAATCTTTGAGGACTGGTGTTCCAGACATCAGGTACGAGCGTCCAGAGCGTCTGTAGCAGTAGTGCTGGATTTTTTGCAGGATGGCTTCGACAAGGGCCTTGCTGCCAGTTCTTTGAGGGTACAATTGGCGGCTTTGTCCTGCTATAGAGGTAAGATCCAGGGCGTGTCTCTCGGGGCCCATGGGGATGTTGTGCGTTTTCTGAAAGCGGTCTTCAGACTACGTCCAGCCCGCTGGATTTCTGTTCCGGCGTGGGATCTCAATTTGGTCTTACGGGCCCTGGGCAAGGCGCCGTTCGAGCCCTTATCCCAGAGTTCGGTCAAAGACTTGACCCTTAAGGTGGTCTTTTTGGTGGCGATTTGTTCGGCTCGGCGCATCTCCGAATTGCAAGCCCTTTCGTGCAGGGAGCCCTTTCTTTGTTTCTCGCGGGAAAAGGTGGTGCTCCGTCTGGTGCCCTCCTTCTTGCCCAAGGTGTCCTCATCTTTTCATGTCAATCAGACCGTAACGCTCCCGGTCCTGAGGGCGGATGCAGGGCGGTCATCTGATCGCGGTTTGAGTCGCTTGGACGTAAAACGAGTGTTACTTCGCTATTTGTCTGTCTCTAACTCCTTCCGCAATTCGGATCGGCTGTTTGTATTGTTTGGGGGCTGCAGGAAGGGTGAGGCTGCTTCGAAGGCCTCCATTTCCAGGTGGATTAAAGAGGCTATCGCCTCGGCGTATTTGTTGCACGGGCGTCTGGTGCCTGCGGGTCTTCGAGCTCATTCCACGAGAGCGCAGGCGGCTTCTTGGGCGGAGCATGGTCTGGTTCCGCCGGTGGAGATTTGTAAGGCGGCCACGTGGTCGTCGTTACATACGTTCAGCAAGCATTACCGGTTGGATGTACTAGCGTCTAGGGATGCCTGTTTTGGGTCTGCAGTGTTGCGTGCCGGCTGGCAGGGTCCCTCCCGTTAGTACTGCTCTGTTACATCCCAGGAGTAGAGGACTAAACTGGAGGAACGAAAAGGAAATCGAAATTACACTTACCTGGTAATTGTAGTTCCTTGAGTGACGACAGTTTAGTCCTCCGTCCCGCCCTTGAATTTTAGGGCTAGCTCGGCACGGGTTCTCATTCAGCAAGAATATTTAACAGGTGAGTACGGCCGAGTTCCTTTCTTCCTTTGCTAACTGTAGTCGTCCTTTCTTCCTCTGTCGCTTATGCCGGACTTCGCAGGGAAGTAGAGTGGCGCTATGGAGTTTCTCACCCCTTGGTCGCTTAAGGGGGGGCTCTCTTTTTTCTTGTTTCCAGTTTAATTAAAAAAAAAACAACAACAAAAAAAACAAAAGAAACATACATTTTAAAAAAAAATTTTTTCATATGTAGCTACTTATTTGTTGCTCTTGTGAGTCTGCTTTGTCAATAGTTCACTGGAGGCTGATGGGAGGTCCAGCTGGCTACATCCAGTGAGAGAAAGTTTCTGATTGGTCCAGTCTCCAAGCTGCAGGAGGAGGTGCACTACCCAGGAGTAGAGGACTAAACTGTCCGTCACTCAAGGAACTACAATTACCAGGTAAGTGTAATTTCGATTTTCTCCTTGGAAAAAACGCATAGATGGAAAAATACAATCATTGGAAGAGAGACGGCCGAGGGCAGATATGATAGAGGTCTATAAATTAATGAATGGAGTGGAATGGATAAACACATGATTTGTTTATGCCATCAAAAAGTAGACATACAATGAAGCTACAATGTAATTCATTTAAGACTTAATAAGAGAGACTATTTTTTCACTCGACGCATACTCAAACTCTGGAATTCGTTACTGGAGGATGTAGTAAAAGCTGTCAGTGTAGCTGGGTTTAAAAAAGGTTTGGACAGGTTCCTGGAAGAAAGGTCCATAAACCATTATTAAAGAGGATCCAGGAAAACCACTGCTGCTTTGTTGGGAACCTGCCAGGCACTTGTGACCTCTGATTGGCTACTGCTAGAAACAGGATACTGGGCTTGATGGAACTTGGTCTGACCCAGTATGGCATTTCTTATTACGTTACTATGTGCGGAGGTGTCCCTGATAGATGGGTATCTAAAAGTATTAAGATCATCAGTGATACTGAGGAAGATCCAAGACATCAAGTTGAAAGCATACTGCATTAACAGAAGACAACCTGAAATTTATATATTCCAACAATAAATTGAAAATAGCAGCAGAAATGTGAAAACTGCAAAATCATGAAGAAAAGAAAAAAGAACGATATCAAAATAAACTATTTAGATAAAACCCAAGACAATTCTACAGGTAATTGGGGAAAGAGCTTTAATATGGAGAAACCTATATGAGGACCCTATAGAGCACAGTCAAGTAACAGAATGGTTACCCTGAATACAGGAGCATTTAGAAGAAGCAAACATCAAACCTGTGGGATGGCTTGCAGTAACAATGAAAGAGCTAGAAAGCAGTATCTTGTTGGAAACAGGATACTGGGCTTGATGGACTTTGGTCTGAGCCAGTATGTCAATTCTTATGAGCCCCAAACTGGAAGAGCCCTGGTTCAGATGGAGTATCCAACTTTTGGCTCAGTTAGCATCACTCCACTAAGACCTAGTGAACTGCAAAAATCAGTTGTTCAAGCAGCCAGACTTAACACCTCAATGGCTTACTACAGGAAGGACATTTCTCTTTTCAAAGGGGGAGCCCAGTAATAGTCCTAAAAGGTATAGACCAATAACTTGTTTACCTACAATCTATAAGCTGTTTACTGCAATAGATGCAGACAGACTATATGATCATATTGAGTCCAGTAGCAACATAGCACTAGAGCAAAGGGACAATAAGAGAGGAGCATAATGAACCAAACATCACTTACTGTTGATTAAGGCCATCATGGCCAGCGCTAAGAAAAGCAGAAATTTTAGTATAGCATGGATTGGTTATAAGAGAGCTTTTGACAGCGTCCCACACTCTTGGATAATAAATTGCCTTGAAATGTATAAAATAAATCCTGATTCGATAGAGTACATTAAGTTCACCATGACAGGGTGGCAAACCCCACTCTTTTTGAAATATGAAGATGACCAGTATATCATTTTTAACATTAAGATCCAGTGAGAAGTATTTCAGGGAGATTCCCTGTCGCCACTTCTGTTTTGTGTGGTGCCTAATTCAGTGAATACTCGCATCAGCTGTTTGGGATACAGATTTAGCCTGAATTCTAAAGAAGGTAACAACACAGAAACAACATCCCATTTACTATTTGTAGACTATCTGAAGCTCTACGGTTCCTGTGACCAATAATTAGCAGAGCACCTCCGTGTGGTGAAAAGCTTTTCTGATGACATCAGAATGACTTTTGGTCTTGACAAATGTGCTAAGGCAACTGTTTTAGAGGGAAATTGAGCAAAACTGAAAACATCACCCTGACTGGAGGGCTGTGTCATCAAGGACGGTGAACAGGAATGCGTATATAAGTATCTTGGAGTAGAGGACAGAACAACACTCAAGCAGAAATTACTGAGAGAAAAGATCAGTAAAGAATACTGCAGGGGATTAAAATCATTATTGAAAAGTACTTTATCATAGAATAAGATATGTGATCAATCAGCTGGCAATTCCTGTATTCACATGCAGCTTTGGGATTGTGCACTGACCTCTTAAAGATCTTGAAAAACTGGATGTGTGAACACGAAATCTCCTCCATGCCCATGAAGTAATTTACAAGAATTCGTGTATGCCAAGTCTGTACATCCCTAGAGCTGAAGTAGGGCTAGGCCTCATAGAGGTTGATTATACATACAGAGCAGCTATCACAAGCCATGGTATTTTTAATGGCGACATATGGATGTGAAAGTTGGACAGTGAAAAAGATACAGGAAGAAAATTGATGCCTTTGAATTATGGTACTGGCAATGAATACCATATACCGTGGACTGCCTGAAGAACAAACCAGTTTGTTCTAGAGGAGATCAGTCCTAAGCTTTCCTTAGAAGCTCAGATGACAAGAATTTGACTTTCATACTTTGGTTATATCATGCGAAGAGAGAGATCATTAGAGAAAGGCATCATGCTTGGCAAGGTAGCAGGTCACTGTAAAAGAGGAAGGCCGGGAATGAGATGGATCGATACAATAACAACAGCTATTAATACCACTCTATCAACAATGAGCTGCTTGGCTGAAGACCGAACAAAGTTTAGGTCAACTATCCAGAGGGTTGCCAGGAGTCGACGCCGACTCAATGGCACTTGACATCATCATCATAGGCCTCCTAACTGCATCATCAGATCCAAATATGCAAAAATTGCTGAAATATGACAGTAAACATCCAGAATCTGTCTCCATCATCAAATTTGGACAAGCGTTCCGATGACTAGAAGGCTTGAGTGAGACTCCATAAGCATACGTAGGGAAGGAAGTAACAAGATTTGCAAAACAAAAGAAAAACATTTTCAAAGAATTAGATCAACAAAGAAGGAAAAATAAGTTGCAAATACACAGTGGGAAATACAGAATGTTAGTCCAGGAACACTTTCTTGATCAAGAACGGACACATGAATGGTTAAGGAGAAGTAAACTGAAACCGTAAAATGAGGTTGATAGTTGCAGCACAGGATAGTGGCTTACGGATGAGATGGTTTACAGCAAGCACTGAAAAACTATCAAAATAGACACATGTTTCTGTGGGAAAAAGCCGGAAACAGTGACTCGCCTTATAGCTGGCTGTGAAGTTCTGATGGCAGAAAATTTCTGTACAGAAGGGCACAACAAAGTAGCACACCTCATCCATTGGAAACTCTGTAAAACTAGAACATCACTGTGCCGGAAAGGCACTAGGATCATGACCCTAAAATTATTATAGAGAATGAAGAGGTTATAATCACCTGGGATACTCCCATTCTGACCGATTAAAAAGTTGGATGCGAGGAAGCCTGATGTAGTGGTAAAGGAGAAAAACACCAGAACAGCATTAATTATAGAGGTGTCGGTTCCAAGTGACTACTCTGTGAATCACATTGAGAGGGAGAAATTCTTCACGTATCAAGAAATGCAGTCGGAGATCAAGAAAATGTGGCAAAAAGATACAGAGTTATTTCCCATCGTGTTGGGCACCACAGGCTTAATTAAGAGGTATTTTTAAGCACACCTTGATAAATTACTCATATATGTAGCATCTTACAAACTCCAGCGGGAGGCTCTCTTTGGCACAATGGGAAATATTTCTGTATCTTTTTGCCACATTTTCTTGGTCTCTGACTGCATTTTTTGGTGTTTCAGGATCTTCTGCCTCACAATTCAGAGTGGTCACTTAGAGCAGTGTTGGGGGAATGATAAGGATCTTCGCCTTGTGGATGTCTGGAGTATGCTTCTCTGGTACTTGGAGGTTACAAATTCCTTTCGTAAATTGGATCATTTTTTGTGCTGTTTGCTGACTCTTGCAAGGATGACACAGCAGCCAAGTTTAACCTGGATCAAGGAGGTTATTGTCTCGGTGTATCTTCTGTGGAACTGACTGGTTCCGGAGGGTTTTGCATACCCATTCTACCTGAGCACAAGTGTCCTTGTGGGCAGAGCATAGCTTGGTAGCACCTTCAGAGATTTAGTGGTGGTTGGTGACTCTCTTCTGAGGAGTACTGAGGTGTCCATCTGCCGATCAGACTTGATGTCCAGAGAGGGATGCTGTCTGCCTGGTGCCAAAATCCAAGATGTTACGGAGAGTTTGCCGAGACTCATCAAGCCCACTAACTATTACCCAATGTTGCTAATCCATGTCGGAACAAATGATAGTGCCAGGTATCCCTCTGAGCATATCAAAAGTGACTTCATGGCTCTGGGACAAAGGGTGAAGCAGATAGGTGCACAGGTGGTGTTCTTTTCAATCGTCCCTGTTGAGATGAATGCATGGCTGTGTGGATGGTTTTGGTTTCCTGGACCATGGCATGCTGTTCCAAGGGTTGCAGAGCAGAGATGGCATCCATCTGTAAAAGAAAGGTTGACGCGTCTTCAGTAGTAGACTGGCTAATCACCTGAAGGGGGATTTAAACTAGATTTGTTGGGGATGGGTGAAGAAAGCCCCCAGGTAAGTGAAACATTAAATACCTTTATGGAAATGGGTAAAAGGGGTAACATATGGAAAGCAGTGTGTATAAATGTCTGTTGCATGGGAAATAAGATCCCTGATGTTGAAGCTTTGGTGGGAGTGGCTGACTTGGATTTAGTGGCAGTTACAGAAACATGGTTCACAGAAAACCATGACTGGGATGTAATTATACCAGGCTATACTTTATTCAGAAAGGACAGGGTAGGAAGAAGGGGAGGAGGAGTGGCCCTATATGTAAAAAATACTATTAAAGCTTGTGATAAGGAAGCTTATCATAGCTCAGGAAGGAGCTATAGTAAAGGTGAAGTGACTCTGAACAAGCAACCTGTCAGTTCTGGTAGAGATGAGAAAACAGAATTTTTCCATAAAAGACTACCAGTCCCAGAATGCACCAGGTTTCCAACAACCATTAGAGGAGCTGAAGTGGGGAAATGTGTGTTCAATCAGGAGGGCTATGAGGTAATCCCCGAGCACTCATCTCAAAGGGCAGGGCCTAATTCAGCACAGCTGCGCTGTGCTAGGGTGGAGCACTCATCAAAGCAGAATAAAGGTAGAGTTTATTCTACAGAGAATTATCCTCAGTTTCATCTGGGAGATCCTCAGAATCAGCTTGGATATCTTCATGATCTTGGACAGCTTCATCATCTGGAGGATCATCAGAAGCAGAAGCCAGAGCGGACGGACAGAGAGGGCAAGAAACCCTTTGGAAGAAAGAAGAGAAAAGCATTTGGGAGGTCTAAAGAAGTCCAGAGCAGTACGTATACCGGGAGACATTCAAAAGGCCAGCATACACCATTGGACTGGGGAAAACCAGAGGAGTGGTGCTGCAGAGCTAGGCATCTCCAGACGGTACCTGTGAGGGAGACGGCTGCACTTAGTAGGGATCCTAGGACCCGTGCCAGAAGGTATGTGAAGAGAGATCCAGTGTCCATGGATCTGGATTGGAAGGCTGGACATAAGAGCTGGACTACATACTGGCCAGGCTATTTAGAGAGGAACTCTAACAGCAATGGAAGCTCAGGTATGAACACTGATCTATGCCCTAGCTATACCCTTGAAAGACAGCAGGGAAACAAGTATTCTCCTGAGAATGCTCCATTGAGAAATTCCTCTGTGCCAATCCATGATATTGAACCCATGATTGTTGAAGAAGGGGGAGAAGTCTTAGATACAGGCTGTGAATACATGGATTGCTCTCTGTCTAAACTCCTTTGGTAATTACTGTTACAAAGTACAACAACCATCACAAAGAAATACAAACTTGTTCTTTAATCTACTCAGAAAAGCTCCTGAGTAGGATTTTGAGCCACGCAGTAGAAAGCAAGCCAGCTAAGGGGTTTCAGCTGGGTAACTGCTAGCAATTGAGCCTTACCTAATTGCTTGTGAGCTCTGAGGAAATCACTTCTGAGTCTATGTGTGAAGATATAAGAAGTTAACCTGAAAAGAACAGTTTTTCCCTATTTTGTGGGTTTTGTTTGTTGATTGAGGCACTGCTAAGAAAATATTAGCTAAAGCCTACAGAAAAGACCAGTTTGTTACCAACCAGGTCTTTATTCTTTTGCTTTGATTGCCTGACAAGTTCAGCTGTTGTTTTCCTGATTTTGTTTTTCTAAGTTTAACACTGAAAGCAAGTATCCTGTTTTATGTGCTACCAAGCATATCTGTGTTGGGAGAAATAACCCCATAAATAAATATCTTATTGGCTTTACACTCAAGCACAACTAATTATTGTGAGCGGCTGTGTCTGGTGTGAATGGACTGCATTTCCCACAATCCCTTGCAAATCATATTGATATATGCCTTTGCCAAGACTGTGAACATTCTCACCCAGGCACCCGTCTGACAAGCTTTGGAATTACAGAGCTTAAAAGGGAGAGAGGAGGCATTGTGGGTTAAACTAGAAAGAGGGAAAGAGAAATCTATTTTCATTGGTGTGATATACAGACCTACCTCAGAAGAGGAAGAGGTGGACAGAGAGTTAATTGAAGACATGCACGCATTGCTAGGAAAAGGGAAGAGCTACTGATAGGGGATTTCAATATGCCAGATGTTGATTGGCACATTCCTGCTGCAGTATCATCTAGAAGTAAGGAGATCCTGGATTCTCTACAGGGAGAACTATTCAGGCAATTGGTAACAGACCCCACATGTGAAGGGGCCATACTGGACTTGGTACTTACCAATGGTGAAAGTGTTTTTGATGATATAGTGGGAGATAATTTTGCATCCAGTAATCACCATATGGTGTGGTTCAGTATTAGGACTAAGGCTGTTAGAATCCATTCAGAAGTGAGGGTCTTAGACTTCAGGAAAACTAACTTTGCCAAGATGGGCCAATACCTCAGGGAGTCGTTAACGAGATGGGAACAGCTGGGGGATGTAGAAAAACAGTGGGCAAAACTGAAAGGGGATATTTTAAGGGCAACCAACCTTTTTGTTAAAATGGTAAATAAAGGTAAAAGGAAAAGAAGACCGCTATGGCTTTCGAAAGAAGTAGCTGAAAAGGTGAAGAAAAAGAGGGAGGCCTTCATGAAATACAAGAGATCACAGAGAGAGGAAGACAGGCATCTATATTTCGAAAAACTTAGAGAAGCTAGCAAAGTAGTCAGGAAAGCAAAGATCTAAAAAGAGGAGGAAATAGCCAATGCATTAAAATGGGGGGGGATAAGACATTTTTCAGATATGTTAGTGAGAAGAGGAAGGGCAAAAGTGGTATTGTCAGACTCAAGGGTGAAGGGGAGGAATATGTAGAAGCTGATGAGGATAAAGCGGAATTGCTTAACAAATATTTCTGTTCTGTGTTCACAGATGAAGAACCAGGAACAGGACCTCAGAAAACATCCACAAACAGGAATAGAAGTGAGGGGCATCTTGAACAATTTTCAGAAGACTGTGTTCGTGAGAAACTAGCTCAACTTAAAGTAGACGAAACAATGGGACTGGATGGGATACACCCTAGAATACTGAGGGGGATGTTCTAGCAGCTCCACTCACTGACCTTTTCAATGTCTCGTTGGAGTCGGGAGTGGTGCCAAAGGATTGGAGAGAGGCTCATGTGGTGCCTTTATACAAAAGCAGAAGGATGTGGTTGAAAACTACAGGCCAGTTAGTTTAATTTTGGTGGCAAGTAAATTATTGGAAATGCTGCTGAAAGAGAAAACAGTGAGGTTTCTGGAGTCCAGCGGATTACAGGATCCGAGCCAGCATGGATTCACCAGAGGCAGGTCTTGTCAGACAAATCTGATTTATTTATTTGACTCGGTGACCAGTGAGTTGGACCGAGGGAGAGTCCTAGATATGGTGTATTTAGATTTCAGTAAAGCCTTTGACTCTGTTCTTCACAGGCGACTTATAACCTAACTGAGCACCCTAGGGATGGACCCTAAAGTTACTGCTTGGGTTAGAAATTGGTTAAGTTGGAGGCTAGAAAAGGTACAGGTAAATGGAGCTCGCTCTGAGGAGAAGGAAGTTACCAGTGGTGGTGCCCCAGGGATCTGTCCTTGGTCCGATTCTTTTTAACATCTTTGTTAGTGATATAGCGGAAGGGCTGTCGGATAAGGTTTGCCTCTTTGTGGATGATACCAAAATCTGCAATAGAGTAGACACCCACGAAGGTGTAGATAATATGAGGAGGGATCTAGCTAAGCTTGAAGAATTATCTAGAATTTGGCAGCTGGGATTTAATGTTGAAAAATGTAAGGTCATGCATTTGGGCAATCCAAGGGAGCAATATAGTATAGGGGGTGAAGTACTTTTGTCCATTAAAGAAGAGTGGGACCTAGGTGTGATTGTGTCTGATGATCTTAAAGTAGCTAAACGGGTAGAAAAGGCGACAGCAAAAGCTAGAAGGATGCTTGGGTGCATACAGAGAGGAATGGCTATCAGAAAAAAGGAGGTGATAGTGCCTCTGTATAAGTCTTTGGTGCGACCTCATTTGGAGTATAGTGTACAATTCTGGAGACCACACTTTTAAAAGGATATAAACAGGATGGAGTCAGTACAGAGGGTGGCTACTAAAATTGTTAGTGGTCTTCATTATAAAGCATATGAGGACAGGCTTAAGGATCTTAATATGTATACCTTAGAAAAGAGGTGGGATAGAGGTGATATGATTGAGATCTTTAAATACCTCTGTGGCATAAATGCGCAGGGGGAGAGCCTCTTTCGATTGAAAGCAAGTTCTGCTGCAAGGGGACATGGGATGAGGGTGAAAGGGGATAGATTCAGGAGTGATATGCGGAAATATTTCTTTACCAAAAGAGTGGTTTATCCGTGGAATAGTCTCCCAGTGGAGGTGGTAGAGATGAGGACGGTATCTGAATTCAAAAAAGCATAGGACACAGAGGATCTCTAATGGAAAAAAGGGAACTGTTGTAGTTGTTGATATGGAAGGACAGACTGGATAAGCCATGTGGCCTTTTTCTGTTGTCATTTTCTCTGTTTCTATTTATTTGTTTTTTTATACCGCTTTATCATTTCAATCAAAGCTGTTTACAGGAAATGCTTGACAAAAGTGGAAAGTGGATGTCCATGCTTGGGCGGACACAGTCTTTGGCACCAAGGTTTTGCGAGTTGCTGTGTTGTCTTCCCACCCAGTGGAGGCATAGCTTTGGTATGTCCTGTTTGTCTGGATTGGTCTAGCAGGACAATATGGAAGGTGACATTTTATTTATCAGATAATGTCCTTTTCTTGAGTTCTGCTAGACCAGTCCAGGACTCGCCCGGAACTGTTTTTGGTCTGGTGGGTCTGGTATGTTGCGGCGGTACCTTTTAGCATACTAAGATCTACATGCTTGGCTCTGCAGGTCCATATCCTACTGACAGCCTTCTGTTCAATCTCTCCTGTACATTGTTTCTCTACTGTTTACTTAATCATCGTTGCTTTCTTTGAGGTTATGTGAGGTTTGCCATACTTTTCCATATGCTTTGAGACAAATACTGAGTTACCATCTTGCAGCTCAGGCTGATAAAGGCATGGATGTCATTGAAACCTGAGCATTTCATTGGTTCTCTGTCTCCATCAATCTGCTGGTAGGGGAACACGACACACTATCTGGACTCGTCTAGCAGGACAAGGAAAGGACATTATCTGGTAAGTAAAATGTCGTCATGTTTGTTTTTTGCCAGTTTTTTCTATACTTGCTGTGAACTATCTCATTTTTAATCCACTGTCCTGGGATGCAACTATCGATCTCTCATCCTTTGGTTTCAGTTCACCTCTTCTTAACCATTTGTGTGTCTGGTTTTGATTTACAAATGGTTCCTGAAGTAACGATATACATTTCCCACTGTATTTGTGTATTTGCCACTTGTTTTTCCTTCTTTGCTGATCTAAGTCTTCGAAGAGTTTTAATCTTATTATTTTTTTTATTTATTTAACATTTCTTATATACCGCCTTTCATGACATCAAGGCGGTTTACATTGAACAAACTGAAATTACATTGAACAGGGCATTATAACTTGGAGATAACTAATTTACAGGGAACAATCTTGTTTTGCAAATTCTGTTGCGTTCTTCCCTATATATACTGTTGGATTCTCGACCATCTCTTCTAGTTGTCAGAATGCTTGTTCAAATTTAATGATGGAGACAGATCCTTGGTGTTTATTTTCATATTTCTGCACTCTTTGTCTATTTGGATTTAACGGTGCTGTCAAGCAGATCTGGAGGCCTAGGATAGTAGCTCTATTTGTATAATATATTTATGTGAGGCCCAGTCCTCCTTCAGCTCTAGGCATACACCATTTCTTATACAATTTCTCATGGGCACAGAGGAGTTTTCATGTTCATGAATAGTTTTTCAAGCTTTTGAAGAGGCCAATCTGCATTTCCAAAGCTGTATTAGAGTACAGCAGTTGCCAGCTGATTAATGGCTTATATTTTATTCTGTGGTGATAAATCGCTTTTCAATAACTATTTTAATCTCCTTTTAATATTCTTTATTGATCTATGCTCTCAGTATTTTTTGCTCAATTGTTGCTACTGATAGGTTATTTCAGTATGCCAGATGTGGATTGGCACATTCCTACTGTGCTGTCATCTAGATATAAGGAGATACTGGATTCTCTACAGGGAGAACTATTCAGGCAATTGGTAATAGAGCCCACATGTGATGGGGCCATACTGGACTTAGTGCTTACCAATGGGGAACGTGTTTCTGATGTTACAGTGGGAGATCAACTTGCATCCAGCAATCACCAGACGGTATGGTTCAGTATTAGTACTAGGGCTGATAAAATCTATTCAAAACAAAGGTCTTAGACTTTAGGAAAACAAACTTTGCAAAGATGGGACAATACCTCAGAGTCGTTAGTGGGATGGGAACAGCTGGGGGATGTAGAAAAACGGTGAGCAAAACTGAAAGGGAATATTTTAAAGGCAACAAACCTTTTTGTTAGAAAGGCAAATTAAATGTAAAAGGAAAAGGAGGCTGCTATGGCTATCAAAAGAAGTAGCTGAGAAGATGCAGAAAAAGAGGGAGGCCTTCATGAAATACAAGAGATCACAGAGAGAGGAAGACAGACATCTATATTTGGAGAAACTTAAGAGAAACTAGTAAAGTAGTCAGGAAAGCAAAGGTACAAAAAAATCAAGAAATAGCCAGTGCAATAAAATGCAGGGATAAGACATTTTTCAGATAAGTTAATGAGAGGAGGACGAGCAAAAGTGGTATTGTCAGATTCAAGGGTGCAGGGGAGGAATATGTAGAAACTGATGAGGATAAAACAGAATTGCTTAACAAATACTTCTGTTCTGTGTTAACAGATGAAGGGCCTAGAGCAGGACCTCATAAAACACCCACAAATAGCAACAGAAGAATATGGCAGCTGAAATGTAATGCTAAAAAATGCAGAGTCATGCATTTGTTCTGCAAAAATCCAAAGGAGCTGTACAGTGTAGGGGGTGAGGTACTTCTGTTCACAAAAGAAGAGCGGGACTTGGATATAATTGTGTCTGATGATCTTAAAGTAGTTAAACGGATAGAAAATGTGACTACAAAAGCCAGAAGGATGCTTGGGTGTATAGAGAGAGGAATGGCCAGCAGAAAAAAAGGAGGTGATAATGTCTCTGTATGTCTCTGGTGCGACCTCATTTGGAGTATTGTGTGCAATTCTGGAGACCACACCTTCAAAAGGATATAAGCAGGTTGGAGACAGTGCAGAGAGTGGCTACTAAAATAGCTAGTGGTCTTCGTTATGAAGCATATGAGGGCAGCCTTAAAGATCTTATGTGTGTGTACTTTAGAGGAAAGGCAGAATAGGGGCAATATGATAGATACTTAAATACTTCTGTGGCATAAATGCACAGGAGGGTCTCTATCAATTGAAGGCAAGCTCTGTTACGAGGGGACATAGGATGCGAGTGAAAGGGGATAGACTCAGGAGTAATATGTGGAAATATTTCTTTACGGAAAGAGTGGTAAATACATGGAATAGTCTCCCAGTGAAGGTGGTGGACACGAGGACAGTATCTGAATTCAAAAAAGCATGGGACAAACGCAGAGGATCTCTAAAGGTAAAAAGGGGACTATTGTAGTTGATATGGAAGGGCAGACTAGATAGGCTATGTGGTCTTTTTCTGCCATCATGTTTCTATGTTTCTAATCCTAGGTATTGTCACACCTCATCCGCCCCAGCCGTGACTACTGGTATTATTGGGCTTTTATGAGGGTGGTAGTTGTTCCTTGCTTCTATATATAAATCACACAGAAGAACTTTCTTTTCTTTTAGGGTTTTATTCCCCGTCCCTTGAGGTTTCTTCTTTTTAAACAACAGAAATTAACAGCTCACTTGGCTTCAAACAAAAGATAACTATGTAACAAAAGTAGCTTCCTTCAGCTGATAACTTTAAACCAAAAGTAAATAATAAACAGCCTAACTGACTGCTTGGCTTGGAGAGAGGGAGAGAGTTGCAGCTCTGCCACTTGTATACTGGAATTTAAGGTTACACAAATCACATTTACCTTAATGATATCTCTGGCTCTATCACAGAGAAAGAACAGTCCATCAATTCTGTATTTGTTAATACTTCAGAATTCTCATATTCCATTATTTCTTGCTCATTGGTATCTCCACTATCCACTTCCAACATGGAATAAAAATATGGAAGGCTTGCCTCGTCAGTCAAGAAGTTTCTCTTCCTGTGAACAGCACTGCCTCTCTGGGGAGTATCACCAAACTCTGAGTGATGTCTTTCAGAGCCCTGCCCCCGCTGGTGCCTCAATGCATAGCTCAGGTCCTGGTTTGACCTGCTAGCTGGGTAATTTTGATAGGGTCCCTGCCGGGTCTGCCCTAGCTTTCCAGGCCCAACTGTGCCTGATTGCAGCCGGTGTAACGGTGTTTCCCCGGAAGCTGGGAACTCACCGTGAGAAGGGATTTCTTCAGCTTTTCTAGGTAAGTGAAGCCCTCTACTTTTAACACTTCTATAATCAGGAGAAAAGCTATTATTAGCCTCTGAATATCTGGGCTTTATATGGCTATTTCTAAGCCTCCAGGGCCCTTCCCTTTCAAATGGCAAATAGCCCTTGTATCTACTCTTTGCCCCTGTACCTGCTGTTGCAGTCTTCCTGTATTCTTCTTGCTTTCCAAACACATTCACGCTGTCAGGGTGTTGCCTTCTCCCAGAACCACACAGGTCCCTGGACTCTTTCCAACATTCACACCGGCTCCCCTGCTGCCTTTCAGCTTGTGACCTCTGCTGCTTTAATTCCTCTCTCAGGGATTCTCTCCTCGGCTCATCTCTCCAGGATTTCCTCTCTCTCAAAGGTTCCCTCCTTGGCTCCTCTCTCCAGGATTCCCTCTTTGGATCCTCTCTCCAGGATTCCCTATCTCCAAATGTTTGGTAGTCTGTTTTATCTGTGTATTTCCTGACTCCACCTTCCCTCAGGTGCACTCTATTAGGTAAAGCAGACTCCCTTGCTTTGCTCTCTGGGTGTGTCTTTCTGGGCTCTGTGCACGTGTGCTTAGGTTGTCGCTGGCAACCAATAAACATTCTCCTGTTTATTCTGTCACTTTCACCATGATCCTTCACACTGCTCTGCACCTTCTCAGGCTGCCCGAGGTCCACCCTGTGACAGTATTTATATATGCCATCCTGTTTAAGTTTTTGATGTCACCGTCCTCAGTAAAGGAGATGTTTTCAGTTTTGCTCAATACTCTTCTAAACTAGGTTACCTTAGTACTTCACTTCCATTAGGGGAGTGGTAAGAGGTAAGATATGATTGGTATCTCAGAGACATGGTGGAAGGAGGACAACCAGTGGGACACTGTGATATCTGGGTACAAACTATATCTTAACGATCTCCATAAACAAGCAAGAATGTAGTCATCACATATGGGTATTGTCGGTACCGACGGAGCCTGCGCGGGAACGCTCCCCAGCGTCCAATTAGAAAGCTTTTGGGAGAATCCCACAGCGCCTGCGTGCTGCCTTCCCGCCTTTCCCAACTGCCTCTCTCCAGTTCTTCATTTTCCGTGGAGCCAGCAGGTCGTGTTCCTGTCACCGCAGAAAATTTTTCTTCTTTTTTGTGGTTGCGCCTGCCTTCCTCGACGCTTTACCGGTACCGCCGTTTTTTTCTTTCTTTCTTTCTTTCTTTTCTAAAAAAAAAAAAACAAAAATCTTTTTTCCCATTTTTTCCAGGTGCACGCGCCATTTTGGGCCTTAGGCCCAAGATTTTTTCCACAATGGAAAAACCCTCTTCGGGTTTTAAAAAGTGCACCAAATGTGGCGGTACCATCTCTGTCACCGACACCCATGAGTGGTGTCTAAAATGTTTAGGTCCTCCTGACCACTCCATCATGGAATGTATGGCCTGTGCCATGATGTCCAAGAGAGGTCGACAGAACCGAGCTGCCAAGCTCAGTACCCTGTTTCTCTCTGATGCAGCTTCAGTGGCATTGATGTCTTCCAAGGCTTCGTCTTTCTCCCGTGGATCTCAGGTAACTAAACATAAGTCTAGCCGGTCCTCAAAGGGTAGATCTCCTTCTAAATATCGAGATGCCTTTGGCGTTGCCCTTGAGGATTCTGCACCGGCAAAATTGCCAAGGCGGGAGGCTTTGGCTTCCAAAGCATTATCGGGGCTCCAGGATGTTCTCGAGGCCTATACCTCGGCAGAACTACTGGTGCCATGCTCTGGGGTACCGGCGATTACCTCCGGTACTGACATCCAGGCATCAGCAGCGTCGATAGACCAGAGAGTCCTGGCTATTGAACGCAATCTGGCGGCTCTCCTTGCGGCATCGACAACCTCGGAACCACGTCAGACAGTTCAATCGGTACTGGCACTGACTCCGGCACCAGTACCAGTACCGACGACATCGGCGTCCGCATTGCCGGCACCCAGTCATGCGATGCCTTCTGGTACCGATACACCGGTACTGATTCCCCTCGGTACCGACTTTGGTCGGTACGGGTATCGGGCTTTTCAAGAGCATCCGGACAGAAGGTACTTCGAGTCCTTGGAGGAATCTGAGGATTCTGACAGTTCTGTCGATGTGGGGATGCTTCTCCCAGAGGAGCCTTCCTTCCCTAAACGCAGGATGTCTCCTCCAGAGGACATTTCCTTTCAGGATTTCATCAGAGAGGTGGCTCGAGGTCTGTCCATTACTGTGGCTCCTGAAACAGAGCCCAGAGCAAAGGAGTAGGAAATTTTACAATATCCTAAAACTCCTAAGGAGGCAGCTACCTTGCCTATCCATGAGATTTTGCATGATCTCATGCTAAGAATGTGGGAGACACTTCTTACCACCTCTCCTCACTCTCGTACTCTGTACAGAGTCCCTCCTTGTCCTGGTTTCCAGAAAACTCAGCTTCCTCACCACTCTATTGTAGTGGAATCAGCTATGAGAAGGATCAGGAGTGCAAAGAGGCATGCCTCTAATCCTCCAGGACGTGAGTGCAGAACTCTGGATGCTTTTGGACGTCATGTCTTCCAGGCTTCCATGCTTTCTGCCAGGATCAGTTCCTATAGTTTATATATGGGAATGTTCCTGAAAGAAGTCACAGGGGATTTAGAGGCTTTGAGCCCTCTTCTTCCTGAGGATAGAAGACAGGATTTTCTCACATTGGTCAAACATGCCCAGGATGTTTCTAAATTTGTCAACCGTGCAGCTTTTGACTGTTTTGAGTGCATAAGCAGAACCTCTGCCATTGCCATAGGTGCACGTAGAATTGCTTGGCTCCAGGCATCTGATCTGGAGCTCTGGGTACAAGACAAACTAGGAAATATTCCTTGTACTGGTGAGAACCTGTTTGGCAAAGATTGGCAGGAAAAGGCCAATGAGTTGGATGCTGACAACTCCACCTTGGATAGATTATCCAAGGCCACAGCTGATCCTGCAAGAAAGAAATCTTTCAAGAAACTATTCTTTTCTAAAAGGATAAGGTTTTATCCTGCTTATTCTCAGCAGGGACGTTCTGCAGGTCAACCTGTTCGGAAAGGTCAGCAACCACCCAAACAAAGGAAAGCAAAGACTGCTAAGCCTCAACCGTCTCAGCAGTCTCAGCCTCCACAAGGCCTTTGACTTTCAGCTAGAGAACTTAGCCTTCCTGGCTCTCAATGGACCAGAGCCTTCTACCATTCCAGGAAGGTTGTGTCACTTTGCCCCCAGATGGGGGCAGATAACAGCAGAGCATTGGACACTCTCCATCATAAGAGGGGTACAAGCTTCATTTTTGGAGCATGCCTTGGCCTCAGCACCAAGGGTGTTCACAAAATGCATGGCTGTGGTAGCAGCATTTCTCCGCACTCTAGGGATATTTGTCTTCCCCTGCTTAGACGACTGACTCATTCGAGCCCCAACAGAGTCAGAGGCCAGGACTTCTCTATCCTGCACAATGCGTATCCTTCAGTATTTGGGTCTGGTCCCAGTATTTGGGTCCCAAAATCCAATCTAACTCCCACTCAGTCTCTAGAGTTCATAGGAGCTTTGCTGGATACCAGAAAGGCAAGGGCCTATCTCCCCCAGGCCCGTTGCCTTTGCATGGTGCAGTTAGCTTCTCAAGCAGTGCTAAAGCCTCATCTCACTGCCCGAGAAATGCTACAACTACTAGGCCACATGGCATCTACTGTGCATGTGGTTCCCTGTGCTCGCCTCCATATGAGGGCAGCCCAGTGGACTTTATCCACTCAATGGACCCAGGCATCAGGATGCCTGTCAGACAAAATAGCAAACACAAGTCGCCTTATTTTGTCCCTCCAGTGGTGGAAGTCTACTCAAAACCTGTTGCTGGGGTCCCCTTTTCAACAACCCTTACCCCAGGCAACTCTCACAACAGATGCTTCTCCGATGGGTTGGGGAGCTCATCTGCAAAACCTCTCCACCCAAGGCACCTGATATCCACAGGAGACTCATCTACATATCAATCTCTTGGAGCTCAGAGCAATCTTCCTTGCTCTTCGAGTGTTCCATACCCTGCTCAGCTACAAGACATTCCTCATTCATACGGGCAATCAAGTAGCCATGTTCTACGTGAACAAGCAGGGGGGAACAGGCTCTCTGTCACTTTGCCCAAACCCACCTTGAGAAGCCACAATCCTTCTGGGAAAATGTTCTGTGGACAGATGAAACCACACTTGAACTCTTTGGCAGTGCAGACGAGCGATACATTTACAGGCAAAGAAATGAAGCTTAGAAGGAAAAAAACACCCTTCCTACAGTTAAATATGGTGGATGTTCCATAATGTTGTGGTGCTGTTTTGTTGCCTCAGGAACTGCAGGCCTGGAACGTATTAAAGGAATCATGAAGGCAGAGGACTACCAAGGTATTTTGGAGTGAAATGAGCTACCTAGTATCAGAAAGCTAGGTCTGAGTCAAAGGTCATGGTCCTCCAGCAGGAAAATGACCCAAAACATACTTCAAAAAGTTCAAAAGAATGGTTAAAAAGATAAAAATGGACTGTTTTAAAGTGGCCAGCAATGAGTCCTGTTCTCAGTCCAATTGAGAACCTTTAGAAAGAGCTGAAATCTGCCATTCGTAAAAGGAATCCTGGAAACATTCATGAGCTGGAACAAATTGCAGTTGAAGAGTGGGAGAAACTACTGACAGACAGATGTCCGAAATATAAAGATGGCCACAAGAAACGTTTGGAGGTTGTCATCACTACAAAAGGTTGTGCAAGCAAATATTAGTGAAGGGTACTATTAATTCTGCCCAGGTCATATTTTGTATTTTTTTTTCTCAGAAATTACTACTGTACATCTAAGTTGCACAAACATCTTTCTTTTTGTTTTCTACCTATTAACACACTATTAAAATATTATGATGACATACAGTTGGAATATTTCCAATTATTTCTCAAGATAGTGTACACAACATAACTAAAATGCAAGAGTGCCAAAAATGTTGACCACAACTGTTTAGTGCCATGTGACTATAACCAATATGAACCTCAAAGCTGAGCACAGATCCCCAAACCCCTATTCTCTGCCAGCAATGCCCACTGCAAGAAAGCAACAAAGGCAACACATCACATCTGTGTACTCACAGAAACTGAACATAAGAACATAAGATATGCCATACTGGGCCAGACCAAGGTCCATCAAGCCCAGTATCCTGTTTCCAACAGTGGCCAATCTAGGTCATACATACCTAGCAGTTTCCCCAAAAGACACAGGTTCCACAGTGCTTGTATTGGGTCAAGCATTGATATCCTAGGTCCCTTCTTAATAATGATCTATGGACCTTTCCTCCAGGAACTTGTCCAAAACCTTTTTTAAACCCCTCTACACTAACAGCCTTTACTACATCCTCTGGTAATAAATTCCAGAATTTGATTACACGTTGAGTGAAAAAATATTTTCTTTTATTAGTCTTAAATAGTTTACTCTGTAGCTTCATTGAATGTCCCCTAGTCTTTTTATATTCTGATAACGTAAACAATCGATCTACATTTACCCGTTCCACTTTGTTCATTAATTTATAGACTTCTATCATATCTCCCCTCAGCCGTCTCTTTTCCAGGTTAAAGAGCCCTAACCTTTTTAGCCTTTCTTCATAGTTGTATCCTTCCATCCCCTTTACCATTTTGGTGGTTCTTCTCTGAATCTTTTCTAATAATGCTATAGCCTTTTTAAGATACGGTGACCAGAATTGCACACAATATTCAAGGTGTGGTCTCACCATGGAACGATATAGAGGCATTATAATATCCTTTGTTTTATTTTCCATTCCTTTCCTTATGATACCTAGCATTCTATTTGCTCTCTTGGCCGCCGCTGCACACTGGGCGGAGGGTTTTAACATGTTATCCACAATGACGCCTAAATCTTTTTCCTGGGTGGTGGTTCCTAATGTGGAACCTTGCATCGTGTAACCATAGTTTGGGTTGTTCTTCCCTAGGTGCATAACGTTGCACTTGTCCACATTAAATTTCATCTGCCATTTTGATGCCCAGTCTTCCAATTTATCAAGATCCTCTTGCAATTTTCCACAATCCTCTTGGGTTTTAACAACTTTAAATAGTTTTGTGTCATCTGCAAATTTGATAACCTCACTCGTTATTCCCTTTTCCAGGTCATTTATGAATATGTCAAAAAGCAGCGGACCCAGCATAGATCCCTGGGGTATACCACTATTCACCTTTCTCCATTGGAAAAATTGGCCATTTAGCCCTATCCTCTGCTTTATATCTTTTAACCAGTTCCTGATCCACAATAGTACACTGCCTCCTATCCCATGACTCTCTAGTTTTGCCAAATGTCTCTGATGAGGGACCTTGTCCTCTTTCTTATATTCTCTTTTTTTAAATCAGAAATGTGAGGACCCCCTAACACAGGGAAAACAGAAGAACACAATGGTGCTTCAAGTTTAGAAAAAATAAAAGAAGCCACAATGGGTTATGCTGGTAGATGAGCATAGCCCTGTCATCTGGACTGGAGGGATTTCAGGAAAGAAAATTAGAAGGTAAGGCCTAATTTCACCTTAGTTGAGTACAGTTCCCATTCCATAGTTCTGCTCAACCAGTTCAGACAAGTGGGTTATGTTCTCCTACCAGTAGAGGTGGAGTGAGAAAAGAAAAATCCAGAGTTTTTTTATAGCCTCATCCTGCTGCTATCACTGATGCAGCTAAGGGCACGCTCTAGTATTTCTCTCTCTATCTCCAGGAACAAGCAGGAATGTAGTCTTCACATATGGGTATCATCGGTACCGACGGAGCCTGCGCAGGAACTCTTCCCAGCGCCAATTGGAAAGCTTTTGGGAGCATCCCACAGTGCCTGCATGCTGCCTTCCCGCCTTTCCCAACTGTCTCTCTCCAGTTCTTCGTTTTCCGAGGAGCCGACAGGTCGCACATCCTGTCACTGCAGAAAATTTCCCTTCTTATTCTTCTTTTTTATGGTCGCATCTTCCTTCCCTCGACACTATACTGATACCGCCGGTGGTTCTTTTCTTTTTTCTATAAAACCCCCCCAAAAAAACCCCAACTTTGTTTCTGGAGTCTTTCTCCAGTAATTTTCTTTTCGGGTGCCACGTGCCATTTTAGGCGCTAGGCCCAAATTTTTTTCCTCAAAATGGAAAAACCGCTTCGGGTTTTAAAAAGTGTTCTGAGTGTGGCGGTACCATCTCTGTCACCGACACCCATGAGTGGTGCCTCAAAATGTTTAGGTCCTGACCACTCTTATTTTAGAGTGTGTTGCCTGTGGGATGATGTCGAAAAGAGGCCGGCAAAACAGAGCTGCTAAACTTAGCACCCTTTTTCCATCCGATGCAGCCTCCGTGGCATCGACGTCTTCCAGGGCTTCATCTTCCTCCCATGGATCTCAGGTAACTAAACATAAATCTAGCCGGTCCTCAAAGGGTAGATCTCCTTCTAAGCATCGAGATGCCTCTGGCGTTGCCCTTGAGGAACTTTCACTGGCAAAATTGCCCCGACAGTCGGCTTCGGCTTCCAAAGCTCTAATAGGATGTTCTCGAGGCTTCGGCTTCCAAAGCTCCAGGATGTTCTCGAGGCCTCAACCTCGACAGAACTACTTGTGCCATGCTCTGGGGTTCCGGCCACTTCTTCCGGCACCGATACCCAAGCATCGGCAGCGTCGATAGACCAGAGATTCTTGGCTAATGAACGCAGTCTGGCGGCTCTTCTTACAGCCTCGATGCCCCTGAAACCGCTTCAGACAATTCAACCGATACCGGCACCGACTGCATCAACATCGGCAGGTATTCTACCGGGACCAAGTCATGCATCTCTATCCGGCATCAACAAGTCGGTACCGGACCACTCCAATGCTGACTTCGATTTGTACCGGTACCGTGCCTTGCACGATCTCCCAGATTGGAGGTACTTCGAATCCTCGGATGAGTCTGAAGACTCTGAAAGCTCTGCCGATACCAGAGTACTTCTTCCTGAGGGTTTCTCTTCTCCTCAGCGTAGGATGTCTCTCCCAGAGGATATGTCCTTTCAGGATTTTATCCGAGATGTGGCCCGAGGTCTTTCCATCACAGTGACTCCTGAAAAAGAGCCTAGGGCAAAAGAATTAGAAATCCTACAATACCCTAAAGCTTCCAAGGAGGCAGCTACCTTACCTATTCATGAGATCTTGCATGATCTTATGTTAAGGATGTGGGAAACACCTTTTGACCACATCTCCTCACTCTCGAAGACTTGATACCATGTATCAAGTTCCTCCTTGTCCTGGGTTTCAGAAGACTCAATTACCACATCATTCCATGGTGGTGGAATCAGCCATGAGACGGATAAAGAGTGCAAAAAGGCATGCATCTAATCCTCCAGGACGTGAGTGTAGGACTTTTGACACCTTTGGACGTCGATCCTTCTAGGCTTCCATGCTTTCTGCTAGGATCAGTTCCTATATCTTGTATATGGGAATGTTCCTTAAAGAGGTCACAGGAGACTTAGAGCTTATGAGCCCTCTCCTTCCTGATGATAAAAGGCACGATTATCTTGCTCTTGTTAAACATTCTCAGGATGTTTCCAAGTTTGTGAATCATGCAGCCTTTGACTGCTTTGAATGCATAAACAGAACCTTTGCTATTGCCATAGGTGCACATAGAATTGCCTGGCTCCAGGCATCTGACTTGGAAATCTGGGTACAGGACAAACTAGGGAATATACCTTGCACAGGAGAGAATCTCTTTGGCAAGAATTGGCAGAAAAAGCTAATGAGATAGATGCTGACAATATCACTTTGGATAGATTGTCTAAATCTACAGCTGATCCTGCGAGGAAAAGATCCTCTAAGAAACCATTCCTCAGCAAGAAGAAAAAGTTTTATCCCTCCTATACCCAGCAGGGACATCGTTTAGGTCAGTCTGCCCAAAAGGGACAGCACCAACAACCTAGGCAACAAAGGAAACCAAAAGCAGCCAAGCCTCAATCGGCTCACAGACTCAGCATCCACAGGGGCTTTGACTCCTGTCTAGGGAACTTTGCCTTCCTGACCCTGAATGGCCCAGAACCCTCCACCATCCCAGGAAGGTTATGTCATTTTGCCCCCAGATGGGGTCAGATAACAGCAGAAAATTGGACTCTGTCTATTGTAAGAGAGGGGTACAAGCTTCATTTCCTCAGCATGCCCCTCCTACAGTAGTAAGACAGTTCAGTTCTCAGACCTCTCTCAATGACCAGTTAGGTTAAGAAGTCACTATGCTCCTTGCTCAAGGGCAATAGAAGAGGTACCCATTCCCCAACGGGGTACAGGGTTTTACTCCCCCTATTTCCTTATTCCAAAGAAAACAGAAGGACACAGACCCATTCTAGACCTCGGAGAATTGAACAAATTCCTGTTCAGAGAGAAGTTCAAAATGATTTCTCTAGGAACTCTGCTGCCATACCTTCAGAGTCAGGATTGGCTTTGTTCTCTAGATCTCAGGGATGCATACATTCATGTTCTCATCCATCCAACTCACCGAAAGTTTCTTCACTTTCTGTTTCAAGGGAAGCACTACCAATATAGGGTTCTTCCTTTTGGCCTGGCCTCTGCACCAAGGGTGTTCACAAAATGCATGGCTGTGGTAGCAGCATTTCTCCACGCCCTGGGAATATTTGTCTTCCCTTACTTAGATGACTGGCTCCTTCGAGCCCCTTCAGAGCCAGAGGCCAGGGTTGCTCTGTCTAGCACAATGCGCATCCTTCAGTATTTGGGACTTGTCATAAACTTCCCAAAGTCCACCTTTGTTCCCACTCAATCCCTAGAGTTTATAGGAGCTCTTCTGGATACCAGACAAACAAGGGCCTACCTTCCACAGCCCCGCTGCCTTCGCATTGTGCAGTTAGCTTCCCAAGCAGTGCTAAAACCTCACCTCGCTGCTTGGAAAATGTTGCAGTTGCTAAGCCACATGGCATCCACCGTGCATGTGGTTCCTTATGCTTGCCTCCATATGAGGGCAACCCAGTGGACCTTATCCACTCAGTGTACTCAGGCGTCAGGTCGCCTTTCAGACAAAATAGCAAACTCATATCGCCTTATTTTGTCCCTCCAATGGTGGCAGTCACCCAAAAACCTTTTGGTGGGGTCTCCTTTTCAGCAGTCCCTAACCCAAGCCACTCTAACAACAGATGCTTCACAGGTGGGTTGGGGAGCCCACTTGCAAGACCTCTCTACCCCAGGGTACCTGGACCCCACAGGAGACCTATCTCCATATCAATCTCCTGGCGCTCAAAGCAATCTTCCTTGCTCTTCGAGTATTTCACACACATCTCAGCTACAAGACAGTCCTAGTTTAAACAGACAATCAAGTAGCCATGTTCTATGTGAACAAGCAGGGCGGAACAGGCTCTCTGTCGCTCTGCAACGAAGCTTTGCGACTCAGATTCATCTCCTTGCGGTGTATCTTCCAGGCATTCAAAACTCTTGGGCAGACAGACTCGGTCGAGTTCTGCTTCCACATGAATGGTCTCTCCATGCAGACCAGGTGGCCAAAAGTTTTCAAATTTGGGGAACCCTGGACATAGACCTCTTTGCAAGTCCGCTGAATGCGAAACTTCCCCGGTTCTGTTCCAGAATTCCGGCTTGAAGTTGTCGGGCCAGGGATGCTTTCCTCCTCCAGGGGTGAGGACTTCCTGTATGCCTTTCCACCCATTCCCCTAATTCCCAAAACCCTGTTCAAGCTTCAGAGAGACAGAGGTCATATGATCCTCATAGCTCCACGTTGGCCATGGCAAATGTGGTACCCTCTGCTCCTACATCTCTCTCAAGCTCCGCCTCTGGAGTTAGGGTCTGCTCCAGATCTCCTTTCTCAAGAGGACGGGATGCTATGGCATCCCAATCCCCAGTCTCTGCATCTCAGGGCCTGGTTGCTGAAAGCCTAGAACTTCACAGTCTTAACCTTTCCCAGCAGGTAAAGTATATCCTTCATGCTTCCAGGAAACCTTCCACAAGACGCTCTTATGAATTTAAGTGGAAAAGGTTTACCATATGGTGCTCGCAGAAGGGTCTTAGCCCTCTTGCGATACCTCTGGAATCATTACCTCCTTCATTTTTCAAATGCAAGGCTTAAGACTCAGTGAGAGTCCATTTGAGTGCTATTGCAGCTTCTTCAAGCCTCTAAATGGACAACCTATTTCCTCTCATCCTCTTGTCCTCTCATAGCGAGATTTATGAGAGGTCTTCTTTTAACGAAGCCTCCCATTAAGCCATCACCGGTGGCATGGGACTTGAATCTGGTACTTGGGCAGCTCATGAAACCACCCTTTGAACTATTAAGCCACTACCTCTTTCAATTCCTTTCCTGTAAAGTTATCTTTCTCATTGCAATCACATCAGCACGGCGCATCAGGGAATTGCAAGCCTTGGTGGCTGATCCTCCTTATAAAAGGTTCCATCATGATAAGGTAGCCCTTAGAACTCATCCACACTTGATGCCAAAGGTGGTTTCGCCCTTTCATTTGAACCAAGCGGTTTACCTTCCTGTATTCTTTCCAAGGCCTCACGCCTCAAATGCAGAAAGGAACTTTCATACTTTGGACTGTAAAAGAGCTTTGGCCTTTTACTTGCAAAGGACACAGCAACATAGAAAATCCTCTCAACTCTTTGTTGCTTTTGATCCTAGTCATTTGGGACTTCCAGTCTCCGAAAGGACACTGTTCAACTGGATTGCACAGTGTATATCTTTTACCTATGAGAGTAAGAACCTTCCTCTTGAAGGCCAGGTCACAGCTCACAATGTGAGAGCCATGGCAGCCTCAATGGCTCATCTTCACTCTGTGTCTATCGACGACATCTGTCGAGCAGCTACTTGGGCTTCGGTTCATACCTTCACAGCCCATTACTGCTTAGACAAGGACTCACGCCGAGATGCCTTGTTTGGTCAGGCTGTTCTTCAACACCTGTTTCAGACTTAATCAACTCCTACCCACCATCCCTGGTAGGATGCCAGAGATTCATGGGGGGGAAGTGGAGCCCTTTCACAAGGGCACACAACTTTCTGGGGCCATCTCCCTGGCATCTGCAGCTAGGTAGTCCCATATGTGAAGACTATATTCCTGCTTGTTCCTGGAGATAGCATAGTTACTCACCTGTAACAGGTGATCTCCAGGGACAGCAGGAATTTAGTCTTCACAACCCGCCCACCTCCCCTAGGAGTTGTATCTCTCTATCTCTCTCTTTCCCTCTCTCTTTTGTCTCAGCTATAAATTCAACTGGAGAGAGACTGTTGGGAAAGCGGGAAGGCAGCACGCAGGCGCTGTGGGATGCTCCCAAAAGCTTTCCTATTGGATGCTGGGGAGCGTTCCTGCGCAGGCTCCGTTGGTACCGATGATACCCATATGTGAAGACTAAATTCCTGCTGTTCCCGGAGATCACCTGTTACAGGTGAGTAACTATGCTTTCTCCAGCAGATGGTGGATGCAATGTGATGTGACTGTAGAAAATTATTGCAATACTGGCAAGTGCTCTGTCTGCACCTCTCCTTATATTAATGATGTCACTGGAAAGTTCTAATTTCTGACTCGAACATCTCTGGCAAGGGGGATAACCTATTTGGACTGTGGTCTAGCAGGATTTCAGGAAAGGAAATTATCAGGTAAGTAAAATTTCTCCTGTCAGTTTCTCCTTCTGTCGCCCTACATAAGATTCTGAATGGCGTGGAATGGGTCAATGAGAATAGATCATTTGCTCTTTTTGAGAAAGTACAACTATGGGACACATCCTGAAGTTATGGTATTACATTTAAAACAAATAATATAATCTTTCACTGAACGCATAATTAGATTCTGGAATTTTGTTGCTGGAGGATGTGATAAAAGCAGTCAGTATAGCTGGGTTTATAAAAGGGTTAGATAAGTAACTGGAAAAATAATCCGGAAACGCTAATTAACAAAGTAGACTTGAGGGAACTGCCTTGCTTGTTGCCTGCTGTTTGAAGGTGTTTCATCTGGCTGCTGTTCCTGTGTTGCTGCAGTCTGCTTGATGCCACCCAAGGGCCCTATAAAACTCTTGTTCACCCACGGCGCATGGTTGGGGCCGTGCACTAAGTGGCGTGCAACAAGGGGTATGATCTGCCCCTTATGAGCTCTTTAGGAGCCGAGGACCGAGGTGTGGTGAGCTACTGTGCTGTATTATTGGTAGTGTGATGCTGGGAAGGAGGAAGTTGGAGGGCAGTAAACAAACAAACATCCACGGATGTGGATCCTATGGATAAGCATTTGGTGCCTAAGAACAGTGTCCCTGATACAGTCAGGATGCAGGCTTCCTTGGAAGTACCTTCTTTAAGCTTCTTCAAGTGGACTCCGCCTCCTCCACCTCGTTCTTCTTTGCAATCCAGTCCTGTGGATGACTCTGCAGAGTCAGGCCCTGTATTACTAGGGTCTGAGAATCTCTGTTTGCCCTAAACCTGTGGTGTGTGTTTTGGACAAGGCTGTTATTCAGCCTTCTGGAACTCGGTTGTCTTTACAAGATATATGGCAAATAGTATCACACACTGAGAAGTTTTTGTCTACTGCTGTTCTGCATCTTTGTGATTTCTCCCAGGAGACTGCTGCAAAGTTTAACCAGGTGGATGTGCCGCTGGAGACTTTGGGGAAAGAAGTCTCCACACTGGACGCTGAAGTGACTTCCCTGAATTCATTTGGCATGTCCTCTATTAAGGACAGCCTTATGATACACAACAAGCTGGAATCCTTTGAAAATTCTCTTTGTAGTAAAAATTTAAGGTTTTTGAATTTCCCCATTACTCTGTTGATTTTACCAGAGATTCTTCTGTGTAAATGCTCTAAGGAAACACTACTTCTATGTAATGTTGATCATAGAGTGGTAAGGACTTCCTCTGGGCAGGAAGAAGAGGATATTCGGGTCTCTAGAACTGATCTATCTGCCTTCCTAGAGGATTCACAGGATGTCATTGAAACTCAAGCCAGCTTTAGTGGTCTCTTTTTGTCAATGACACGATAAGGTGTTAATTCTAAAAAGTTATTTTAAGTTCAAGGAATCCCAATTTTGTGGTGCTAGAATACAATTATTTCCTGATGTTTCTAAAAGCTATACAGGTGAGAAGGAAGACTTCTTTCTTTCAAATCTCAAGAATTAGATTGGTACCTTTTACCTCCGGATTCCCCTGCAAATGTGTGATCACATTGAATGGGGTTAGATTTGTTTTCCTAGATACTTCCCATCCCTTAGAACTAGGTGTTAAGAAGTGAATAGGGCCATATGATTTGGTACTATATTGGAGTACAGTTTTTGTTGCAGTATTTGTGTGTTTTATGCGGCTTGATTTCTTTGCTAATTGCTTTGTTTTGTTTTTGATGCTTCCCGTGATGTGGGATAATTTTTCCTGTTATTTTCCTTGGAATTGTTTTCTTGTCATTTTCTTTGATTGGGAATTTGTTTCCTTTGTTCTTATTTGAACTGTAAATGTTAAAATGCAAATAAATTTAAAAAAAAGGTAGACTTGGGGAAAGCCACTGCTTATTTTTGGGCTGAGTAGCCTGGAATCTTGTTACTCCTTAGCATCCTGCCAGCTACTTTGTGACCTGCATTGGCCACTATTGGAATCAGGGTACTGGACTAGATGGACCTTTTGGTTTGACCCAGTATGGAAATTCTGAAGATATTTGTTACTCTAACAAGTAATTAAATAGGTCTTAGAGCAATATCTGCCATGCCTCTAGCACTATCAGCTCAGCTTAAGAGTAGGGAGAGCTGCTATGGATGCAATTATTAAAGAAAGCTAAATATCTTAAAAAAAATTAAATTTGGCTTACTAACCAGATTTAGATCATAAATGGTGTCTTTGGATGCTAGATGAATGATAGCATTTGCTACTTAGCTGAAAAAGTTACAGATCCTTTACTGAAATGTTGAGCAATCCTGTAGCGTCTCTCTAAACCAGTGAATAAGGCAATATGTTAAGGGATATATGTGTATATCATATCTAATCTAAGACAATTTTATATACCGCAACAATCCCATACTAAATAGTGCTTCTGCATGGTTTACAGCAAGGAAAAAACATCCATATAAGAAAAACTATTAATTTTGATTAAACAACCAACCTTTTATGAAATTGAGGAAAAGAAGGGAAACATTTCAAGTATTTGAGCAAGTTAGACCAATACTGTACTGCCAAATATGGAATCGTGTGCCTAAAACATAATTTTAAATAACCACCCCTACAAGATGGATACAGTAAGGTGTTAGTAGATTATAAGCGCTTAGATTTACAAGACATTAGCGGAAGTAATAATGAAAGATATCCCGGAACAAAATCGTTAAAGAATTTGTATAAAAATATAAAAAACTTTAACAGAAAAAAACTTCCTTTGTTGGCTTTCAGAGTGGTTCTTTCTCAGTTATATGAACTATAAGATTTTCACTCAAGCAGGCTTTGAACTGGCTTACTTTGAGGAAGGCTCTGCCAAGCTAATATGTGCTTAGAGGACATGAATAACTCCAGCAGGAGCTGGAAACACCTTTCAGTATAAGCTTGGTTGTTACTTGTTTGGCTCCAACATGTACTATGCAGTTAGATATTCTTTTTATTTGCACACAATTGGAATAATTGAATTTTAAGAAGTTCCGTGTTCAGCCCACTTTGCTTAAATAAGCCAATAGTGGAGAATGCCAAGGCTGCTGAAGATCTAAAGATGGCCTTTTGAAGAATAGAAGGACAGTATGTCAGGCTGTGAAATAGTCTTCATTTGAAATTTGTAGGTGCTGGAGCAATTAAGTGAAATCCTATTTACTGTTTTGTACTCCTGCATGTATTTGCAAACCTGTGTGGGTTTTTTTTTTCTTTTTCTCACTCGAGCTCACTAAGAGGTGGAAATGTCATGGTGGGAGCACTGCTCTTTATAAAGCCAGAATCAGTTTATTCATTTTTTTTTGTAGGAGGAGAAAGCAAGAGCATACAAGAAGGAAAAACAAAAAGAGAAAAAGAGGAAGGCAGAGGAGGATCTAAACTTTGAAGATGATGATGAAATGGCAGCTGTAATGGGATTTTCAGGCTTTGGCTCTTCAAAAAAGACCCACTGATTTAACTTTTGACATTTTGACCATGTGAATAGTATCAACTGATAAAGTTGTGGGAATACTGAGACACTTGGAGTGGAGAAGCAAGACTTAGTCCTTTCCTACTAAGACTTGTTATGAGAGATCTAAAGAAACATCAACTTCTCCATTGAACTGCAGGACAGAGCAAGATTGAACCACAAGTTTTGACATCCCTCCAGTTGCAAGGACAGCATAACTTTCCATTGTATTAGAGTCTCTTGAATTCAAAATAAGAGAGAACGCTTTTTAAATTACTTGCAGATGACCCACATCTTCAGTGTTCTGTAGTACCAGTCCTACATCCACCCATTTCCTAATATACTTTCTGCTGCCACTGCCACCATCATGGTTGTTATTTTTTATTACATTCATCAGTTGTGAAATGGTTGGAGCTTAACACTTTTATTAGAAAAATTATCACTTCCCCAGCGATACACACCATTTTTAATACTTTGAAGGTTCAGTGTACTGGTCTTTTTGTTCTGTGGCCTTGTGTAAAACATTCTGCTGGGTACATTTTGTGTTAATAAATATTAATAGAACCTATTGAGAGTTCTGGTAATGGTATTCATGTATGAGATAATGTAGTAATTCATCTCTTTCTGCAGTGCAGGTTTACTTGAATCACTTAGCCAGAAAATTAAATTGCAATGCTTTCTGCAGGGTACATCTTTCACTTTTTATTAGCAATATTGTAGAAAGCTCTTTTGAAACTGTAGTTTACTTTAAACTGCCTTGTATTTTTACAGTGAAATGAGATCTTAAGGTATGCTTTATATTCAGATGCTAATACAATATCATATTGATTTCCTCATTTCATTTTAGGACATTTTTCCTACAGATCTATATTGCAAACTGAGGATTTTAGAAAAGTAAGGGTTCAGTTTGAATTGTTTTATTGTTTTATCACTCTGGCCTCGATTTTAATAAGCCATTCGTTAGAACAGTAGGCTAAGCTTCAGCGCACAATGTTCTAACATGCGCTGTAAAAATGTTTTAATTCTGATAATTCAAGTAATGACATGCAAATTACTGTGGCTTTAAAAAGTGTTGTGTTGTCAGAAAGAACAGCACACACCACTGTAGTAATTTGCAGCAGTTTGCAGAATCAGGAATAACATGTCTCCCTTTCTGTTGTTTATGCAAGTAGTGACTGGATCACTTGCTTACAAGATGGGAAACATGTTAAAGACAAAAACCTGGAACCCCTGCCCTCTACCTGGTGGCTAAGTAGTGGTCAGAACCCCCCCCCCCCTCTTTTGGGCTGTCTGGTCCAGGGAACTCTGGAACAACAGAGGGCCTTGACCAGAGAGTCCCTAAGCTGCTGTTGGGAACACTCTTGGACCAAAAATACTTAATTGGTTTGGGGAGAGACCCAGCGGTGTCCCAGTGCCATTTTTGGAAGATGGTGCTGAAGGCAGGAGTGAGTGGTCTTCTGACCTAGAGGTGGGTGGTGGGGTGTTTGGGCCTAGTAGGCCACCAGAGAAGATTCTAGGAGATGGGAGGAATGGGTGTCAACTATCTCCAGGAACAAGCAGGAATGAGTCTTCACATATGGGTATCGTCGGTACCGACGGAGCCTGCACGGGAACGTTCCCCAGCGTCCAGTAAGAAAGCTTTTGGGAGCATCCCACAGCGCCTGCGTGCTGCCTTCCTGCCTTTTCCAACCGCCTCTCTCCAGTTCTTCTTTTCCGCAGAGCCAGCAGGTCGTGTTCCTGTCACCGCAGAAGAATTCTTTATTTTTTTCTTTATTTTTCTGTGTCGCGTCTGCCTTCTTCAACGTCAGACAGGTACCGCCGGTCTTTTCTTTTCTTTCTTATAAAAAAAACAAAAAAACTTTTCTTTCTTCAACTGTGCATTTGCGGTTTCGGCCTTAGGCCTGAACATTTTTCTCCTCATGGAGAAGCCCGCTTCCAGGTTTAAAAAGTGCACGAAGTGTGGCGGTACTATTTCTGTCACCGACACCCATGATTGGTGTCTAAAATGTTTGGGTCCTGACATTCCATCACGGATTGTGTGTCCTGTACCATGATGTCTAAAAGAGGTCGGCAGAACCGAGCAGCCAAGCTCAGTACCCTGTTTCCCTCTGATGCAGCCTCGGTGGCATCGACGTCTTCCAGGGCTGCTTCTTCCTCCCATGGATCTCAGGTAACCAAACATAAATCTAGCCGGTCCTCGAAGGGCAAATCTCCCTCTAAGCATTGAGATGCCTCCGGGCTTGTCCTCGAGGAATCCGCACCGGCAAAATTACCCCGGCGGGAAGTTCCGGCTTCCAAAGCATTATCTATGGGGTCACAGGTTGACATCGATGGCTCGGCCTCAACCGATCACCTGTTGCCGTGTTCTGGGGTACCGGTGGCCACCGGTACCGACATCCAGACTCTGGTGGCGTCACTGGATCAGAAGATTCTGTCCATACAGCGCACCCTAACGGCGTTTATGCAGGCTTCGATGCCTCCGGTACCGCAACCATCTCCGTTGCCGGCACCGGCATCATTCCCGGTGCCGGTACCGATTGCATTGACATCGGCCTCGGTGTCGACTGCAACAGTACCCTGTCCTATGATGCCCATCGGTACCGAACCGGTACTGCTTATTCCCGATGTCGATCCCACTTGGTACGCGTATCGGGCTTTATAGGAGCATCCAGACAGGCGATACTTCGATTCCTCCGAAGACTCTGATGAGTCGGAGGCTTCTGTCGAGGCACCGATACTACTTCCTCAGGAGTCTGATTCTCCAAAACGAAGAATGTCTCCTCCAGAAGACTTGTCTTTTCAAGACTTCATTAGGGAAGTGGCTAGGGGCCTCTCCATCACAGTGGCCCCTGAGTCAGAGCCTAGGGCCAAGCAATTAGATATTTTGCAATATCCTAAGGCTCCTAAAGAAGCAGCCACCTTACCTATTCATGAGATTCTCTATGATCTCATGTTGAGCATGTTGGAGACTCCTCTGACTACCTCTCCTCATTCTCGTACGTTAGACAACATGTACCGTGTCCCTCCTTGTCCTGGCTTTCATAAGTCTCAGCTTCCTCACCACTCTATTGTGGTAGAGTCTGCCATGAGGAAAATAAAGAGTGCAAAGAGACACTCATCTAATCCTCCAGGACGTGAATGCAGAACCCTTGATGCTTTTGGCAGAAGGGTTTTCCAAGCTAATATGCTTGCTGCCAGAATCAACTCCTATAGTCTCTATATGGGGATGTTTCTAAAGGAAGTCACAGATCATCTGCAGACTTTAGCCCCTTTTATTTCAGAAGATAAAAGGCAGGAATTTCTCACTTGGCTTAAACATGCCCAAGATGTTTCCAAATTTTCCAACCGTGCAGCCTTTGACTCTTTTGAGTGTGTAAGCAGAGCCTCGGCTATTGCCATAGGTGCATGCAGAATTGCTTGGTTACAAGCATCTGATTTGGAACTCTGGGTCCAAGATGAACTGGGAAATCTTCCTTGTACAGGTGAAAACCTTTTTGGCAGGGATTGGAAAGCAAAGGCAACTCAGATGGATGCTGAGAACTCTGCTTTGGATCGACTTTCAAAGTCTACCTCTGCTCCTGCTAAGAAAAGATTGTTCAAAAAGACACCTTTTTCTAAAAAGGGAAGATACTATCCTGCTTATGGTCAGCAGGCCTCTTCTGCAGATCGTTTTGCTGCAAAGCGTCAGCAACCACCTAAACAGGCCAAGTCAAAGGCTGCCAGGCCTCCCATGGCCCAGCAGCCTCAGCCTCCTCATTGCCTTTGACTTGCAACTAGAGAACTTAGCCTTTCTGGCTCTGGAAGAACCAAAGCCCCTCATCATTCCAGTAAGGTTAGCTTACTTTGCTCCCAGATGGGAGCAAATCACAGCAGAGCAATGAACCCTCTCCATTATAAAGGAAGGGTACAAGCTTCATTTCTTAAACCTTCCTCCCTACACCATGGTGAAACAGTTCAATTCTCCAACATCTCTCCTCAACCTTCTGGGTCAGGAGATTGCTACCCTTCTTGCCCAAGGGGCAATAGAAGAAGTACCCCTTCTTCAACAGGGCTCAGGGTTCTACTCCCCTTATTTTCTTATTCCAAAGAAAACAGGGGGCTACAGACCCATTTTAGATCTCAGAGAATTGAACAAGTTTCTATTCAAAGAGAAATTCAAGATGATTTCTCTCGGTACTCTGCTGCCATTCCTTCAGAGTCAGGATTGGCTTTGTTCTCTAGATCTCAAGGATGTGTACACCCATGTCCTCATCCATCCAACACACAGAAGGTTCCTTCGGTTCCTTTTTCAAGGAAAGCACTACCAATACAGGGTGCTTCCTTTCGGTCTGGCCTCTGCACCAAGGGTGTTCACAAAATGCATGGCAGTAGTAGCTGCATTGCTACGCACCCTAGGAATATTAGTTTTCCCATATCTGGACGACTGGCTCATTCGAGCTCCATCCCAGTCAGAGGCCCAGATTTGTCTAACCTGCACAATGCGTATCCTTCAGTATTTGGGACTGGTAATAAACATCCCAAAATCCCATCTCACCCCTACTCAGTCTCTGGAGTTTATAGGGGCCTTGCTGGATACCACAACTGCAAGGGCCTATCTTCCTCAGGCCCGTTGCCTACGCTTGGTGCAGTTAGCCTCCCAGATACAGTTAAAGTCCCATTTAACTGCTTGAGAAATGTTACAACTATTAGGCCACATGGCATCCACCGTGCATGTGGTTCCATATGCTCGCCTTCACATGAGGGCAGCTCAATGGACTTTGTCCACCCAATGGACTCAGGCATCAGGTTGCCTGTCAGACAAAATAGCAAACTCCAGTCGCCTATTTTGGTCTCTCCAGTGGTGGAAGTCCCCTCCAAATCTGTTACTGGGGCCCCTTTTCAGCAGTCGCTACCCCAAGCAACTCTGACAACAGATGCTTCTCCAATGGGTTGGGGAGCTCATCTGCAGGATCTCTCCACCCAGGGCATCTGGTCTCCACAGGAGACTTCTCTGCATATCAATCTCTTGGAGCTCAGAGCAATTTTCTTAGTTCTCAGAGTGTTCCATTCCCTGCTCAGCTACAGGACAGTCCTCATCCATACGGACAACCAAGTAGCCATGTTCTATGTAAACAAGCAGGGCGGGACTTGCTCTCTGTCGCTTTGCAACGAAGCTTTGCGACTGTGGGCCTTCGCCAGAGAGCATCACATCCATCTTCTGGCAGTATATCTTCCAGACATTCAAAACTCTTGGGCGGACTCTTGTTTTTTTTATTTACCGGGGGGGGGGGGGTAGGACTGGAAATGGGCTATTGGCGGGGGGGGGGTGAAGGACTGGAAATGGGCTATTGGCAGGGGCTGTAGGACTGGAAATGGGCTATTGGCAGGGGGGGGTAGGACTGGAAATGGGCTATTGGCAGGGGGGTTATGACTGGAAATGGGCTATTGGCAGGGGGGGGGTTATGACTGGAAATGGGCTATTGGCAGGGGGGGGTTATGACTGGAAATGGGCTATTGGCGGGGGGGTTATGACTGGTAATGGGCTATGGTGGGGGCTAGGACTGGAAATGGGCAGGTGGGGGTTAGGAAGGACTGGAGGGGGGCTGATGGGGGGAGTTAGGACTGGTAATGAGCTATGGAGGGGCTGACTGAAATGGGGTAATGGGGGTTAGGGCTGGAAGTGGGCTATGGGCAGGGGGGGTTATGACTGGTACTGGGCTATGGTGGGGGCTAGGACTGGAAATGGGCAGATGGGGGTTAGGACTGGAGGTGGGCTGATTGGGGGGTTAGGACTGGAGGTGGGCTGATTGGGGGGTTAGGACTGGTAATGGCCTATGAGGGGAGGTAAGACTGAAAATGGGGTGATGGGGGTAAAACTGGAAGTGCGCTATGGGGAGGTTAGGACTGGTAATGGGCTATGGGGGGGGTTAAGACTGAAAATGGGGTGATAGGGGGTAAAACTGGAAGTGCGCTATGGGGAGGTTAGGACTGGTAATGGGCTATGGGGGGTCTAGGACTGGTAATCGGCTGGGGGGGGTTGCTAGGACTGGAAATGGGCTGAGTGGAAGGGGGGCTTGAACTGCAAATGGCTGATGGGGAGGGGGCCTTGGAATGGAAATGGGCTGTGAGGGGAGGAAGCTAGGATTGGAAATGGGCTGATGGGGGGCTAGGATTGGAAATGGGCTGATGGTGAGGCTAGGATAGGACTGGAAATGGACTGATGCAGGGACTAGAAGGGAATGGATGCTGGGTGGGGCTGGAACTAGAAGGGAGCTGATGTTGGGGGAGGATTAGAATGGGATGGAGCTGGGAAAGTGAAATGGAGAGGGGAAAAATATTTTGTCTAGGAGAGAAGACAAATCTACAATTGGCCAGGTATTGGGAGAGTAAGTGGGGATTGAGGATGGAGGGGTAAAATTTGAGTGGATGAAATAGGAATGAGGAAAGAGAAAAAGGAGAAAGATTAGTATGTTAAAGCAGATGTAGAGAGAATGGAAAAAAAACTAGGAGAGAAGAAAGGGCAAATGGACAGCAGACGATGGAGAGTTAGCAGAAGACATGAAGAAACCAGAAGAAAGTGGCTGGAACAATTGCAACTGAAAAAAAATGCACAAAAGGTAGAAAAATCTCTCTTTATTTTGAATTTATTAACTGGAATATGTCAGCTCTGGGAAATGTGCATCATTAATGTTTGCGCTTTGTTTAGTACAAGAGGAAATTAATTTATAGTTTTATTTTTACAGTGTTGTTGTACATTCCAAGTTTGGCTTTTGGGGTTCCCAGTTTAATTATTGTCTTCCTGTTTCTAAATCTTTTAGTCTTTCTTTATCCATACTCATTAAAGAGGCATGTTTACTAAAAGTTAGTGTATGGTAACATTATGCAAATATTTATGCAAATGAGGCCCCTTATGCAAATGAGGCCCCGCGTCTTATGCGGCCCCCGGGTTACTTTACAAGTCCTCATTTGGCCCTCAAAGCAATTTGAGTTTGAGACCCCTGGTCTAAACCCTCTTGCAATACCTCTGAATTCTTTACTAGAGTATCTCCTGCATCTATCCCATGCAGGCCTGAAAACGAATTCAGTAAGAGTCCATTTGAGTGCTATTGCAGCGTCCCTCAAGCCTCTTAATGGACAACCTATTTCCTCTCACCCTCTTATAGCAAGATTCATGAGAGGCCTTCTTTTAACTAAACCTCCCATTAGACCACCTCCAGTGGCATGGGTCTTAAACCTGGTTCTTGGCCAGCTTAAGAAGCCACCCTTTGAACCTTTAGCCACCACCTCCTTGAAATTTCTTTCTTGGAAAGTTGTTTTTCTCATTGCAGTCACCTCAGCACGCCGCATCAGTGAGTTGCAAGCTTTGGTGGCTAATCCACCTTATACAAGGTTCCATCATGATAAGGTAGTCCTCAGGATCAATCCACACTTTATGCCTAAAGTGGTCTCGCCTTTTCATCTGAACCAGGAGGTATATTTACTGTCTTTTTTCCAGGACCTCATGCATCAAATGCAGAGAGGAATCTTCATACCTTGGATTGTAAGAGAGCTCTTGCTTTCTACTTACAAAGAACACAGAAACATAGAAAGTCTTCTCAACTCTTTGTTGCTTTTGATCCTTCTCATTTAGGACTTCCAGTCTCTAAGAGAACCCTGTCCAACTGGATTGCTCAGTGTATTTCTTTCGCCTACCAGAGTAGGAACATTTCTCTGGAGGGCCATGTCACAGCTCACAATGTGAGAGCCATGGCAGCCTCAATGGCTCATCTAAACTCTGTGTCCATCGACCAAATCTGTCGAGCGGCCACCTGGGCCTCTGTTCATACCTTCACAGACCATTACTGTTTGGACAAGGACTCCCGCCGGGATGCCTCGTTTGGTCAGGCTGTTCTCAAACACCTGTTCCATTCCTAATCAACTCCTACCCACCTACCCTGGTCGGATGCCAGAGATCCATGGAGGGAAGTGGAGCCCTCTGCAAGGACACACAACTGTGGGGTCTCTCCCTGGCATCTGCAGCTAGGGAGTCCCCATATGTGAAGACTCATTCCTGCTTGTTCCTGGAGATAGCACAGTTACTTACCTGTAACAGGTGATCTCTGGGAACAGCAGGAATAAGTCTTCACAACCCACCCACCTCCCCTAGGAGTTGTATCTTTCTCTCTATCTTTCCTTTCCTCTCTCTCTTTGTCTCAGCTTTAAAACTCGAACTGGAGAGAGGCGGTTGGGAAAGGCGGGAAGGCAGCGCGCGGGCGCTGTGGGATGCTCCCAAAAGCTTTCTTACTGGATGCTGGGGAGCGTTCCCGCGCAGGCTCCGTCGGTACCGACGATACCCATATGTGAAGACTTATTCCTGCTGTTCCCAGAGATCACCTATTACAGGTAAGTAACTGTGCTTTGGCTACCAGGGGGGAAGTCCATCTAAAAAGGGTTGGAAGTGTTGCGCACACCTTAGATGATCGTTTGCTTCTGTGCTGCATCTTTATGCCAGCCTTGAACTGGAGTAAAGATTCAGTGCTATCAGGGAAGTTTAAAAGACAAAACCAAACCAAAATTTAGCATGCTTTTTACATCAGGAAGAATTTAAAATGTGGCCATTCGCATGTGTTTTGCACGACCAATGTGCTACCCATTAGCGTGGTGGTTTTATTTTATTTTTTTTTAATTTTTATCATGCTACAGCCCTTAATATATTGCAAGTAAAGTTAACATGAGAAAATCAAGAAGTAAACAGCTGCACTATAGTGCATCTTCTTACATCAGGCCCACTGTCTTTTGCTGCTTAATTTGATGATGATCATACAAAAAACGGTGCCTGCAACAATTGCCAGCTCTGCACATAGTCCAGCTGCAGTAAGGTTTGTTGCCATTCTTTGAGTTCCATAAAATCTGCTCTTTTCCTTCCTTGTCTCCCTAAATTTATTTATTCGGTTCTTCTATACCGTCCCTTCCAGAGATCAGGGGCGGTTTACAATTAACAGTTTGAACAACTTTGTATATACTTAATTTATTTTAATACCCCTGGCCTGCTTTCCATTTTTGTATCTCTTTGAAATCCTGGAATAAAGCAATGGATAGGATGTATGTGCTTTGATATTTTATCTGCTAAATATGTATAAAGTATATGTGCCATATAGCTTTGCTTCTTTTTCAGCTTCTTATTCTTACAATCCTGACAAGGTCATTGCCTGAACTGTTTCTACTTCAGTTCAGATCATAACACCCCTCTGTATGAGGCACTAAAATGATGTACAGCCTGTTGCATCACTCAGTGGCAAGCTTCTGTCCTTGTTTGACCTTTTAAAAAAGTCCTTTGAGCTTGTTTGCCATCGGGGAACATTAAATTAAGACTTTACTCAGCTGCCTTAAAACATATTTTACATGTGAATTTTTTTTTAACCCAAAGGCTGAGGTAGAAATGTATTTTGCATCTCAATCTTTTATTTTCTAATAGGGTTTGTGTTACCATTTATCTGTTTTTCTTAGAAGTTTTTAAGCAGATTTGTTATGTTCAGATCTGTCTTTTATCTCTGCCTTATCACAAGAGTCTTTTGACAATTACTTGACAGACTTACCAGCTATGTTCTACAGCACTCCTAAGAGATCTGTTCAATAAGGATGCCTATAGGCAAAATATTAGAGAAAATTCCTTTATCATAAGGATCCCCAGCAAATGACCTAATTAAAATTAATTAAGCTGTCCATGCAGTTGGCATTTCAGTATGCCATCCAAAAATGCTGTTCTTGTATAGCTAAAAAAGCTACAAACCCTTTCAGAAAGAGCAACTGACTTGGCAACTGTTTAAAAAAAAAAAAGCAGCAGTAGTGCTTTTTTTCTAGTTTTTATATCATTCCAAGGAATAAGTAGTGTTTTTGAAACATCATCTTGGTAATTTCTGACATGAAGAATTGGTGTTGTTCAATGTGCTTGGTCAAGGAATGACAATACCTTAGGATTGTTTTACAATAGATATTTTTATAATAGTACAGATACAGAAGAGAAATTTAAGTACATTTCCTTTTATTTAAATGTTGAAAGAAAACACAAATTCAATTTGTGGTTCTCTGAACCTCTGTCACTGCTAAAGTGATTCACTAGGCAATAAAGGTCGACAATGAATTTTGCTACCAGTCGACCTTAGTTGCGGTGACTGTTCTTGCTGTTCTCCAGGAACAAACAGGAAGTCAGTCCTCACTTATGGGTGACGTTGGCGTCGACAGAGCCCGCGCGGAGCAATTCCCCAGCTTTCAAAGAGAGCTTTTGGGATTGCTGCCACGTATGCGTGGTTCTCTTCCAGCCCAAGGGTGCCATCTTGCTCAGTCTCCCTTTTTCCGCGGAGCCCTTCGGATGCACGTCCTCGTCCCTCGGAAAAGTTTTAATTTTCTTTGCCTTAACCGGCTATATCTCTTTTTTTCCGGTTGCACCGGTCCTCTACCCATCTTCCCCTTGCTCCCTTTTGGAGCTTACGGGAATACCCTTCATAATTTTTTCTTCCCGGGCTTCACGCCCTTTTTTTTGTTCCAACCGCTGGCCACGTGGGTCTTCGACCTCGCAGGGGCTGTTTTCGCCCCCATGGCCACCTGGTTTAAAAAATGCGATAGATGCTGTAGGAACATGTCGCTTATGGACACTCATGACTGCTATCTGAGGTGTCTGGGAGCCGACCATGACCCAGAGCTGTGTTCGCTCTGTAAGAAAATGTCCTCCAAGGCCCTGCTCAGCCGTAAGCAGAAGTCCGAAGACATTTTCCGAAAGGCTGCCTCGGATTCCCCAGTAGGACCCTCGGTCATCTCCCCTCTGATGGGTTCTTCCCCTGCGCACCATGTTCCAGTGGCATTCTGACCAGGGGTCCCCCGAGGTGGAATGGTGCAAAAAGAAGGAGGTCTCGAAGTCGCTGTCCAGGGCCTCCGACAAGCGCAAGCATTCTTTCGCCCGGTCGCTTGGCCCCATTCGGCATGCCAGAGAGTCGGACAAGGAGAGGCCCCACAAGGTACCTCGCAGAGAAATGGAGGCCTCTGGCAAAGGCGCCCGGTCTCCTGATGGGCGTCCCAGTGATGACCTCCTCTCCTCCTCGATGCCCGATCTGATGACCCCGGTATCGGCATCCCAGGGCCCTATGCCTGCGTAGGAGTCCCGTATGTTGGTGCTAGAATGCAGCGTTTCTGCGCTCATTGCTCCCAGCAGGTACTCATGGCCAGCTTCGCTGACTTGCGCCCAGAGACCGCGGGTCCCTCGCATGGGACACACCAATCCGTCCAGGAAACCCCCGAGAGCCACAGGCCTCGTGCGGGTCCTCGACGTCGGTCTCGCTCACTCTTCCATTCCTCTGGGACGAGGTCATCCAGCGCCTCTGGCTGCAGGCCGCCGGCCATCAGACAGGGTGAACCGCCTGACTCGGATCCCTCCATCGATTTCTTGGACTGGGAATCCGATGGGGACACATCCCTGGAAACCTGCACTCACTGGGATCTTCCCTCGGACCCCTCGCTGCCTGGTCTCCAGCGGTGTTCACCACCCGAGGACACCTGTCTGGTGTTTATCCGGGACATGGCTCGGGCCCTCAACTTGGTCACCCAGGCCGAGGAAGACCCTCATGCTGAAGAACTTGATATTCTTCAGTATGAGGCCCCGCCCAGGGAATCCCTCACCGTGCCGGTGCTGTTGATTCTCTTCCGGCTATTGCTTCGCATTTGGGAGGCCCCGGCCTCGATCCCCATCATGAACAAGTGCCTTGACACAATGTACAAGGTGCAGCGGGGGCCAGGCTTCCATATGACTAGCGGTTCTCAACCTGTGGGTCGCGACCCCCACGGGGGTCGCCTCAGGGTTTACCGGGGGTCGCCTCATTAACATCTGCACCATGGACTCCAGTTGGTCAGTGTTGGAGCTTTGCTGCTTCAATGGCCAGACCTGCCTTAGAGCGCACGGGCTGCTGGTGAGACGGTCTTTAAATCACAGTACCAAGTCTTCGCTCATGTCCCAGGAGCCCCGTAAGTTTTTGTGAGGAGAGACCGGAACTCGTTGCGTTTCCCCTGGCAACAGTGGCCAGCGTCAGTGCCGGCAGGTTCCACTTCCGCTTCTGGTGAAGGATTGCATGTGAGAGCAGATGCCTTCCGAGGTCTTGGTTTCTGTGTCCCTGAGAGGCGTAAGCGCAGCAACGGTGGACATGTTCTATTCATACTTCTCCGAGGTCAGTTTGTCTCACATACAGCTTTGTAGTGAGGTCTTCATTGCTAGCTTTATTTGCTGTTTAATTATTGTTTTTCCTGAATGTCCTTTCCTGCCTCAGCCGGGGATGCTATTCTGTTCACGCTGCCGCCATCTTAGCCTACAAGGCACTCTGCCACAGTTGGTTGGCGCAAACCTTTCTGTGTTTTTCTACTCGCTACCACTATTTTCACAGCTTTCCTAGTCTCTGCCATCCTAGCTCTTTCTTCTTCTGTGCCCCTGAGAGGCGTAAGTGCAGCAATGGTGGACGTGTTCTAGTACTTCTCTGAGGTCCGTTTGTCTCACAGCTTTGTAGTGAGGTCTTCATTGCTAGCTTTATTTGCTGCTATTATAGGGTCGGGCCCTACCTTAGTGGTCTGTACATTGATATCTGCCAGCTGTTCAATTATTGTTTTTCCTGAATGTCCTTTCCTGCCTCAGCCGGGGATGCTATTCTGTTCACGCTGTCGCCATCTTAGCCTACAAGGCACTCCGCCACAGTTGGTTGGTGCAAATTTCTCTGTGTTTTTCTACTCGCTACATTAACACAGAGTTAATATGACTCTGGGTTTGAAGCAGCAAATTGCACTATGCTGCAGTGCAACATTTTGTTAGAGATTTTCTCAAACTAGTCTTGCTTTCTGATGTAGAAAGAAAGGTAGTGCAGGAAAATGGTGAGCAAAACTACCCTGCTAAAGCACAGTACAGTGGGTATGCTAATCGCATGCAAAAGAATGAATTTTTAATCTCCTATGTATTTTTGTTCCATATACAAATTATATTGTTTATTTTATTTATTTAACAGTATTTCTATACCGCCTTATCCTACAATCAAGGCTGTGTCACAGCAATACAATCAAAAGTAGTGGAAGGGTATTTCATGCAGTGAAAAAATGTCATGAGTTGCGTGTAACAGACCTCATCTGCCTTCGCCTTGTGTGTAATATTATATAACCCCAGCGACTCCATTGAAAATGAATGACAGAGAAGAATACCAAAAAAAGAAAATTATTGTGAGGACTTTTTAAGGTATGGTTTCACCTCCATATTTTCAGCAGGGATTGAGAAACCACAATGCATTATTTGTAACAAAGTTCTATCAGTGGAATCCATGAAGCCAAATAAACTGAAATGGCATTTTGACAGTAAACATCCCACCTTTGTAGGCAAGGATATTCGGTATTTTAAGAACAAAGCTGAGGGAATCAAGAAATGCAGACTTGATATTGGTGTAAAGTTCCACCAGCAAAGCATAGCCGCTGTTGAAGCTTCATATATGGTGGCTCTCAGAATCGCCAAAGCCAAGAAAGCTCACACCATTGCTGAGGAATTGCTGTTACTAGCAACAAAAGATACTGTTCAAGTCATGCTTGGAGATGAATTTGTACTGAAATTGAGTCCAATTTCCTTGTCTAATGACACCGTCAGTAGACGAATATAAGTTCCTTATCGTTCCTCCAGTTTAGTCCTCTACCTCTGGGTTGTGCACCTCTTCCTGCAGCTAGGAGACTGGGTATGTCAAAGTCGTGACATCACTGGATATAGCCTGCTGGTATCTCCCATCAGCCTCCAGTGTGTCCAGTCTCCTTGCGGCAGGAGGACATAGTGAGCCTAGCTCCTGGGCTCACTTGGGGGGAACAGATAAGGAGCATTTAGTGTGACAAATTCTATTCTGATTTTACTTTTGATTTTTACCTTTAATTTACTTTTAATTTTAATTTTACTTTTAATTCAGTTACCTTTGGTTAATTGGCAATCGGGGATTAGTTCCCTTTAGTTAGGAGCAAATGTCCTTATTTACAGTAATTTTAAATTTGAGCCTGGTTCTTTAAATTAGTAGCAGTTCTCGCCTTCCCTCCTTGTCAGTTATTTTCACTTGCTGCAGGCATTTGCCGGTGCGGATCTCTCTCCCTTGACTGTACGGGAGAGAGCTCCGGGACCCGTACAGCCACACTGAAGCTGTGTGAGACGGAGCCTCTCCGTTGCTGCGGGATTTTAATTTTACTCTGTGGAACCGGCTGAGCGATCCTCACCGCGGCTGCCAAGCGCATCAGCGTGGCTTGAGGATCGGATGAATTCAAGGTGGTAGGAGCAGGCTGTGTGGCTTTTGGCCCTGCAGGTAAGGCCTTCGGGCTCTGTCGGTCTGCTGAGGCCTCATTTTTGCAGCGGCTGTTGTTCTTGGCGCCAAAATTCATTGGCGAAGGGGCAGCCATTTCCTCTCTAGGTATTTGGACCGCATGGCGAGAGTTGCAGTGAGCTGCCTGTGTGAGGAAAACAACAGGCAGAATAGCTAGATTTTTGGGCCTAGTGTTTGTTTCTTTCTTTTGTTTGTAGGGGGTTTTTTTGAGGCTCAGGGGGTTCCTCAGCATTAAGGGGGACTGTTGTCAATCCTCTTTATAGAATAAATAAGAATAAACTTAAAAACAGGACAGCAGTTTTGGCATTGATCCCTGATACCACATGGTCTTTTCCCTCCTAATCATGTCTCTGAGGAGCATCTGTTAAGGCCCAGGATATTAGGCAAATTGCCAACTTTTAGGTTCAAGGGCAGAGCCCTAACTTGTAGTTGGACAGAGGGAAAGCCTGGAAGTGTGCTTTTATGTATTCTATAGTGAAAGTTGCCCAAAATTCACAGGGACAGGTTTAGGAAACCTTAGGATATAAAAAAATAGACTGGCAGTTAAACTGTCAACCAAGACGTGTCTGTGCTACGGTCTATGGCCACCAGAGGGCAGCTGGTACACTCAATAGTGCCTTTCTATGACTGTGGGTATGCAGCCATTATCTGCAGATCAGGAAAGAAATCACCACAGAGCTTCAGTGATGTGATGTAAGGTCTGAGAATCCAGATTATATGACCAAGATTTAAAGCTCTTAATTTCTGTATCATTGGTTGGGCTCTGCTGCCCTAAAGGCCACCGAATGACAGCGCTGCTCATGAATCACATATAGTACTCAGTGCCCCCATCCTTGGGGGGGGGGGTGGTACAATACAAAATCATATTACTCATCAGGTTCACACAGGCAACAGCCTCTAAGACCTCCATTTGCAAGGTGGTCGGTGTATTCCACTGCTATTTCTCTGACTGCAGGAAGGCCTGGGGAGGTGCTTGTGTGTTTCATAGCAACACTTAGCAGGCCCTTCCCAGGAAATTCTCATCTATTACTAGAGCAGGGTTTCTTTTCATTTCATTTCTCTGGTTGTGTTCGAAAGCTTGGGTCCCACGGACTTCGGTGGGATTTCAAAAAGAAAAAGAAACTCTCTTTAGTGAGAGATAGCCTTGTTCATTTTTAGCTAACACTGTTGCTTTTACTTTTGATTTTTACCCTTTGCGCCTGAATCCCAAGGACGGGACACTGTTTGCTTCCAGGGGTTCTACTTTCTATTTTGCTCTTCAGCTCCCTGGCAGATGCAGTAGGCAGGGGGTGGGCAACGCCTCCTGCAATGCAGAATCCCCCAGGATAAGGGGGGGAAGGACAACTGGGTGCAGCGGGGGCTGGTAGCTTCTTGCAAAGCTATAGTAGCAGTTCGGGTAATTTTAGCTGATCTGCTTTGATTTCATTGGAGTTGACGGAAACTTGGTTTTTGGAGTCCTATACTTTAAAAAAAAAAAAAAAGCAAAGAAAAAGGGGCATAGCTATGTTGATTTACCAGAATCTCCTTCCGCTATCCATAGAGGGTCCTATAAAGCGTTAAAGTCGGTTTATATGGCAGGATAATATTTTGGCTTAGCTGCTGTGATATAGCGCTATGTTCCGCTGTAAACATATTCAAGTCAAAAGGAATTATGGTGATAACTCTCTTGGACAGTTGTAACAGGTGCTTGGGTGAGCGCCATGGCCAGTCCACAGATGTGGAATGCTCTGCCATAAGCATTATGTCATGGGAAGGATTTTATAGTTGTGTGGTTTCTTAATGGAAAATGTTCCCGTTTAGTTTGGCTTTGCCCAAATTATAAGATTTTACGGTAGATTTGTAATGTCTTAATTTTGGCTATATGTGGTTTAATTTTACATATGGAAAAGGCAGCTCAACGGAGAGGGTTTGCAAAATAGAACACTGGCCTTTGAATCTATCTATGCTCCCATTCCATTTATCAGCGGCTCTCCAGTACGGAGAGTCTCTGCTAGTGTTCAGCGAATGCCTTAATGAGGGGCCAGAAGCACGCAGCCAGGCTAGTTCTCCAGCAGCAATGGCAGCGGCTCAGACTCTAGTAGGCATACTTCATATGCTGGGCTTACAAGATGGCTTCCGCGCTGATCGGCATCAGCCAAGGTGACTGCCGGTTTAGACTGTGAATGTGGAGTCAGCCTGGAGGAGGGGCCTTGCGTTCTCTGGACAATGCCCTGCATACACTGAATCCCTTCAATTCGATCAGCTGCTGGCAGGACACAAGGCACTCTCGCATGCTTTTTTGCTTCAGTGGTCTAAAAGTGGAGTCTTTACCAGGTGGTATAATGGGAACTTGTCTGCAGTTTCTCGGCTTCTTCATTGCTGACTCAATTGCCACTGCGGAATGAGAGCTGTATTTCATATCACCAGGTGCTAGTTGAACTTAAAATATAAAGTCCATCTTTGTGCAGTCAGACGGAATGGGGCGTTACTCTAGCAGGAAGGCCGTGGATTAGTATGCCTGTGTTTGGGAGTTCTTTCTACTTCATATTGTTGGCACGGAAAGAGCGTCTCTTAACATATGCTGAAGGGATTTTTGGTTTAGAGGTGTCTTTGTAAAAATAAATAAATTAAAGAAAGTATTCAGCTGTCCTGAATTCGCCTGTTCTTGATTGACATTTTGAGGCTAAGCAGGGGCAGGCCTGGGTACAACGTGGGTGGGTGCACACCTTGCACTACCAGGGGGTGTGGACTCACTGTATGGAACAGAGCCCTAGCACTCTTCTTTATCGCAAGATAGGAAAGTAGATGGTTCACTGACGCGATCGTTGGGGGCAATGCTCTGGCCTTACAAGCTCCCATTTTTGGAGCCTGGGGAGGCGAGAGCATGCTTCAGGTGGTCGCAGTGTTTACGGCAGTCTACTCGCCTGGAACAGGAAAGGATCAGGGAGTTGAATCGACTAGAGCCTGATTTGCTTTATGGGGCAAATGTGCATTATGGCTTAATTCAAGCGCTAGCTAATATTATTGGCTTCCTTGGGGTTCACCCAGAGGTCTCTCTGGTGGAGGAATGGGGCAGCTGATGGTTCGTCCAAGTCGAGGGTCAGTAAGCTCCCAATTAAGTCTTTGTCTTGTCCTTTCCCTGTGGGCTCTCATAGAGCAACTAGTTGGCGTATCGAGGCTTTCGGAGAAAGGTACTCTTGGTAGCGCCCGGTTGGACGAGACGGCCGTACTAGGCTTTTCTCATTCGCCTACTCAACAGGCTTTTCCTAGAAGTTGTCGGTAGTGGACGTTCTGCTGCGGCTAGGTCCGTAATGAATGTCTCAGGTGGATCGGTGCCCGCCTACGGTTTGGCCTTTGTATGGGCGGGGCTCAAGTAGAAGGGTTATTCTGTGGCAGTCTTCGCCGCCTTGTTGAGAGCAAGGAGGCAGGCTGCTTCTGCTACGTAGGTCCATGCTTAGCGCCTTTTGGAAGGCTGCTGTTCACGGCGGCAAGTCCGGGCGACAAAGGTGTCTGTATCCTTGGTCTGAGTTCTCTGCAGGACAGTGTCTGAAGGAGCTAGCGGCCAGTTCCTTAGAGGATCCAGCGGGCGACTGTTTCCGGCTGTAGAGGTTCTGTGAAGGGAATAGCGCTAGGTGTTCGGATCGATGTGTAGCGTTTCCTTAAGTTGGGATCCGACTGTGCTCCTCAAGGAGAGTTTGGGTGCCGCCGGGGGATCCCGATTGGGCCTTAGAGGCGTTAGCTAAAGAGCCCTTTGATTCTTTACACCAGGCGTCGGTAAAGGATTTGCTGTTATAGACAGTGGCTTTGATACCTCGTTGTTCGGTGCGACGAGTTTCGGAGTTTCAGGCGTTGTCATGTAATGAGCCGTTTTCACCCTTTCTGGATAGAGGGTGGTGTTTGCGAGCAGTCCTGTCGTCCTTCCAAAAGGTGGTATCTGATTTTTCTCCTGAGCCTATTGGTTTCTCTTCCAGTTCTCGGTTTTTCTGGAAGGGGAGGTTTTTATTCGTAGCTTACGCCGATAGGAAACATTACATGCAGGGTGAGATGTTTGTTTCTTTGTTTTTGTGTGCTGGTTGGAGGTCCCCACAACAGGGAAGCAGCAGCGAAGGCGGCCATTTCGCACTGGGTTAAGGCGGTGGTTGCCTCAGCTTTCTGCTGGCGAGGTTGTATGATTCCGGGGGGCGTTCTGACTCTTGCTACCAGGGCACAGGCGGCTTCATGGGTGAATCACTGTGTCATTCCACCAGGGGGGATTGGTAGAGCAGCTTCCAGGTCGTCTCTTCATTTCCTCAGTAACCACTACTGCCTAAATGTTTTGGCAGTAAAGGAGGCCTGTTCCGGGTCGGCGGTGTGGTGAGTTGGCTGGATAGGTCCCTCCCAATGATTACTGCTCTGTTACATCCCAGAGGTAGAGGACTAAACTGGAGGAACGATAAGGAAATAGAAATTACACTTACCTGGTAATTGTCGTTCCTTGCATGACGACAGTTTAGTCCTCATTCCCGCCCAGGAGTGTGATTTCTTCAGAGTTTATTTTCAGGCGGAGTGGAGCATCAATCTCAAGGAGTAGACAGATCCTTTCAGTTTCTAGATCGCAGTGAGTATCCCTCTCTGTTCTTTCTTTCTTTTCTCTTATTTAAACGAGGTGATGGTATAGGATACGTGTTTGCATAGGGGGGACATGAATGTAAAGTTAAAAAAAAAAAATGAGAAAAGAAAATATAAGACGGATACGGTTAAAAAGGCTCCTCCGGTTGAGGAATGGGGAGTTATTTAAAGTTATGGTTTAGTTACTTATTTGTTGTTCCTTTGAGTTTGCTTTGTCAATAGTACACTGGAGGCTGATGGGAGATACCAGCAGGCTATATCCAGTGATGTCACGACTTTGACATGCCCAGTCTCCTAGCTGCAGGAAGAGGTGCACAACCCAGAGGTAGAGGACTAAACTGTCGTCACTCAAGGAACGACAATTACCAGGTAAGTGTAATTTCTATATATGTCTGCTGATATCCTTGACCAAGTAATCCAGGAAATGAAATCCGCTCCACTTGGACTATTTAGCATCCAGCTTGATGAATCCACAGATGTTTCAAACTATTCTCAGTTACTGATTTACTTGAGATATATTAATGATGGCGAGTTTAAAGATGAGTTCCTTTTTTGCAAGCCGCTTGAAATGACAACAACTGCTCGTCAAGTGTTTGAAATATTTTGTTCGTTCCTGCAAAAACACGATATCCCCATCGACAAGGTTTGTGGTGTTTGCACAGATGGAGCTCCAGCTATGCTAGGATGTCGGTCGGGATTTCAACGTTTGGTGATTAATGAGTTGCCGAAAGCCATTGGAACTCACTGTATGTATGATTCATAGACAAGTTTTAGCAACGAAGACGCTGCCACAAAAGCTGCAAGAAGATATGATTAAATGTAGTAAGCACCGTTAATTTCATAAAAGCAAGTGCTTTAAACAGTCGACTGTTTACAAAACTTTGTAATGATTTGGATGCATCCAATAATGTTCTTTACTACACACTGAGATAAAATGGTTATCAAAAGGAAAGGTTTTAAAGCGCATCTTTGATCTTCGCGATGAACTTAAAACGTTTTTTTAAGCAAAAAGCAGAACCACAATTTGAAGCACTTTTCAGTGACAAAAAGCAGCTGCTGAAAATTGCTTACTTGGTTGACATATTTGCAATATTGAATGAATTAAATTTATCACTGCAAGGACAAAACACAATGTGCCTAGATTTGTCAGAAAAGATCCAAGCGTTTCAAATGAAACTTCGGCTTTGGCAGAAAAAGTTAGCTGAAAATAGAACGTACATGTTGCTCAACTTATCTGCTTTCTTTGAAGAAAACGAGATTGAACTTGACACAAGAAATGGAATTATAATTTCTGTCAAACAGTACTTAGAAATGCTGGAAGAAGAAATTTCAGCGTATTTTCCAAATTTACCTGGCGCACCATTTGCACTTGCCAGAAGTTCATTCACAGTTAAAGTTGAGGATGTTCCTGAGATTGCACAAGAAGAGTTCATTGAACTCATTACCAGCGATGCAGCGAAAAATGATTTTTCTTCAATGTCAGTAATTAAATTCTGGATCAAGTATTTTCAATTGTATACTGGACTGTCTGAGATTGTGTTGCGTCTACTTCTTCCGTTTCCAACAACATATCTGTTTGAAACCCGGCTTCTCAAGCTTGTTGCTTATCAAGAGTAAATACCGAAATAGACTTGCTGCAGAAGATGATCTTCGTTGTGCTCTCGCAAAGACTGAGTCGAGAATTTCACATCTGGCGAGAAGGAAGCAAGCACAACCTTCTCACTGATAGCATAGGCCTACTTTTTAGGTTTGACAACGCTAACATTTTTGCCCTTCGTCAGTCTTTTTGAATAAAGCATACTAAAATCGTTGACTACAAAATCATAATTTCGAAATCAAATATTGTTACTTGTTGTGATTAATTATTGTGGTTTAAATAAATAAATTTTTATAAATAAAAACATATTGCAAAGGCCTATAATATATTAATAATTCAACAAATGATTACCGTGACAATGCGTTAACGGTAAGGGAAGAGAGACGCATTTGATTTTATCATTGGGGGTCACCACAAGTTGACCAATGGTAAAAGGGGTCACGGTACAAAAAAGATTGAGAACCACTGCAGAAGACTCAACTTCCACACACCTCGATTGTGTTGGAATTGGCCATGAGGAAACAAAAAAGCCCGAAGTCCCACTCATCGGTACCACTGAGCTGAGAATTGAGAGCCCTCGATATGCTGGGCCGCAAGGCTTATCAGGTGTCTGGCGATACAGCAGCCCAAAGGGCTGTCCAATTTTGCGCAGCCCTGGGCGGTTATCACCTCGGACACCTGGGTCATCCAGGAGGGCTATCGCCTCCACTTCGACAGGCTCCCACCTCCTTTCTGCCCAGCAGAGCCTCCTTGACTCCCCGTGAACCAGCTTTTACTGAAGCAGGAATTACACTCTCTCCTTGCCTAGCAGGCAGTCAATAAGGTCCCTCCCCACCTTCGAGGTCGGGGCTTTTACTCCCGGTACTTCCTCGTCCCAAAAAAGACGGGGGGTCTGTGGCCTATCCTCAACCTCCGCAGGCTAAACAAGTTCCTGGTGTGGGAGAAATTCAAGATGTTATCTCTTGGCGTGCTGCTGCCCTTCCTCCGGCAGGGCGACTGGCTATGCTCCTTGGATCTAAAGGGCGCTTATGCCCATATTCTGATTCACCCTCAACACAGGCAGTACCTGTGTTTCAGGGTGTGGGTTGAGCACTTCCAGTACAGAGGGCTCCCCTTCAGCCTGGCATCCGACCCACGGGTCTTCACGAAGTGTCTCGTCATGGTCGCCGCTTACCTTCGGCGCCGGGACGGGTCGGTGTTTCCCTACCTTGATGACTGGCTCGTTATGGGCTCATCCATTGAGGAAGCCCGGCAAGCAATGTCAAGCACTGTCCTCTTAGAGAGTTTGAGATTCTTGGTCAACTACCCAAAGTCTCACCTCGAGCCAACGCAGGCTCTCGAGTTCATCGGGGCACACCTCGATACTTGGCAGGCCATGGCCTTCTTGCCGGTGGATTGCTCCACCCGTCTCTGGGCTCTGGCAGCTCGTGTCCAGAGCGCTCACCAGGTCACCGCTCTATCCATGCTATGCCTCCTGGTCCACATGGCCTCGACCATGTATGTGGTTCCTCACTCCCGCCTGCACATGTTTGCGGCTCAATGGTGTCTCAGCACCCAATGGAGCCAGTCCCTCAGACACCTCGGGGACCCTGTCAGGGTTCTTCCCGACCTCCGCTTCTCCCTGAACTGGTGGCAAAACCCCCGCAACCTCCTGCGGGGATCGCCCTTCCACCCTCCCGCCTCCCGTGGTGAGTTGCTACATTTTTGTCCTTCCCTTGCCATCTGCTTGGTAGGGCTCGAGCTAAGGGACATGACTGAGCAAGATGGCACCCTTGGTTGGGAAGAAGACCACGCATGCGTGGCAGCAATCCCAAAAGCTTTCTTTGAAAGCTGGGGAATTGCTCTGCGGGGGCTCTGTCGGCGCTGACGTCACCCATAAGTGAGGACTGATTCCTGCTATCCCCGGAGAACACCTGTTACAGGTGAGTAACTATGCTTTCTCTATCCACACCCCCTCCTCCCAAGTCTTCTGGTTCTAATAATTTCTCTGCTTCCCTTCCCCGATTCTATTGCTCTTTTATGCCGCTGCCTGTGATCTCCAATTCCTTATTATCCCTCCAGTGCAGTCCCGATATCTGGATTGTCAGCTCTCACAGGCAGCTTTGAAGACTGAGCATGTCTTCTCTGATGACATCAGAGTTCTTAGGCAGCTGGCACCACCCTCTAGCTGCAGTAAACTCAGTCTCCAAGCAGCTGGAGACAGCTGATCCCAGTTGATGGGCTCACTACAGAAACAAATAGGGAGCGCAGTTTGGTTTCTTTTTGTAATTAGAATTGGTTGTTTTAGCCCTTTAAAGGAAGCCGAGTCTGCCCGAACAAAGGTTAAGTTATAAAAAAAAAAAAAAGGAAAACACCGACCCTCCGGATAGCAAGGAAAGTGCTTTCCAGGACTACTGCCATATCCAGCGGCTCCTGAAACCTGTTGGGGTGAGGAGCTGCTGTGGCAGGAACAGAGCAGATTCTCCTGCAGTTCGGACCTTGAGCCAACACTCTAGTATGTGTTTTGCTGGTAGCGGGTGGCAGCGGCAGCACGCGATAGCACCAAAGATTTCTCTTCGTCCCTCCAGAATCCCAGACAGGGCTTGAGGCTGGCGAGGTAAGAGGGGATCTGTTTCTCTCCTCAGTGGATGTGGTAAGTAGTTGGATTTGGCTGAGGGGTTTGGATTTGGCTGAGGAGTTTGGATTTGGCTGAGGAGTTTGGATTTGGCTGAGGAGTATCTAAAAAAGGGAGTTTAGCCAGGCAGTCTGTTACTTGTTCATAACATAATTGGAAAAGATGTGTCTTTAGTGCTTTCCAGAATGTAAACAAGTCAGAGATGGGGGAGGGAAAGGAGTTCTAGAGAGGTGGTGCATATAGTTTGAAGGCCTGATTCCTTGTGGTCTGGGAGCTTTTTCTTACTATGGATGGGACTGAGAAAGTGTTTGCCATGATAGACCTTCTGATTTCGTTGTCTGGTGTTCACTGTAAGAACTCTTCTAGGGCGACTGCAGAGAGGTTGTGAAAGATTTTGAATGTCATCATGAGGGCTTTGAACTTGAGGCGGCTCGAAATAGGGAGCCAATGGAGTTCTCTCAAGATAGGTGTTACATGTTCATATCTAGAAGATCCAAACAAGGTTCGTGCTGCAGTGTTCATTGTCATTTGTAGGGGATAAATTGCGCAGTCTGACAGCCAATGAAGAATTATGTTTTCAAAGTGAGAAATGATAAGCATCTGGAATACAGTACGGAAGTCAGCAGCTTCAAGCAAGGGATGCAGTTGATGAAGGGTCCGTAGCTTTAGGCCTACTACTCTAATGATGTTATTTATGTGCGACTCCATTGTTAGATGTTGGTCTAAGGTGATCCCCAGATACCGTACCTCTTGTTTAGTATTCAGCTCAGCATCTTTTACTTGTAAAGTGAGAGGAGGTGTGAATGATTGGTCCTTTGTGATGAATAGAACTTCAGATTTCTTGCAATTCACTTTTAAGTTATGTAATTTCAGCGAGTCTGAGACTGCATTAAAGCAATCTGTGATTCCAGAGTAATTTGGATTGTCTATGGAGAAGGGGGTGTAAAGCAGCACATTGTCAGCATAGATGTGGTAAAGTATGTTATATGATTTGATAATAGAGCAAACAGGCTGGATGTAAATATTAAGAAATAATGTGGATAAGGAGGAGCCTTGTGGTACGCCCTGAGTTTGAGAGTAACTAGATGACGTTTGTGTACCTATCAGACCAACAACAAATGGTATAAGTATGATCTGTACCAGTATAAGGCTAAGTTTTTGAATGCCTTTCAGCTGTAGAAAGGAGGAGGTTGTGACAAACTATCGAAGGCAGATGCAATGTCTAAAAAAAATTAGGATAAAGCCTTGTTTAGTTCATGCCCATGACTAGATTGTTTATCAGGGTGACAAGCAGAGTTTCAACCCCATGCTGTAGGTGAAATCCATGTTGGTGGTTGTCTAGTGGAGAATGGACATCAATGTGGTCTTGGATTTGCTGCTGCACTATCTTCTCAGTTATCTTAGCCAGGAAGGGCAGGCTAGATATGAACCTAACGTCGCCTGGATCCAATTTGGAACTCTTAAGTAGGGGTCTGATAGTTGCAGTTTTTAGAGGAGCTGGAAACAGACCTTTGGAAAAGGAGAGGTGTATAAATCTATTGATGTAGGCACTTATTTCAGAGCAGGCTGACTGAATCCAATAGGAGGGGCATGAATCTGCTGGAGAGGTGGTAGAGTTGAACCCTCTTATGTCCTTGATTTGTTCCACTGAATATGGGTGGAAGGCACTTAACACAGGGATTTTGGAGTCATCACTAGGAGGAACAGCTACTATAGGAGGATCGACTGATGGAGTAATTACAGATTTATGGAGGATCCCATTGGCTTTGTTCTTAAAGTAGATAGCGAAGTCATGCGGATGTGGTGTGTTTTCAGTGTATTGCTTTGTCGTGCCTTTTATAAGGGACTGAATGATGCTGAAAAGCTCACGGGGTCTATTAAGAGAATACATAAGGATGTTGGTGTGATATTCCTTTCTTCTTAGATTGACTGCATTGCAATGTTCTTGTAGGATCTTCATGTAAATGGTGCGGTCTTGTGGATGTTTTGAGTGCCACCATTTTTGCTCCAACTTCCTAAGGTGTAGGAAGGACTCTTTTTAAGTCAGCTGTGTACCAGATAGCTGTTTGGTTCCATTTAGTGGCTCTTGTATGGTGTGGTAAGAGTGCAGCTTTGCTGAGGGTGGAATTCCATGTATGTACCAGTTCAAGTATGTCAGAGATGTCAGTTTAAAGGTTGGGTAGTGCTTCCTCAAGGAATACCTTTTTGATGAAAGGTCAAAAACGGCAAGGACGAGGTGCAGTAGAATTCAAGGAAGATACAGGATTCATTGTGGATGAGGGAATGTGGAAGAAAATGACCTTATGGTCTGACCATGGTACTTGTATGATTTGTGGTTGGTGCAAGTTGCTGGCAGGATGAGTGGGTGAAGGAGTGAAGATGAAGTCCAAGGTATTTCCTCTAGCATGGGTAGGAGCTTGTATTTGTTGATTATAGTCTAGTGTAGACATAGCATCTAGAAAGGCAGAGGAGTGTTTTGTTGAGAACGCAGGGAGATTGAAGTCTCCTAGTAGTCAGTGGTTTACTCTTAGTTGATTGATTACATGCCATGTCAAGGACAGTGGAGAGGTCCTCAGCATATGTGGAGGGGGCTTGGTAGAACAAAGCAATTTATAGGTGCTTATTTGAGATCATGATGGTGTCCAAGTTGTTAGTATTCTGTATGGTATGGCATTGGAATTGAAGGTTGCATTTAGCCACGATAAAGACGACTCTACCTCTTTTATTAGATCTTGGGCAGTTAAAGAGGTCATAGTTAGGGAGCTTTAGTTGGATTATGATTACTGTATCCGTGTCAATTAGCCATGATTCAGTTACGAAAAGCATGTCTAATTTATGGGATTCTACATAGTCTATGATTACTGGCCATTTGTTTCGGATAGACCGTGTATGTGCAAGCATACAGGCTAAGAATTTTTTCTGGGGGCTTCCATCCATAGCTTTTTTCCTGGAGGCTGGCATACAATATGGATAAGCTGCTTGTAGCAGGCTATACGGTGTGTCTTCGTTGTGAAGAGTGGGTCTCCTTGCCATCTCTGGCCATAATTATGTATAGTGGGGATCAGGCTTTGCTGCTGGGAGAAGGCATCTGCATATAGTATGGGATGAGCCAGGAAGAGTAGAAGTAATAATATAGTAAGCAGGTCTGGCATTGTATTAGGAAACAGATATATAAGAACATAAGATATGCCATACTGGGTCAGACCAAGGTCCATCAAGCCCAGTATCCTGTTTCCAACAGTGACCAATCTAGGTCATACGTACCTAGGATATGGCCGAGCCAGGGGAGTTGGAAGAAGATGAGATACTGCAGAAGGACTCGCGAATTGTACGAGTTTTCTGCTGGGAGGAGCTCCCAATGCTCATATCGCAATCATTGCGGGTTCTAACCATGGAAGAACCATCCCAGATGGAAGATCCCTTAGAGGACCCCCTCTTTCAGGCAGTCCTGAAACTGCAGGTAGTTATTCCAATGCATAGGGTGATAAGCAAATGATTCAGGATGAATAGAATGTTCCGGAAGCTGCTCTGAAGGGTACAAGGGCCATGGCTTGCCTGTATCCCCTTCCAGAGCAAGAAAAGGAGATCTTATTCTCTCCTAAAGTAGACGCAGCGGTGTCGGTGATCACTAAGAAGACCACCATCCCGGTGGAAGGGGGTACCGTGTTCAGTGATGTGCAAGACTGGAAGTTGGAGATGTTGCTGAAACAGGCTTTTGACATTAATGCCTTGTCACTCAGGCTTTGGTCTGTGGGGCATTTGTGGCCAGGTCCTGTCTACACTGGGCGCAGGGTATCTTAGAGACTGCAGAGCAGGGGCAGTCCTTTCTGTGGAGTTAGCATAGCTTGAATCTGGAGCGGTATATTTGGCAGATGCCTTTTATGATCTCATCAGGGGGCTGTCTAAGGGTGTGGCTTCAGTGGCAGCAGCCAGACGATACTTACGGTTGTGAAATTGTTCAGCGGATGTCTCCTCGAAGTCTCGTTTGAGCAAATTGCCATTCAAGGGCAAATTGTTTTTTGGAGAAGCTTTGGATAAATTGGTCAAGGACTTAGGGGAGTCTAAAGGAGGCAGACTTCCAGAAGATAAGCAGAAGCCGGGACGGCTAGCAGTCCCAGGGAGGGGTCAGCTGCGGGATTTCCGGCGTTTTTGGGCAGTATGGTTTGCACTTTATCAGAGAGGGCTCTATCCGGCCCAGGCACAAGCCTTTTTGGGTTTCAAGAGCGGGGAGAGGTTTTTACTCCTCTTTTTTGGCGGCACCCAAAAAGCCACAATGAGATGAGAGAGACCCAGCCAGAGGTTATTCCCCGTGGGGGGTCAGCCACGGGAATTTTTCCTGGTTTGGGTCCGCATCTCCTCCGACCAGTGGGTTTTGGAGATCATTAGGGAAGGCTTCACACTAGAGTTGGCAAGGCCCATCTCAGATGTTTTCATAATGTCGCCGTGCAGGGCGGCGGGGAAACTGCAAGCCATAAAGGATAGTCTTGCTTGGCTCTTGCAGTTGAAGGCAGTAGTGGAAGTACCACAAGACCAGTGTGGCTATGGTCGATACTCCATCTATTTCGTGGTCCCCAAAAAGGAAGGGACTTTTCGGTCAATATTAGATCTCAAGCACATAAATCATTGTCTCAACATGCCCTGCTTCCACATGGAAACACTGCGGTCGGTAAATTATGGCCATGAGGGAAAGCGAATACCTCATGTCTTTGGACCTCACGGAGGCATACTTGCATATCCCAATTTGACCGGAGCATCAGCGGTACCTTTGCTTTGTGGTTACAGTGGGGCATTTTCCGTTCCGGGCCCTGCCGTTCGGTCTTGTGACCACTCCTCGCACATGTACCAAGATAATGGAGGTGGTCATGGCGGCCCTTCGGCAGGAGGACATTTTGGTACACCCATATCTAGATGACTGGGTCATCCAGAGCAAAGTCCGCTGAAGAGAGCAAGCGGGTCACAGCAAGAGTGATAGTTTCTGCAGGAACTCGGCTGGGTAGTCAGTCTTGCAAAGAACAGACTGTCTCCTTCCCAGGACCTCGTATATCTTTGCTCCTGGTTTCACACAGACAAGGGCAGAGTAGCTCTGTCACGGGAGAGGATGCTGATGTTGCACAAGCAAAAAGGGCAGTTCCTCGGCATGAAGTTACCCACAGCATGGCATTATCTACAACTCCTAGGGCCCATGGCGGTGATTATCGAGATGGTACCATGGACTCGGGCTTACATGCGACCACTACAGAGAACCATACTCTGATGCTGGTCGGCACAGCATCATCCGTTGACACATCCAAGATCATGCAGCGAGCACTTAGCTGGTGGCTGAAACTGGAGCATGTGTTGAGGGGCATGCCCTTGGAGGCACCAGTCTGGATACCATTGACGACAGATGCCAGTTTCAAGGGTTGGGGTGCCCATTGTCAGAACATCATTGAGCAAGGAGTTTGAACCAGAGACCAGAAGGAGTAATCCATCAATCGTCTGGAAATGCAAGCTGTTTTCTTAGCTCTGCAGAAGTTTCACCCCACTGTACACGGCAGGGTGGTATGGGTCTTTTCAGACAATGGCCCTACAGTAGCTTATATCAATTGATAGGGAGGTACAAGCAGTGTGCAGCTCGAGGCCCAGATAGCCCTGTTGTTGGAATGGGCAGAGGAAAACTTGGAAGCAATCTCGGCAGCTCACATTGCAGGAACCGACAATGTAACGGCAGACTATCTCGGTCGGGTTTGGTTGGATCTATGAGAGTGGTCGCTCTGCGAGGAGGTCTTTGTGCAAATAATAAAGAGATGGGGAATGCCGATCATGGATCTGGTGGCGACCTTTGCTTCCACCAAAGTAAACTGCTTCTGCAGATGGAGGGAGCGGATGTCGGAAGGATTGGATGCTGTAATGCAACCTTGGCCAATGGACAGACTGCTATATGTGTTTCCGCCATGGGCACTAATTAGCCATCTGGTGCAAAGAATAGAGGGGCATCAGGGGCTGGTCATTCTCATTGTCCCAGACTGGCGCTGCAAGCCATGGTATGCGAACCTGCTGCTACTGACTGTGGATCACCCTTGGCAACTTCCCCAGACAGGATCTTCTCTGCCTGGGGCCGGTGTGAATACCTCAAATAGATTGATTCTCTCTTACGACTTGGTTCTTGAAAGGCGAGGTTGAACAGGAGGGGCTATGTGGTAGCAGTAATCTCTACCTTGCTGAAGGGCTGTAGGTGTTATATATAGCTATCTTATATGCGAGTTTGGAGGATTTTTGAGGCATGGTGCATGGACAACGGCTGCCGTGCTCTCTCAGCGTTGGTTCCGGAGATCCTGGCATTTCTGTAGGTGGGTTTGGCTAGCAGTTCCCTGCAGATACAGGTGGCAGCGATTACATGCTATCTGGATAGGGTCTAGAGGGTTTCCTTGGTGGCCCATCCAGATGTTGTCTGGTTTCTTCAGGTGGTTAAACAGGTGTGTCCTCCAGTTCGGGCGGTTGTTCCCCCTTGGGACCTTAACCTCATATTGTCAGTGCTGACGGAAGAGTCTTTTGAGCCACTGGGGACATGTACGTTGAAGGACTTAACCTTAAAGACTGTGTTTCTGGTAGCAATATGTTCCACGCAAAGGATTTCGGAGTTGCAGGCGCTCTCCTGTCGCTAGCCATATCTGGCCTTCTCAAAGGAGAAAGTGGAATTACGGGTGGTTCCGGCCTTTTTACCCAAAGTCCTCCCAGCTTTTCCTTTGAATCAGCCAATAATGCTACTGGTGTTCGCAGACATGGAAGCAGAGTACCGATAACCACGGTTGCGGCTCTTGGATGTATGTTGGACTTTGAGACATTACCTTAAGAGAACTGATGCCTTAAGTTAGACCACTTGTTCATTTTGTTTGGGGGTCCTGATAAAGGGAAGGCGGCCTCCAAAACCTCTATCTCGCACTGGATTCGAGAAGCCATTTCTTTGGCCTCTCTACTACAGCAGTGGCAGGTTACGATTGTGCTACAAGTACACTCTATCAGAGCACAGGCAGCTTCATGGGTGGAATTTCACCTAATCCCGCTGGTGGACACTTGCAGGGTGGTCATCTGGGTGTCCTTGCATACCTTTGTGAAGCGTTACAGGCTGGATGTGCAAGCAGTGGAGGATGTGAGATTCGGTGCAGCAGTTATTCAAGCGAGGCTCGCTGGTCCCTCCCAAGGACAGTACTGCTCTGCTACATCCCAGATGTCAGGACTGCACTGGAGGGACAATAAGGAAGGTAAAATTAGACCTTACCTGTCAATTAGTGTTCCTTGAGGACCTCCAGTGTAGTCCTGGACCCATCCAAGTTCTTTTAGAGATGATGACCTTGGACTAAGAGAAAGTCATTGGTTTAATGCACGAGGGCCGGCATAGCGTCTAGTTATCCCCTTCAGGCTAGCAGGGGAAATCGGTGTATATTTTTTTGGGGTCAAGACAGTGGAGTGTTGCATTCAGGGCTGTAGTGGACAAGACTAGCCGTCTCCAAGCCCTGCAGGCAGTCTATCTTGTGGAGTCAGGGAAGGGCTTCCCCTTTTATTTTCCGTTGTGGGGAGCGGTGTGTTTTTTCTTCAGGATGGTGATAGGTTTAAAAGAAAAAAAATAAAGTTTGGCATTTATGTGTAGGTTTGCAAAATGACTGACATTCATGTATAAGTGCCGGCACTGTGGAGAGTGTTGGCAGACAAATAGATCAGTTATATTGTTATCTTATGCTCAGTTACGTCTAGGGAAAAGTCTGCTGTTATTACATTGCCTGCTAGTTCGTTGGGATCCTCTGGTAATGAGCCAGAAGAGAGAGAGAGAGTTCTGTGATGATATATCAGGAACAAGCAGGAAGTAAGTCCTCACATATGGGTGACATCACTGATGAAGCCTGCGCGAGAACGATCTCTAGCTTACATAGGAAGCCTTTGAGAAGTCCACCAGGCATGTGTGCCTGTCTTCCCGCCAGAAGAAGCCATCTTACTTTGGTCTTTTTTTCTGCAGAGCCTCTCAGACATCCATCTGTCCCCAGAAAATTTTGACATCCTTGAGGTACCTTTTTTGTCTTTGAAATTTTTATTTTTGTGTGTGTGTGTGCGCGCTTGTCACTCATCTTCCTGTCTTTTCTGGGCGCGACTGTGCCTTGGTGCTGTGTTTTCTCGGGACCTGTTTTTTCTTTTTGTCTTTTTCAGAGAGTGGGGTTTTTCTCTCATGCCTTCCTGGTCAGCTAGGACATTAGAGTCCTTTGACTTGGTGGAAGCTATCTTCCCTAGCATGTCAAAGCCGCCCAGTGGCTTCAAGAAGTGCACCCAGTGTGGTCACACCATCTTGGTGACCGACCGCCATAGATGGTGCCTTCAGTGCCTCGGGCCTGACAATGAGCCCTCCACCTGTGCTCTCTGCTTGCAAATAATGTGCAAGGGGCTACGGAATAAAGAGAAGCAGTGGGAATCGCAGTTTGGTTCCTCTGAGTCAGCGGCATTGGTATTAACTTTAGTGTCTTCCCTCAAGGGCCTCGGTCGAGTCCTCATCTCAGCATAGTGCCTGAGCTCTCTCAGAGCCGAGGAGCTGTGGTGCCATGGTCTGGAGGCCATCTGCTGACAAAGATTGCTCCCAGAAGGATCGGTCCTTTGCCCTGTTGGCATCGAAGGGTGATGCTGAGAGCTGGGTGAAGACCCATGAGCACTGACATCGAAGTCCCCCTTGGCATGACAAGGGCGAGGGCCAGGGCCAGGGCAGACCTCCCAAGCTGCCTTGGTGGGACGAGTCTGTGCCCAAAGCCCTGGAGGGCTGTTGGGAGACTTCTGATGCAGTGACCACCATGGAGTCCCCGATGAGGGAATCAGCATCAGTGGCTGTGGTTGCTCCCCTGGCATCATCCACGTCAGAGACCGTGCTCCTGGCTGAGCGCATACAAGCCCTCAAGTGCAGTTTGACCAAGATTTTGGCTTTACAGGCTGTGAGGGACCCAATGCTTTTGGGTGCCAGTGGCAGCCTTGTCTTTGGACATTCAGCCTATCCTAAAGACCCTGCTCTTCCCAGCCAAGAGGAAGATCGGGGTAGGCATTCAGACTCTATGTGAGTGCCCTGAGGATAACCTCCAGATCAGAGGGTCACCATTAGAGCGCTAGGACCATCAGACTCCATCCACCCCTTCCGAGCACTGTAACCATACAGGGGAAAGTCATTGATACTTCATCTTCCTCATGGATTTTGATGGTTGAAGAGGAGTCCCCAATGCCCAAACACCATCAGGACATACCCTCTGACCCCTCGCCACCTTATAAGTGTCATAAGTCTCCACTTGCAGACATCTCTTTCCATGAGTTTGAGACATAGCGAAAGTGTTGCCCTTTACCATCGATGCGTAAGAGTTGGAGATCCTCCAATATCCTTACCCCCCCGAGGCCATTACGGTTCCCATCCACTGCATCCTGAAACGGCTGCTATTTTGTCTGTAGGAGAACCTCCTTACAATTCCACCAGTCATCTATCAGCTCGACTCCATGTACCGGGTGTCCAAGAGCCCTGCGTTTGAAAAACCTCAGCTTCTGCACAACTCCATGGTCATGGAATCAGCCGTGCCGAGAGTTAAGAGTTCTAAAACCTATTCCTCAGTTCCTCCAGGCCAGGAGGCTCAGACTAGATGGCATCGGGTAGAAGTGCTATGAAGACTCCATACTGGTTGGCCCGCATACTGGCATACCAGTTCTATATGGGCATGTACATTAAAAATATTATGGGGGACTTGGCTGATTTCTCAACCCTGTTCTTCAGTGATCACCTGGAATGCTTCCACTCCCTGATGTCCAAGGATAAGGACTGTTCAAAGTATGCCACCATGGCGGCCTATGATGCCTTTGAGTCCATGGCCAGGGTTGTGGCTGTCGGCATTGAAGCCAGGCACCTTGCTTGGCTGCAATCCTCTGACCTGAAACAGTGGGTGCAAGACAAGCTGGTGGATGTTCCCTGCCGTGGTGAGAACCTCTTTGGCAAGCCCATGGAGGACAAGGCCGAAAAGCTGGAGACAGAGCAGCTCTCTAGAAAAACAGCTGATCTCTCCAGGAAGAAGTTTTCAGGCAAGGTGGCCTTCTATCCCAAAAAGCGAAAATAGGCCGGTTACACACCATAATATCAGGCCTATGTTTATGTTTATTAGATTTCTTGATATATCGCTCCTTCATGACACCAGGGCGTTTTACAAATATAAAGTGCAATAAGAAGTATTGGCCAAAGGAAAGGAAAGGAACTCCAATGTATGACAGGACAGCAATAGCACAGTCACACAGAAGTAAGGGAAGAGAGAGAGAGAAGGGAGCCATTTAAGTTGATGTCTGGACCTCATTTACTAACCTGCAGTAAACTAGCATGTGTGCATTCTATTGTATTGCATGAAATGTATCACAGTCTTCACTAATACCTCTATACCATATGTTAGCATATCCATGATAAATATTTTAGCATTGGTGTGGTTGGAAATATCACAATAGCTTGGCTGAAATGCAAAGGATTTCCCAATTCTGGCCCACCATCTTTTACAGGAAACTGTGATTTAAGAGACCTCTCCACCCCCCTCCTGATTTCTTATACAGAATATGGGCTCCCAGGCACTCTCAAACCCCAAACTACCAACACCTTTGCAAGGGTGTCCCTGGCAATGCTGTCCTGCACATAAAAATAAGTGTTGGTAATTTTAAAAAATTATATGCACAGAACAGCAGTCAAGAACATGCACAGATGTGTAAACATGCATTGGGCATGCTCTCCCATATTAGCACACAACTTATTTATATACTATTTAGTTACTGCATTGGAGAGAAAAATGTTTTACTTTAGGCTTGCGTTGGGAAAGCATGTGCTGAGTTGTAGCCGATGGCTGTAATGCAAGGTTACTGTAACGGCGCCCAAGTTTGCAAAGACTGCAGTATACTGCAGCCAGACTCCCAGCAGGGCCAGTCCAACCACTAAGCAAGACTAGAGGGCACCTAGAGCAGTAGCAAAGTAAAGCAACAGATCCTGACAGCCACACAAACTCGGTCATCAGGACATTTTTTTTTTATCTTCAAGGGGAGCAGGCACACACACACAATGCAAAGTTAAATATTTTAAAGTTGTTAAGTGCCATCAAGTCTGTGTCGACTCATGGCGACCCTCTGGATAGGTGTCCCATACTGTGTTCAATCTTCCTTCAGACTCTTATTGTATTGATCCATCTCATTGCTGGCCTTTCTCTTTTGCATTGACTTTCCACTTTGCCAAGCATGATGTCCTTCTCTAATGATATCTCTCTTTGCATGATGTGTCCAAAGTATGAAAGTTGAAATCTTGTCATCTGAGCTTCTTAAAAAAAAAAGCTTAGGTTCGATCTCCTCTAGTACTGACTGTTTTGTTCTTTGGGAAGTCCATGGTCTATGCAGTATTTGTTACCAGCACTATAATTCAAAGACATAAATTTTCTTCCTGTCTATCTTTTTCACTGTCCAACTTTCACATCCATATGATGTCACTGAAAATGCCATGGCTTGAAGTATGATGTCTAGTTATGATTTTTTACAGGATTGTTATAGGAATAAGACAATAGGATATGCCATGCTGGGTCAGAGCAAAAGTCCATCAAGCTCAGAATCCTGTTTCCAACATTGGCCAATCCAAGTGGTAGAGTATGGATGATGTTGAGCATGATGGAGTCAATGTTAACAACAACAACTCCTCAAGAACTCATGGCAGCCCTGTTGATAGTTGTCCTAAACCATGCTCGGTCTTCAGTCAAGTAGCTAATTGGTGCTACAGTGGCATCCATTGCTTCTGCTATTGTATTGATCCATCTCATTGCTGGCCTTCCTCTTTTGTGTTGACCTTTCAACCTTGCTAATCATAATGTCTTTCTCCAATAATCTCGCTCTTTGCATGGTGTCTAAAGTATGGAAGTCGATTTATTCAGTTACATCATCAAAATCTCGGGAGAAGGGGGCTAAAGGTTCGCCTAGGGCGCCCAATACCCCAGCACCAGCCCTGCTTTCAGACATAACAGCAGGCAACGGAGCCTGCAGACTGACAGTCTCCCCTGCCCCAACCTAGGTCCTATTAGCGAAGACCATCATCACCCGCCTCAGAAACCGCGCGCTCGCTCCCTCACACAGAAGACCAACCCTCTAACTTCCATATACTATAACAGTGAGACAAGACCTTGGCCGCCACAGTGCACAAGTAGTCTGCTCCAGTGAAGACATGAGACCATTGAAGTGTACAAATGTCCTCCGCCTACCATTTCCCCCTCGACCTCAGGAAGACTACGTCAGCGACGAACCAAATGGCACAAGAAACCCTGTGCTTTTTCTGCACGCTCAACAGCAGAAAGGCCAGGGGCAGCATCAGCAGTGCTGTCAGAAGCCCCAAAAGTCTCAGCCTGTGCCATAACCACAGTCAGGAGGAGGCTTTTGACTCCTTCCTGGGGAGCATAGCCTTACTTCCCCTCATGCGGGATGTTTCCCCGTAACTCAGAGGGAGGTTGGTCCATTGTGCCCACAGGTGACAGTCATAACATCTGACACCTGGGTGCTCAAGATAGTCCAGGACGAGTACTTATTGCACTTCAATCAGCTTCTTCCCTTGTATTTCCCAGAGGAATACTCCCTCGACCCTCACTACCGAGAGCTCCTCCAACAGGAGATTCATGCTCTCCTGGCCGATCTAGTCATGGAACCGGTGCCACCGTCTCAGGCTGGGACAGGTTTCTACTCCCGTTATTTCCTGGTTCGCAAGAAAACAGGCAGCTTCCGCCCATACTAGATCTCCGGAACCTAAACTGGTTCCTGGTGAAAGAAAAGTTCAAGATGGCCTCCTTTGGAGCACTGTTACCTTACCTCCAGTGAGAAGACTGGCTTTGCTCTCTGGATCTCAAAGATGCCTATATGCATATTCCTATTCATCTCCTTCATCGGCAATACCTACGCTTTATGCTCAGCATGAAGTTCTATCAATATTGGGTACTATCCTTTGGCCTGGCTTCCACCTCATGGGTCTTCACAAAGTGTCTGGTGGCCATCACTGCCTTCCTCCGGACCCTAGGGGTGTTCATCCTCCCTTACCTGGATGACTGGCTTATCAGGGGTGCGATGCTGGACAAGGTCCTGTGGTCTGCCAGTCATACCATTCAGGTTCTGGAACATATGGGCTATGTGATAAATTATCCAAAGTCCCACCTACAGCCCTCTCAATGCCTAGAGTCACTGGGGCCCTCCTAGAACCTACCCTAGCTTGAGCCTATCTGCCAGTAGATCAGGCCCAGTGGCTTTTAGCACTGTCCCGCGAACTGCAGCAGAGACGCTCTACCAGAGCTTGATGGATGCTTCGTGTCCTCAGCCATATGGCCTCAAGAGTCCATGTCACTCCTCTGGTCCATCTGTAGATGAGCCAAGCACAGTAGACACTCTGCACCCAGTGGCATCAAGTTACGGCTGACTCAGGGACAAGGCGGTGGTTACACCACTGCTCAAGGAGTCCCTCTCCTGGTGGCTACAACTGGAGAAACTGCTTGAGAGTCTGCCTTTTCAAGTTCCCCTCCCCCTCACCATTGCATCCTGACCACAGACTTCTCCATCTCGACGGCTGCCGTATGCAGGACCTGTGGTCTGCTCAGGAGAGCCCTGCACCAGATCAACCTTTTGGAGCTCTAAGCCATCTTTAATGCCCTCAAGGCTTTTTCAGAGTCATCTGGCCAACCAGATCGTCCTTATCCAAATGGACAGCCAGGTGGCAATGTTCTATATCAACAAACAGGGTCATATGAGCTCGTACCTTCACTGTCGGAAAGCTGTACATCTCTGGAAGTTCACCATCTCATAAAAACATAAGATATGCCATACCGGGTCAGACCAAAGTCCATCAAACCCAGTATCTTGTTTCCAATAGTGGCTAATCCAGGTCACAAGTACCTAGCAGGTTCTCAAAAAGACACACAAGTTCCACAATGCTTGTCTTGGGGCAAGCGGTGGATTTCCTGGGTCCTCTTTAATAATGGTTTATGGACCTTTCCTCTAGGAACTTGTCCAAACCTTTTTTAAACCCAGCTACACTAACAGCTTTTACTACATCTTCTGGTAACGAATTCCAGAGTTTGATTATGCGTTGAGTGAAAAAATATTTTCTCTTATTAGTTTAAATGGGTTACATTGTAGCTTCATTGCATTTCCCTTAGTCTCTCTACTTTATGATGGCATAAACAATCAATCTGCGTTTACTTGTTATACTCCATTCATTAATTTATAGACTTCTATCATATCTCCCGGTGCATTGTCCTCTGGGCCATGTATCTGGCAGGGGAACTCCAATGTCCTGGCAGACCGGCTGTGCAGGGTCCTTCAATCACATGAGTGGACCTTCAACAGTCAAGTCCCTGCCCGTATTTTCCAGTTCTGAGGCACGCCAAGCATAGATCTCTTTGCGTCCTCGCTCAATGCATAAGTGCTACAGTTCTGCTTCCGCATCCCAGCAGCTCTCGGATAGCCTCTGATGCTTTTCTGTTGGACTGGAGCAAGGGCCTCCTTTATGCCTATCCACCAATCCCACTGGTGCCAAGACCCTCTTCAAGCTTCAGGAGGACAGGGCTACCATGATTTTTATTCTGTCCCACTGGTCCAGACAGCCATGGTTTTTGCTCCTGCTCCGTCTGTCTCTGATGCTGCCACATAGACTGGGCAGCGATCCGGACTTGGTCTCTCAGGATGGCAGGTATCTTCTTCACCCCAATATCTGCTCCCTTGCCCTCATGGCATGGATGCTGAGCAGCTAGTTCTTGCAGAGCTTCACCTCCCTGTGGATGTGGAAAACGTGCTCCTCACTTCACAAAAGGACGCCACCTGCCATGCCTACACCTTCAAGTGGCATCGGTTTGCTATCTGGTGTGCAGGAAAGGCATTGGACCCTTTCTCCTGCATTGTGGAGGCATTTCTGACTTACTTCCTCCATTTTTCCAACTCTGGTCTCAAATCCAACTCAGTGAGTATGCACCTAAGCTCGGTGGTGGCATACCACCATGGCATGGATGGTAAACCTATTTCTGCACATCCTCTCCTAGGCCACTTTATGAGGGGTCTCCTATTCTTGTGGCCTCCTATCAAGCCCCACCAGTGGATTGGGATCTTAATGTGGTGCTGGGGCAACTCCTTTTGGCTCCATTTGAACCTTTCAGCTCCTATTCAGTTATACACCTCACCTGGAAGGTTGTGTTCTTGAGAGCGGTCATCTCCACATGCAGGATTAGTGAACTCCAGGCGCTGGTAGTACACCCTCCATATACCAGATTTCACCACAATAGGGTAGTTCTCTAGACTCATCCCAATTTCTTTCCCAAGGTGGTTCCTGCCTTTCATCTCAACCAGTCGGTGGTGTTTCCCACCTTTTTCCCTTAACCTCATGCTAGCACGGCTGAGGCTTCTCTGCACACACTTGATTGCAAGAGAGCTCTGACTTTGTATCTAGTGTAGACCAAAGCCTATTGACATTCCTCCCATCTCTTTTGACTCTAATAACTGGGCATTGCAGTTTCCAAGTACATCCTTTCGCTGTGGATTGTGGACTGCATCTCCTTTTCTTACACTCAGGCACATCCGTCCTATGGCTGCTTTGGTGGTGAACCTGCACTCTATCTCCACTGTGGAGATCTGTAGGACTGTTACGTGGTCTTCCTGTTTGGATGGAGATTCCTGGTGTGATAGCAATTTTGGCTAGGCCATACTCCAGCACCTGTTTGGGAATTAGCTTTAACTCCTCCCACCAGCCTTCTGTCCATCCAGGCTACTGTAGAGTCATCCTGATGTTGATGTCTTGCTAGATATTGACTTTCAGAACTTTACATGGATCACTCACACAGTTTTCTCGGTTTGTTTTTCTGGTTGCCCCATTGGGGTTTTTACAGGGTTTTTTTCGGTAGCATGTAGCTGGGGTGTCCCATACTGTATGTGAGGACTTACTTCCTGTTTGTTCCTGGAGAAGGTGTAGTTCTCCAGGACCAAGCAGGAAGTCAGTCCTCACATATGGGTGACGTCGGCGCCGACGGAGCCCTCGCGGAGCAATTTTCCCCAGCTTTCAAAGAAAGCCTTTGGGAATTGCAGCGCGCATGCGCGGTCCTCTTCCCGCCCAAGGGTGCCATCTTGCTCAGTCTTCTTTTTTCTGCGGAGCCCTACAGACGTTGTTTGTGAATCCCCGCCGAAAAGTTGATTATTTCTCTTTATTTCTCTTTTTTTCTTCGGTTCGACGCCGGTTCTTTTCCCGCCCGGACTCGCGACGCCGGTTGCGAGTCCGTTCTTTATTTTTCGGTTTTTTGTCCTTCGTGACAGATTTCGCGCCTTTTTACTTTTTCACTGGCAGCCCGGTCTTTCGACCTCGCAGGGGCCCTTTTTCCCCCGATGGCTGCCAGCGGCTTTAAAAAGTGTGACCTCTGTAAGAAACTCATGTCTCTTACAGACACACACGACTTCTGCCTCCGCTGCCTCGGACCCGATCATGACCAGATGATCTGTGGTCCATGTGGCAAAATGTCCTCTAAAGCGTTGAGGAGTCGGCAGCATCAGCGGGAACGTATCTTCTCTGACTCCGGCCGGGCTCGGACCTCGTCAGAGGCTTCGACGTCTCGGGACTCTGGTCCTGAGCATCGTCGGAGTTCCTCTGAAAGGGGGTCTCCTACCCGGGAACATCATTGGAAGAAGAAACCCGCGAGGGCGGGATCGGTGGACACTCCTGGTTCCTCGAGGGCCAGGTCGCATAGCCCCGATTCCTGTCCCGGGTCCTCGGAGGTGGAGAGGTTTTCAAAACATCCTCGTCTCGAGATGGACTTGCCCGCTCACGTGAGTACTGTTGTCCTCATAGACTCGCCTCCGAAGGAGCCGATGTCGGGCCCGACGCCGTCGGGGCCCGAGTCGGGGGCTGCTGGGTCTCCTGAGCTCGGACTCAGGTTGACGGCCTTGGAGAGCAGTCTGACTGCCTTCATGGACCAGCAGCGGGTATTGATCGCTGGCCTCGCCGGTGCTTCTGCCCTGACCGCCGGGACGTCGACCTCCAAGTCGACCCCGGAGACCGAGCCGATCCTCGAGTCCATGAGGGCTCGAGTCGATCCTCGGTCGCAGTCTCCTTCGGCCTCCCGTTCGGGACCGAGGTCGTCGATGCCGACTCCCTCGGCGTCGGGGCGGATGGCATCGATGCCCGCCCGACCGGAGCCGCTCGACGACTCCTATGAGGAGTCGGCCTGGGAATCCGAAGACGAAGAGTCACCTGGTTCCTTTCGGACTCGGTGTGTCCCTTCGGACTCCCCCGAGTCCGAACCTCGGAGACGGTCCCCCCCGGAGGATACCCGGTTCTCGGACTTCGTGCGGGATATGGCCAAGGCCTTGGCCTTCCCCGCGGATCCCGAGGAGGAGCCTCGAGTCGAAGAACTCGATGCCCTCCAATATGACTCTCCCCCGAAGGAGGCCTTTATTGTACCGGTTCCTCCGATGCTGGAACGACTTCTCTTCCGCATGTGGGAGAGCCCGGCGTCGTCGCCAGTATTAAGCAAGCGGGTCGATTCCATTTATCGAGTCCGCAAGAGCCCCGGCTTCCAAAAGGCACAACTACCGCACCATTCCATGGTGGTGGAATCGGCCATGCATAGACTTAAGAGTCAAAAAATGCACTCCTCGGTGCCCCCCGGTAGGGAAGCCCGGCCTGGATGCCCTCGGTAGGAAGTGTTTCCAGGGCTCTATGCTTGCTTGTCGAGTCCAGACCTACCAGCTCTACATGGGCATGTATCTCCGGGACCTGGCTAAAGAAATAGCCGGGTTCTCTGCTGGTCTCTCCGACGAACCTTTGCAGAGGTTCCAAACCTTGTCAACTGGTATTCGGGAGTGCTCAAAGTTTATCTCTCGAGCAGCCTATGATGGTTTTGAGGCATCGGCTCGAGTAGCCGCAGCCGGCATCGGTGGACGCCGCCAGGCTTGGCTTCAGACGTCCGACCTCGAGCCCTGGGTGCAGGACAAGTTGGTCGATGTCCCCTGCAGAGGTGAAAACCTCTTTGGCAAGCCCATGGATGAGAAGGCTGCACAGATCGAGACCGAGACTCTCACCAGGACCCGTCTCTCAAGGAAGACCTCTGCCCCTTCTCAAAAGAAGAAGGGCTCGGGGAAAAAGCCCTTTTACCCGAGGAAGGCGGCTGCCTATAAATACTACCCTCAGTATCAGGCCTCAGCAGCTCCCCCACAGTGTAAGCAGGCAAAGGGACGGGGTAATGGGTCCCGTAGGCAGCAAGCCCCCAAGCCTGCACCACCTTCCCCTGCTCAGCAGGGTGGGGGTTTTTGACTTCATCAGCATAGCCTCTCCCCCTCAGCTGGTTTCTCTCAGCACAGGAGGCCAGCTGGTCCACTTTGCCCACAGGTGGTCCAATTTCACCACAGATACCTGGGTACTTCACATAGTTCAGAAGGGCTATCTCCTTCACTTTCACCAGGTACCTCCCTCCTACTTTCCAGGGGAGCCTCCAAGACTCCCTCTGCACAGGGACTTACTCCTTCAGGAGTTAGCAAGTCTCATTCAGGAACGGGCTGAGGAACCGGTGCCCCACCACCTGAAGGGTCAAGGGTTTTACTCCAGGTACTTTCTGATACCAAAAAGAACAGGAGGCCTCAGACCCATCCTGGACTTGCGAAACCTCAACAAGTTCCTTGCAAAGGAAAAGTTCAAGATGCTTACCCTTGGAATCCTGCTGCCCTACCTCCAGCAGGGCGACTGGCTATGCTCCTTGGATCTAAAGGATGCGTATACTCATATTCTTATTCATCCAGACCACAGACAATATCTCAGGTTTGTTGTGGGAGGAAATCATTACCAGTACAGAGTACTGCCCTTTGGCCTATCCTCCGCCCCCAGGGTGTTCACCAAATGCCTGGCAGTGGAGGCGGCCTATCTAAGACTTCAAGGCCTTTTTGTGTTCCCATACCTGGACGACTGGCTCATCAAAGCCCATTCTTCACAAGAGGCCACTCAGGCCACTCATCGCACTGTGACTCTACTCCAGCACTTGGGATTTGTCATAAACTTCGCAAAGTCCACTTTGCTCCCCTCTCAAAATCTCGAATTCATTGGCGCCAGGTTAGACACTCTTCAGGCGCGGGCCTTCCTCCCTCTGGACAGGGCCAAGCGGCTCATGGATCTCGCCAGCCACTTTCACAGCAATGCCCTGGTCTCGGCCAGGCAATTTCTGAGACTGCTCGGCCATATGGCTTCCACGGTCCATGTGACCCCCAATGCCCGCCTGAACATGCGACCTGCTCAATGGTGCCTTCGCACTCAATGGCATCAGGCCACTGGGAGCCTAGCGGACTCCGTACAGATCTCCGACCAGCTGGTATCTTCTCTACAATGGTGGCTTCATCTACCAAACCTAGTACTAGGAGTGACTTTTCAGCCCCCTACGCATTCTCAGGTCCTGACGACCGATGCTTCTCTCCTGGGTTGGGGAGCACATTGCCAAGGGACATGTACTCAAGGCCTTTGGACTCCTTGGGAGTCTGCTCAGCAGATAAACTTCCTGGAGCTCAGAGCCATCCGCCTAGCGCTCAAAGCATTCTCTCACCTGGTGTCTCACCAGTGGGTGCTGATACAGACAGACAATCAGGTTGCAATGTTCTACGTGAACAAACAAGGCGGAACAGGCTCCTTCCTTCTCTGTCAGGAGGCACAAAAGCTATGCTCTTGGCTCAAGGCTGTCTATCTCCCAGGTCAAGAAAATTACCTGGCCGACAAGCTAAGCAGGATCCTCCAGCCACACGAGTGGAGGCTGGATCCGATGGTGGTTCAGTGGATCTTTCTCAAGTGGGACCTCCCCACCATGGATCTGTTTGCCAGTCCTCTGAACCGGCAACTTCCCAGATTCTGCTCTCGAAAACCGCATCCTCTCAGAGTAGCGGCGGATGCTTTTCTAATTCCATGGTCCACAGGCCTCTTATATGCCTTTCCTCCCATGCCGCTGGTGTCTCGGACACTCTTCAAGGTTCTCAGAGACAAAGCCTCGGTGATCCTAGTGGCTCCCCGGTGGCCGAGACAACCTTGGTTCCCACTTCTAATGCAGCTGGCGGTGGACACCCCTCTTCCTCTGGGATTTCAGCCCGACCTCCTGTCACAGGATCAGGGGACTCTCCTGCACCCCAACTTCCGGTCCCTTCATCTGATGGCCTGGCTGCTGAAAGGGTAGTCCTTGCTCCCCTCCGCCTGCCTCCAGATGTGGAGGAGGTCGTCTTGGCCTCCAGGCGGCCCTCCACCCGGAAGTCCTACGCTCTGAAGTGGCGTCGGTTCTCCGTCTGGTGTGCTCAGCAGTCTCAAGATCCCTTCTCATGTTCAGCGTCAGTGGTCTTGCAGTACTTGCTTTCCCTCTCCAATCTTGGACTTAAGTCCAACTCGGTCAAGGTCCACCTCAGTGCTCTTTCTGCACACCACATGCCGGTGGAGGGCAGACCTCTTTCTAGCCACCCTCTGGTGGCTCGTTTTCTCAGAGGCCTCCTTCTCCTTAAACCACCTTTGCGCCCCCCAGCCCCGGACTGGGATCTCAATGTGGTTTTACAGCAGATTACCTGTCCGCCTTTTGAACCTATGGCTACCTGTCCTCTTCGTTTTCTTTCTTGGAAAACCTTGTTCTTGGTGGCCCTCACTTCTGCTAGACGCGTTAGTGAGCTGCAGGCCCTGGTGTCTGATCCTCCGTACACTAGGTTCTACAAGAACCGGGTAGTCCTACGGACTCACCCTAAGTTTCTTCCCAAAGTGGTTTCCCCTTTTCACATCAACCAGGAGGTGGTGCTTCCGACCTACTTTCCCAGGCCACACTCCAGCCGAGCTGAAATGGTCTTGCATACCCTGGACTGTAGAAGGACGTTGACCTTCTACCTTGACTGTACGCGGGAGCACAGAAGGGCTGTTCAGCTCTTCGTCTCTTATGACCCCAATAAGTTGGGGCTCCCTGTCTCCAAGCGTACTCTGTCCATCTGGATTGCTGACTGTATCGCTTGGGCTTACGAGGCAGCCGGCCTCCCCTTGGAAAGTCGAGTCACGGCCCATCGTGTTCGGGCGAAGGCTACGTCAGTAGCTTACCTCCGCTCTGTTCCATTGGCAGACATCTGCCGGGCCGCTACTTGGTCTTCAAGCCAGACTTTTGCGGCCCACTACTGCCTGGAGAGGAAGTCCCGCAGGGACAGTGCTTTCGGACAGGCAGTCCTCCGTAACCTCTTCGAGGTATAGGCAACTCCTACCCTCCATCCCGGATGTTGGGCTACCGGTTGGAGACGTATTCAGAGAAGATTCCTTCCTTCTGGGCTACTGAGCTTGAGGGAGCTCATTTTTGTGCTTAGGGTCTCCGGTAGCCTTAAGCTTGGGAGTCCCATATGTGAGGACTGACTTCCTGCTTGGTCCTGGAGAAAGCGTAGTTACTCACCTGTAACAGGTGTTCACCAGGAGCAGCAGGAATCAGTCCTCACAACCCTCCCTCCTCCCCTTGGAGTTGCAGTTCTATGCGTTCGTTTTTTTGCTAATTTTTTGCTGTCTTTAGCTATGTCATCAGACTGAGCAAGATGGCACCCTTGGGCGGGAAGAGGACCGCGCATGCGCGCTGCAATTCCCAAAGGCTTTCTTTGAAAGCTGGGGAAAATTGCTCCGCGAGGGCTCCGTCGGCGCCGACGTCACCCATATGTGAGGACTGATTCCTGCTGCTCCTGGAGAACACCTGTTACAGGTGAGTAACTATGCTTTACTCACCTGTAGTAGGTATTCTCCAGGAACAGCAGGAATAAGTCCACACTACCCTCCCCCCCCCCCCACCCCGTGGAGTTGTTTGTTTTGATTGAGCTATGTTATCATACTGTGGTAAGATGGCTTCTTTGTGCGGGAAGACAGGCATGCATGTGGGGTGGACCTCTCAAAGACTTCCTATGGAAGCTGGTGATCATTCCCATGCAAGATCCATTGATGATGTCACCCATAGGTGAGTACTTATTCCTGCTGTTCCTGGAGAACAACTGCTACAGGTGAGTATGCTTTATTTTGGATAGAAAATATACAAACTAGCAACAGGCAAATGTGGTAATAAGTTGTAGCAGCACTATGACTATGGAGTAGCAGTAGTTTGCTGAGTAGCACCCAGAGGTCACAGACTTGCTCTGCATTTAGTCAGGTAGCTCTTTACTGTACTTTTCCTAATTCTCACTCCTGAGTGAAGACATAAAACTGGTACCTTAGCTCTGCTAAGTGGATGAATGCAGCTGGGATCTAAGGCAGTCTTTGGAACAGAACAAAATCCAAAGTCGGTGTCTAGGCAAGATATGCTGGCTTGAGCCATTAAGGGGTGAGTTGCATGAGAGCACAGAACCTTCCAGGTGTCTGTGGGAGTCTGAGTGTCTCACAGGTTTAGTGGAACAGCCTTGGAATGACACAGTGTCTTTGTACTTATAGAAGCAGTACAGAAAGTAAAAGGCACAAAATGGCCTTGAGTTCTTCTGTACATAATGTATTATTCTTTGTAATGAGCCCTTATCACATTTTACTGATTGATTGGCATGAGATAGTGTGAGGTGTCTCAGTGAATCAAGAGGTAGTTGTGTGCGGTCATCTTATCGACAAAGGATCGATGGTATGCAGTCTCATATATTGTTGCAAATGTCCAAGGCTAGTAGAACAGTCTGTGGATGAGAAAGAAGCAGGTTTTCTTGCATGTAGGCATGACCATGAACAATAATGTTCTGTATGCACACTACAGCATCTACACATGGAAGTTAACTGAATTTCCACCATTAAATTTGCAAATTGGGTCTGCCAACTCCATGTATTGGCAAATACACATGCACTTCTGCTCTATTTTAGGGCAGGCTCTATGACCTCAATATCTCAATTTTGATATCCACATACTATCTAAAATATGCTTTTGCATGCACACTGGCTGAGAATTAAGGCGTGCTGTGTTGAGTAGATCATGTTAAATCAAGTTAGTGCACATTACATTTTATAAGGCATACTAACAAACCAAACTGGCACTAGCAAATGGGGTGGTACAAACAGGAGGACCCAAGGTTTGGGCAGGGGCATGGGAAAGTCCAAAAGTGAGAGAAAAGAGATGGGTCTTCAGCATTGTCTTGAATCGGGGAAAAGAGAGTTCCAGGCAGAGATCAGACGGGAAGGATTTCCAGATAAGGGGACCAAGGAAAAAGAATGCAGAGGTATGGGTGGATCTAGGTGGGCATGTGAGGCAGATGGGAGGAATAGGCGATTGGAATGGACCTGCTAAAGGGAACGGTGGAGAGTGTGAAGGTGAATTAGGTCGGAGAGATATTATGGGATGTTGGTATGAATGGTTTATTGGGGGGGGGAGCAGGCTGGGGTGGAATAACATAGCATGCCCCATAGATGAGTGAGGCCCTGGTAATCCCCACCTCAGGCAGTCCTGTCATATCATCCACACATGACAATTACCAACTGCGCAGTAGGCTGTTTTCAGTAGGTGTTCTAAATGTCACATAATGGGTGGGGGTATATGTCAGCACAAAATGGTAAGGCATGCAAGTATAGAAGGTTAGAGGTATAATGCATGTACTCACTCTGATCCTGGGGAGCCCTGGATGTGTCCAGGTTTCCCACTCCCGACACAGTGTCCTCAACGGGGCAGTTTCTCCAAATGGATGAGTTTTGTGCATACAAAACAATTTGCCGAGAGCAGGAAAGGATAACCACAATATTGAAAAAACTGCTCCTAATAGTAAATACAAATATTACAAAATCACAACCAATATCAAAAAAATCATTACCAGGCATAAATGACCTCAGATGGCACAACCCCACACTTAGTGAAAAATCACCATAGGGTGTTGATAGACGCTCACATCACCAGTCACAGCCTCCCTAAACCTCCTCAACAAAATATACCAAAACCCTTAATAATATCCAATACAACCACAATTTTCACTCGGAAAAATCTTTAAAGACTTATACACATATAACCAATATCTATATCTCAAACATACACACAACACATTCAATCAATACAGTCCCATTCATTCCATTCTAAAAGTAGCGTCAGTGGAATAAATCATGATGTAATAACATCGGGGCTGAACGCAGCCGGAACAGTTCCCAGGATGACACCTGCAAACAATAACAAAAGGTGAAGAATCCAACTCAATAACACCAGCATACAAGTTCAAAAAAACGTATCTTTCAGTAGTAGTTTTGTAACCAGCCGGGTCCTCAGCCCTCTAAATAGATGCTCTTCTAGGCCAAACCTGACCTCCAACACGGGAAGTTAACGGGTCAACGCGGGAAGTGAAGATATCAACAATCAGTATTGCTGCCATACATCAGTGTAACGACCAAAGCTCGACAAAAGCTTTTGTTTCGCCGTGAACCGGCTTCATCAGGAGCAACATCATGGGAAATGAAATATCATAATCAGCCGAAGAATTTGTCTCCTGTTGATTTTGCAGCTTTGCAAGAGTTATCAAATATGACACACATTGTTATTAAACGTGCTGATAAGGGAGGGGTGGTGGTGATTTTGAATACTATTGATTATGAGAAGGAGATCTGGCGACAATTGAATAATGTCAACCATTATAAAATTCTGCAGGATGATCCCACCGAAGTTCTTCAGATGAAGATTAAGGCTGTCACTACTGAAGCTTATGATTTAGGGCAATTGACTCATAAGGAAAATCTTTTTCTGAATCCAGCCTATCCGAAGATACCGGCTTTTTATTTTCTGCCAAAAATTCATAAAAGTATGACATCTCCTCCTGGTCGACCTATTTTATCAAGTAATGACTCTTTATTGGAACGGGTAGGGATCTTTTTAGATTCCTTTTTGAAGAGCGAGGTTCCTAAAATTCGTTCTTATGTTAAAGATACTACTCATTTTTTGCAGTTATTGGAGGGCGAGCGCTTGGTTGAGCAGGTATCGTTGATGGCGAGTTTAGATGTGGCAGCCCTTTATACTTCTATTCCTCAGGATGAGGCCTTAATGGTTTTGCAAAATATTTGGGATGCCCGGGTGCAGCCATATTGAGTGCCTACCTCCCTGTTATTAACTTTGGCCACCATAGCGTTGAGAGAAAACTATTTTCTTTATCAAGATACCTTCATTCAGTAGATTTCAGGTACAGCAATGGGTGCTACGTTTGCTCCGTCACTGGCCAATTTATTTATGAGCGACTATGAAGATCGGTATGTGTATGCCTCTCCGTACAATCAATACATCTTACGGTGGTACCGATATATTGACGACATTTTTCTTTTGTGGCGAGGTACTAAAGCACATTTAGAAGATTTTTGTGCCTATTTGAAGGCCTGCCATTATGTCATTAAATTTGATATCAATATTCAGATGTGTGAAATACACTTTTTGGATGTGAAGATATTGAAACAACAGGGTAATTTTATTTTATTTATTTATTTAGCATACATTTATAACCCGCAACTTCCAGAGTTCAGTTGCGGTTCACAATAAACAACAATCCACAAAGCAAAAGCTTAGTTTTACATTGAACATTTTGTAACAATAAAAGTTTTACGTTGAACATTTTGTAACAATAAAAGTAAATGTAAACATAATGAACTTATGCATAATAGCAAAATTGGCTGGTAAATTATATACAATAAACTATTACAAATAAATTAAATTATATACAATAAACTATATACAAATATATGTTGTGGGTACTTTAGAATTGAATCATGGTGTTTTTATAATAGTGTATTGTCTGTTAAGTTGTTGGGAATAGTATTAGTCATGATTTTTAACCTTTTGTTTTGTTACTACACTGTATCATAACACAGACCGAAATACTTTGTTACATTTTTCTAGCTTTCATCCTCCTCATTTAAAGCGCAGCCTGCCGTACTCGCAGCTTTTAAGGTGTCGGCGCATTTGTTCGACGGATGAAGAATTTAAATTTCAAGCTAAACGTATGATGAGTAAATTTATGGATAGAGGTTATCCTATTGCTGTTTTGACCAAGGCCTATAAGAGGGCGAAATACAATCATCAGCATTGGTTGCTCCATCCTATTAGTTTGCCGTCTACTGAGCATTCAGCGCCTACTGTAACGTGTGTTTTACCATTTTCTAGTCTGTCCCATCGGATATCATCAACAATACGTAAACATTGTAGTCTCATCAACCGGCATCTTAAGCTCTCTAATTGTGTGTTGTGGATGGCTTATAGTCGTGGACGCAATCTAAAAGATCGTTTATGCCCAGCGGTTATACGACGTGAAATTGCTCTTTCATCATCTGTACAAGGTCATTCAGCCTGTCAGTGTTGTTCATACTGTGGTATCATGAGTATGTATATTTGTGCAAAATACCATCGGCAAGTACGGAGCCTGTCTGTAGCTACGACCTGTAATACTGCATATGTAGTTTATGGTATTTGGTGCAAGTGTCAGTTATTATATATAGGAAAAACCACAAGGCCTTTGAAGACGAGGCTGGCCGAACACAAATATAGTCTCAAGAAGGTACGGATTGATACTCCGTTAGTACAGCATTGTGTTGAATTAAGTCATTCCTTTGAAGATCTTCGTTGTACAGTTTTGGAATATGTGCCTCCTGATATTCGGAGGGGAGATCGCAAGAAGGTGCTTCTACAGAAGGAACAACGCTGGATCTTTAATTTAGGGACTTTACAACCTGACGGTTTGAATGACCGTTTAGAATGGACATTATTTTTTTGATTAATTTTTTATTTTTTATACTGCTTTTGCTGATTATTGGATTTTGTTTTTGATTTTTTGGTGCTTTGCGACTTTGTTCGGCTGTAAGGTAGTGTCACTGTGCAGTTCTATAGTGTAGGTGAGGCTGATGTGTGTGTTTGTAGCTTTAAGATGATGTCATTGTGTATTGTTTTTGATTGGTGGTTGGTTCGTGTTATTAGGCGCGTCACACACTGTGTTGGAGTGGCGGGAAGTTTTGAGTAGCCATTATGGAAAGTTGATCTTTACATGACGTTGCTCCTGATGAAGCCGGTTCACGGCGAAACAAAAGCTTTTGTCGAGCTTTGGTCGTTACACTGATGTATGGCAGCAATACTGATTGTTGATATCTTCACTTCCCGCGTTGATCCGTTAACTTCCCGTGTTGGAGGTCAGGTTTGGCCTAGAAGAGCGTCTATTTAGAGGGCTGAGGACCCGGCTGGTTACAAAACTACTACTGAAAGATAAGTTTTTTGAACTTGTATGCTGGTGTTATTGAGTTGGATTCTTCACCTTTTGTTATTGTGTTTGTAGGTGTCATCCTGGGAACTGTTCAGGCTGCGTTCAGCCCCGATGTTATTACATCGTGATTTATTCCACTGACACTACTTTTAGAATGGAATGAATGGGACTGTATTGATTGAATGTGTTGTGTGTATGTTTGAGATATAGATTATTGGTTATATGTGTATAAGTCTTTAAAGATTTTTCCCAGAGTGAAAATTGTGGTTGTATTGGATATTATTAAGGGTTTTGGTATATTTAGTTGAGGAGGTCTAGGGAGGCTGTGACCGGTGATGTGAGCGTCTATCAACACCCTATGGTGATTTTTCACTAAGTGTGGGGTTAACATAGAAACATAGAAACATGATGACAGAAAAAGACCACAAGGCCCATCTAGTCTGTCCTTCCATAACAACAACTACAACAGTCCACTTTTTACCTTTAGAGATCCTCTGTGTTGGTCCCATGCTTTTTTGAATTCAGTTACTGTCCTCATCTCTACCACCTCCACTGGGAGACTATTCCACGGATCCACTACTCTTTCCGTAAAGAAATATTTCCGCATATCACTCCTGAATCTATCTCCCTTCACCCTCATCCCATGTCCCCTCGTCGCAGAACTTGCTTTCAATTGAAAGAGGCTCTCTCCCTGAACATTTATGCCACGGAGGTATTTAAACATCTCAATCATATCACCTCTATCCCGCCTTTCCTCTAAGGTGTACATATTAAGATCCTTAAGTCTGTCCTCATATGCTTTATAATGAAGACCACTAATCATCTTAGTAGCAACCCTCTGCACCGACTCCATCCTGTTCACATCCTTTTGAAGGTGCGGTCTCCAGAATTGCACACCATACTCCAAATGAGTTCGCACCAAAGACTTATACAGAGGCATTATCACCTCCTTTTTTCTGCTAGCCATTCCTCTCCGTATGCACCCAAGCATCCTTCTAGCTTTTGCCGTCGCCTTTTCTACCTGTTTAGCTACTTTAAGATCATCGGACACAACTACACCTAGGTCCCGCTCTTCTTTAGTGGACAAAAGTACTTCACCTCCTATACTGTATTGCTCCCTTGGATTGCTGCAGCCCAAATGCATGACCTTACATTTTTTAACATTAAATCCCAGTTGCCAAATTCTAGACCATTCTTCAAGCTTAGCTAGATCCCTCCTCATGTTATCTACACCTTCCTGGGTGTCTACTCTATTGCAGATTTTGGTATCATCCGCAAAGAGGCAAACCTTACGCGACAGCCCTTCCGCTATATCACTAACAAAGATGTTAAAAAGAATCGGACCAAGGACAGATCCCTGGGGCACACCACTGGTAACATCCTTCTCCTCAGAGTGAGCTCCATTTACTTGTACTCTTTGTCGCCTCCCACCCAACCAATTTCTAACCCAAGCAGTAACTTTAGGGTCCATCCCTAGGGTGCTCAGTTTGTTTATAAGTCGCCTGTGAGGAACAGTGTCAAAGGCTTTACTGAAATCTAAATACACCACATCTAGAGCTCTCCCACGGTCCAACTCCCTGGTCACCCAGTCAAAGAAATCAATCAGATTTGTCTGACAAGACCTGCCTCTGGTGAATCCATGCTGCCTCGGATCCCGTAATCCGCTGGACTCCAGAAACATCACTATTTTCTCTTTCAACAGCGTTTCCATTAATTTACTCACCACTGAAGTTAAACTAACCGGCCTGTAGTTTTCAACCACATCCTTACTACCACTTTTGTGTAAAGGCACCACATGAGCCTCTCTCCAGTCCTTTGGCACCACTCCCGACTCCAACGAGGCATTGAAAAGGTCAGTCAGTGGAGTTGCTAGAACGTAAGAACATAAGAAATGCCATACTGGGTCAGACCGAGGTCCATCAAGCCCAGTATCCTGTTTCCAACAGTGGCCAATCTAGGTCATACGTACCTAGCAGTTTCCCCAAAAGACACAGGTTCTGCAGTGCTTGTACTAGGTCAAGCATTGATATCCTGGGTCCCTTTTTAATAGTGGTTTATGGACCTTTCCTCCAGGAACTTGTCCAAACCTTTTTTAAACCCAGCTATACTAACAGCCCTTACTACATCCTCCGGTAACAGATTCCAGAGTTTGATTACACGTTGAGTGAAGAAATATTTTCTCTTATTTGTCTTAAATAGTTTACCCTGTAGCTTCATTACATGTCCCCTAGTCCTTCTATATTCTGATAGCGTAAACAATTGATCCACGTTTATCCGTTCCACTCCATTCATTAATTTATAGACCTCTATCATATCTCCCCTCAGCCGTCTCTTTTCCAGGTTAAAGAGCCCTAACCTTTTTAGCCTCTCTTCATAGGAGTAGCCTTCCATCCCCTTCACCAATTTGGTGGCTCTTCTCTGTACTTTTTCTAATAACTCTATGTCCTTTTTAAGATACGGTGACCAGAATTGCACACAATATTCAAGGTGCGGTCGTACCATGGAGCGATACAGAGGCATTATAATATCCTTTGTTTTATTCTCCATCCCTTTCCTTATGATACCTAGCATTCTATTTGCTTTCTTGGCCGCCGCTGCACACTGGGCGGAGGGTTTTAACATGTTATCCACGATGACTCCTAAATCTTTTTCCTGGGTGGTGGTTTCTAATGTGGAGCCTTGCATCGTGTAACTATAGTGTGGGTTGTTCTTTCCTAGGTGCATAACTTTGCACTTGTCCACATTAAATTTCATCTGCCATTTGGATGCCCAGTCTTCCAATTTATCCAGATCCTCCTGCAGTTTTCCACAATCCTCTTGGGTTTTAACAACTTTAAACAGTTTTGTGTCATCTGCAAATTTGATAACCTCACTAGTTATTCCCTTTTCCAGGTCATTTATGAATATGTCAAAAAGTAGCGGACCCAGTACAGATCCCTGGGGTACTCCACTATTCACCTTTTTCCATTGGGAATATTGGCCATTTAGCCCTACCCTCTGCTTTCTATCTTTTAACCAGTTCCCGATCCACAATAGTACACTGCCTCCTATCCCATGACTTTTTAGCTTTGCCAAAAGTCTCTGATGGGGGACCTTGTCAAAAGCTTTCTGAAAGTCCAGATACACTATATCAACCGACTCACCTTTGTCTACCTGTTTATGCACACCTTCAAAAAAACAGATCAGATTAGTAAGACAAGATCTTCCTTGTCTAAAGCCATGTTGGCTGTCTCCCCAAGTTCCCTCAGTATTCTAGGGTGTATCCCATCCGGTCCCATCGCTTTGTCTACTTTAAGTTGAGCTAGTTTCTCATGAACACAGTCTTCTGAAAATTGTTCAAGATGTCCCTCGCTTCTGTTCTTATTTGTGGGTGTTTTCTGAGGTCCTGCTCCTGGTTCTTCATCTGTGAACACAGAACAAAAATATTTGTTAAGCAATTCCGCTTTATCCTTATCAGCTTCTACATATTCCCCCCTGCACCCTTTAGTCTGACAATACCACTTTTGCCCTTCCTCTTCTCACTAATATATCTGAAAAATGTCTTATCCCCCCATTTTATTGCATTGGCTATTTCCTCCTCCTTTTGAATCTTTGCCTTCTTGACTACTACTTTGCTAGCTTCTCTAAGTTTTTCCAAATACAGATGCCTGTCTTCCTCTCTCTGTGATCTCTTGTATTTCATGAAGGCCTCCCTCTTTTTCTTCACTTTTTCAGCTACTTCCTTCGAAAACCATAGCGGTCTCCTGTTCCTTTTGCCTTTATTTACCTTTTTAACAAAAAGTTTGGTTGCCTTTAAAATACCCCCTTTCAGTTTTGCCCACTGTTTTTCTACATCCCCCTGTGGGCGTGGCCTACCCCAGCTAGGCCCCAAATGTAAGTTGGATGTAATTAACGAAGCAGATGAGAGCACTGATGATAAACAAATCTATACACCTATGATTTATCCTGGATATGCAGATTTGGACCTGTCAGATTCAGATTCAGATATAGGAACAGACAGCAGATCAGGCTCAATAATCTCAATTGGAATGAAACCAAAGTCAGCTACACATGAAACCATACAGGACACAAAAGTATAATCCAGCTCAGTATAGGCCTGAATAGAAGTATAGGTTAAAGATTGCTTTTGAAGCTATTCCTTTAAATCATAGTTCCCGTTTTTAGTTAGACATAAATTGGGAAATTAGAAGCATTATAGCTTACGCAAACAGTCTATGTACCCAACAGATATTAGGTCAGATTGAAGTTCCTTAATTAAATAGAACAAGGGGTGAAGCTGATCATTCTGCAAGAGGATAGGCTAAGCTGTCTCTGGGGCAGGATGCCCTGCTCTTATGAAATTGACTCTAGTCCATTTAGTAAATATAACCGAAATCAGCAAAATATAATAAGTAACTAACTAGCTTTTAGCAGTATAGCGACACCTGCTGGATCTAATGAATGTAATTTTTATATAGAACTTCTGCTTTTTGGTATAAATAATAATGTCTATGTTGGCAAAATTGATGTACACGTGGAATTTGGAAAGTACCAGATGTTAATTAAAAATTAACTGCATCAGCTGATATCACCTAATAAAAAGCTAAGCTCTTCAGAACCATCTTTGAAGAGGCATGTTGGGATAGTCGAATTAGACTCGGTGTGTCTCTTCCCTATGGAGCTCTATAGCAATTGATTGATTAATTAACACTGTGTCGTGTCTTTTTCTTTCCTGTTAAGAAGCACTGGGAGATAAGAACCCAGGTATTTTGTATAGGGGTCATTTATATGAGTCTACAGTTTGGTGCCTTCAGACTCGGATTCCATTGTTCTTTAGCAGGAAACAAACATCCTGAGGACACAAGTTGTGAGTATATTGACAGATATCTGAAATATTACAATGGGTAATAAATCTGCTAAGGTAAAGCAGGAGTCTCAGTTAGAAGACTGGGAAGAGAAAGTTCGTGCTATAGCAATTGATAAGAAAGGGAGTCCCAATTATGTGATGAAAAGAGAATATGGGGACAATTCTTTAAATTATGTGGCCAAATGGCATTCTGTTACTGCAGCGAACCCCAAACTGCAGTTCCCCCTTGGAGGGACTTTTCATGAATCTAAATTGAAATATTTGCAATCAGTACTAGCGTTAGATGAGAAATCCTGTCATGAATGGATTACTTATAATTTTTGGTGTTCTAAAGCGGCCGAGAAGAGCAAACATACTATTGATTCTACATTTAGGAAGGTCAGAGATCAGGTGTATCGCATGGAAGAGCAAATATGTGTTTTAACTAACAGAGGTAATGATGTGAATAAAACTGTAAATAATTGTGAGCCTTGTACCGTGGCGTCTGCGCCACCTGCCTATGAAGATGAGGTTAATGCACTAGCTATTTCTCTGTCTAGAAATAATGTCCCAGCCATAGTCCCTGGTCGCGATCGAGAGGCGCCCTCGATCCGGCTGGGTGCTGTGTCTGATATTTCTACCCCTGTTAAAATTGACATGTCCAGCGTAGTTGTATCACCTTCTGATGCTTCTTTGGAGGGTGCAGTTGGGGGTGGTGAATTCTGTGCCTCTACCCCTATAGATTATAAACCTCGGACGACTAGAGCTCAACGATTGACTAAGGATATTATAGAACTTGAGCAGTTAATTGGCATTGAAGCAAGCCACCTTAAGGGCTTGAATACTGTGGAGCAGTTAACACAGTATCATGATTATCTTGTGAATAAAGCTCGTACATTAGTTGAACTCATTACAACTGTATTTGAAGCATTAGATTTGCAGGTAAAGCAGCATACTTTAAGTTTGTTGCCTCTCAGTAAACGTAAGGAAATTGTAATTGAAGCAATGTCAGCTGTTGCCAAGGGACTTGAACATTGGACCAAGGCTCCCTTGATTTCTAACTGTCAAAGTTTACAGTGTTTAACTTTGGAATTGGGTGACTCATTGGCTTCAGACAAACAAACGAAGGATCAGAATAAAGGTGATTTGTTGGCTCCGTTTCGGGCATTCCCGAGAGGAGATGGGGGGTTAGTTACCTTAGCAACGAACTGGTCCCCAGCCGAAATTTTTAGCTTAGCTAGATCCTGTCCTGACTCCAGGGAGAAGCCTGGTCAGTTTGTAGATTATTGGCGACAGCTAATAACTACATATGATCCTACTTGGGTAGATTTACAAAATTTATTGAAAGCAGTTTTTCTGAATCCTATAGAGCTAAGGGCAGTCACCCACCCTCAACTGCGTGATAATATTAATTGGGTGTGGCCTGGTATAGATCCTGTAATTAATGCTACGGATGTTGCTCAAATGACTGCATTTAGAGAACATAGGGATAATTTGTTAAAAGCCATAGAGAAAAAGTGTACCCCAGTCCGTGATCTGTCCAAACTCTTGGAAGTAAAGCAGTGTGGGGGTGAAACGGTAAACCAGTATCACACTAGATGTTGCCTAGCGTTCAGAGATTTTTCTCCTCAGAATGCTGAGATGGAAGGTTTTGCTTCTATTTTTGTGAATGGACTGCAACCAGAGATAAAAAGTATTCTTGAAAATGCTTTGCTTGGCTGGTCTACTAAGTCTGCACAAGAAATCCTGGAGGCGGCTCTGCATGCTGAGAAACGAATTCAACGACAGAAGGATGCTGATAAAGGTAAACTTGACCGCCAGCGTCAAAATCTTTTAAATTTGCAAGTAGCAAGTTATGAGTCCAACTTCAGAGGACGTGGTAGATCAAGGGGTGGAAGAGGTGCAGCCCCCTTCAGAGGAAGAGGACGTGGCTATATGGGGGGACAGCAAGGGGAGCGTACTTGTTATGGTTGTGGGCAAGTGGGCCATTTTATTAGAGATTGTACTAAGCCAAGGGGCAATATTCCCCAGCCTGGGATACAGGATGGTGCTAGATATCCATCTGTCTCATACCCTGTATCTACCCCTAACCAGCCTTCAGTGATGGCTCAATACTATGCAGAGACTGATGTGGATTATAGCGAGGATTGACTAGGCCTGGTTGTGTGTCCAAACACACAGGGGGAGATACGTGCTACTGTTATGGGGTGTGAATTGCTTTTCCTGCTAGATACAGGTGCCTCTACATCTGCCATAGCGCTATCCCAGTTACCTCCACCTCTGTTTGAGGCCCTACCTGCAGCTCCTAAAGTACCTTGTGAAGGAATTGAAGGAAAGACTATAATGCATCAAAAGTTATCAGATGTGCCAATTATAGTAGAGGGAAAATTATATCATACAGATTTTCTGGTAGGCCCTACTCTGCCTGTCAACTTGCTTGGTCGAGATTTTTTATCTAGGAACAAGACTGTTATAAGCTGGGAAACTGGCACTTTGACATGTACCTTGTGTCCCCTGCAAGTACAACAGCCTATAGCTGTAACACCGGCTGTTGCGATTACTCCACCATTGGATACCCTTCCTTCCACCTTGTGGGCAGTACCAGGTGATGATATTGGGCATCTCAATATTCCTCCAGTCAAGATTGAAGTACAACCAGGAGCTCCACTACCATATGTGCGTCAATATCCATTGCCTGCAACGTCGGTGGCTGGAATACGGCCAGTAATTGAAAATCTGCTAGCCCAGGGTGTGTTGGTGCCTACTTCTTCTCCTTGCAATACTCCTATTTTACCGGTGTTAAAAGCTGATGGTAAGTCCTACAGATTCGTGCAAGATTTGAGGGCAATCAATCGTATTGTCATGCCCATCTTCCCTCTTGTGCCCAACCCTCATGATATTTGGACTCGCATACCATGTGACTCCACCCACTTCTCAGTTATAGATTTAAGCTCCGCCTACTACTCCATAGCGGTAGGGGAGGAGTCGAGATATTTACTGGCATTCACGTTCGAAGGGCGCCAGTATACCTGGACTACCTTGTCTCAAGGCTACACGGAAAGTCCTGCTTATTTTTCACAGGCCCTAAAAGCTGCTTTACAAGACTTGGCGTTGGACAAATCTGTGCTGATCCAGTATGTAGATGATTTACTCATTTGTTCTCCATGTTATGATGCTTGTATTGCTGATACTATGTTAGCTCTTGTACATATTTCTCGTTTAGGATTGAAAGTAAACCAATCAAAATTACAATTTGCTGTACCACAAGTGATCTTTCTAGGTGTATGCCTTTCTGCTGCTGGACGCTCTATTACTGCTCAGAGAATTGGCCCTATAATGTTAATGCCTTTTCCTGCTACTGTACCTCTGATACGACGCTTTCTAGGCCTTCTAGTGTTCTGTCGCCAGTGGATACCAGATTTTGCTGAACTTGCTGCTCCACTCTATGCCCTGCTAGGCCGTGAAGCTCCAGAGGGTATTATAGTGCCTACTGAAGCACAGCATAATGCTTTCCATTCTCTACGGCAAGCGCTATTGAAGTCTCCTTGTCTCTCATTTCCAGACTATAACTTGCCTTTCCGCCTTTATGTAGCGACATCTACTAAGGCTGCAGTATGTGTTCTAGCACAACGTTTTCCTTCTGGACTCAAGCCGCTAGGCTTTTTCTCTCAAGGTTTTGATTCTGTTGTTGCTGGCATGCCACCTTGTTTTCAATCTTTAGCTGCTGTGGTATTTGCAATACAGACCACTGACTTCCTTGTTCTCCAACATGAACTGCATGTGTACACATCTCACTCAGTAGCTAGGCTATTGCATTTAGCTAAAACTCAACCGTTATCTAGTTCTCGTTTACTGTTATTTGATTTGGCTATTTCTCAAGTACATGTAACTTTGCATGAAGTTTCCTTGTTACAACCAGCTCAAATTTTGGCTTCTTTGGAGCCTCTGTTACATTTGTCTGACTCTGATGGAACTCATGATTGTCTTTCTTCTGTAACTGCCTATTCAAAGGCTAGGCCTGATTTATCTGCTATACCTTTGCCAAACCCTGATTGGGTTCTATTCACTGATGGTTCTGCCTTCCGTGATGAACATGGACATTTACTTGTGGGGTATGCTGTAACTACTGTTGATTCTGTACTAGAAGCAGGAGCGTTGCCATTTGCAAGTGCCCAGTTGGCAGAAGTATTTGCTCTCATTCGGGCCTTGGAGATGTCTACGCATTTGGTTGTTAATATCCATAGTGACAGTAGTTACGCAATCGGAATTCTGTGGGATTTTGGAAATATTTGGGCTCAACGGGGGTTTCCTGACGGCTGCCCATAAGCCCATCAAGCATGCCCGCTATATTGAGCGTCTACTTGCTGCAGTGCTTAAGCCAGCTCAGGTGGCTGTGTTGAAATGCAAAGGACATGATCTTAATGGTACTATGGTGTCACAAGGCAATCAGTTTGTAGACCAAGCTGCTAAAACTGCAGCAGCAGGACCTGCAGTTCCACCACACCTTTTATTAACTCTTCGTTCACCTGCAGCTTCTCCTTCTGGCTCAATATCTTTGGACTTGATGCGTTCCCATCAGGACTCAGCGGACTTCACTGAAAAACAGAACTGGCTCACTTGGGGAGCATCTCCTGATGGTACTGGACTCTGGTTAAAGGACAATTTGATTATTTGTCCTAAATCTTTGCTATATCCTGTTGCCTTATTTTTGCATCACAAATTGCATTTAAGTGTACTGGCTATGACAAAAGCTTTTGTTCAATTGTGGCATAATCCTACATTTGCTTCTGCTGCTCATGCTGTGTGTATTTCTTGTCTCCCGTGTTTGCAAGCAGGAAAGTCCGGGAGCACTTTGCGTGCATCGCCTTCTCCGTCCTTGCCTAAGCCTCGAGGACCCTTCCTCTTCTTGCAAATGGACTTTACTGATCTGCCTTGTGCCAAGGGGGGAAGGAAACATCTTTTGGTTTTTACTTGCTTATATTCTGGATGGCCTGAGGCCTATCCGACAAATTCTTTGTCTGCTGCTACTGTTTTGAAATGCTTGCTTACTCAGTTTATTCCTTTGTGGGGTGTGCCTTTACTTTTGTCTTCTGATCAAGGTCCAGCCTTTACGGCGGAGGTATGGAAGGGCATAACTGCATTTTTTGGCCTTCACCAGCAACTTCATCCTCCGTATCATCCGCAAAGCTCTGGCCAAGTGGAACGGATGAATCGGACACTGAAGGCGCTTCTCCGGTCTCTGACTCATGATTGGAGTCAGGATTGGGTGGAAGCTTTGCCGTTTGCCTTATTCTCAGTCCGTAACTCTCCTCAGAGAACTCGACAAGGTCTTACCCCTTATGAAATTGTGACGGGACGTCCAGCGACTACTCCAGCACATGTGATAATTCCACCAGATCAATTACCGGATCCCCAACTATTGCGCAGCGATTTATTATCTTACTGTAAATATTTGTACCAAACGTTAGTGTCTCCTTCCTTTTTGCAGCTTACAAAGCAGGGAGCTCAGTCACAATCAACCCCAGACGTGGAACCAGGAGATTGGGTGCTCATCAAGGATCCAGCCCCGAAGTCAGCTTTAGCAGCGAAGTTTCTGGGACCGTTCCAAGTGTTGCTGGTGGGATATTCGGCATTGAAGGTGAAGGGGCGCAAAGCGTGGATACATCTGGACCAGTGCAAGAAGGCGCCGTCCCCTGGATAAGACAACTTCCACCGAGACCACCTCCTGAAGAATTAGTTGAAATAGAACTGGACTCATTTCCTCCAGGATCATCTCCACTTGACCAAGAAAGTGACTGTGAAATTGTTGAACACTCACAACGCAATCCAGAGGTGGTTATTGAAAAGTGGTTAATATGCATATTTGCAATAGCATTGGCATTGTTTTTGTTCTTCTGGATTTGGTGTCTGTCAGCTCTCGTGGTAGTATCAACAGTATAGATGAGTTGATAAGAAGATTATCAGAAAAGCCAACAATGCCCCCTAAACAACAGGCAATAATAGATAAGATGCTCAGGGACTTTCATGGTGTTACTACTCCTCCAGATCCAGTTCCTACAGTCCCTGATCATACAGTTCCTGAATATGACCCACATGCACCGTGGGCAAAACATGGTACTTTTTATAATGTGTTTCATTCACACATTTATTCCTTAATTCAGCGATTTAATATTTCCAGCTGTGCAGTCTGCTTGCCTCACCCAGTAGCTACACAGTTTGGATTCCTGCCTAGACCTAGACCTCTCTCCTTGCAAGAGCTGAAGGAATTATCTATGAATGAAACCCTGTTTAATCTTACTATGACATGGCCAGAAGGAGTCACTCCTGCTCCAAGAATAATTAGCCCTCAGCCAATGGCTGATCCTCCTATCTGTTTCCAAAGGAAAGGAACATATCCTGTGGGTGACACTCCTTTGTCTAAGTGTCAGACTGTTATGACTAACGACCATGTCCATTTAGTGTTAGAGTCCTCTACACCAAGTCCTGTGCAAGCCCTTTCAAATTTGAAGGTAGTCAATGTCATCCCTGATCCCAAGTCTCGTCTTGATCAGTATGAATTACAGTACTATGATCAGGATGGGTTTCCAGCATATGGGAAGTATAGATTGCAGAATAGTAAAGATGGTTTGTCATCTGGGTATGTTGACAACTATGTGTATCCCTATTTAGGATATTATCACCCATGGTTAAGAAACATTGAGCCTGGAACTGAAGTTCTAATCACAAATCCTAAAGATTTTAAAATTTGGCCTGATGGACTACTTGCCTTGGTAGGTCACTATTTTGTGTGCGGAACTCTTGCTTATGTTCGGTTGCCTGCTGATTGGTCTGGCAATTGTTACATAGCTACTCTTGACTTACCATGGAAACTGGTCCCTTATGAGACTTTATTAGGGACGCCCTCAAGTCGTCAGCGCAGAGCAACAGATGATTCTAGTGTTGATATACGTGCAGCAAGGAAATTGTTAGAAGATACCACTATGTTAACCCAACAAGAAGTGAGCACTTTCGCAGGAACAGTGTGGCTAAGTACTTTTGGTGCCATACGTCCTACACAACGTTATGGTGAGCAATTATTGCGAATTTATGCTCTAATTGAAGTAACAGCCCAAGATTTGACTGATGCCCTAACAATCATGCAAGGTACTGTAGACAAGTTGACTGCTTACTCTGCACAGAATAGGATGGCCTTAGATTATTTGCTAGCCAAAGATGGCGGAGTTTGTGGCGTCGTGAGAGATCACTGCTGTACGATTGTGGATTCACAAAGTAAGGTAGTCTCAGGTATCCTAGAACAGGTGAGAAAAGAAACCCACTTCTCCAAAGATAATATAGAGGGAACTTCTGATTCTGTATGGCCTTGGTTTGATAATATATGGAGTGGCTTGTCAGGTCCAGTAAAAGCGATACTGACAGGCTTGTTTGGTTTCCTAGTAGCTCTCCTACTTTTAGGAATTGGTCTTGTCTGTTTTATGAAGTGTTGTACTACATACCTGCCTAAAGCTACACACACTATTGCAGTTTTGAAATTGCGAAGTGTTCCTAGTACAGGAGACTTGCTCCGTGAAATGCCTTTCTATGAAGATTGTGGTTCTGTGCAGAACCAAAGGGAGGACTGTGGGCGTGGCCTACCCCAGCTAGGCCCCAAATGTAAGTTGGATGTAATTAATGAAGCAGATGAGAGCACTGATGATAAACAAATCTATACACCTATGATTTATCCTGGATATGCAGATTTGGACCTGTCAGATTCAGATTCAGATATAGGAACAGACAGCAGATCAGGCTCAATAATCTCAATTGGAATGAAACCAAAGTCAGCTACACATGAAACCATACAGGACACAAAAGTATAATCCAGCTCAGTATAGGCCTGAATAGAAGTATAGGTTAAAGATTGCTTTTGAAGCTATTCCTTTAAATCATAGTTCCCGTTTTTAGTTAGACATAAATTGGGAAATTAGAAGCATTATAGCTTACGCAAACAGTCTATGTACCCAACAGATATTAGGTCAGATTGAAGTTCCTTAATTAAATAGAACAAGGGGTGAAGCTGATCATTCTGCAAGAGGATAGGCTAAGCTGTCTCTGGGGCAGGATGCCCTGCTCTTATGAAATTGACTCTAGTCCATTTAGTAAATATAACCGAAATCAGCAAAATATAATAAGTAACTAACTAGCTTTTAGCAGTATAGCGACACCTGCTGGATCTAATGAATGTAATTTTTATATAGAACTTCTGCTTTTTGGTATAAATAATAATGTCTATGTTGGCAAAATTGATGTACACGTGGAATTTGGAAAGTACCAGATGTTAATTAAAAATTAACTGCATCAGCTGATATCACCTAATAAAAAGCTAAGCTCTTCAGAACCATCTTTGAAGAGGCATGTTGGGATAGTCGAATTAGACTCGGTGTGTCTCTTCCCTATGGAGCTCTATAGCAATTGATTGATTAATTAACACTGTGTCGTGTCTTTTTCTTTCCTGTTAAGAAGCACTGGGAGATAAGAACCCAGGTATTTTGTATAGGGGTCATTTATATGAGTCTACACCCCCAGCTGTCCCCATCCTACTAACGACTCTCTGAGGTATTGGCCCATCTTTGCAAAGTTAGTCTTCCTAAAGTCTAAGATCTTCACCTTGGAATGGATTCTAACAGCCCTAGTCCTAATACTGAACCACACCATCTGGTGATCACTGGATGCAAAATGATCTCCCACTACAACATCAGAAACACTTTCTCCATTGGTAAGCACCAAGTCCAGTATGGCCCCTTCACGTGTGGGGTCTGTTACCAATTGCCTGAATAGTTCTCCCTGTAGAGAATCCAGGATCTCCTTACTCCTAGATGATACTGCAGCAGGAATGTGCCAATCAACATCTGGCATATTGAAATCTCCTAGCAGTAGCACTTCCCCTTTCCTAGCAATGCTGCGTATGTCTTCAATTAACTCTCTGTCCACCTCTTCCTCTTGTGAGGGAGGTCTGTATAGCACACCAATGCAAATAGATTTCTCTTTCCCTCTTTCTAGTTTAACCCACAATGCCTCCTCTCTCCCTTTTAAGCTCTGTAATTCCAAAGCTTTAATAGTAGTTTTTACATATAGTGCCACGCCTCCTCCCCTTCTTCCTACCCTGTCCTTTCTGAATAAAGTATAGCCAGGTATAGTTACATCCCAGTTATGGTTTTCTGTGAACCATGTTTCTGTAACTGCCACTAAATCCAAGTCAGCCACTCCCACCAAAGCTTCAACTTCAGAGATCTTATTTCCCATGCTACGGGCATTAATACACACTGCTTTCCATATGTTACCCCTGTTACCCATTTCCATAAAGGTATTTAATGTATCACTTATCTGGGGGCTTTCACTTACCTGGGGGCTTTCTTCACCCATCCCCAACGAATCTAGTTTAAAGCCCTCTTCAGTAGGGCTTCTGAGGTCATTTATGCCTGGTAATGATTTTTTTGGTATTTGTTGTGATTTTGTAATATTTGTATTTACTATTAGGAGCAGTTTTTTTCAATATTGTGAGTTTTGTGCATACCATGACAATCATGAACCTCATTTCTAAGCCAGGATATTTGGAGTATTATCTCAGTCTCTCAAATTTACTGCTAATGCTCGTCATAGTACTTGCATCGTGCCAAAGAGAACCTCCTTGTGGAGTTCATAAAATGTTATGTGTGTGGATAATTTCTCAAGGTGTTCTTGGAAATTCCTCTTAATTAAGCCTGTGGCACCCAACACGATGGGAAATAACTCGGTATCTTTCTGCCACATTTTCTTGGTCTCCGGCTGCATTTCTTGGTACTTGAAGATTTTCTCCCTCTCAAAACAATTCACAGAGTAATCTCTTGGAACTGACAGCTCTATAATCAATGTAGCTTCTGATGCTTTTCTCCTTAACCACTATTTCCTCACATCCAGCTTTTTATTGGTTAGAATGGGAGTATCCCAGATGATCATAACCTCTTCATTCTCTTTAATTCATTTAGGGTCATGATCCAAGTGCTTTTCAGGCACAGTGACGTAGTGCTTACAGAGTTTCCAATGGATAAGTCTGCTATTTTATTGTGCCTTTCTGTATAGAAATTTTCTGCCATCAGAACCTCACAGCCAGCTATGATGATGAGGATCTGCTACTCTAGCTTTATCAGTTGGGCAGGCTGCTGTCTTGTCCATGTTTCCTGACTTTTGTGCTGGTGCTCCCCCAGACTGCCACTATTTTCTTTTGATATCCTCTATGTTGTGGTTCCGATGGTAAATGTCATTGATCTTTCTACAGATATCTACATAGCTACTGCTTTGTTTGTGATATGAACTAATGCACATGCCCTCATGGCCCAGGAGCACCCCCTAGTGTGCTAGTACCTCCTGCACTAGGAGCTGTACCCCCCTCACAAAAGTTATCTTTTCGTGTGAGTACTTTCCTTGGGAGCCATTTTAACCTGTGTTTTACAGTTCTGCCAGTGCAGTTATAAAATGGGGATATCCATGTCTAGCTGGTCATTACATCCACTTGTACAAAGGCGGTGCCGGGATGTTTCAGTTTTGAACGAGTGTGTTTTCAAAATGTCCTACAGATGTATGCATGTATGTGACATAGATGTGCATGGTGGCCATTTTAGAAATGGGTGGTGGGTATGTTCAGGTGTATGATCTGTAAGACTACCAGTCTCATTCTACCTCTGTCCCCATATGCTTCCTGTCTGTCTTTGGGATATGGGTGCAATGTATGGGCCCTTCCAGGACCTTACATGTAGGGAGTGTACACAGCAGATGTGTTGGTGGGATGTATGTGTAGCAGCACAACATCTGCAGGTGGTTGTGGTGTCTACCCCCTTATACTGTGGGACTGTCACTTAGGATGTTATGGTCAGGTGATTGGTAGAAATATGTGCTGTGTTGCATTGGCTGGTGCCAGTTGCGTACATTCTATTCTTTGCAGATAGCAGCCAGGAAACTGAAGGGGAACATCTGGGAGGGGTGGGAGGGTGCATTTGGCCAGGGTTTTTATGTTTTTTTTAAACTTGCCATATATGTGTCCAATTGGACGCCCACAACCAGTTTTAATGTGTATATAGGGTCAGAGGCCCAGGACCTTTAAATGTTTTTAAGCTTGCAGTATGTGTGTCCTGTAGGGCCCCAACAGTAAATTTTAATGTGTACAATTGTGGTCAACATTATTAGCACCCTTGCATTTTAGATATGTTGTACAATATCTTGAGAAATAATTGGAAATATTCCACCTGTATATCGTCATAATATTTTAATAATATGTTCAAAGATATACAACAACAAAAAAGATGCCTGTGCAATTTAGACATAGTAATTTCTGAGAAAAAAAACAAAATATGACCTGGACAGGATTAATGGCACCTTCACTAATATTTGGTTGCACAACCCTTGGCAGTGATGACAGCCTCTAAACATTTCTTGTAGCCATCTATATATTTTGGACATCTGTCTGCTGGTAGTTTCTGCCACTCTTCAACTGTGATTTGTTCTAGCTCATGAATGTTTCCAGGATTCCTTTTACCAAAGGCAGATTTCAGCTCTTTCCAAAGGTTCTCAATTAGATTGAGATCAGGACTCATTGCTGGTCAGTTCAAAACAGTCTATTTTTTCCTTTTTAATTATCCTTTTGTACTTTTGGGTGTATGTTTTGGGTCATTGTCCTGCTGGAGGACCCATGATCTTTGACCCAGACCTAGCTTTCTGACACTAGGCAGCACAATTTGCTCAAAAATACCCTCTGTTAGTCCTCTGATTTCATGATTCCTTTAATACGTCCCAGGCCTGCAGTTCCTGAGGCAGCAAAACAGCCCACAACATTATAGAACCTCCATCATATTTACAGTAACTGTAGGAAGAGAGTTTTTTTCTTTATATGTTTCATTTCTTCACCTGCAAATGTATCATTGCTCTGCATTGCCAAAGGGCTCAAGTTTGGTTTCATCTGTCCACAGAACATTTTCCCAGAAGGATTGTGGTTTCTCAAGGTGGGCTTGGGCAAAGATCAGGCATGCTTTTTTTTGTCTGTCTTTGATCAGTGGGGTCCTCTTTGGCCTTTGCCCATGAAGCACTTCTTTCTTTAGTATGCGGCATATGGTGCGGGTTGAAATCACCACTCCAGATTGCTCCAGGTCAGCCTTAAGCTCTTTGGATGTTGTATGTGGTGTTTTTCCAACAGTTCACACTAACCTTTGAAGACTTCTTGGATTAATTTTCCTCTTCCAGCCCCGTCCTGGGAGATTCTTGACAGTTCCATGAGCAGAAAATGTCTTAATAACATTGTGATCTGTAAACACAGGAATGTCAAGGTCTTTGGAAATGGCCTTGTACTCCTTTGAAGTTTGATTTTTGGTGATAAGGGCTTTTCTGATGGTCTCAGGCAGTTCTCTCGTCTTCACCATTGTGAAAATGGTTGATTCAAGTCATACGAGTATTGATAGTTGGTCACAGGTGTGTCTAATTTTACCATAGAAACATGACAGCAGAAAAAGACCATATGTCCTATCTAGTATGTCCTTCCATATCAACTACTATAGTCCCCTTTTTTTCTCTAGAGGTTTTCTGTGTTTGTCCAATGCTTTCTTGAATTCAGATACTGTCCTTGTCTCTACTACCTCCATTGGGAGTCTATTCCACCCACCTTCCACTTTTTCCGTAAAGAATATTTCTGCATATTACTCACTTTATCAACCTGGTTTTTAACCTCGCACTCTAAGGCTTTCTCTCCCTTTTCCTGTGTGAATGTATCTCTCCTTTTCCTATGAATTATGAAGTTCTTTTCTGTTTTTCTTTTAGCTTTATTTTTATATTGTATGCTGCCCAGTGAAGGGCAGTTAAGAAAGTTCTAATAAACATAAACTCCTGAATCTATCCCCTTTCATCCTCATTGTGTGTCCTCTTGTTGCATTTATGCCATGGAGGTATTTAAATATCACTGTCATAACTCCTCTATCCCGTCTTTCCTCTAACATATGCATATTAAAATCTTTAAGTCTATCCCCATATGCTTTATAACGAAGATCACTAACATGGCCAAAAACAAACTTCTTATTTTTCCCCCTAAACCCTCCTCCCCTCTTCTACCTTTCTCTATCTCTGTTGATAGCTCTCTTATACTTCCTCAGCCCACAACCTTGGGGTCATCTTTGATTCCTCCCTCTCCTTCTCTACACATATCCAGCAGATAGTTAAACCTGTCATTTCTTTCTTTATAACATTAACAAAATTTGCCCCTTCCTTTCTGTACACACTACTAAAACACTTAACCACTCTTGTCATCTCCTGTCTTGACTATTGTAACCTCCTTGCTGGTCTCCTCCTGTGTCATCTCTCTCCCCTTCAGTTTGTTCAGAACTCTGCTGTGAGGCTAATCTTCTGCCAGCCCCGATATACTCATATAACCCCTCTTCTCAAATAACTTCTTTAGCTCCCCTTCTGTTTCCATATCCAATTCAAAATTCTCCTTCTGACCTATAAATGCATTCATTCTACTGCTCCTCACTACCTTTCATCTCTCCTCTCCCCTTACACCCCTCCTCATGAACTCTGCTCTTCCTCTGGCTTGCTTTTCTCTATGCCCTTTTCTTCCACTACCAACTCCAGACTTCAATCCTTTCACCTTGCTGCTTCTTTTGCCTGGAACAAACTACCTGAATCTGTACATCAGGCTTCATCTCTCCCCCTTTTCAAATCCATTCTAAAGACTCACTTCTTTGAGGCTGCCTTTGGATCCTAATCCCTTGTTCTCCTTGTGTCTCCTTATCTTTCCCTATTTGTACCTTGTTCTCAACTTTTGTACTGTCTGTCTTGATTAGATTGTAAGCTCTAACGAGAAGGGACCATCTTTTATCTGTATCTGTATAGCACTGTGTATGTCTTGAAGTGCTATATAAATGGTTAATAGTAGTAGTGGTAGTAACCATTTTAGTAGCTACCCTCTGCACTGACTCCATCCTGTTTATATCCTTTTAAAGGTGTGGTCTCCAGAATTGCACACAATACTCCAAATGAGGTCACACCAGAGACTTATACAGAGGCACCTCCTTTTTTCTGCTGGCCATTCTTCTCCCTATGCACCCAAGAAGTCTTCTGTCTTTTTCCGTTGCCTCTTCTACCTGTTTAACCACTTTAAGATCATCAGAAACAATCACGGCCAGGTCCCGCTCTTCTTTCGTGGACAGAAGTACTTCACTCCTTACACTGTATCGCTCCCTTGGATTTTTGCAGTCCAAATGAATGACCCTGCAATTTTTAGCATTAAATATCAGCTGCCAAATTCTTGACCATTCTTCAAGCTTAGCTAGATCCCTCCTCATGTTATCTACTCCTTCCTGGGTGTCTACTCTATTGCAGATTTTGGTATCATCCACAAAGAGGAAAACCTTACCTGACAGCCCTTCCGGAATTTCACTAGCAAAGATGTTAAAAAGAATCATATTAGTAGAATGTACAGTGTCTTGATCCAAGATGGCAGTCAGGCTTGCGGTGCTCTAACTGTTCTTATTAATGGGTAAGAGGAAAGTGAACGGGGTAAGAAACACTCTTCTACACCTGGGACTTATTCTCCCATACCGGTGGCTGTGTCTGGTTCCCTTGACACTTTTGTGGCTGCCGGTGAAGGGGAAGGTTTGCCCAGCTATTCTGATGTCAGAGTTCAATAGCTTGCCATCTTATTCATGTATTGACTCTCTCTCCTCCATGCTACAGAGACCACCAAAGGAGGTGCTATTGGCTCCGAGTCCTGGGAACCAGTAGGAGGAAGGCTCCATTTGTCGGTGTATCGTCTCCCGGAGAGGGCTAATTCAAGGACTCAGCGCAGGAGCTGAGCAAACCATGTGAAAACAACTGCCTGACAGTGCTTGGTTGGAGGAGGGATGGCTGCAATGGTGGCTGCCACAAAGAACCTGGGCACAGGACTAGGAGTGATGGAAGGTGATTCTGCACCAGCTGGTTTGTCTTTCATGTTTCCTTTGGCATGTCCTGAGGTTTTTACACTGGAGTCAATTTGGTCAGTTATGAAGCTTGAGGAAACCCTTTTAACACAGGTTCAAGCTCTTACTCTACAAGTTCAAGGTAACTCTGGTGCTATTTGTAAGAATGCTGAAGATGTTTTATTCCTGCAGGCTTTAGCCTCTGACTTTCAAACAAAGATTACTCGCCTGGAAGGATACGCGGACACTTTTGTTAAAGATTTAATCTCTATGAAAGCAAAATAGAGCAGTTGGAAAATAAGAACATAAGAAATGCCATACTGGTTCAGACCAAGGTCCATCAAGCCCAGTATCTTGTTTCCAACAGTGGCCAATCCAGGTCACAATTACCTGCAAGTTTCCCAAAAAGACACACAGGTTCCACAATGCTTGTATTGGGGCAAGCAGTTGATTTCCTGGGTCCTCTTTAATAATGGTTTATGGACCTTTCCTTCAGGAACTTGTCCAGACCTTTTTTTAAACCCAGCTACACCAACAGCTTTTACTACCTCCTCTGGTAACAAATTCCAGAGTTTGGTTACACATTGAGTGAAAAATATTTTCTCTTATTAGTCTTAAATGGATTCCACTGTAGCTTCATTGCATGTCCCCTAGTATTTTTACTTTTGATAGCATAAACAATCGATCTACATTTACCTGTTCTACTCCATTAATTAATTTATAGACCTCTATCATATGTCCCCTCAGCCATCTCTTTTTCAGGTTAAAGGGTCCTAACCTTTTAAGCCTCTCTTCATAGGTGTATCCTTCCATTCCCTTTCCATTTCGGTGGCTCTTCTCTGTACCTTTTCTAATTCCACTTTATCCTTTTTAAGATACGGCGACCAGAATTGCATGCAATATTCAAGGTATGGTCGCACCATGGAACGATACAGAGGCATTATAATAACCTTTGTTTTATTCTCCATTCCTTTCCTTATGATACCTAGCATTCTATTTGCCTTCTTGGCTGCTGCTGCACACTGGGCAGAGGATTTTAACGTGTTATACATGATGATGCCTAAATCTTTTTCCTGAGTGATGGTTCCTAATGTGGAACCTTGCATCTTGTAACCATGGTTTGGTTTAACATGACATAAGTTGCATAACTTTGCACTTGTCCACATTAATATACTAAAATATACTAATGCATTTCAGAAAAAAACAGTCACTATGGTGTATCACTCACTTATCTCAATCTTTTTTTTCCAGGTCTTGCTGCTTTCTTGAATGCTGGATGCCTTATGCTCCCTTTGCTCCAGCGATGTCCAGCTACAGTCAGGATACCTACTCCCCATCTTTAAAAATCAATCTCTCTAGCTAGGTGTGCAGTAACTAGAAAAGTGTTCCTGTTCTTTTCTCTTTTTGTTTCTTTCTATTACTTATGAGTCTTGCTAGTTCCCAAAAAAATAAAAGATAGGGAATTTGCTTATCTTCCCCTCCCAGAGAACTCTGTGCCAAAATCATTTTTTTTTCTTTTAATGTGCCATAACCAATCTTCCAAAACTTCTGATCAGTTCTGGAGAACTATACCAATTGCCAGCCAAATTTAGTTCTTTAAATATGGAAATGTGTTTTTTTCTTTGTACACACTCAATCCTTCTCGCTCTCACACATGCACTGAAACAATTCAGGTTGTTTCAGGGTTAAACAAATCCTTTAAGCAGTACACTGTTTAAATAAGCTAACTTTCAAAAATTTCCTCTTACTTCACCGGGAGTTTTATACCTACTTCAAGGACTCCAGTGCTATTAGAAGCAAGTCACACATACTGTTGAACTTTTAATCAAAACAGTGCTCAAATTAAACTAACTCTCAAATAAATCACTTCATGTTCTCATTAAATTTGGGTTTAAACTCCTTAAATGAGCTTCAGAACTTCCTCAGCCCTTTTTCTGTCAAAAAGGAAAGCTTCTCACATTTAACTTTATATTTTCTCTTCAGCTTTCATTCAAGCTTCTTTCACACTTTTCCAATAAATTCTCAATTACCTATAGTTCTGACATCAAAGAAATCCTTTCACAGCTCTTCCATACAGACATTCACTCTGGCACATTTTACCCCATCAAAGTCTTCTTCCTTATCGTTCCTCCAGTTCAGTCCTCTACCTCTGGGTAGTCAACCTCCTCCTGCAGCTCTGGAGACTGGCATGTCAGAACTCTGACATCACTGCATATAGCCTACTGTAGCTTCCCATCAGCCCCAGTGTGACCAGTCTCCTTGCAGCAGGAGGACGTTGTGAGCCCAGGTTGGGCTCACTGGAGTAACAGATAAGGCATCTGTAGGATAGGATGATGGTTTAATTTCTTCTATTTTGGCTTATTTGGGGAGTTTAGACAGATTGTGTACAGTGTTTTGGAAAAAAAAAAAAGGAGAAACGAGGTGGGGGGAGACAAGGTCTCTAGTTATGTTCTTGCCTGCTCCCTACCCTTTCTGAGGTACTGCTGTCCGGATCCGGGTCTCTCTCCTCCCAGACAATTCGGGGGAGAGCCTCCTGACTAACGAGCCCTTCACACCAACTCTGTGCTGCTTGAGAGAACGCAGCTGCAGTGAGTCGTGTGGTAACCGGTGCCGTCGAGAGCAGCGCTTGGAGGGGTGCTTGCTTCTGCGGGTGAGTGGTGGATCGCCAGGTAAGCGGTTTGGGCTCTTTCGCAGTCCTGTCCGGGGTTCAGAGAACCGGGTCCAGGCAGTGGGGGCTCCGGAGGCTGGGCGGGCTCAGGGAGCGTTGTTGGAGAGCCTGAGCCGTTTGGCGCCTTTTCTGTTTTTCAGCCTTCCCGGAGCGGTGGCGGCCATTTTGCAAAGCCCGCGTGGCTGCAGTGCAGAGGAGAGACTTATACTGCTCGGATCGTCGGCCTTTTTATCTCTTTCGGTGGGGTCGGGATAGCGTTTGGTGGTCCTTTTCCCTTTCCTTTCTTTGTTTTCTGTTGTTTTCGGTGGTTTTCTGTTAATTGATTTTTGGCACTCTCCTCATTGCGAGGGGGGTGTTCAGACAGGGTTTTCCTTTCTGCCCGTTTCAGCAGATTTGCAAGGGGCTTATTGGCGCTACGGGATTAAGCATAGAGATTTGCTTTCATTTCAGATAAAAAAAAACCAAGAAAAGACACACTAACTAAATATAAATATAGGTTTATAGAGTTAAAGGGGTAAGCACAAGAACCCAGACCATTGAGACCTGTGCAAGGAGTTTGAGTCTCTGGTAGGGGTATGGCGGCGCGACCACAGTGTATTGTTTGCGGCACATGGAGAGGCACAGTGGCTGACTCAGGGATTTGCCGCGGCTGTGCTTCCCTTTCATCCGCAGTGGAATCTCAGATGGAGTGCAAGGATCCCCCTGAAGCGCAAGGTGCGTTGGATGGAGCGGGGACGGAGTCGGTGCAGTCTGCGGTGCAGGGGTCTGTGCTGGAGGAGATGGCAGGACCTTCAGGAGCCGCTTCGGTCCAGGGTCTAACAGACCTGGGGAACTTTTGTCCTGATTTTATCTTAATGATGCATCAGGCCTTTTGCTTGCAGTGGCAGGGCAAGTCCTCTGCGGCATGGCCACTCTCGGCGCCGTCTCAGCACTTGGCTACTGAGGAGAAGGTCGAGGGGTCCTCGGCTCCTAAGAGAGCGAGAGCACAGGTTCTTCCCTCCGTGGATGTGGAATGGCCGGAGGTTGAGGACCCGGATTGAGAACGTGAGTAAGGCTTGGAGGGTCTCGAAGAAGGAGAAATCCTAGAACCCGAGGACCAGGCAAAGATCATAAGAGTTTTCCGCAGGGATGAGCTAGTCGCGTTGATCACGGAGGCTATGCAGATGTTGAATCTTGCAACGCAACCGTTCAATGAAGAGGAGGTTGAAGATCCGGTGATACAAGCGGTGAGGCAAACGCAAGTGGTGTTTCCGGTTCACCGAGTCGTTGACAAGATGATCCAGGACGAATGGGATCACCCAGAAGCAGGTCTTAGGGGCATCCGCACGATGAATAGGCTTTACCCCTTGGCCGATAAGGATAAAGAAAGGTTCAGTTTACCTCGGGTGGATGCTGCTGTAGCAGCCGTTACGAAGAAAACTACTATACCGGTGGAAGGCAGTGCGGCCCTAAAGGATGCTCAGGACCGCAAAGTGGACGGTTTGCTCAAGCAGGCCTTTGAGGCGGATGCGCTCTCTTTACAGGTGTCGATCTGCGGTGCTTGGATAGCGCGGGCCTGTCTGCGATGGGTTCAACGGCTGCGTCTTTCCCCACATCTAGAACAGGAAGAGATTAAAGAGCTGGGCCATTTAGAGTCGGGGACGGCCTATTTGGTGGATGTCCATTATGACCTCATTCGGGCCCTGGTGAATAGCACGGCCTCAGTGGTGGCTGCGCGCAGATCCGTTTGGTTGCGAAATTGGGCGGCGGACGGCTCGTCCAAGGCTCGACTCGGAAAATTGCCCTTCAAGGGTAGGCTGCTCTTTGGGGAAGACCTGGACAAGTTGGTAAAGGATCTAGGAGAGTCCAAGAGTGGCAGACTTCCGGAGGATAAGCCTAAACAGAGTAAATCCTTTCCGAGTACGCGTGGTCAGTTTAGGAGTTTCCGAAGATTTCGGCCTTCCCGCTATGGAAATTCGCAGAGGGGGCGTTTTGCGGCGCGCAGCCAGGGATTTCGGGGAGAGTCTAGGGGATTCTCCAATTCCTCGGCCGTGTCTCGGAAGCCCCAATGAAATGCGGCAGGTCCCAGCGGAAGGTCCCGCTGGGACCTGGCGGGAGGTTGAGGGGGTTTCTTTCTGCTTGGACCCACATCACATCCAATCAGTGGGTGCTAGAAGTAATTCGGCAGGGTTACTCTCTGGAGTTCGCTCGGCCGGTGCGGGATTCCTTTGTCATGTCCCCTTGCAGAGAGCCAAAGAGGACCTTTTTAGTTCAAAGTACGTTGCAGCATCTGCTACAATTAGGGGCTGTGGTGCAGGTGCCCAGGGCAGAATACGGCGAGGGGCAGTACTCCATTTATTTCGTGATGCCAAAGAAGTGCGGAGCGTTGCATCCTATTTTGGATCTGAAGGGCGTAAACCGGTGTTTGCGAGTCCCGCACTTTCGGATGGAGACTCTTCGGTCAGTGATTTGTGGCAGTGTGGCGAGGGGAGTATTTGACGTTGTTATATCTCACGGAAGCCTATCTGCACATTCCCATTTGCACAGCTCATCAGCAGTTTCTCAGATTCGCCTTTCCTTGGGAACATTATCAGTTCCAGGCGTTGCCTTTCGGCCTGGCAACGGCACCGTGGACTTTCACCAAGATCATGGTGGTGGTAGCGGCGGCGTTGCGCAAAGAAGGAATTCTAGTGCACCCTTATCTCGACGATTGGTTGATCCGAGCCAAGTCCAGGGAGGAAAGCGTGCAGGCAACCACCAGAGTAGTGCAATTCTTGCAGAGTCTGGGTTGGGTGGTCAATTCGGCCAAGAGTCGCCTTTCACCCTCTCAGAGGTTGGAATATCTTCGGGTTCTGTTTGACACGGAGACCGGTCAGGTGTTTCTACCGGAGCGCAGAGCTCAGGGTCTCAGGGGGCTGGTGCGCAGGTTCAGAGCAACGCCGGCTCCTTTGGCATGGTCTTATCTGCAGCTGTTAGGAACCATGGCAGCGACGCTGGAAGTGGTGCCTTGGGCCAAGGTGCACATGCGGCCTCTGCAGAGGGCGCTTCTGCACCGGTGGTCGCATCAGATGGATTCATTGAGCGTACGGCTTCCTTGTCCACTCAAGGTCCGGCAGTCTCTCCGATGGTGGTTGCGCCCAGCCTCTCTGGAGGCCGGAATGCCCCTGGAACAGCCAGATTGGCTGCCAGTGATAACGGATGCCAGTCTGGGAGGCTGGGGAGCCCACTGCGAAGGTCAGTTTGTGCAGGGATTGTGGTCGCCGCTGGAGATGGCATGGTCGATCAACCGCCTGGAGCTTCGGGCAGTTTGGCTAGCTCTGCAGGCGTTCGAGTCGACGATAGTGGGTCGGGCGGTTCAGATGCTCTCCGACAATTCGGCGATGGTCGCCTACATCAATCGTCAGGGCGGCACAGGGAGTGCAGCCATGGAGGAAGAGGCAGACCTTTTGTTCGCCTGGGTGCAGCGACGGTTAGTGGCGATTTCGGCGGCGCACATTGTGGGAAGGGACAATGTGACGGCCGACTTTCTCAGCAGAGTCCGCGTAGACGCAGGAGAGTGGGAGCTACATCCGGAGGTGTTTGCTCAGATAGTGGCCCGCTGGGAGGTGCCGGTAATGGATCTAATGGTGACCTTCCAGTCGGCAAAGGCCAGCCGCTTCTTCAGCAGAAGGAGAGAAGGATGTCGGAAGGAATAAACGCGTTGTTGCAGCGGTGGTCGACCTCGGGTCTTCTGTATATTTTTCCTCCGTGGGCATTGAGTAATACAGAGTAATACAGAGGATCGAAGCTCATCCGGGAAGAGTTCTTTTGGTGGCCCCCGATTGGCCTCGGCGTCCGTGGTACGCGGATCTGGTGCGTCTGTTAGTGGGAGCCCCTTGGCGGTGTCCAGATCGAGCGGATCTCCTGCGGCAAGGGCCTCTATTCATGCCTCAAGTGGATCGGTTTTCACTTACGGTATGGCCATTGAAAGGGCCAGATTGAGAAAGAAAGGTTATTCGCCGTCTGTCATTGCAATGATTCTTAAGGCTAGATTTCGTTCCACCTCGCTGGCGTATGTTCGTATCTGGCGAATATTTGAGGATTGGTGTTCGAGGCAACAAATTCGGGCTGCGACAGTGTCCATCCCCTCGATATTATGCTTCCTTCAGGAGGGGTTTGAGAGAGGTCTGGCGGCCAGTTCGCTGCGCGTTCAGTTTATTGTTTATTGTTTGTTTATAATCACTTGATATACCGCCTCCCATTACATCAAGGCGGTTTACAATAAAACTATAAATACATAAAATGGTTAAAAAAGAAAAGGAAAATAACAATACTTTAAAAAAATACTCTTTTTTTTCTTTAAAAAGGATAGGAGAAAAAGAAGGCCAGGATAGAGAAGATAGATTGCAAATAGGAGCAAATCATAGGGGAAGCAGAAATCACTAGAGAAGATTAAAAGCAGTAGAGAAAAAATGTGTTTTAAGACGGGAGCGGAAAGTAGGCATGGACTGTTCTAAACGGAGGTCAGTGGGGAGGGAGTTCCAAAGAGCCGGACCAATGTAAAAAAAGGCTGATTGCCGGGTAGAGTGAAGGTGAGCTTGAGAGGGAGAGGGGAGGTGCAAGCGATTAATATGAACTGAACGGAGACTGCGGGTGGGAGTGTGAAAGGTTAATAGATCGGATAAATACTGAGGGGTGTGCAGATAAATAGCCCAATGGACAAGAGTGAGGATCTTGAACTGAATCCGAAAGTTTATTGGCAACCAGTGCAGATGCTGAAGAATGGGAGTGATATGGTCACGGGGAGAGGCATGGAGGATCATCCGAGCTGCAGTATTCTGTATAAGTTGTAATCGGTGGCGCTGGTATTGAGGAATGCCAGCATAAACAGGATTTCAAAAATCTAACCTAGTGATAACTAAAGAAAGCAAGAGGGTGGAAAGAGCCTGAGGGGAGAGAAATGATCTGATGGCACGGATTTGTCTAAGACAATGGAAAGAGCAACGGTACACCTGGGAAATGTGATCATGAAATGAGAGATTACTTTCAAAAAAGACACCTAAATACCAAAGCTTAGTGACTAGAGATATTGAGGTACCCGAAAAAGATGGAGCAAGTGATGGAGCAGTAGAGCTGTGAGGAAACCATATAGCCGCGGTTTTAGAGATATTCAACACAAGACAATTTGTAGAAAGCCAGGAAGAGACCATAGATAGACAGGCATTAAGGGGAGCAATATCAGGTTGGGAAGAGGATGTGTGGTGTAGAAGAAAGATATCATCTGCATAGTAGTAACCAGAAATACCCGATTGCTGTATCAAAAGGGCAAGGGGGGTCAGAAAAAGATTAAATAAAAGAGGAGCCAATATAGAGCCCTGGGGGACACCGCAAGAAAGAGGAAAGGCATCAGTAGTAACAGAAGAGGAAATGACTGCAAATGACCGAGAGTGTAAATAAGAATAGAACCAGTGGTAAACAGTACCCCGGAGACCTGCATCCCGTAATCGAGCAAGAAGAAGAGAGTGATCCACCAGATCAAATGCAGCGGAAAGATCTAAAGAGACCGCCACCGTGATGTCACCACGATCGTGAGATGAATGAATTTCATTCAGAACTGCTGTAATAATGGTTTCGACACTATGTCCAGTCCTAAAGCCAGACTGCCGAGGGTGAAGAAATTGTGTGGAATCTAGATGGTGCGAGAGTTGGGAGAAAACTGCCTTTTCCAAGAGCTTTGATGCAAAAGGAAGATTGGAAACAGGTCAATAATTTGCTGGCACAGAGGGGTCCAAAGATGGATTTTTAAGCAAGGGCCAGACCACAGCATGTTTCCATGTGTGAGGAAATAAACCAGAGGACATACTGCAATTGATAATAGTAAGAAGTGATGCAGTAGATCAGGAGAAGAATCAGAAAACCAACTGGAAGGTATAGGATCTGATAAACTAGTGATTTTATGGGAAGTGGACAAGAGCTTAATGAGTTCAGAGGAGGATATGGTACTAAAATTAGACCAGACATGAGAAAGTGATGGGGAGGATAAAGGTGAAATAGGAGGGGGAGAAGACAGAGCCTGAGGACAAGAGGGAAGTGAATGATGAAGATCCTGTACTTTGGAAGAGAAAAAAGTAGCCAATGCAGTAGGGCTAGGGATTTCTGTAGAGATGGGAGAATTGCGGGAGGTTAGTGACTGTAACCGGGAGAGCGTGTTGAGGGTTTGAAAGAGAGAACGAGATCTATTCGGGGCTGAAACAATAGAGGCGGAATAGAAGGATCGCTTGGCACTATGAATACTAGCACGATAGTCTGCATGACAGGACTTAAAATTCTGGTAGGTAGAAGGGGAAGGAGATTTCCTCCAGAGACTCTCGGATCTCCGCAACTGGGCTCGATGCAGACGGAGTCCAGCATGGAACCAAGGATGGTGGACCGTGGTCCTGGGATGGTGTACGCGCCATGGGGCAATTTGATCTAATGTATGAGACAGTCCTGCATTCCAGACAGTAACCTGGGATGAGGGCGAAAGTGACAAAAACTCGGAAGAAGGAGCATGGTATCTCTCAAGAAATGCTTGGCGGGTACCAGAATTGATAGAGCGAGAAGGACGAACGGGAGATAGAGGAGAGACAAGAGAAGGGGACGTGAAACAGAAAGCAAAGGTAAGATAAGAGTGATCTGACCAGGGAACTGACATGGGAACAGGTGGTGAAATCAGATCAGAAAGAGCTGAGGGAGAAATAATCAGATCCAGGGTATGACCAGCAGTGTGAGTGGGAAGGTGCACATGCTGATGCAACGAGAGATCATGCAAAAGGGAAACAAACGTTACATCCTTAGCTGAAACAGGGAGGTCATAATGCACATTGAAATCCCCAAGTATAACCATCTGTGGAAATTGAAGAATCAAATCAGAAATGGAAGCAATGAGGGTATCCCAGAGGGAGGGAGTGACTGATGGTGGGGAATAAACCAGTAAGAAGTGAAAGACTGGTTGGACAGAAAACCGGAGGAGGAGAGCTTCTGGGTAGAGTAAAGACGGAGAAGAGATATGAGAGAAAGGGAGTGTGGAAAGGTGTATGACAGCGACTCCACCCCCGGTTCGTGCTACACGGGGAACCGAGATGGCGTCATAATTCGGCGGGAGACAGCGTGTCAGAAGAGGATCCTCCCCCTCCTTAAGCCATGTCTCTACAAGGAACAAGGCATCAAGGGATTCCCTCTCAAGCAAATCATAAATCAGTGCAGTTTTAGTCCGGAGAGATCGACAATTAAGTAGCCCTAGTCATAGAGATGTGGACGTAATAGAAAGTGGCTCAAATGAGGAGGGTTGACGATTCACCGGGAAAAGCACAGTACAGCGATGCAAACAAGGAAAAGGTTTAGGGGGGCGGCGGCCCCAGATGACTGGAATGGCGGCCATGAACACTAACCAGAAGATGAAACAAATGGAGAGATACCTGAGATCGACAAAAAACGCTTTCTTGTGACTTGAGGGTTCTACAAAGGGTATGGCCCGCATGGGGTCCTGGTGACCCGGCGACTGAAAACAGCGTGGCAGTTGGTGCTTGAAATTCAAAGAGTGCCCCTCGTTGGCGCCCCAAGGAGCGCGCACAAGGAGAACGTCGTGCTCCTTGTGTGCGCTCCTTAGGCGCGCGCCCACACTGCGCGATGCCGCGGCGACAAACGCCGCCAGTGTGGAGAAGATATAGAGGTGAAGGTGCTGACGTCACCTGCAGAAGATTGCGTTGATTGTCAGAGTTGTTTGCTGCTTCCGGGAGCGCCCTAACAGGGGGGAAGGGCTACACAAGCTGCACGGTAAACTGCAGGAGATTGTTGCAGTTGGCTGCTCGCTCTTGTTTTCGTGGAAAGGTGCAAGGCATGGCGCTGGGGGTTCATGCGGACGTCTTGCGTTTCCTCAAAGCCATTACAAGATTGCGTCCGGCGCATAGGGTATCAGTTCCACCTTGGGATCTTAATTTGGTGCTAACGGCCTTAACCAAGCTGCCCTTTGAGCCGTTGCGTTGAGCGTCAGTAAAGGATTTAACTTTGAAGACCGTGTTTCTTGTGGCGATATGCTCTGCGAGGCGTATCTCTGAGTTGCAAGTATTCTCATGCCGTGAGCCGTTCCTGGTGTTCTCTAGGGAGAAGGTGGTCTTGCGGCCGGTTCCGTCCTTTGTGCCCAAAGGAGTTTCCCCCTTTCACCTTAATCAAACAGTATCTCTGCCAGTCCTGGGCTCGTTGGACGGAGATGATCGGGAGCGCGGGCTTCGTCGCTTGGATGTGAAAAGAGCTTTGCGGCAATATTTGAAAGTTTCTCATTCCTTTTGCAAGTCTGACCAGTTGTTTGTACTGTTCGGAGGTACTCGTAAAGGAGAGGCGGCGGCGAAAGCTTCGATTGCCAGGTGGATTCGCGAGGCTATTGCGTCCACCTATTTGTTGCAGGGTCAGGTGGTTCCGCCAGGATTGCGTGCGCATTCCACCAGGGCGCAGGCCGCATCATGGGCAGAGCACAGCCTGGTTCCACCAGGGGACATTTGTAGAGCAGCTACTTGGGCATCCCTGCATACCTTCAGCAAGCATTACCGACTGGACGTGGCAGTGGCGAACGATGACTGTTTTGGGTCGGCGGTGTTACGTGCCGGCTGGAAAGGCCCTACCCAATTGAGTACTGCTCTGGTACATCCCAGAGGTAGAGGACTGAACTGGAGGAACGATAAGGAAATGATAATTACACTTACCTGGTAATTGTAGTTCCTTGAGTGACGACAGTTCAGTCCTCACTCCCACCCGGGAGACGTTCCAGCAGCATATGTACTCGGCGGCGAGAAAGAAAAGGTTCACAGGTAGGTCTGTATTTCTCATTTTTATCTGTCATCTTCTATTTTTATTTATTTATATTCTCTTATATACTGCGCTATTCTGCATCAGTGCGGTTTACATTGAACAAACTGAAATTACATTGAACAGGGCCTTATAACTTGGAGATAACTCTCCATAGCCCATGTTCCCTGTAAAATAGTTAAGTGGCTTGCCCAAGACCACAAGGAGCACCTGTGGGACTAGAAACCCCAGTCCTTCCGGCCCAAGGTTGCTGTCCTCTAGTGGGATTTGAACCCACGACCTTCCGGCCTGAAGTACCTTGCCCCAACCACTAGGCCACTCCTCCACTCCACTCCACTTCTATTGGCTGGTAGGGTCAGCAGGGAAGAGTGTAGCACGAGATTATGTCATGGGGTTTCCGAACGTTTTCGGAAAGTTTCATTTGGTTTTGCAATGTTGATTACGATGCTTATTTGTTGCTCTTTTGAGTCTGCTTTGTTAATAGTTCACACTGGGGCTGATGGGAAACTACAGCAGGCTATATGCAGTGATGTCAGAGTTCTGACATGCCAGTCTCCAGAGCTGCAGGAGGAGGTTGACTACCCAGAGGTAGAGGACTGAACTGTCGTCACTCAAGGAACTACAATTACTAGGTAAGTGTAATTATCTTTTCCCCAACCTTTTACTGAAGTTCCTGCACTACTATTATATCATCACTGTGAAAGTGTTCTTCCACCTAGCTCCATTTGAAAATAGTCCCCTTTTACTAACTTCATTTTAACTCACACGGCACACTTTTAGGGGTATGTTTACTAAACTGCGGTAATGTCATTTGCGTTAGGTTCCGCGGTAAAGGTACAGATGCCCATATAAAGGCATGGGCGGTGCATTGTTACAGCAAGTCGATTCAGCTAACGCATGTTACAAACAAATTAATGCGCGCTACAAGGCGCCTCATAAGGCACCTTACAAGGCACCATAAAAGGAACATTACAAGGCACCTTGTAGGGCGCCTTGTAAGGTGCCGTAGAAGTAAGGTGCCTTGTTAGGTGCCTTTTATGTAAGGTGCCTTATAAGTAAGGTGCCTTGCTAGGTGCCCTATAAGGTGCCTTGTAAGGTGCCCTATAAGGTGCCTTATACAGTAGGTCTCCTTAGGCTAAGCGCCGTATTAGGCACCCCTGGACAGGACACCTTAGAGGACACCCTGGGTTACGGAACCATAGGTTACGGTGGCCTAACAAGTTTATGGTGCCCTAGGTTAGTGTGGCCTAAAGGCTGCAAGGTGCTGCAGGATGACATGCATGACCTGTGAGGAAGAGAGACAGATGTAGCCCTAACACTAGATAGAGCACTCAGGAAAGGCAATGAACAGGTGAGTGAAGGAGGGAGAGCTGGGCGCCGCTGGACCTGCCATATCTGCGGGCATCCCATGTGGCTGCCAGTACTGATGACAAACATGGTGGGGGCAACTATACCACAGCACAGAGTGTTGGCAATGTAAAGTACTGGAAAGACAGTTGGTGGCAGATGATGGGAATACATGTCCCCCAGTGGAGGCGGAGGTGGCAGGATAGTTACAATGATGGGTGGACAGAGGAGTGGTGGTGCCATGCAGATCAGGCACAGGCGAGGCAAGCACGAAGAGGCGCAATGCAGGAAAGGGTAGCAGTGCAGGACATGGGGTGACAGCCCGCACAGGCAGACAGATCTCTACAAAGCTGACACATGCAGATAGACGGACCAAGGGAATGTTGGCAATTGTGGCGAGGGTATTAGGGGCTGGCAGCAGAAATCTGCAAAAATATGACTGTTACAGGCATGCACACTATTTGAGTAGGACAGGCATGAGAGGAGGGAACAATGAGGAATTGAACCCATGAACACTGCCAAGAATAGCATTGTATTAACCAGTAGGCTATACCTCCATGGTGTATGTCACAGCAATGGCTGGGTACAGAAGGGACTGCAGGTCACCGTACAAACTGTCTGCTTTGAGTGCCAGGATAGGGTAACCCCACCAGTACCCATGATGCAATGCACATGCTGAATAGCTGTCTACAGCTGATCAGCAAATGGGGTCTGCACCTCTCCGGTACCTCAGCTTGGAAAGATGAACTGACAGTGCATGATACTGGCACAGAGTAGCTACAGACCATGCCATTGTGCAGGTTCTGTGTTCTCCCTGAGGGATAGGATTGGTGCCCAGCACTAGGTCCGCAGTACATGTGGTGCTAGAGATAGGCCCTGCTCTACATCCCCATCACTACCAGTGTGCTGTGTGTGACAGGTGTTCCTTGCAGTGCAGCTGAAGGTAATTCGGTGTCCATCTTTGTCCTACAGTCACATGTGGCCCTCTGGGACCAGACACCACCCAGATTAGTGTGTACCCTGTGTTAGGGTCTGGCTGACATGGGCACCTGTTATCAGGGCAGAGGGGTTTCAAGACTTGGATGAGGTTTGTGTAGCAGTGCCTTTATATGTCAAAGTGGTATACACTACATACCCCAAAGGGCTCACATCACCCTTTTTGTAGGTAAGGGACAGGTGCCCCGGCCCCCGTGAAGCAACCTCCATCCTGCTGGTATGCGACAGCTCTCCAGGGTTGGTGGGCCAGAGCCATACCTGTGGCTGTGGCAGTGGCAGAACAGCAGCAATGATGGGGTTAGCTCTGGAAAACCCCAACTGCCTCACACCACTGTCTTCCAGTCACCGCAGACAGCACAGTCAGACTGCACCGTATAGGTGTTCTGACCATGCACAGTCTAACTGCAGACAGTCCACTAGCCAGTCCATAGTGCATGCTCACAGAGGAACTATGTGCACCAAGCAAGCATCTCAATGACTAGGGCCCCAGCAGTGGGAACACAACAGGATCACTGGAGACAGTTAATGTAGAGCGCTATGTGGGAACTTAGACATGCCATGGTCACTGCTCGGTCAGAGTGAGTGCCCTCCCAGCATGCCATGCTGTGGCCACTCTGTCCATGCGGGCGGTGGTCAGGCACTATAGTGTCCCAGCCATTGCCCCACACCCTGTGAAGATGCATCCTGGCTAATCCGCCCTGTCCGGGCCATACCCACACCTTGCTCCTCATTATGCACATATTCAGGCTAACGCTGGTAACAGTGGGACATTGTGGGCCCAGTGAGGTGTGGGCAGCTACGAAACAATGGATAAATACACACACACACACACACACACACACACACACACACACACACACACACACACACACCTACACCCCTACACCCCTATTGCAGCAGTGTGCAAAGATAGGGGTGGTTGGCAACCCTGCCCGCCACACTGGTCCAGACCACAGTGTCGACATTGCTAAACTGTGCAGGAGGTAGTAGCTGTGCCCTGGTGATAGCTGCAGCTCGATGCTGGGGCCAACAGCCTGACTCTCCATGCATCTTTGGATTGTGGAGCTTGTGTGAGTGGGTGTTTGTACCCCTGTTCGCCGCTGCATTGGGCTTTGCACATGTTGCTGTTGTATTTGCATTGTAGGGTAAAACATAGGGACATACTCTGCAGGAACCACAGCTGGGGCTTGAACCTATGACCCTCTGCTTCTGGACACACTGGCTGGGTGTACTGCACCACACTGTTGCCACAGATGCATGGTGGTCCCTGGGGCTACCTTTACTTTTCCTCAGCCAGACCTTTTATGTTGCACTGCACACCACGTACTGGTACAGGTCCACTGCAGGCAGGTGCCACTGCCCCCTCCAGCACGGGCACACCCCTCCTGCCATGGTGACATGGCCATATGCTGTCAGTGCTGCTAGTGTGCAGTCCCAGGCCATCCACTGTGTGGGTAGGTGGTCACCTAGGGAGCGGGGTCTGGGGCATACATGAGCATCCTCACATCTCCCCCCCCCCATCACCGCCTACCAATAGTCTGTCCCTTCTGCTTGGGGGAGGGTTGGCTGGTGGGATGTCAGGTCAGTGCCCTGGCAACTGTTAGCTCGGGTGGACCAGGTAGATGTAGGTGGATTGTGTTTGGCCTTTGTCAGCTGCTGTCATGCTGATTTCTGGTTTCTATGTTCCTAGGCACCTGCCTAGTCCACCCTGTGCCCCTGCTGCCCCCTCTACATGTCCCACCTGCAGCCCCCTATGCCCCACTTGCACCATTGCCATAGTTGCCTTTCATACTTGGGCACTATGCTGTTGCTGGAAATGGGGCACTACTATCACGTTTCTTGGGCTCCCTGTCTATGCTGTACATTGCTGACGCTGAAATGGTTTCTCTCTCCTGTAAATGTGCATCTAACGGCAGGTTTTCATTCGCGGTAGGATTCAGCCCTTCAGTTCAGCGCGTTAGTGTGCAGGGAGCCTCTCCCCGCCCATTGACCCCTTCTCCCCACCCTCTCTCCTCCCTCTGCAGTGTTTACTGCAGCCGGGGATGTTAACGCTCGTTAAGTAACGTTAACACGCGTTAACGTTACATACCGCATGTTAATGTTACCTAACGAGCGTTAACGTTACATAATGCGCGGTCTGTAACGTTACTGCAGTTTAGTAAACATACCCCTTAGTGTTTTAAAGCCCCTAACAGACCTTTGCACATATTAAAATAAGTTTACAAGCCATTTCCTTTAAAGTTCGCACAGTATCTGTATTATTTATTTAAATTACATCATGGGATTTAGTCTCCTGCGAGCTCTTCCCATGTGACTACAGTCTCAGATGATTGCCCGCATCCCTCTGCAGCTAGCAACACCCTGCCTGTGGATCCCAGCACACACTATAACACACTTACATGCCCACATTCTAGTATTTATTCCATTTTTCTTTATTTACACATTCTTTTCTTTTATTACATGTTTATTTGTTTTATTTGGGACTTTTCTGGCTCATTAATTCTATCGTTATTTTCACTCGATTTTATTTATTTTCATTTGAGCCTCTTTTAAAACTGCCCCCTGAGGGTTTAACTAGTCGCTCCGACCCACATTTGGGTCAATTCCCATCCTTGCCAATCTTTATTTAACTTTAATATTTACTTTTTTCTTTCTTTCCTGGTTTTCTGCTCCTCTCTGTGGCCTCCTCCCTCACTAGGAGTATTTCTGTGCATGCGCACCGATCACGCATGGGCATTTACTTCCTGGTTCGGGCTAGGAGTAAAACTTTTATTTTTAAACATGCAGCAGGCTCTGGGGCACTGTGGGCAGCCTCAGACTCATTTCCCCCATGGCTGCCTGATGTCCCCGGAGCCATTTCAGGGCCCCAGGTGACATCACCACGATTGCAGGGGGGTCCCACAATCGTGACATCCACGCTCCTAGTTATTCCTACATAGCCACAGTAGCCTCAGGGAGCCAGCCAGCATGCTCACATTGCTTTCTGCGACATCAAAACAGCCAAGGACATGCCAAAAAAATACAGCAGAGCCGGCGGGTATTTTTTTTTTCTCTGCCTTTACAATGTTTAGTTTAGGCCTGCTGAAATTCATCATTACTATCTACATGGACTTGAAAACATAAACTCGAAAACCATATAATATGATGTTTCAGTAATCCAGATGGTAAACCGTGTAAATGCTTTAGATGGGAATAATCAAAAGCATTTAAATGGTTAGTGCCATTGAATATCCCCCTCTAAGTCTCCTACATACCCCGATGTTATTCGGTTAGATTTGGGGTGTGTTGGGGGTGTTCTGGGGCAGAGCAGAGGCAGAGAATGGCACTAACCAGGCACCAGCAGTAGTGGATGCTGCCCAGTTAGCGATCTGCACCTTAAAGATAGGCAAGGAAAACCCTCATATACGTCCGCAATTGGAGAGCGGGGCATAATGGGAGTAACCGGAAGCGATTGCGATTGCGAAGCTGGACATACTTACTCACCAATAAAAAGTTAGCCTCTCTGTTTAAAATTCATGCATCATGGTTCCCAAACGCAAAACCAGTTCTTCTGATTACAGCAGCGAAGCAAGAGTATCGATTTGGAAGTGAAAGAAAGCATTATTAAACAACATAACAGTGGAAAACCATTGATCGGGCCCTGTGCCTCTAATATTTTATCCCATCTGTTTGAAATATACTACTGTATATCTTCATGGTGTGTTCACTAGTCCTTTATTTTTTGAAAGAGCAAGCAATCGATTTGCTTCTACCCATTCCACTTCACTCAAGAATTTTTAGACTTCTATCATATCTCCTCTCAGCTGTCTCTTCTCCAGGCTGTAAAGCCCTAAAAATCTTTAGCCTTTTGTCATAGTAGAGTCATTCCATCCCCTTTATCAATTTGTATGCCCTTTTCTGTAGCTTCTTTCATGCCGCTAAATCTTTTTTTAGATGCGGAGACCAGAATTGCACACAATACTCAAGGTGTGGTTGCACCATGGAGTGATACAAGGGCATTATGATATCCTTTGCTTTATTTTATTTTCCTTTTCTAATGATTCCTAGTATTCTGTTTGCATTTCTGGCCACCGCTGCATGCTGAGCAGAAGATTTCAATGTATCATCTACAATCACACCCAGATCCTTTTCTTGGGTGATGAATCCTAATGTGGAACCTAGCATTGTGTATGTATAGTTTGGGATATTCTTCCTTACATGCATCATTTTGTACTTGTCCACATTAAATTTCATCTGCCATTTAGATGCCCAGTCTTTCAATCTCACAAGGTGCTCCTGGAGTTTCTCTCAATCCGGCACGGGAACATTGAGAGCACAGTGGCCCGATCGGTGTCAGCAAAAGGGAGCAGGCAGGTAAGCTCCTCCCTGCTCCCCTTCACCAAGGCCAATCAGGCCAAAGAAACCCTTCCAGCAGGACATTTAAAACTCTGACGAGCTCCAGCGCGGGAACTTCGAGAGCACAGCGGCCCAATCGGCGTCGGCTAAAGGGAGCAGGCAGGTAAGCTCCTCCCTGCTCCCTTTTACCAAGGCCAATCAGGCCGAAGAAATCCTTCTACAGCAGGACATTTAAAACTCTGAAGAGCTCCGGCACGCCCGCATCTGAGGGCCTCATCAGAGGGCCCTTTGGCGGGGTCCCAAGGCGGAAACAACTGCAATCTGCACAAAGCGATCTCCGACAGCACAGCTATAAGATGACCTCCACCGACAAGCAAACGTATGTAAAATCCGAAGCTACTTCTCCACTAATATCACTTGGAGCTCTCTGAAGCTCCCTACACAGAAGCAGATAAAATAATACTACCTCCAAGGCTTAGAGTGCTAGATCACATAACTACAACCAGTAACCCCATTCCCAGCAAACCTTATTAAAGCTAACTCAAGAACGATCTGCTAGCCTAGATTAAAACTCACCACACAACCACCCCAGATGAACAGAATACCCTTACTGAGTCTTACAGTAAAGCCTCCACACATTACACGCTGATCTCAGCAAAGCAACGCAACAAATTGAGACAGCAACCATGAGGTGGATTCAAACCTCCCTACTCTTCACATTCATAGCCACAATGCTAATAAAACCATCCAGATCAACATACAACTGGAACAAACCAATTCCAATCCTCTACAGGCCAAGACAACTACTGGCAACTCAACCCATCATCTCCAGCACCCACAAAAAAAACGAAGTGACTCATCCACATACATGCAAACGATGGCACCTGGGCTAGCACAACATCCAAGCAGCAGACACTAACAACTAAGTGCTCTCTAATAAATGCTTGCTCTATTTGCAACAAGATCCACACCATTTCAGATTACATATATGATCAGGAGGTACAGATTATGTGCATAACTGAATCATGGCTTACAGATGCGAACTCCATCTTACTAAACCAACTAACTCCACCTCACATGGAAGCTCACCAGTCAACCAGAGAAGGACACAGAGGAGGGGTGCACTCATCCTAGCAAACAAGCAGCTGTGTCTTAAAACCATCAACAAAATCTCTACTCTCACCCTCAACTCAATAACCTTGGAAAGCAAAGACCTGGTAATATGCCTAATCTATAGAGCTCCCATAGCCAACCATGAAGACCTCTCAACCATAATTGAGTTAGCCACCAGATATACTAACAAAGGTAAACTACCCATAATCTTAGGTGATTTCAACCTGAGCTCCTTAACTTCAGCCCATGCCGCAGCATTCCTGGAAGCCTTAACCTCCTTGGAGCTCTCCCAGATTATCTCAACACAGACACACAGTGCTGGTAACACCTTGGACCTGGTCTTCCTACCCTCTACTATTCACACCTTGGACCCCCAGATTAATCATCAGGTAACACCCATGCATGGTCAGACCACTACGCAATTTCCTTTAACATTCCTCTCGGCCCCCAGCAACGTAGAGAGCACCACTGAAACTCACACAGATGTTTCAATGAATTCAACAAGGACATTCTTCTCGACCAAATAATCCCCCAACTTGAGGCTAGCCCTTCAGACCTCCCATCACTGATCGACAACTGGAACTACACCATCTCACAGGCTGCCACCGCACCTCAGAACCCGAGATCTTCCAAGCGAGGAAAAAAGGCCCCATGGTACTCACAGGAAATCAAGCAAAACCTCCCTAAGAAGACTTGAAAGATGATGGAGAACAAAAGCACAATCAGATCAACAAGAATACCGTATTTTTCGGACCATAAGACGCACTTTTTCTTCACCAAATAGTGGGAGGAAAAGTGCCTGCGTCTTATGGTGCGAATAGAAGAAGTTTTCGCTTTAAAGAGCAAGTTTGTCCCTCACGCTGAAACCTATAGTACACTAGGTTCGTAAACCAGACATTGCCAAATACATCCCCCACACTGGGCCAAGGACAGCTCTTGCTACAAAGCGCAAACAAACGTAGCACAGAAGATACAAGTAAACCTACTGCCTAACTTCCGAAGGGGGGAAAATGCCTACATGGCCATTCAGTTTCATTTTACTTCTAAATTTCGATCTCTTCTTAGCCTTTCAGATTAGGTCCAACCTCCCTCTAGCCCACGCAGTTTATAAGGAAGTAGAAAACTAGCAAGGCGCAGTCCTCCTGCACGGAAATACAGGAAATGTACGTGCCAGAGAAATCGGGGGACTCACGAGCAGCAGAGAGCGCGAGGACAGAGTTCAATGCCCGGCAGCGATTCTTTCCCGACTGCACGCCAGAGAAAGGATGTGCAACGCGAGAGCCACTTCCTACCCCATGACCCCCGACACTGTCCAAAAACCATAGAGTTGTCCCAGCTCGAGAGCCACATTACCATCCAGTGGCAGCTGCAAATAGTGCAAGAGGCTTACGGAGCTCCCGTCTTCTCAGATATTACTGGCTGCTGGAAGGGAACACTATAGTCAGCAGGACGGTAGATCAGGAGGGGAGAGTTTGGTTTATGTAAACTTCTTCTTAAAATAGTGGGATTAGTCAAATTGGTGATATAATCTCACATGATTTATGGCAATTTCAGATGGGAACAACTTTTAAAAAGAAACTGTTTGGGTGCTGAGTGTAGAACGAATTTTGGTTCAAAATATTTTTTTTCCTATTTTTCTACCCCAAAAAACCAGGTGCGTCTTATGGTCCGGTGCGTCTTATGGTCCGAAAAATACGGTACTTGTCAAAACAGCAAGAATATAATGAGTTAATCCTTAACCACAAGAGGCAACACCACACGAACATCATAATGATCTCTTTAAACCGCCCCAGGGAACTATTCTCCATAGTGAAAACTCTATCAAGGGCACCACAAAGCCTAGACGCTGATGCTCTAACCCCTGCAACCTATGCTTCTTATCTCCTCTGCAAGCTATCTTGTCCACAAACTCCACTAAATCAACCCTCCCCACCTTCAACCAATCAAACTTGACCAAACAATTGGACCACTTTTTACTCAGTCACAGAAGACCTCTGCACCAACCTATTCAAATCTCTGAACATTTCTACTTCACCGCTTGATCCATGCTCAACTCCCTGGATAAAGTCAATGGTGCACGAACTAGCCCCAACACTCTTCAAGATAATAGCTCCTCACTCCCACAGGGAACTATGCCTCCCCAACTGAAAATCTCATCCATCAGACCAGACCACTACTAAAAAACAACACCTCCGACCCATCTTCTCCCGCCTCATATCGACCTGTATCCAGCATCCCCTAAATATCCAAGCTAATCGAGAAAACGGTACAACGCCAGCTCCAAGATTACGTAGATGCTGCCGCTCCACTTTACATACAACACCACGGGTTCCGAGAGGCTCACGGGTTTGAAACCTTACTGACATCCCTCCTGAACACAGTAATCAAAGAAATCGAGGACATCAAGAAAGGCTTTGTCCTCATTTTTATAGATATAACAGCTGCTTTTGACTCAATAATCCACCCCATGCTACTGGATAGACTAGTGAAATAGGAGTAAGTGGCACACTTCAGGCATGGTTTCATTCCTACCTAGCAGACAGAAAATCTCAAGTCAAGATAAAATCTAATGTATCGAGACCTTTCTCACTAAAACAAGGTCTCCCTCAAGACCCCATCTCTCTCAACTTTACTCTTCAACATTTGCTTACAGCCAGTATGCAAAATACTACAAGCCTAAAACATACACTACCACCTATACGCGGATGACCTAATGATATACACCATCCTAGACATAAAGAAACCCGACTACTCCACCATCTCATCCTGCATGACAGCAATAACAGAATGGTTAACATTACGGAACCTCGAGATCAACTACAAAAAATCGGAAGCCCTTATAGTCACAAAGGACTCTACATTCAAACCCCCAGTCAGCATAACTATAGGAAGCAAATCAATCCCAGTAAAAAACGAGGTAAAATACCTAGGAATTTACCTCGACCAGAGACTTAATTTCCAGACTCAAATTAGCAAGACTACCTCCAAGGTCTATTACAAAATGAAATTTCTGCAAAACCTCCGTCCCATACTTTTGAACTGTATGTCAGGCGCTAATCACACTGCATCTCGATTATTGCAACCTAATCCTACATGGCTTACCTAAATGTGCAACCCAGGCCTTACAACTAGCCCAGAATGCAGCAGCCCGACTAATCACAAGATCCAGCAAACATGCCCAGATCACCCCCATTCTTGAATTCCTTCATTGGTTCCCCATCAATTCCCGAATAAAATACAAAGCCATAATGATGGTATTCAAAATTCAACACAACCAATCTGCCAACCGCCTAAAAAACCTAATCCGAAGAGCCCCAGACAACAGATCAAGAAGAACATAGCATCAAAACCTCCTTGCAAGCTCCACATCCTTTATGGGAATCTATCAGAATACCTTAAGGAGAGCATTTGAACTCTACATCCCATCACTTTGGAACTCTCTCCTGCACCTCCTGAGAGCCACCACAGACGTCACTGACTTCAGAAAGCTCTTGAAGACCCACCTATTTAGTGAACATTTCTATAACTCACCAATCGTGTAATGTACTGACTTTCACGCCAGGTTTTTCCTTGCCTATCTTTAAGGCTCAGGGGCTAAGCGGGTACCATTGAAATTAGCTGCTACCTGCTTAGCCTCGGCAGCTGCTGGCACATCCAGCATAACCCGGATTTTCACTTCCATCGCCGCGGAAGTGAAAATCCGGGTAAAGGGGGTCGGCGGGCAGGCTATGTGCCGATATGGCGCATAGCCTGCCTAAATCAAAATCGGGCACTCTATCACCTCCTTTTTTCTGCTGGGAAATTCCTCTCCCTATGCACCCAAGCATCCTTCTTGCTTTCTCCATCGCCTTTTTTACCTGTTTAGTTACTTTAAGATCGTCAGACACAATCACACCCAGATCCCACTTTTCATTTGTGGACAGAAGTTCTTTGCTACATACACTGTACTGCTCCCTTGGATTTTTGCAGCCCAAATGCATGACCCTGCATTTTTTAGCATTAAATCTCAGCTGCCAAATTCTAGACCATTCTTCAAGTTTAGCTAGAACCCGCCTCATGTTATCTACTCCTTCCTGAGTGTCTACTCTATTGGAGATTTTGGTATCATCCACAAATAGGCAAACCTTACCCGACAGCCTTTTTTGCAATGTCACCAACAAAGATATTAAAAAGAATCGGACTAAGGACACTACTGGTAACCTTATTCTCCTCTGAGTGAGCTCCATCTACCTGTACACTTTGCTGCCTCTCACTCAACCAATTTCTAACCCAATCTGTAACTTTAGGATCTATCCCTATGGGGGTCAGTTTGTTTATAAGCTGGCTTGCTGAACAGTGTCAACGACTTTACTGAAATCTAAGTATATCACATCTAGGCTATCCCTTGATCCAACTCCCTGGTCACCCAGTCAAAAAAATCAATCAGATTTGTCTGACAAGACCTGCATCTGGTAAACCCATGCTGCCTTGGATCCTGCAATCCATTGGACTCCAGAAATCCCATTATTCTCTTTCTTAACATTGTTTCCAATAATTTGCTCGCCACAGAGGTTAGCCTAACCAGCCTGTAGTTGTCAACCTCATCCTTACTTCCACTTTTGTGTAAAGGGACCACATGTGCCTTTCTTCAGTCCTCTGGGATCACTTCTGACTCCAAAGAAGCATTGAAAAGGCCAATCTGTTGAGCCATTAGAACGTCCCCAAATTCCTTCAGTATTCTCAGATATATTACATCCGGTTCAATTGCTTTATCTACTTTTAGTTTAGCTAGTTCCTCACAAACACAGTTTCCTGAAAATTGTTCAAGATCCCCGTCTTCTGTTCCTATTTATGGTTTTTACTGATGTTCTGCTCCTGGCCCTTCATCTGTGATTTAGCATCAAAACCTCCTTGCAAGCTCCTTGTTAAGCAATTCTACTTTATCCTCATCAGCTTCTACATATTCCTCCCCTTCACCTTTGAGTCCGACAATACCACTTTTGCCCTTCCTCTTCTCACTAACATATCTGAAAAATGTCTTATCCTCCCCATTTTATTACATTGGTTATTTCTTCTTCTTTTTGTATCTTTGCTTTACTGACTACTTTGCTAGCTGAAGAGAGAAGCTGGAAAAATATAGATGCATATCTTCTTCTCTCTGTGATCTCTTGTATTTCCTCTTTTTCATCACCTTTTCAGCTACTTCTTTTGAGAACCATAGCGGCCTCCTTTTCCATTTCTATTTATTTACCTTTCTAACAAAAATGTTTGTTGCCCTTAAAATATCCCCTTTCAGTTTTGCCCACTGTTTTTCTATACTCCCCAGCTGTTCTCATCTCGCTAACAATTCCCTGAGGTATTGTCCCATCTTGGCAAAGTTGGTTTTCCTAAAGTCTAAGACCCTCACTTTTGAATGGATTTTATCAGCCCTGGTCATATTACTGAACCTACACCATCTGGTGATCACTGGATACGAGATGATCTCCCACTATAACATCAGAAACACTATTCCCATTGGTAAGCACCAAGTCCAGTATGGCCCCTTCATGTGTGGGTTCTGTTACCAGTTACCTGAATAGTTCTCCCTGTAGAGAATCCAGGATCTCCTTTCTTCTGGATGACATGGCAGCAGGGATGTGTCAATCAACATCTGGCATATTGAAATCACCTATCAGTAGCATGTCTCCTTTCATGGCAATGCTGCAGATGTCTTCTATTAAATCTCCATCCACTTCTTCTCCCTGTGAGGAGGATCTGTTTATCACTCCAATGCATAGGGATTTCCCTTTCCCTCTTTCTAGTTTAACCCACAGTGCCTCTTCTGTCCCTTTTAAGCCCTGTAATTCTATAGCTTTAATATGAATTTTTACATATAGTGCCACTCCTCCTCCCCTTCTTCCTACCCTGTCCTTTCTGAATAAAGTATAGCCCAGTATAATTATATCCTAGTCATGGTTGTCTGTGAACCATGTTTCTGTAACCACCACTAAATCCAAGACAGCCTCTTCCGTTAAAGCTTCATTTGGGATATTATTTCATATTCTACAAGCATTTCTACACACAACTTTCCAGATGTTGCCCCTTTTACCCATTTCTACAGAGATATTCAATGTTTCACTTACCTGGGGGCTTTCTTCACCTATCCCTAATGAACCTAGTTTAAAACCCTCTTCAGTAGGTTAGCCAGTCTACTGCTGAAGACACTCCAACCCTTCTTGGACAGATGAATGCCATTCTATCCATGCAGATGGTTGCAAACCTCTAACACTATTTTCTTTCCCTTCATGCATGGAATTCCTATCCATAAGGATTCAATAGCACATTTTGTTTCATGTAGCACTTTAATTCTATTTGACTGGATACTCTCTTTAGCACATAATGCTACTCCTCCACTGATTTGATCCTTTCTATCATTGCAATATATTTTGTACCCTGTTATCCCAGTGTTCCTCCAGGTCTCTGATATGCCTATTCTATCTATTTCATCTCATTTTTTTAGGTTTCTAGCATTTGCAAGGAGATATTTCAAGGTGTGTTTGTTTGAATTTACAACCTTCATAGCAGTTGATAGGGATAATTCGCAATCTTTCAACTCTTTTTGCTCATTATTTAAAGACATCTGGGCTGTTATGTCCTCTTCTGCAACCTCTCTATCGGGACACACAAACTTCCCTGTTATGATGTCGGGAGACTGTTGACTTTCTCCTGAGTTCTAGCTTTAAATCTGCTTTATCTCCTATTTGAAAGCTAGCACCAACAGCCTGGTACCACCTTGGTTAAAGTGAGCCTTCCTTCTTGCAGCATCGTCTTACCATACGTTGAGACTCTGGAGCTTTGCCTGTCTTGGGTCCTGCCCATGGAAGAGGAAGCATTTCTGAGAATGCTACCCTGCAGGTCCTGGATTTCAACTTTCAGCACCTTATATGTCATTCTAAATTTTATAGATAACCGGTGTAACTGCACTAAACTCAGCCTATACGTATGATCAAATTTTGATCTATTTAAAACAGTAAGATCCTTGCAGTTGCATTCTGAATTGCCCGTGAAGACTTGCTAGTATAAGCTGGAAAACCATATAATGTGTTTCGGTAATCCAGATAGGGAAAGACCATTACCTGAAATACGGTTCTGAAATCCCTATCAGAGAAGTATGGGCATAGGCAATACATATCATGATTGTTGAATATAATTTTGAAAATTTCGGTAGGGAGGAATACAAAAGGCTGAAAGTTTGTCTAGGGCACTCAGTCCCCTTGCACTAACCCTACCTGTTATGAAATTATCCTTTAGTAAGTGCGCTTAAAAGCTTTGCAGAAGTTTTGAAAAAGCTGCCAGTTCAATCTAGTCCTTACACTTAATCCTTGCTGACCCAATGTCGAAAAATGTTCTTGTAAAGAGCAAAGGCAAGTTACCCCTACATCAGCCCTAGCTCAGCGGTTACTTTGCTGCTTTACAGACAAATGCTTGAATTGTCGGGTGTTTGGGTCTACATGATGTGTCTGATCCTTTATATCTCATTTTATTTCATATTGTAATTTCACAAATAATCTAAGTTTCAATTATTCTAATGCAGGTCCATAGCTAAAGTGAAGCTTTGCTTCTGTTTTTCATGAGTTGAGTTTCTAGTATCCCCCTCACGCTGATTTTTACATCTCCAGCTGTCATAGATATTTAGATTTAGGACACTAATGGGCTTTCTTTTTCACTTCAGCTTGCTTCTTTTTTTTTTTAAATTTTGTATGAGAAGATCATGAGCCAGGTCCAAAACCATTCATAATTTGTGTCTCGTATAGTGTTTTTTATGGGCCAACCTTCTGAAATTGTGCTGCCATTTCTGATCTGAGTTGCCTGCCCACTAGATGGGATTTGCTATTTGGAATGGGGTAATAAAAGGAAAAGATGTGTTTTCCTAGAACATCTGAACTGCTTCTTCAGCTTTTCACCTCTCATCTATGGTTGTTACGTTTGTAGTAACAAAATTTAGCATTATTAATGTTATTTCTGAATTAACGTTGCGGTTCGAAAGGGCAGTATTGCGCATAGGAAATCCAACTTTCTACCGGAAAAACTGAGTAGCAGCAGCACAGTAAATATGATACAGGAAAGTAGAAAGATGCTGACCTCTTCAGCCAGGGCCGGCACTGCTGTTAGGCAAACTAGACGGCCACCTAGAATACCAGTGATGTGAGGGCAACCCATCGCCCCTGCTGCTGCCCTCCTGCAGGTTTAGCAGCGGCATCGGTACTGCAGTGCTTACCTGAACCCAGAGAACAATGGAGGCAATGAAGGTGAGGATGGGAGTGTTTCGGGGTCCCAGGAGCGCTGTCTGCAGTTTTCTAAACCTGGTTAAACCCCCCTTTTCTAGGCACAAAGTACGACTGTAGAGTAAGCCCTGCCAATGTCAAAAGTAAACTTTTGGGGGTTCTGGGGAGCTGATAAGAAGAAAATCAGAGGAGTTGCTCCAGTTGGTTCTCAATTTATTGGAAAGGCAAAATACATTACATTTAAGCAGAAGGGCAACAGACATGTGTCGGAGATTTCCTAATCTTTTATTTCTGCCGTCACTTGCCCTAACACCTCCTGCTGCTATGAGGGCCCTGGAGACAGTCTCTGCTTTGCATAAAGGATTCCAGAAACGGCAGATGGTATTTCTCTGGTCTGTCAGACTATATCTGGAAACCTTGCCTAACTATGAAGAAAAAGACAATAAATTATTTTTGAAAATGAAACCTTTTGAAATCTTTTTAACAAATTACCTAGTCACTGTGTTCTAGTGCCCATTTAGTTTAAAATCTCTGAAGAGTTCTTACCAGCTGGAGTGTTATTTGCCTATTTTATTTATTTATTTATCTTTGATGGATGTGGTTTCATAATTTATGCTTGTTTTTTTGCACTGCAAAATGTCAACAACATGATGAAGAAAGAGCCCAAAGTTATTCCATGGACTTCACATGAATAACTTGCAGGTTATAAATCTTGATTGGGCTATGGGCTAATGCTTTACATTTATGAATGAAGAACTGGTACAAAATTTATCTAGATATCTAAGATAAATATTTAATTTTGATCAAGTCATGGACTAGGTCTGGCAGCTCTTTATTTTACACAAACTTGCCCTTCAGGGTTATCCTTGCACAGAAAAGATAGAGAGAGAGGGGCATAGGTGTTATTTTTCCTTTCTTTTATAATCTAGAGAAAGTAGCAATTGGGGAGGTGCTTTGTTCTGAATATTTGGCTCTACAAAGGATTGCAGAACAGTAGTTCCCTTCTTGTGGTCCTTGGACTATTACAAGAGGTCCGTAAGGCACAGAAAAGAGAAAAACAGAGGTTTGTGGGGTTGGAGGAGGGGAAAGAGAAAGAGACTGGAGAGACTTGGATATGGGAGAGAGACAGAGAGATTGAGACTGACTGGCCAAACAAGACTATTGGGCCCAATTTCCGAAAGGCATTACACACTTTACAGCACAGTAAACCATGTAAATGCCTTAAATCAGGATATTCAATGGCACTTACATGGTTAGTGCTGTTGAATATTGTAGCTTCTGGTTCCCACAACGGTTGCCCAAAATATCACCAATCAGAGAATTACTTAGACGGCAGTTGCTTTAGCTCAAAAGACTTTTATTTAGAATAACAAAAGTGATTATAAAATAGCAAACAACAAATGCCTATCTAGAGATGGCAGACAGTACTTTCTTTCTCTGTGAAGAGGAAGAAAATACCGCCCACTCTTACATGAAGAATAATTGCCTTATATACATTTCTCTCCGTCTCAAATGTCTGTTCAGTAATCCATCATTCATTCTTAAGTGTCAGCAGGGTCCTGCAACACTTTTCCCAGGGGAGAATCTCCTTACATTTGTACATCTGGACCCTGCTCATTTATACATGGCCTATGACCTCTATACATCTGGAAATGCTTTTAGGTCTATTTATCTATGCATGGCCTGTGACCTCTGCCCCTTCCTGTGTATTTTCTTCTTCTGGCACTAATTGAAACCAGGCAGAGAGTATTTTGTGCTCATTTGTTTGAATTCTTTGCTTGACCTGTAATTTCATGTTAGGCCCATTATTCTGCATACTTCTATCCAGAATATGGTTTCCCAGAATCCTCCATAACAGGCCGCATCCATTTTCTTATGGCAAGCATATACTCTCATATAGCTATTGTCTTCTTGTCTGTCTTCTTGTCTTCTGTGCCATCCATAATATCATCAGGCAAGGGTGCAGTCATATAAAGCTAATATGAAGCCAATATATATATAAGCAGACCCAAGGCAGATTTAAGTCAGATTTCCCTACATTCGCCACTTTTTTTCTTTTTTTTTTTTTTTTTTTTTTTTGTTGGGGGGATAATTAAAATAATCCCACTAAGGGGCGTGAATAACAACCATTTGAGACAAAGATGGATCATTCAAAGGCAATCGTTGGTACTGTTCCCTTGACACAATATACATGGTTTTAGTGCTTTGCGATATCATTCGTTTACAACAGGCAAGTAAAATGGATAAGGTACAACAAGCAATGATTGCAAACCAAGCTATACTTAAAAGCGTAATAAAGAAGGCTTTAAGTCCTACACCTAAACTAGCAAACCATGAAGCAATACTACCCCAAATATTATTAAGTTGAAGTCCCCCTTTAAAATCATCAATATGCAAATCAGAGAGATGCTTTATCTTATTCATGGCATCTAACACAAACACCGTGTTGTTAGCGATTACAGTACAACAGTTCGTAGCATTAATGAAAGTGCATGTTCCGCCTTCAGCGGCCAAAAGTAAATCCAAAGCTTGCCTATTCTGCAGAGTCATTTGTGTATTTTGTTCAAGGGACTCGGCTAGGCGTGATATGGATTCAGTAACAGCTTTCATTTGAATATGCAACAAACATTGCAAACGGCGTACAGCCATACCAAGCTCAGCAGTAAGGGCGGGGGTGGCAAAGGGAATCCAGGCCGTTGCGCTAAGGGCATCCAAACGAGTTTTAGTCATGGGATAAGTGGAATTGATATACTCAAATGAGGCCTGAATGGCATCATCCTCGGCTATAGAGGAATCCCAGGGGCTAGCATAAGCTGAGGAGCTACGTTTTAATCTATGCAGGGTGGAGCGAGAAGCAGAATGATGGGTAACATTAAGAGGTATCAAGACAGAAAAAGAAGAAACTTTAACCAAAGCACAGGGTAATAGGGAGAGGTTAATTACCTGATACAGAGTTTCCCCACACAACCAATAATGACCCATTACAGCAAAGAGGTTTGTAGCAGGTGTCCATATGCGACTCATATGATGCCCATCAAACCACTTAACAAAAGATTTTCCCGTGGTAGCTGAGGTAAGATCCCTCCTGAAACTGGACATTGGGAGATAGCAAGAAGTATATGGAGATTCATTCTGAGAACCCGTTGTCAGCACAGCTGAATCATCGTGATAAATGGGACCAACTCCCACATACCAGCGGAAGTCAGCTCCATTAAACACTACCGGGTTTCTTGTAATATTTCTCCAATCATATTTCATATTGGAGGGGTCCATATTACCAGATTGATTATACCACTTTATCATGACAGAATTACACCTGTCTGAAAAAGCAATGGATACATTTGTTATTAAACATAGATCAAATATCATATTCGGGTCAACATATACACGCAAAGGGTCATGTATCATATTCATTGCATGCCACGTCTGGGAACAATTAAAAGTCTCATAACAACTGGCAGAAAAGTTATTATTATCTACACAAGCAAGCTGTCCTGCATACTCATTTAAGGGAACCTTTGAAACATGTACTGGAGCATATGATACACCCTTTGGTAAAGGGGTACAAATAATGCAGTCTGTAATGTTCATCAGGGAAACAATGTGTAATACTGATTGCTTCCACAAGTTCAGAGAGCCTTCAGGTAAAGCTCGGGGTGCTCGAGATATCGTCTGGTTAGTCTGGTTCCATCCATGAAGAAACAAAGCTAGCTGTCCATCTGGATGTAAACACTCAATAAGGAGGACGATTATGACAGAGATTCCCAGAAAAAAGCACAAGGACGCCCATGGAGTAGGCTTGACAGCGATCATCTTTGGTACTAATAACATAGCACTGTTGTGAGAACACTGAGTTCTGTAGGAAAATAAAACTGATTAATCAGATGGGACAGCTGGAGACGCTTTTAGATGGCTGACATGCACCCAAGTATCAGTATCATTCAGTCTTGCAGCAAAAGGGGAAGCAGCAGTGACAACGTGGGGTCCTGAAAAGGTTGGGCAGTCCCAGGATGCACGAACACAATTTCTTTTATAGACAGTGGACCCTACAGGGAAACAAGGTAATAAGGATGGACTGGACACAGACTGTGTGGCTGCTACACGGTCAGCAATTTCTTGAAGCGCAATCCGGAGTCCTGCAAGGTAAGCAGAAAGACTATCATGAATCAGAACCTGGGACTGTGATAAATTAGTTGTGCGCATACGCCGGCCAGTGGCCATTTCATGAGGTGTCAGATGTAATCGCTTGATCGGGCTATTACGCAGCTGAAATAAGCACATTGGTAATGCTTGTAGCCAGGTCATATGACCAGAAGCACAAATTTTTCTGAGTTGAGTTTTCAAAATGCCATTACATCGTTCAACAAGACCATTGGAAGTAGGTTTATACACAGAAACATACTTCCACTGAACAGGAAGATGCTGGGTGAGTGCAGTTACAAGAGCATTACGAAAGTGAGAGCCATTGTCAGAATATATGACTTTAGGAATGCCAAATCGGGGAATTATTTGTGTTAGCAAAACCTCTACTACTTCTTCAGCAGTCTCTCTATTGCAGGGGAAGGCCTCAATCCATTTAGACCAAGGGCAAACCCACACTAAAAGATACCGCTTCTGAGCACATCTGTGGATCATGTCAGTAAAATCTACATACCAGGATTCAAAAGGACCACTTAGAACCGGGAGATGACCTTTGGCTATGGGTTTTCCTCCTGGCTGAGAATTCAGGATACACACAGGACATTTAGCTACTAGTTCCTGAATGCGATTTTTCATGTGTGGACACCAAAAAATGTCCTCAAGCATGCTGTAGACATTTGCAGTACTAGAATGATAGATATCGTGTATGAGATCTGTAAGGCGTTTTAGTGCCACATAACAGATACAAAGTTTTCCTGATGGATGTACCCACATTTTCTTAATTTGGGAACAACCTAGTCTCTCCCAATTTCCTATCTCATGAGAAACAGCATCTTTCTGATAATCAGCAAGGTCAGGTACTAAATAGATCTGTGATCTGGTAACGGGCAAGGTCAGGGAAGCATTACTAGTTACTTCTTTGGCTAACTGATCTGCCAGGGCATTGCCCATCTGGCGGAAAGAGTCTCCCTGTGTATGTCCAGGAACCCATTCACAGCACAGAAACAGATTGTTGATTCTGCGTTTCTCTAAACACTCATAAATTTGATGTATCTCGTCAAGATGTGAAATTGAGCTGGCTGAGGAAGTGATAAAACCTCTTTGTGACCATTTCTGGTGAAGCGCTGTCAGCACTTGTGCTGCATATTGGGAGTCAGTGAATATAATAATGTTCTGTCTCTCCTGATGCAGTAAGACTGCCAAAATTGCACAGAGTTCTGCACCTTGAGCACTATAAACACTCGGCAACTGATATTGCAATACATCTAGAATGTCTCCAGAAGGAGATATTTGTACTGCACTGAAACCAGAACATAGTGACGTCTCAGAACCGTCAGTGAACCAGACTTTAGAATTGACAGGCATTTCGTGAAGAGACAGAATATTATCTGCAAAAGAAAAAATGGGGATCTTATCTTCTTCCTCTCCACTAATAACAGAAACTAAATTTTGTAGGTAGCCAAAAGGGTGACTTGCAGGGAATGGCTTAATGAGAATGTGACTCCGTAGCAGAGTAGCACAAAGCTGGTGCACCCGATATGGGGTAAAGTGGAGAGTATTACTGCATAACAATGCCTCTACATCACCGGAGCAATACACAGTGAGTCGCAAGGGATGAAAGGTGTTATAGGTCTTTCTGACTGCCTCACTGGTGGCTACTAACCCTCTCTCAACATCAGGCAGAACTATTTCTGTAACAGAAAAAGATCCTGACAAGTAGGACACAATTTTACCATCATCCTGATAAATCACAGCTGCCCACGTGTGATGTCCGTGAAAGCTAATGAGAAACATCTCCTTTGAATAGTCAGGAAGACAGATACTTGGTGTGTGCGAGACATCAGTCAAAAGAGATTGAAGCAAAATCTGGTCAGGAGCTGACAGGCTGATAACAGTCGACCCCTTAGCCCCCCCTTTTAAATATTTGCGAAAGGGATGTGTGCGTTGACTATGACCTGGGATCCAATTTCGGCAGAAATTTATCATGCCGAGCAGAGATCGCAATTGCTTTACAGTGGTAGGCATCTGTAATTGCAAGCAGTGTTGTTTAGTTTTCTCTGTCAGAGACAGCATTCCATCTCCTACTAGGAAACCCAGAAAAGTGACTTCAGTTTGGCAGATCTGTGCCTTGGCCATGTTAATCTGGTATCCACTTTCCAAAAGATAACAAACAAGTTTATCTGTGAGGGCCAGATTTGTTGCAGCCTCAGCTGTGGAAAGCAGTAAGTCATCTACATACTGTAACAAAGACACATTGCTGGGCAGCTCTGCCCTGAATGATTGCAAATCAGCAACTAGTGCTTGAGAGAATATGGAAGGACTTTCCACATATCCTTGGGGTAACCTGGTCCACTGGTAATGCTGACCCTCAAAAATAAATGCCAGAAACTGCCGGGATGTGGATTCAACTTCTATCCCAAAAAAGGCATGGGAAAGGTCCAGAACAGTATGATATTTGTACAGAGTAGTCGTTGTCAGCAATGTGGCAGGGTTTGAGACTACTGGAAACTGTGGTTCAATAACACTGTTAAGTGCACGTAAGTCATGAACTGTTCTCCACTTCCCATTAGGCTTTTTCACAGGGAATAGTGGGGTGTTATATGGGGAATTACTGAGTTCAATAATTCCATGCTGTAACAGCTCCTGAATCTCCTGGCGAGATCCCTGCAGGGCCTCCGGTTGGAGGGGATACTGCGGAATCTTTGGTGGTTTACAGCCAGGCTTAATACGAATGGTTACAGGCAGATGTGATTTAACTCGGCCATAAGGGCTGAGTAGCAGTGACCGCTCAGGGCCTTTTTCTCCCAGCGGACCATAGGTGAATTCAACCTGTAATTTCACCAGTAAGTCCCTACCCATCAAATTTACTGGGCAATATGGGGCAAACAGAAAAGAATGAGAAATCTGCTGATCTCCTATTCTTAAACAAATAGGTGTAGTTAGATAAGATGTAAGGGGTCTACCATCAAAACCAGTGGTAGTCATTTTCTTTCTACTAAGCTGGCATCTCTGTGGTAAAGCAGTTAATACAGAGGACGTGGCTCCTGTATCAAGTAACATTTCTGTGGCTCATCATTAAGATATACTGTGATCAGAGGTTCCTGATATGTGAGCCTCGCCTGTAAGATATAGATTCCCAGTCATTGTTGGGGTGGGGGTCCAGAATTCCGGGGAGGTGTCCACAAGGGAAAACGCCTCCTATCAAAGTTCTCATTTCTGCGCTGAGCACGGCATGAGCGCTGAAAATGACCGTAACCACCACAGTTCCAACACTGTGGGGCAGGAGTGCGGTTATTTTGTTGGTAAGAGGGACCTCGACGCTGTGGCTGAGGATAACGGGGTCGTTGGGCTCCGTTATAGTAAATGCGCTCCTTATCTCTATCCCATACCTCATCGCAGGGGTCTGGAACATCATCCTCATAAGGATCCAAATATTCCATGTCATCAATTTTCTCCTGCTGTTCCCTAATTTTTTGTTTTAGTTGTCTAATAAGTTCATTATTAGATTTATCAAGATGTAATTTGGTGGTGGATTGGGGATCTTTAATTTCTTGTAACCCTTTAAGTTGAAGGTGTAACAAGCGTGCTTGGGCCTGTTTCAAATCCTTCTCAGGTTTCAAAGTGTCCTCCTCTAAAGATCGAATATAATGCAAAATATGGGCCTGTTGTTTAGGCCATGGCTCAGACTCCAAGGCTACTATAGACTTTAATTTTGCAGTTACGGATGGGGGTAATGTATTACACAAAGTCTGGAAAAATACAGGTCTCATACAAACATCATCGTATGGTACCCCCATTTGTGCTTCCCATAAATCTTGAAATCGTACAAGGTATGCACTGATATCCTCACCTATTTGGAATCTCATAGTAGTGAGAGGAGCCAAACTGCGCTGAGTAGGGTACATCTCCCTGAGGGAGTCCCAAATACGAGGACGAAACTCGTTGAAGGAAGAACCATCATAAGTGTTAACTGTGACCTTCACCTGGCCTAAATCGGCATTGGCGAACACTTGATTTGTCGCACTATTTCCCAGAATTTTGGCCAATAAAGCTTTGATATCTCCCAAAGCCAAATGATATCCAGCCGTAATTCTTTCAAATTTTTGAATCCATGTCTCTCCCCCTCTACTAAGTGGAGGGAGACTACTGGCTATATTAGTCATATCAGTAAAACTCCATGGGATATATTTAGATTTGCCTTCATTTGTATAGATTACTGGAAACAGAAGCTGTTTATTAGCGTCCTGATTCTCATACTTCTCCCAAACCCTCAGACCTGCCTCCATATAGGCAGAATCCCAGTTAGGGTCTCCCGCTCCTCCGCGAATGCAGAGTCGGGCGGTGTTAAGGTGTACAGTTTCTAGTGATCCATTAGGGGGCCACTGTAACATCTGAGGCTGGTTGGCTCTTGTCCAACCGTACATGTTGGAGGACCATCGGTAAACATAATAACCATTGCCATCCTCCTGCTCTGTAATAAAAGTAAGGATACAGGGTTGTGGAGCTCGAAGAGCTTTACCACCTTTCACAACTCCACAAATCACTGTAAGTGCACTTTTTGTCTTTTCGTCATCTACTTCCTCCTCTACCTTCTCCTCTTCTTCCTCTTCTATAATCGTCTTAAGACGTTTTTCCCTATCTGTCAGGTCTAACTCCCATCTTCTAAGATTCTCAGTAATTTTTTCCTCAGATTGCTTTAAAGTTTGAGCCTGACTTTCTAAATCTTCATGTTCTGCTGTTAATTGCTGTTTCAACTCTTCTAATCTTGCCTGTGCCTCAGCATATGCACTGGGATCTGGGGCAGGGGTGGCTTTTAAGTTAACATGACCCTCAATCTTTGCCCAAGCTCCCTCAGTGTCCAAGAGTTTATGCAGGACCCGTTCTGGGGGTATAGAGGCTGCTGGGTGAGAAGTCAGTTCTGACTTGGGCTGGAAAACAGGGTCGGAATAGCCTATGGCTGCCATAGCTTTACTTTCGGCTGCCCAATAAGAAGGTGGGGGCACAGGGGCAGATGGCGAAAGCTCTGGACCAGCTTGCATCCACAGGGAAATATGTCGCAAATGTTCCAATTGGGCTTTGCCACATTTGTTAAATAAAATATGATCCCTAATTTTGGTCAAAATGAGCGGATCAAACGACCCCCCTGCTGGCCAGGCAAGAGAGGGTGTTTTTTTCGTCCATTTTTCCCATTGTTTAGAACAATTTTTTATTGAAGCCTCCAATAGGGGGTTCTGTTTAACAAGGCTATCTATGGGATTAGGACCGGGCTCAGTTCCTTTCTCAGTATTTTCTTCCTGTTTAGATTTTCTTTTAAACATTTCCCTAGCTGTCCCTTCTCTATAGGCTATGTAGACCTGGTGTTTTCACTGTTCAGGGACAGGGGCAATTAACGTCGCCTTTTACCAATAGCAAATTGAACCTCCTTATATACAGAGGCGTGCGCAATTTCGCTTTTAGGTAGCAATCCAAACCTCGTAATTAACAGAGGAGCGAAATTAAGAAATCCAGGATTTATACACGCTGACAACGCTTACGCTTCATCTAAATCCAGCCAATCTCCTCGCGGAGGTATGAAAACGTGGATAAAGACACACATTCGCTTCATATCAATGATATGTACAGTCTCAAGCGTACATCAATCAATCCCGGAAAGACAGAGACCTAATGTCTGGGCAAAACTTTCAAACTTTCTTTCCCTACCATTACAATTAAATGCAAAGACAATCTAACGATTTGCTACATAACAAAACATGAAACACATAAAATACATATGCATATGTGTAAATTTGGTACTCACCCACCAATTGAACCTGGGTAAATCTTCCGTCTTTGTTTGTAGACAGGAAAAACAAAACTCACCCACTGGAGTCGTCCTAGGGTATCAAAATCTCTCTCGACGTCACTCAGAGCGGTATTCCCATCTTCTGTACCAGCAGAAGGAATCCTCTTAAGGTATTCTCATCCCCTGTTTTTTTTTTTTTAATCTACTGTGAAAAACAGGAGGTAGTCCCTCTGACAAGTAAAACTACAAGTCAAAAACTGCAGTCAGAGGAGTCCTTGGGCAATTTGGAAGGGAAAAAAATTTAGAGGGTGTTCGGCACCAATTATTGTAGCTTCTGGTTCCCACAACGGTTGCCCAAAATATCACCAATCAGAGAATTACTTAGACGGCAGTTGCTTTAGCTCAAAAGACTTTTATTTAGAATAACAAAAGTGATGATGGGGCGGAGCCTGATGTCCAGCGGGATGGTCGCATAACGCTGAGGCTCCCGAGAGGCCTACTCAGAATCCTGAATTAACACCGTACATACTTGGAACTTCTACTCTGATCTTGCCGGGGCACATTGGTGAGATGGCGGGGACCAAACCCACGTGCCTGGAATTTGGATCTCCAGCGGCTTCTCACGGCAAACGTTCCAAAACTGAACCTCCGTCCCCGCAGAAGGGGCTGGCCTTGCGCGAGGGCCCCGAAATGCAGCAGGAAATCCTCGCAGAGATTAGAGGGGTCAAAAACCTCGTGCAGTCAAACGGTGAAGCACTCCGAGCGCTGCGGGAAGATTTTGGTGTGCTGCAAAGCAAGCTAGAAGGGCTTTCTTCGCGTCAGGACAAAATGGAGAGCATATTGGACTCCCATGCGGCCCGGTTGTCCAAACTCGACAAAGTTGAACGTCAGGTGCGGGCCTTGCAGAAAGAAGTGGAAGATGGCAATAATAGAGCGCGCCGCAACAACATACGACTTGTGGGCATACCGGAGGGAGCGGAATCGGGAGACATGAAAGAGTTTTTATGCAAAATCCTCCCTTCCCTGCTCCAAACCACCTTTACCAAAGATTTGGAGATCGATCGCGCTCATCGTGTACCCACAAGCATAACGCTCAACAGGAAGACCCCGCGGCCTATCATTTTTCGACTTTTGAGATATCAACACGTTGAGCAAATTCTAAATGCCTCTCGGGCAAAGGGCCACATGGAGTTTGAGAGCCACAAGATCTCCTTCTATCCCGACTTGGCTAAACCCACGGTCGACCGCCGAAAGCGCTTTCTGGAATTCCGGCCGAGGCTTCAACAACTACAAGCACGCTATGGCCTGATGTACCCGGCCAAGCTCCGAGTCACGCTTCACAATCAGACAAGAACATTTGAGGACCCTGATCTACTAGCGGAGTTTTTGGATTCCAAAGAAGCCGACTTGATGCGCTGACTTCCAGAATATTCCTGCAAGTATTCTCATATCCGCTGTACCTGCCATATTGGATCTGCCGCAGCCCAGCAAAGAGCCTGGCGAGGGCAGTTTGTTGCCTTACTTTTGATGATATCTGTGACCCGACTCCATCTACCCACAGTAGCCTCGATGAGTATCAGAGACAGTGTTAATTATGGACTCTGGTGTTTCTTTTCTTTTTTTCATGTCTTTCTATTTCCTCTCTAGGGCCTCCTCCCGCAGACATATGGTCGCCATATTCATTGGGGGTTTTGCTTCTTCTCTAAGATACTATGTTACATACTTTTCAATATGGGGTGTATTAGCCAGAATACTCGGTGATTATGTCATTGTTGCACAGATTCTGATTATGTTGTATGTTTTCAAGCGCCCTTACCTAAAATGTCTATTACTGAATGATGGCACCATGTAAGCTTTTCTCATTGAACGTAAAAGGAATCAATAATCCGATCAATGACCCAATCTAGAAATGCCCTCACACTGCAGTGTAGATAGTTTATGTATATAGTTAACCCAGTTATCCAAGTTTGTACTCCTGTTCAATGTAAAACCTGACAGTTTGTCGTTATGGTCGTTTTGTTATGATGTAAACCGCGCTGATTCTAAATAGCGCGGTATATAAGAAACTGTAATAAATAAATAAATAAATAAATAAATAAAGAAAATCCTAAGCTACCTAAGTCAGGAAGCTGCGGATCTGATTTTTCTCCAAGAAACGCATTTAAATTCGAAGGAAACTCTTAAACTCAATATTAAACCTTACATGGTGGCCGCCTATTCCCCAGCCGTTTCTAAGAAATGTGGGGTTGCCATACTGGTTAGGAAATCCTTGCATGCTACTATTATTGCGACTAGCTCAGATACAGAAGGTAGATGGTCCAGAGTTCACCTCAAGATAGGTAGCCTTGAAGTTACATGTATATGCCTTTACGCTCCTAATGTGGATGATCCTGCCTTTTTTGCTACCATTGCTCAGGTTGCGCAGGCCTCTGCTAATACTTCATTGATAATTGGGGGGGATTTCAATCTAGTCCTTGATCCCCTGATTGACAAACAGCCGCCTAGGACAAGTGGTCCCCCCAAGAGTCACACCACGCTTACCTCCCTGATCAAAGATCTTGCTTTAGTTGATCTATGGAGGCTACTACACCCCAATGAGCTTGACTTCACCTTCTTCTCTTCCCCTCATAAATCCCAGTCTCGCATAGACTTCTTTCTAATATCAAAACTGTTAGTTCCTCAGGTGGACACTGCAAAGATTCACTCCCAACATATTTCAGATCATGCGGCCATTTCCTTTCAATTACACACTACTGCACCCCAAGGGAATTCGGGGGCCTGGTTCTTTGATAGAGCCCTGTTAACTCAGCCAGAGTTCCAGTTAGAAATTCGAGCAGCCATACAGGATTACTTCCATTTTAATCTACCCCAGGATACTGCGAATTGGGCTTGGTGGGAGGGCTTCAAAGCGGCCATTCGAGCAACGATCACTAGCTATCAAATCCGCCTGCGAAAACAACGCAAACAGCAGCTACTCATACTAGACCAACAAATAAAAGCAGGCGAACGAGTTCTAACTTCACGTACTGATCCATGTGTATTAATTCGATTACAGCGTCTCCGTTTTCAATATAATTCAATCCTCTCAACTGCAGCTTCTAAGAGTATTGAGCTTCAGCGAGGGACATATTATCGTGAAAACAACCGAGCCGGTCGACTCTTAGCCAATGCCTTGAAAGGTCAAAAAGAAGCCAAACGCGTAGCGGCCCTTCGAGCTCCACAGGGAGGGGGCATAGTGACCACAGACTCCGACATTGTAGAGCTCTTTCGGGATTTCTAACCCGCCTATATCAATCTGAATGTGAGTTCTCGTCAGAGACATTCGAGCGATTGCTTTCTGGCATTCAGCGGCCGACCCTCTCTGAAGATGATAGGGATGCGATGGATGAACCCTTCTCTACTTCAGAGATCCAATCTGCCCTAAAACGAACAGCCTCGGGCCGTGCCGCAGGGCCCGATGGTCTCCCGACCGAATTCTATAGAACGTTCAGTGCAGATTTAGTTCCCTATTTAAAACTCTATTTTACTGCCCTTGCGGTAGATACATCCTCTTTGGGATCCTTTTCTGCAGCTAATGTGGTAGTATTCGAGAAAGAAGGCAGAGACCCGCTACTAACCGCCAACTACCGTCCAATCTCCCTACTTAATGCCGATTATAAGATCTTCGCAACGATCTTGGCCACCCGGCTATCTGACAGGATGGCCACCCTAATCCACCCTGACCAATGCGGTTTTATACCCGGCAGATCAACTGCTGACAATGCTCGGACCTTGTGCCATGTGCTATCCAGTGCTGCCAATCTAGATCATCCATGGGTGGGTCTTTCCCTGGATGCCGAAAAAGCCTTTGACCGCCTAGAATGGCCCTTCTTATTTGCAGTTCTCCGATGGTATGGCTTTGGGGAGGGCTTCCTCCGATATCTCCAAGTCATGTATACTCAACCCGTCGCCAGTATTTGTGTAAATGCTATCAAGTCTCAGCCATTTAATCTCCAAAGAGGCACGCGTCAAGGTTGACCCCTATCACCAATGCTCTTTGATCTAGCTCTCGAACCCCTAGCCCTCCTTATTAGACAGTCCGCACGTATTCGAGGTGTCCCCTTCAGTCATAGGGAGATTAAACTCTCTGCATATGCAGATGACCTTATGCTTTTCGTATCCCTCGATTCGGTTCCGGCTGTCTTGGATCTGATTGACGGATACTCACAATTATCGGGCTATAAAATTAACTGGACCAAATCTGTAGCATTCCCACTGAACCGCTGGGTACATGAGGCTGACATGCAGGCCTTTCCCTTCCTTTGGCAATCCCGCATGGTGAAGTATCTCGGGGTCCATTACTGTTCTCCTTTAGAAGACACTATCAGTTTTAACGCCAAAGAGGTAGTCTCCAAAGTCCGTGAGCTCACGAATCGTTGGTCTCCCTTATCTCTTACATGGTGGGGCCGCTTAGAAACTGTGAAAATGATGATAGTCCCCAAAGTGAACTACATTTTAGAAATGCTGCCATGCTTACTCCCGCTACATACTTATAAAGATATTGAGGGCCTTCTCGTCCGTTATCTCTGGCAGGGCAAGCCACCAAGGATAGCCAAACAAAAACTACAGTCTGCAAAGGAAAGAGGGGGTACCAGATTTCCTGATTTCCTTAGATATCATCAAGCCTTCCTACTTAAGCAAGGTGCCCGATGGCTAGATGCCTCAACAGACAGCAGACCAGTTTGGCTTGACATAGAAGAGGAGCTTAGTAGCCCAATTCCGTTGACCCATCTCCCCGGTATGTCCTATCAAGTAGACACCCGCCATCCACCAATGATTGTCGATACTCTTGCGGCTTTTCACACTCTCATTCTATCATTGGGCCCGAACGTATGTCCTCAGAACATAAGAACATAAGATATGCCATACTGGGTCAGACCAAGGTCCATCAAGCCCAGTATTCTGTTTCCAACAGTGGCCAATCTAGGTCATACGTACCTAGCAGTTTCCCCAAGGGACACAGGTTCCACAATGCTTGTATTGGTTCAAGCATTGATATCCTGGGTCCCTTCTTAATAATGGTTTATGGACCTTTCCTCCAGGAACTTGTCCAAACCTTTTTTAAACCCAGCTACACTAACAGCCTTTACTACATCCTCCGGTAACAAATTCCAGAGTTTGATTACACGTTGAGTGAAAAAATATTTTCTTTTATTAGTCTTAAATAGTTTACCCTGTAGCTTCATTGCATGTCCCCTAGTCTTTCTATATTCTGATAAGGTAAACAATCGATCTACGTTTACCCGTTCCACTCCATTCATTAATTTATAGACTTCTATCATATCTCCCCTCAGCCGTCTCTTTTCCAGGTTAAAGAGCCCCACCTTTTTAGCCTTTCTTCATAGGAGTAGCCTTCCATCCCCTTTACCATTTTGGTGGCTCTTCTCTGAACCTTTTCTAAAATTGCTATATCCTTTTTAAGATATGGCGACCAGAATTGCACACAATATTCAAGGTGCGGTCTCACCATGGAACGATATAGAGGCATTATAATATCTTTTGTTTTATTTTCCATTCCTTTCCTTATCATACCTAGCATTCTATTTGCTCTCTTGGCCGCCGCTGCACACTGGGCCGAGGGTTTTAACATGGTATCCACAAGGACGCCTAAATCTTTTTCTTGGGTGGTGGTTCCTAATGTGGAACCTTGCATCGTGTAACCATAGTTTGGGTTGTTCTTCCCTAGGTGCATAACCTTGCACTTCTCCACATTAAATTTCATCTGCCATTTTGATGCCCAGTCTTCCAATTTATCAAGATCCTCTTGCAATTTTCCACAATCCTCCTGGGTTTTAACAACTTTAAATAGTTTTGTGTCATCAGCAAATTTGATAACCTCACTCGTTATTCCACTTTCCAGGTCATTTATGAATATGTCAAAAAGCAGCGGACCCAGCACAGATCCCTGGGGTACACCACTATTCACCTTTCTCCATTGGGAAAATTGGCCATTTAGCCCTACCCTCTGCTTTCTATCTTTTAACCAGTTCCTGATCCACAGTAGTACACTGCCTCCTATCCCATGACTCTTTAGTTTTGCCAAAAGTCTCTCATGAGGGACCTTGTCAAAGGCTTTCTGAAAGTCCAGATACACAATATCAACCGACTCACCTTTGTCCACCTGTTTATTCACTCCTTCAAAAAAACATAACAGATTAGTAAGACAAGATCTTCCTTGTCTAAAGCCATGTTGGCTGTCTCCCATTAGGTCATGACTATCTATATGCTGAGTAATTTTATTCTTTATGATGGTTTCTACCATTTTTCCCGGTACTGATGTCAGGCTCACTGGTCTGTAGTTTCCCGGATCACCCCTCGAACCCTTTTTAAAAATTGGTGTTACATTGGCGATCCTCCAATCCTCAGGTATTAGAGATGATTTTAATGATAGTTCACAGATTACTGATAGCAGGTCTGCAATCTCAAATTTCAGTTCTTTCAACACCCTTGGATGTATACCATCCGGCCCAGGTGATTTGCTACTCTTCAGTTTATCTAATAGTTGTAAGACATCTTCCCGTTGTATCGATATTTCCTTCAATTCTTCCACACCTTTAAATACCACTTCAGTCGTGGGTAACATCCCTACATCTTCCTCAGTAAAGACCGAAGCAAAGAATTCATTCAGTCTCTCCGCTATCGCCTTGTCGCCTCTTAGTGCTCCTTTAACCCCTTTATCATCTAATGGACCAACTGACTCTCTCAGGACGGACTCCCGCTATGGAATAACCCCAGAATTCAAGTCCTAAATAGAACGATAGCATGGAAACCCTGGTACTCAAGGGGGATCTGGACACCCCAACAGCTTTTCTCTGCAGCTCGTTGGAAAACCTTTTCTGATTTACAAAAGGAATTTGCGTTACCAGCGAAACACTACTTTCAATTGATGCAGCTTCAACACTGCCTCAAAAGTGCTCGAATCATGCCGCCCTCTGCCCCTACTGAGGACGGGCTATTAGAGATAATTCACTCTATTAGTAGTACACATGGGGTAGCCTCTAACTTTTATAAAATATTATGTCAGGGTACAGACACGGCCACTTTTAGAGCCCAACACGCCTGGGAGCGCGAACTGCAAACCACTTTAACCCCTGTGCAATGGAGCGTTTTCTGGAGCAAAGTAGTGCGGGTTTCCCGGTCTGCCTCTGTTACCCAAACTCTTTTCTTTTTTGCACACAGATGCTTTTATACCCCAGAAAAAATAGCCAAATGGAACACAAATGCTAGGGACCAGTGTTGGTCTTGCCATACTGCTGTGGGAACCTTCGCTCATGTTATTTATGAATGTCCTCAACTACAGGTTTATTGGGGGCGGGTCTGGGGTTGTATTCAATTTATCTTACACCTTCACGAACCTCTCTCTTGGAAGATCGTGGGACTCTGCTCTGTGGCGGAGGTCCCCTCTCTTCCTAAGAAGGGTCGCTTTCTCCTTGATTTCATGCTGGGTATAGCCATATGCTTAATCACGAGGAATTGGAAGGATAGCTCTCGACTTACTGTCAATGAATGGTGGAACCTCGTCTGCTTATATAGTAAATATGAGCAGATACCTCGGAGAGCTATTCCCCATGCCCAACCTCACTCTCGCTTGTCTAAATGGCAGATGCTTAATGATTATGTACAATCTGCTCATTGCTCCAACATGCCTGTATAATGTGCACTCATCATGTTTCAGATCGCCGTTAGGTTTTGTAACACAATAATGTAAGTACACGCCCGCTTCGGGAATGATTAGTTTTCTAGAGAAGAAGCAGGGGGGAGGGGGGTGGCAGGGGTTTACTTTGGTGTATGTATTACACTTATGTATCTGTCTTTTAGCTGTATGTCTTCCTTTTCCTTTGTTGTTATAAAACGAAAATAAAGAATTTAAAAAAAAAAAAAAAAAAAAGAATAACAAAAGTGATTATAAAATAGCAAACAACAAATGCCTATCTAGAGATGGCAGACAGTACTTTCTTTCTCTGTGAAGAGGAAGAAAATACCGCCCACTCTTACATGAAGAATAATTGCCTTATATACATTTCTCTCCGTCTCAAATGTCTGTTCAGTAATCCATCATTCATTCTTAAGTGTCAGCAGGGTCCTGCAACACTTTTCCCAGGGGAGAATCTCCTTACATTTGTACATCTGGACCCTGCTCATTTATACATGGCCTATGACCTCTATACATCTGGAAATGCTTTTAGGTCTATTTATCTATGCATGGCCTGTGACCTCTGCCCCTTCCTGTGTATTTTCTTCTTCTGGCACTAATTGAAACCAGGCAGAGAGTATTTTGTGCTCATTTGTTTGAATTCTTTGCTTGACCTGTAATTTCATGTTAGGCCCATTATTCTGCATACTTCTATCCAGAATATGGTTTCCCAGAATCCTCCATAACAGGCCGCATCCATTTTCTTATGGCAAGCATATACTCTCATATAGCTATTGTCTTCTTGTCTGTCTTCTTGTCTTCTGTGCCATCCATAATATCATCAGGCAAGGGTGCAGTCATATAAAGCTAATATGAAGCCAATATATATATAAGCAGACCCAAGGCAGATTTAAGTCAGATTTCCCTACAATATCCCCTTCTAACTCCCCTACACGCCCCAATGCGTTTCGGTACGCAGCAGAGGCTGTGACAAATGATAACCAGGCAGCAGTGATATTGCATGTTGCCCGGTTAGTGATCTGCACCAAAAAGATAGGTGAGGAAAACCCTGGCCTATCTTTAAGGCATGGGAGCTAACCATGCAGCATGCAATATTGCTGCTGTCCGGTTAGCTTCGGCAACTTCCGGTGTGTGTGGCGATCCCCAGATATTCAGTGCTGGGCCCATTATGTCCATCTGACTCGCTTGCCTCTGACCCTTGCCATCTCTTTACAACTCTCGAATCTCTCCTCAAGGTGCCTCTACCTCCAACCCCTCCTTCCCTTTCTGCCCAAACTTTGGCTGACTATTTCTATGACAAAGTCCACAAGATTACACTTGAATTCCCCATGAAATCAGTCCTATCCCCTCTTCCCCCTCTTCACTCCCAACTCCTCCTCTCAACTTCTGCCACTCTTTCTACCTTTTCTAAGATCTCTGAGGAGGAAATCACAAATCTTCTTTCCTCCTCCAAACTCACTACCTGCTCCTCTGATCTTATTCTCACCCATCTCCTAAGCTCCATCTGCTCCACTGTCATTCCTTCCATCATATTCTTAACCTATCGCTTTCCATTGCAACTGTACCTGCAGCCTTCAAGCATTCTGTGGTTAAACTTCTCCTCAAGAAAACCTCACTAGACCCTACCTGTCCTAATTATCAACACATCTCCCTCCTCCCCTTCATGTCTAAACTAGTTGAATGTGTGGTTCACTGCCATTGTCTTGACTTTCTTTCCTCTCAAGCCCTTCTGGATCTATTGCAATCTGGCTTTCGTCCTTTACATTCTACTGAAATGGCTCTTGCCAAAGTCTCCAGTGACCTGTTCATGGCAAAATCCAAGGACCTTTACTCGATCCTCATCCTTCTTGACCTTTCTGCTGATTTTGACACTATTTACCACCACCTTCTCCTTGATACCTTGTCATTGCTTGGTTTTAAGGGCTCTGTGCTATCCTGGTTCTCTTCTTATATCTCCCACTGCATTTTTAATGTTTGTTCTGGTGGATCCTCCTCTATTGCTTTCTCGCTCTCAGTTGGTGTACCCTAAAGGGTCTGTCTTGGGTCCACTTTGTTTTGTTTATATACCCAGTCCCTTGGTGCACTCATCTCTTCCCATGGTTTTCAGTACCATCTTTATGATGATTACTCTCAGATGGACCTTTCTATACCTGAAATCTCTCCAGAAATCCAGGCACACATTTCTGCCTGCCTATCTGGCATTGCTGCCTGGATATCTCACTGCTGTTTGAAATTGAACACGGCCAAAATTAAGCTTCTTGTCTTTCCCCCTAAACCCACCTTTGCCCTTCCTTCTTTCTCTGCCTCTGTGGATAATGCTCTACTCTTTCTATTATTTTAATGGACATTTGGAATATGGTTACTCAGACAAATCTGTATCTTAAAACTGTTATTGACCAAACAGCCTCCTTTTCTAAGGAGGTTGATCTTAAGTTTGAGCAACAAGATGTGTATTAGCTCAGTTGGATGCAGGTATGTCCAAGATTGACCGGCAGCTCTCCAATGCTCAGTCAGCCAGTGTAGTGGGGATGAGAGATACCCTGCTATTACATAGGCAGCTTGAACTGTTGGAGAAATCGGTACGCAGTAAAAATTTACAGTTTCTTAACTTTCCCAGAACCTACTATCTCTCACCTCTGATACTATTATGAAAATATTTTAGGGAGTTTTTGAAAATGGATAATGCAGATATAATACAGGTTACCAAAGTGTATTATTTACTTGATAAGACAATGTTAGGAACAGCCTCTGGGTCCCCCCAGGTTTCCATAGATTTGTCCCAGTTTTTGGAACAGTCAGTGAATGATATTCCTGGTAGGGCTACCTTGGTGGCTTCTTTTTCTGTTGATACTGGGAAATCTCAAGTTATGAGGTTATACTTTAGTCAAATCATTTTTATTGGTTTTCAGCAACAGAGAACGCACAGTTATACGCTATAACAATTATACACTATAAGATTGAGTCATCAACCATCCTACGGTTCCAGCAGAATACAGCATATATCAGCACAATACCAGATGCAGTGACTGGGAGGGTTGCCAGTAGGTACAATAATAACAATATTAGCAATGAGGATAAGACCAATACAAAGAGTCGGAACATCAGTGGTCGTAACAAGGAATATAGCAATAACAAGAAACATAACAATAAAAGCCAGCGACACATTGAGTACTGTATAAAGATCAGTAGGCTTTTGTTCTAGTGTTGGGCAGATGATTTCCGACCCAGACAGTAGACAAGAAACAGTAGACAACCCATCGTCCCAGGGAAAACCAGTGGATAGGCTCCAGGCTCGCTACTGCCCCAGCCCTCAGCCCCCCAACCTTACCCCCCCCTTCCCCAACTTAGCCCCTCCCCTAATCCACCCCCCAAACCTCCCCTCCCTATCCATTATTCCCCTATCCATTATCCCCCCTCCTCCCCCTGCCTAGTGTGACACATCCGGAGAACTCCCCTCGAAACAAACGCCGAGACATCTACACTCTCCAGACCCCCATGACACACACAACCCTAGCAATCAAACCCCTCAGAACCCCAATCTCCTGGAATGGTAGATTGTTAGATTGTTAGGGAATCCCCTGCCAAGTTTTGTCAAACTCCGCTTGTTTCTTGCCCCCCAAAAGCTGGGCTGTGCGTCGTTCACAACCTTGTAAGGAAAAGAGAGAATTCCGCCATTCCGCAATCCCCGGTGGTTTGTCCTCAATCCAATGTTTAAGAATACAGTGCTTCGCTACTAGAAAACCTCGATCATAGAGTCTAATATCACCCAGAGACATAGCGGCACTCAGGCCCCCCCCCAGGAGCTCTGGGTCCCGGGCGTCCCCCAGCAGCGAGGGCCCCAAACAAGCACCATTCAAGCGAGAGCGCCTCTCCTACAGGCCGCCAGGCACGCAGGGCCGCATATACCACGTGCCAGAAGGGGGTAATGCGAGTACAGGTCCAGAAACGATGTAGCAGGGTTCCCCGGTGAGTCTGGCAAAGCTGACACATCTCTGACGAGAGCACTCCCATCCTCGCCGCCCAGACATTAGGTACATATGCCCGCCATAAGATCCTATACTGAAGTTCCTGAAAGCGAACCGCTTCAGAGATCGAACCCAGGCGTTGGAAAGCGTCCTGGAGGCTCTCGACATCCATCTGCACCACACCCTCCCGCTGCCATCTCCGAGCTAATATCACTAATGGGCTCCTGTCCCCCTCAGGATGCCACTCCTCCCGCAGGGACCCCAAAGTAACTCGCGGATCCTCCCGGGTTATGAAGTACCACACCCCCGCAGGAAGAAGCTGCAAACCATGACTCTGTTGCAACGTTCGGACATAGTGCCGCGCCTGTAAATAAAAATAGAACGTAGAGGGAAGCAGCGAGTATTTCTCCCGTAAAGACTGAAAAGAGTCCAGCTCTCTCTGCGCTGGCATACACAATTGTCCTAGAAAGGTCAGACCTCCCAACCCCCAACTCAATGGGCCTCCAAGTCTCCCAGGCTCAAAGTCGCCATTACCACACAGGGGTAGACAACCCGTGGCGGACCAGGGCTCCCCCTTCCGCTGACACACAAATCTCCACGCTTGTCTCAGGGTGCCCAAGTAATGCGACTCCCGCCAGAACCTTGGCAGGGCTTTACCTCTACTGTGCAGCAGAAAAGCCACGTGATAGGGCTGCGACAGCGCTTGGACAAGGCCCCCGCGGCAGAATAGTATCTCGTCCCAAGATCAGATCTCGCAGGGGGCCCAACAGGCTCAAGAAATTATAGTCTCGCAACGAGAAGAGGCCCAGCCCCCCTGCAGCTCTATTTCCCATGAGTACGGAGATCGGAATCCTGGCCCGCCTTCCCCTCCATAAGAATCGTCCCACTTGACTCTGAAAGAGCAGGACGTCACGGCGCAAGAGCCAGATAGGCAAATGGCGCAAGAGGTACATCCATCGGGGAACCTCCACCATCTGAAAAAGAGCAACTCTACCCATGAGCGAGAGCGGGAGGTCCTTCCAGCTTCTGAGCGTGTCAACGGTACGGCGCAGCATAGGTCTAATATTGACATCATACAAACGGGAGAGGCGATCTGGTATCTGTATCCCCAGGTAGCGAAAATGACCCTCCGCCCAACTCAGAGGGAACGAACCCTGCCAACCTGAGCGGGCACGGTTGCCGACATCCAAAGCCACAGACTTGCCCACATTAATCCGCAAACCGGAGAAAGAGCCAAACCACCGAATCAACTCCAGAGCACATTCCAGCGATGCCTGCGGGTGAGACAAACACAGGAGCATATCATCAGCAAACGCACTGATCTTGATTCCGCCTCCAGGCCAGTCAATACCTCGAACTCCCGCGGCCCCTATGAGTGAGAGCAGAAGGGGTTCCAACTGTAAGACAAAAAGCAGAGGCGATAAGGGACACCCCTGCCGCGTCCCTCTCTGCAACACAAAAGGTGAAGAGAAGACACCCCCACTGGCTACGCATGCCAAAGGATCCGTATAGAGAGCCCGGATCCATGCCAGGAAGGCCCCGTCGAACCCAAACCTGGCCAATACCTCGAACATATATGGCCAGGACACTCTATCAAAGGCTTTTTCAGCGTCGAGGCTTACCAAGAGCAAAGGCTCCTGCTGGAATGAGCAACGCTCCATCCCCAGCAGCACTTTACTAATATTAGAAAAAGCACTCCGTCCCTTCACAAAACCTGATTGGTGCGTACCTATCAACCGCGGCAAAATCTTCTGCAATCGGGACGCCAACACCGAGGCCACCAGCTTCATATCATAATTGATCAGAGAGATAGGGCGGTAAAAAGCCGGCTCCTCAGGATCCCTTCCCTCCTTAGGGATGATAGTAATGGCTGCCGTTCGCATATCGCGCGGGTAGCTGCCTAACTCCTGAGCATCCTGGTACAAGGCCATCAAAGTAGGAGTCACTTGGGTCATCAAGATCTTATAAAATTCAGAGCCATAGCCATCTGGTCTAGGGGCTTTATGTGTCTTGCCGGCTTTGATTACCCGGTGAAGCTCCGCCTGGGTGATAGGCGCGTTGAGCTCGAGAAGCTCAGAGTCTGTCAACTGAGGGAGAGCAATCGCATTGAGGAAGTCCCGCTCCCAGACTCTATTCTCAGGCTCAGGGGTGTAAAGCTCCTGATAATACTGACTGAAAACCTGCACTATTTTCTCCAGCTCCGAGTGCCGAACTCCCTGTTTATCCTTGATACGAGCCACTCCCTGTACCCCTCCCCGGCGACTCACAAGACGCGCCGAACCGAAAAAGCTGGTGGCGATAATAATTCAACACTGGACCGCCCTATCATGAAGTACCTCATTTAGAGCCCGTTGTAGCGCCAAATATTCCGTTAAGTGAGATGGCGTCCGCAGTGCAACCCGTTTGGCCTCCTGTAGCTGACGCGCTATGTCTACAATCTGAGCATTGAGACGTTTCCTTTCCTTCGCCACGTAGGCTATAATGTGGCCCCTGAGGACCGCCTTTCCTGCCTCCCAAAACGTCGCCACACTAACCTCACCTGTATCATTAAGCGACAGGTATTCCTCCCAACGGCGAATAAGGTAGGCCCGAAACTCTTCTTTCTGCCAGAGATACCCCGGAAAAGACCAACGGGCCCCTCCCGCTGGTTTCACTCTCCAATCCAGAACCACTTTAGCGTGGTCAGATACCACTAGGGGATCGATCTCCACCCGAATCACTTTCCCGAGGTACTCACCCGAGATCAAAATGTAGTCAATCCTCGACCAAGTCTGATGGACTCTCGACAAATGTGTATAGTCTCTTTCCACCCCATGCAGGGTCCTCCACGAGTCAATCAAACCGCCCATGTTGCAGAGATAGCCCACTCCCTTGTTGCGCCAGGCTCCCCAGGAACCCCCAGCACCAGATCTGTCCAGGGTAGGATCGTGTGGGCAATTATAGTCGCCAGCCAAGATCAAAGGTATCTTTGGTGCCCCCAGGACTTTCCGTAAGAGACCCCGAAAAAATTGGTGATCATATGTATTGGGAGCGTAGATATTACCGAGAAACAACTCCTCTCCCTGAATTTTTACATGCAGAAAAAGAAAACGCCCCTGAACATCCACATCCTGACTAAGGACCTCCACCGTCAAACCCCGTTTCACTAAGATTGCTACCCCTCTCTTTTTGCCAATCGCAGAGGCTGCAAAAACTTGTCCTACCCAATCCTTTTTAAGTTTGGCATGCTCTAGAGCACTCAAGTGTGTTTCTTGTAAGAAAGCAATTTGTGTACGCCTCCTCTTAAGAGCCTGCAAAATCTTAGTCCGTTTAACCGGACTATTCACACCTCCAACATTCCAGGAGACTATGCGGAGCTCATGACCCATGAATACTTGCCAATAAAGTCAAAAAGAACCATATCCAGCAACCACATCCACGTCTCAGGTCGCCCAGCCTCAACCCAAGACACAGTTCAGTCAGCAGCCATGGCCACAGACGTCGTCCCGGCCCCAGTTTCGAGAAAAGCCCCATGGAGACAGTCACACACCCCAAAGACTCCTCACTCTCAACACGCAACCCCCACAGGTCCCATCCTAATCCCACCCACCCCTCCCCTCCCCCCCATTCCGTCCCTCTCCCCTCTAAACCCAACTCATCAAGCATCCCCACACTTCAACCCTACACGCTCCCCACCTACCCTACTTACCCGTAAAACCCCACCAACCCTCTCCCCCCTCCAATATACACACTCAAACAATGCAACCCTCAGTTACTGCACTGAGGCTAAGACCCCATTACGATGCTGCAGGGCTGCCTCGATCCCCCAACTGAACCCCCCCTCCCCCCAGAATTGAACAGATAGACAAAAAGAAACATAAATAGGGAAGAGCCCACTAAGCAGACAGTGAGGCTGTTATCTGTAACTATTAGCAAGAGAGCCAAAGAGCTAAAGGGACAGGCCACCCACAAACCAGAAGCACAGTACTCCAGCAGCAATGAATTCGCCAAAGTAACCCACAGAGGTCTCGCTATATTATGAAACTGCGTGGGTAGAGTATCCGCCACCGTGGCCCAGCGACACTCGCAGGCAGCCGCGGAGCCACACACCCCCCCGAGCAGATATCTGCCCCGGCCCAAGGGCCAAGGCAGCTTTGCCCTAAAGAAGAGCATACAGCAGGACCCTCGCTCGAGACCACCCCAAAGCGATGCTGCAAGCGTGGGCGCATTGGTAAACGCTAGAACTTACATGGCAACGGGGAAGGCAAAAACAAGAGCAACCGTGAGTCCCTAAAGTCCCCAGTGTGCACGGCTTCAAAAGCAGCGGGTTCCGTGCCTCCCACCCAGATCAAGTATAGGCGCTAGCGCATAGGGAGAAGGAGAAGGAGATCACGGCTCCAATCCCGTCCCAAGCAGTAAAATAAAATATAAACCCCAAGCCGCTACTGCGCGGACATGGGGGGGGGGGAACCCACCAGCAGCCAAACGGCAAGACAGAGCATTCAGAATCCCTCACAGAGGAGAGGAACACAATGTGATAGCACATAATGTAAAAGGACATAGGAGGTCAGACCGGTCCTGCCTAGCCCACCAAGGAAACACTCCTCGGCTAGCTTAACCTCGGCTAGCTTGCCGCCATCATCTTCACTCTCCCCGTCCGGGTGAGAGCAACGCCGCTGCCTGGCCTGCCCTCCCGAGCAATTACTCCGGCCCAATTCGGGGCTGTGGGAGTGGGAGGAGCAGAGAGCAGCTTGAAAAAGCAGCTGCTGCCGGCGGGAAAATCCTTTCTGGCTTGCCGCCATCATCTTCACTCTCCCCGTCCGGGTGAGAGCAACGCCGCTGCCTGGCCTGCCCTCCCGAGCAATTACTCCGGCCCAATTCGGGGCTGTGGGAGTGGGAGGAGCAGAGAGCAGCTTGAAAAAGCAGCTGCTGCCGGCGGGAAAATCCTTTCTGGCTTGCCGCCATCATCTTCACTCTCCCCGTCCGGGTGAGAGCAACGCCGCTGCCTGGCCTGCCCTCCCGAGCAATTACTCCGGCCCAATTCGGGGCTGTGGGAGTGGGAGGAGCAGAGAGCAGCTTGAAAAAGCAGCTGCTGCCGGCGGGAAAATCCTTTCTGGCTTGCCGCCATCATCTTCACTCTCCCCGTCCGGGTGAGAGCAACGCCGCTGCCTGGCCTGCCTCCCGAGCAATTACTCCGGCCCAATTCGGGGCTGTGGGAGTGGGAGGAGCAGAGAGCAGCTTGAAAAAGCAGCTGCTGCCGGCGGGAAAATCCTTTCTGGCTTGCCGCCATCATCTTCACTCTCCCCGTCCGGGTGAGAGCAAACGCCGCTGCCTGGCCTGCCCTCCCGAGCAATTACTCCGGCCCAATTCGGGGCTGTGGGAGTGGGAGGAGCAGAGAGCAGCTTGAAAAAGCAGCTGCTGCCGGCGGGAAAATCCTTTCTGGCTTGCCGCCATCATCTTCACTCTCCCCGTCCGGGTGAGAGCAACGCCGCTGCCTGGCCTGCCCTCCCGAGCAATTACTCCGGCCCAATTCGGGGCTGTGGGAGTGGGAGGAGCAGAGAGCAGCTTGAAAAAGCAGCTGCTGCCGGCGGGAAAATCCTTTCTGGCTTGCCGCCATCATCTTCACTCTCCCCGTCCGGGTGAGAGCAACGCCGCTGCCTGGCCTGCCCTCCCGAGCAATTACTCCGGCCCAATTCGGGGCTGTGGGAGTGGGAGGAGCAGAGAGCAGCTTGAAAAAGCAGCTGCTGCTGGCGGGAAAATCCTTTCTGGCTTGCCGCCATCATCTTCACTCTCCCCGTCCGGGTGAGAGCAACGCCGCTGCCTGGCCTGCCCTCCGAGCAATTACTCCGGCCCAATTCGGGGCTGTGGGAGTGGGAGGAGCAGAGAGCAGCTTGAAAAGGCAACCCACTTACAGACAGGCCCGCGCCTGTCGGGCCCGCGCCGGAGGACCTCGCCAGAGGGCCCTTTGGCGTGGCCCTTAGGCGGGGCACGATAAGCAAAAAGCTTCATCCTAACAAAGTCATCTGAGGAGAACCCTCTCTCCCCCGGAGACAAGTAACCGAAGCTCTAGCCACTCTGAAACCTGCATTCACAAAAGAGATCTTTGAATGTGAATCCCTCCCCCTACACCAAGATCTACCACTAAAGCAGCAAACGCAGAGGCCAAGTCCTACACCCAAGTACAGCTGAGCTCCCATAGAGGGTCGAGATCGCGTACTTCATCTCCTCCACAGAACTTCAATCACAGCAAGTATACTCTTCACAAACTTTATCCAACTGACTTTTCCCCTTTCTTAACTTCTTACATTACTGTTGTCAGTAGCAGCTGTCAGTAACAATCTCACATTACTGTTACCAATCAGCCATTACAAGTATAATACTGTAGAAATACTGTTACCAGTAGCTGTCTCATTTATATTACATGTATAATACTGTAGAAATACTGTTGCCAGTAGCTGTCTCATTTATATTACATGTAGAATACTGTAGAAATACATGTATAATACTGTAGAAATACATGTATAATACTGTAGAAATACTGTTGCCAGTAGCTGTCTCATTTATATTACATGTATAATACTGTAGAAATACTGTTGCCAGTAGCTATCTCATTTATAAAACTGTTTACAGGTTTTCAGACTATCACTAACAGCAATTAATCACACATTATATTAATGTTGTTGTTGTTAAGTGCCGTCGAGTCGGAGTCGACTCATGGCGACCCTCTGGATAGCTATCCTAAATTGTGTTCGGTCTTCAGTCAGGCGGCTCATTGACGACAGACTGGTACCCGTAGCTGCTGTTATTGTAGCGATCCATCTCATTGCTGGCCTTCCTCTTTTACGTTGACCTTCTATCTTGCCAAGCATGATGTCTTTCTCTAATGATCTCTCTCTTCGCATGATGTGTCCGAAGTATGAAAGTCGAAGTCTTGTCATCTGAGCTTCTAAAGAAAGCTTAGGTTTGATCTCCTCTAGTACCGACTTGTTTGTTCTTCGGGCAGTCCATGGTATACACAGTATTCGCCGCCAGCACCATAATTCAAAGGCATCAATTTTCTTCCTGTCTGTCTTTTCACTGTCCAGCTTTCACATCCATATGATGTTATTGAAAATACCATGGCTTGAACAAGTCGAATCTTTGTATGGAGAGACACATCTCTGCTCTTGAGAATCTTATCTAGGTCTTTCATAGCCATTCTGCCAAGAGCAATGCGTCGTCTGATTTCTTGACTGCTTGTTGCTTCTTTATTGATAGTTGATCCAAGTAGGTTAAAGTTGTTCACAATTTCAATTTCTTCTCCTTCAACGATGAACCTGTTGATTATACCAGTTGTCATGATCTTTGTCTTCTGTACATTAAGGTGCAGGCCCATTTTGAGACTATGTTCTTTGATTGTGAGAAGCAAATGTTTCAGATCATCTTCGCTTTCAGCCAGTAATTAATACTAGTAGCTAATTGTTAACAGTAACTAGTTCTCTCACCCTCCTCTCGGATATTGATACATTGTTATATTGTCATCTGTAGCACATATACTATTGTATTGTTATTTGTAACCCAGTAGCTACAACACTATAGAGTGTATCCTATTAGTCATCTACTATTGCCAGTAGTCACCCAGTTCATCGAAAACTGTCACAGACAGCTACATACCATCAATACACAGACACATCCACTAGTCCCCATTCCCAGAGCCCCGTTCTCAGAGTTCCTTTGCCCACCAAAATATATACACAATGTCTCCCACAAGACAGGTAAACCTCCCACTCACTCTCATTCTAATAACTCTCCTAACTCAACACATCTACTCATACAAAACCAATCAAAACCCCTATAATCATATCCCCATCATACATAATCGTTACAGAAACCCATATAACAACATTATCACTACCCACAATCCGCACCAAAACACACCACACTGTTCAACCTTTACACACACTCACAATAATTACTCAAGCAATGACTCAAACAGACACCATCGCAGACTCATCCAAATAAAACACCAGCCACACACTGGTTTAAACGACAACACAACCAAAATAGATACCCAAACAAAGCTCATCTTAATAAACGTTAGATCCATACGAAATAAAATACCAATCATCAACGACATGATAAAAGACACAAACCCGGAAATCATCTGCATTACTGAAACATGGCTCACTCCCACAGACACCGTACTACTTAACCAGTTAACATCACATCAATATGATACATTCAGCTGCCATCGGGATGCAAAAAGAGGAGGTGGCACTCTCATACTCGCTAAAAAAGACCTACAATTCACCTTAACATGCTTAAACAATATAGATGGAATAGACATCATCAACATAGAAAATAGAACCCTTGCACTTACTCTCATATATAGACCCCCTTCAACTGATCAAAAAAACCTCTCCTCCATCTTAGAACTTGCATGCACAGCATCACCAAACAAACCTCTCATAATCCTAGGTGATTTGAATCTCCCTTCCCTGAATAACTCTCAATCAGACAATTTCATAGATGCTATGACCCAAATGGGTTACACTCAGATAATACATGCTCCCACCCACATAAAAGGCAACACCTTAGATCTCATCTTCCTTCCCTCCTCCATTCTTAATAACCAACACCAACATACCCCTCCAACAATAACAGAGGTACCATGGTCTGATCACTACCTTATCACACTCCACCTCCCAGCTCAAGCAACACTAAACACAACAAACTCATCACCCCACATATCACGTTTTACACACTTTGACAAAGCTAATTTCCTTGACAAAGTATTACCCATACTCAACACAAACCTCCCAGACATCGAATCCGCTGTAAACCACTGGAATCAAACAGTCCAGAAAGCAGCTACCCCCACACATACCATGCATAAACAAGAAAAAAAGACAGAAAAATGGTTCACGAGAGAACTAGCAAATATAAAAAAACAATTGAGGAAACAAGAAAAGAAATGGAGGAAAACTAAATCTGACGAAAACAAATCCCAATATATGACCACCCTCAACAATTACAAAAATGCAATTAACAAGTCAAAAAAGGATTACCACTCCAAAGTAATAAACATGGCTATCAACCGCCCCAGAGAGAACTATTCGCAATCGTAAAAACTTTGACAAAAGCTAAAAACCAAGAGCCAAAACAGTCGGCTATAAGCATACAGACCTTAGCAACCCACTTTGCAGAAAAACTAAAGTGCAAATCCAACACCATACCAATAACACTACCTACAAACACTGAATCTAATAACACATGGACCTCCTTCAACACGATAGATCAAAAACACCTTCTTAGGATCATAACACTTATCAACACCACAACTTCTCCACTTGACCCATGTCCTGTGTCATGGATCAAATGCACAAAGGAAGAACTCGCTGAAAACATCCAACAAATGGTGAACCAATCCCTTGTCCAGGGCATCATGCCCAACGCCCTAAAACTCACAACGCTTCGACCAATAATAAAAAACAATAAACTTGACCCAAAAGACCCAAACTCTTACCGACCGATAGCCAGCATTCCATTTATAGCTACAATAATAGAAAAAAACGTCCAATTACAATTACAAGACCATATCGATGAACACAAACCCTTAGACTCTCACCAGTTTGGCTTCCGCCCCTACCACGGTGTAGAAACCCTTCTAACTACACTGATAGACTTCCTCATCAAAGGCACAGATGATAGCAGTCAAGGCTTCCTACTCCTCTTCATAGACATCTCTGCCGCCTTTGACAACATCAACCACCTTACTTTGATCAATAGACTAGAAAATCTAGGAATAGGTGGGACAGTACTCAATTGGTTTAAGTCTTACATCACAAACAGACTAATACGTGTTCAAATAGACCAGGAAGTGTCAGAAACCTTCCCCCAAGGACAAGGAATACCCCAGGGATCCGCCCTTTCTGCCCTCCTTTTCAACCTGTACCTCCAACCCATTACAAAAATATTCAGAAAACACAAAATTAGTCACTTTATCTATGCTGATGACATCATGCTTGCTCTCCCCATATCCACCAAAAAAAATCCTACCTACGATGCCCTATCAAAATGCATGGTGGAGACCACCTCCTGGATGGAATCTAACTACCTTAGCATCAACCTCAAAAAAACTGAGGCAATGTTCGTAACAAGATCACCCGTGACTGAGGACACCTATCCAACATCAATCTCAATCATAAATACAACTATACCCGTCAAAAAAGAGGTAAAATACCTAGGGGTAATAATAGACCATACACTCACCATGCTACCACATATAAAACAGACGGTAAAAACCATATTCTACAAACTCAAAACCATACAACACCTAAGACCCCTTCTTGACACCCATGACTTTAGATCAGTTGTCAACACACTCATCACCCCACACTTCGACTATTGTAATAGTCTCTTAATTGGCCTACCACAAAAAAGTACATACCTACTCCAAAGAGCCCAGAACATCTGTGCCAAAGTAGTCACAAAAGCCCGCCTAGTAGATCATGTAACCCCAATAATGCTGGAACTGCATTGGCTCCCTATAAACAGCAGAATCAGATATAAAATCCTCCTAATCACATTCAAGCTCCTGAACAACATCGCCCCATCATATCTATCCATGCTATTACATGCCCCATCAGAATCAAGAACTCGCAGACTAAACGCAACACACTCACTTGAAATACCAAATTCATTCAAAAAAACTAAAAAATCCACCAGCACCAGAGCCTTCTCATTCACTGCCCCCATGCTCTGGAATAATCTCCCAATAAACCTTCGGATCATAAAAGACCTCACCCAATTTAGAAAGGAACTCAAGACATACCTTTTCTCCGAACACTATGAAATCCCATATCCCCAAGTCCAACCACACACCATCCCCAAACACTCAAACACAAAGCCCTAAAACCACACTCAACTACCCACACACATACACCCACCACATACTCCCACCACATACACCCCAAAATACTCCCAAGAGATGAAAAAAGGAAATAAATTCCTCCACACACACACATATCAAAGGTAGAAAACTCTGACTACCTATAAAAAGGTAGAAAAACTCTGATCAACACCACGCTACAGAAACTTATTAATGTATATAAAATGTAAATAGTTTCGACAATTAATGCACAGTTATTTGTATAAAGTTACAATGTTATAAATCTCTGTTAATAACTATTATCTGTATAAAGTTAAAAAATCTCTGTTCCATGTAATGTATACATTAGTATACAAATTTGTTTACTTGTTCCATGTAAACCGCCCCTGATCTCTGGAAGGGGCGGTATAGAAGAAATAGATAAATAAATAAATAAATAAATAAATAAATTAACCTGGTGGGCTAACATAGCAGGTCCCCCCCTCCCCCACCCAGATTCGGGCCTCCAGCCTCCTATCCCAAGCAGGTACCCATGTCCAGTTGTTAGCAGGCTCAAAGCAGGCTCAGTTGATAGTAGTCTCATATAGCGGCCCCCGACTAAGGGCCCGGGGGGCGACAGAGCTTCCCAAGTCTCAACACGCCTGCTTTGCCGAGCTCTACCAAGCTCGATATCGAGTCCCCCTCCCCACCAGGATATGAACTAGGTAAGAAGCAGAGTACCAAATGGATCATGCACAGCACCGCTGCTAAACAAGCTCAGGGCCCGCTCTCCACAGGATTCGGCGAGGGAAGTTGTTCCAAAAACTGCCGCGCCGACCGCACATTCTCAAAGGTCCGGTTTTGCCCATTGAGGGAGACTCGGAGTACAGCAGGGTAAGCCAGAGTAAACCTCATCTTACGGTTGAACAGCTCCGTACAGAGTGAAGAGAATTCCCTGCGCTTGGCGGCAACCGCCACAGAGTAGTCCTGAAAGATGAGGATCTTTTTATTGTGGAGAGTGAGCCCGCCCTTCCTCCGGTATGCCTGGAGAATCCGCCATTTGTGCTGAAAATTAAGCACCCGGATAATCACCACCCGGGGCCGATCGGCTTGATCTCTCCGGGCCCCCAACCGGTGCGCCCGTTCTATCCGGAAGGAGCTCTGGAGCTCCGGTAGCTCGAGTGCCTCGGGCAGCCAGGATTCCAAGAAGGCTAACAGCTCTTGATCAGACCGGTCTTCCCCGAGGCCCACAAGCCTCAGATTATTCCGGCGGGAGCGATTCTCCAGGTCTTCCAACTTTTGCTGCGCCTCAAGGAGGAGTTTCTTGTGGGCCTCAAGCTCCCCATCACGTCGGGCCTCCCCCTCCTCCACCGCCGCCACACGGTGCTCGAGCTCCTCCACTCGTCTGCCAAACTCGGTCATGGATTCCTCCATCCCCTCCAGCTTCTGCATCAGGCGGTCAAATTTCGGGTCAAGGAGCCGCACTACCTCCCGCGCCAGCTCCTCCGACGCTGAGTCGGCGCTCTCTGCACCAGGTGAGGCAGGCTGTCTCGTGGCTGCAGCCGCAGGCCCCGTTTTCGGCACTCTCTCCCGCTCTTTCCGAGCCGGCAAAGGCATCGCAGCCCTCCGATTTTAAGCAGTCAGGCTCAGCAAATGATGACACAGCTCTCCCAGGTAGGAAGCAGGGGTGAGGGTTCATAAAAAGCCGACAAAAGCACGATTTATTGCCGAGGCAGCCCCGGAGCGAAGGAGGCATGTCCTCTCTCACTCACGCATTCTTTTTGTGGGCAGAGGGTTTTGGTGTTTCCAGATGTGGCTAGGGTCACCTAAATGAGGCGTAAAGGTTTTCTTTCTTTATTTTATTTATTTACATTCTCTTATATACCGCGCTATTCTGCATCAGTGCGGTTTACATTGAACAAACTGAAATTACATTGAACAGGGCATTATAACTTGGAGATAACTATTTTACAGGGAACATGGGCAATGGAGGGTTAAGTGGCTTGCCCAAGACCACAAGGAGCACCTGTGGGACTAGAAACCCCAGTCCTTCCGGCCCAAGGTTGCTGTCCTCTAGTGGGATTTGAACCCCCGACCTTCCGGCCTGAAGTACCTTGCCCCAACCACTAGGCCACTCCTCCACTCGAGTGGCTTCTTGAGTTAAAGCCCCGTGTCAAAAGGGAGACTATGATAAAATGAGGAATATAGTTAAGAAAAAACTAAAAGGAGCGGTTGCAAAGGTTAAAGACTTACAGCAAGCTTGGGTGTTATTCAAAAAAACTATCCTCGAAACCCAAACCAGCTGTATTCCACGCATTAAGAAAAGTGGAAGAAAGTCCAAAAAACTGCCAGCATGGTTTAAAGGTGAGGTCAGAGAGGCTGTTGCTGCCAAAAAAGCATCCTTCAGGAAATGGAAAAAAGAGTCAAACGAAGAAAACTGGAAACAGCACAAGCACTGGCAAGTTAAATGCAAAGCATTGATAAGGCTCGCAAAGCGAGAATTTGAGAAGGAACTTGCTACGGAAGCAAAATCACGAAATAAAGACTTTTTCAAGTACATTCGTAGCAAAAGGCCTGTGAGAGAGTCTGTTGGGCCATTAGATGATAGAGGAGTAAAAGGAGCAGTAAGAGGACACAAGGCTATAGCAGAGAGACTGAATGAATTCTTTGCTTCGGTCTTTACTGAGGAAGATGTAGGGATGTTACCCAAGACTGAAGTGGTATTTAAAGGCGATACTGCAGAGGAATTGAGAGAAATATCGCTACACCAGGAAGATATATTACAACTATTTGATAAACTGAATAGTAGCAAATCACCTGGACTGGATAGTATACATCCAAGAGTGTTGAAAGAACTGAAATATGAGATTGCGGACCTGCTATTGGTAATCTGTGAACTTTCATTAAAATCATCTGTAATACCTGAAGATTGGAGGGTCGCCAACGTAACACCAATCTTTAAAAAGGATTCCAGGGGTGACCCGGGAAATTACAGACCGGTGAGTCTGATGTCAGTACCGGGGAAAATGGTAGAAACCATCATAAAGAACAAAATTACACAGCATGTAGATAGTCATGGCCTAATGGGAGACAGCCAACATGGCTTTAGACAAGGAAGATCTTGTCTTACTAATCTGATATTTTTTTTGAAGGTGTGCATAAACAGGTAGACAAAGGTGAGTCGGTTGATATAGTGTATCTGGACTTTCAGAAAACTTTTGATAAGGTCCCTCATCAGAGACTTTTGGCGAAACTAAAAAGTCATGGGATAGGAGGCAGTGTACTATTGTGGATCGGGAACTGGTTAAAAGATAGAAAGCAGAGGGTAGGTCTAAATGGCCAATATTCCCAATGGAAAAAGGTGAATAGTGGAGTACCCCAGGGATCTGTACTGGGTCCGTTACTTTTTGACATATTCATAAATGACCTGGAAAAGGGAATAACTAGTGAGATTATCAAATTTGCAGATGATACAAAACTGTTTAAAGTTGTTAAAATCCAAGAGGATTGTGGAAAACTGCAGGAGAATCTGGATAAATTGGAAGACTGGGCATCCAAATGGCAGATGAAATTTAATGTGGACAAGTGCAAAATTATGCACCTAGGAAAGAACAACCCACACTATAGTTACACAATGCAAGGTTCCACATTGGGAACCACCACCCATGAAAAAGATTTAGGAGTCATTGTGGATAACATGTTAAAACCCTCCGCCCAGTGTGCAGCGGCGGCCAAGAAAGCAAATAGAATGCTAGGTATCATAAAGAAAGGGATGGAAAATAAAACAAAGGATATTATAATGCCTCTGTATCGTTCCATGGTACGACCGCACCTTGAATATTGTGTGCAGTTCTGGTCACCTTATCTTAAAAAGGACATAGCATTATTAGAAAAAGTACAGAGAAGAGCCACCAAAATGGTGAAGGGGATGGAAGGCTACTCCTATGAAGAGAGGCTACAAAGGTTGGGTCTCTTCAACCTGGAAAAGAGATGGCTGAGGGGAGATATGATAGAGGTCTATAAATTAATGAATGGAGTGGAGCAGGTAAACGTGGATCAATTGTTTACGCTATCAGAATATAGAAAGACTAGGGGACATGCAATAAAGCTACAGGGTAAACTATTTAAGACAAATAAGAGAAAATATTTTTTCACTCAACATGTAATCAAACTCTGGAATTTGTTGCCGCAGGATGTGGTAAGGGCTGTTAGTGTAGCTGGGTTTAAAAAAGGTTTGGACAAGTTCCTGGAGGAAAGGTCCATAAACCACTATTAAAAAGGGACCCAGGATAATCAATGCTTGCATTGTGGAACCTGTGTCTTTTGGGGATACTGCTAGGTACGTATGACCTAGATTGGCCACTGTTGGAAACAGGATACTGGGCTTGATGGACCTCGGTCTGACCCAGTATGGCATATCTTATGTTCTTATGTTCTTATAGTGCTAGGAGCAATGTTTCTTCTTAGGTTTCCTTGCAAATGTGTGGTAGGATTGCTGGATGTTCGCTATATTTATATGGACCCCCCAGCAGTCGGAGGATTTTCTGAAGAGCAGGGGGGGGGGGGAGGTCAGTGCTATCAGAGAGGTAGTTTGATTTTGTTATCACTTGATTATACGCTTGTTTATTGGGAAGTGGGAAATTGAGCTTTAAGATGTAGGGGTGCTAGGTATTGTATGCCCTCTAATCCCCTAAATGTATTCTAACTGATAATATTAGGTTATATTTTTCTTTATTGTCTTTTAAGGATGTGCTTGGATCTGGTTTCTTGCATGTTTCTTTATATATTTCTGTTGTATAAAATGGAAATTTTCAATTTAAAAAAATGCTCTACTCTTCCCTGTTTCCTCGTCTCACAACTTTGAAGTCATCTTTGACTCCTCCCTCTCCTTCTCTGCACACATCCAACTGATAGCTAAGACTTGTCGTTTCATTCTCTATAACATCAGCAAAATTTGCCTCTTCCTTTCTGATCACACTACTAAGACACTTATCCAGTCTTTAGTCACCTCCCATCTAGACTATTACAAGCTCCTACTTGCTGGTCTCCCTTTGAATCATCTCTCTCCCCGTCAGTCTGTTCAAAACTCAGCTGCGTGGCTAATCTTCTGCCAACATCAATATGCTCATATAACCCTTCTTCTCAAATTGCTTCATTGGCTCCCTATCCATTTCTGTATCCAGTTCAAACTTCTCCTACTGACCTATAAGTGCATTTGTTCTACTGCTCCTCACTACCTTTCCTCTCTTATTTCTCCCTACACCCTTCCTTGGGAACTCCGCTCTTCTGGAAGATCGCTTCTATTTGTGCTCTTCTCTTCTACTGCCAATTCCAGTCTTCGATGTAACAAACTACCTGAGTCTGTACATAAGGCTTCACCTCTGGCCCTTTTCAAATCCAGATTGAAAACTCACCTCTTTGAGGCTGCTTTTGGATCCTGATCCACGTAGACTCCTGCTCTCCAAATACATGTTTCCTTACCATTCCCCTATACATAGCCTTGTCCCCAGCTGTTGTGTGGTCTGTCTTGACTAGATTGTAAGCTCTGATGAATAGGGACCATCTTTTACATGTGTTTGTACAGCACTGCCTTACCTTGTAGCACTATACAAATGATCAGTAGTAGTAGTAGTATTTATTTATTCAACATTTTTTATATACCGCTTTTCATTTTATCAAAATGGTTTACAGAAAACAGAACATTCATACAAGGAACAGTAATAAAACTGCTTGCAATTAACAGTTAACAGCTTACAACTCTATGGGGTATGTTTACTAAACTGCGGTAACGTTACATACCGCGCGTTATGTAACGTTAACGATCGTTAACATCCCCGGCCGCGGTAAACACCGCAGAAGGTGGAGAGAGGGCGGAGAGAAGGGGTCAATGGGCGGAGAGTGAGCGGGGTGAGGCCCCTTTCACACTAACGCGCTGAACTGAAGGGCTGAATCCTACCGCGAATGAAAACCTGCCATTAGATGCACATTTGCAGGAGAGAGAAACCATTTTAGTGTCAGTAATGTGCAGCCTAGGCAGGGAGCCCAAGAAATGTGATAGTAGTGCTCCATTTTCAGCAACACCATAGTGCCAAAGTATGAATGGCCACTATGGTGATGGTGCAAATGGGGCATAGGGGGCCGCAGGTGGGACATGTAGCATGGGCAACTGGGGCACAGGATGTACCAGGCAGGCGCCTAGGTGGCACATAGGAACATAGAAACCAGAAATCAGCAAGACAGCAGCTGGCTAAGGCCAAACACAATCCACCTATATCTATCTGCTTTACCCTAGCCAATAGTTGCTAGGGCACTGACCTGACATCCCCCCAGCCATCCCGCCCCCATGTGGAAGGGACATAATATTGGTAGGCAGTGACGGGGGGGATGTGAGGATGTCCATGTATGGCCCCCACCCTGGGAAATGCTCCCTAGGCAGGCGTCTACCTACACAGTGGATGGCCTGGGACTGTGCACTACCAGCACTGACAGCAAATGGCCATGTCAGCTTGACAGGGGGGAGGTGCCACCTCCCTGCAGTGGACCTAGGCCATGCACTGCATCAGTACGTGGTGTGCAGTGCAACATAAAAAGTCTGGCTGAGGAAAAGTACAGGTAGCCCCAGGGACTATTGTGCATCTGTGGCAACAGTGTGGTGCAGGTACACCCAGCCAGTGTGTCCAGAAGCAGAGGGTCACAGGTTCAAGCCCCACCTGTGGTTCCTGCACAGCATGTCCCTATGTTTTACCCTACAATGCAGATACAACAGCAACATGTACAAAGCCCAAAGCAGCGGCGAACAGGGGTACAAACACACACCTACACAGGCTCCACAATCCAAAGATGCATGGAGAGTCAGGCTGTTGGCCCCAGCATTGAGCTGAAGTTATCACCAGAGCACTACTTCTACCCCCTGCACAGTTTAGCAATGTCAGCACTGTGAGCAGGACCAGTGTGGCGGGCAGGGTTGCCAACCACCCCTATCTTTGTACAATGCTGCAATAGGAGTGAGCGTGTGTGTATGTTATCCATTGTTCTGTGGCTGCCCACCCTTCACTGGGCCCAAAATGTCCCACTGTTACCAGCGTTAGCCTGAATAGGTGCATAATGAGGAGCAAGGTATTTTGGGTATGGCCCGGACAGGGCAGATTGACCAGGATTCATCTTCACAGGGTGTGGGGCAATGGCTGGGACACTGTAGTGCCTGACCACCACCTGCATGGACAGGGTGGCCACAGCATGGCATGCTGGGAGGGCACTCACTCTGACCGAGCAGTGACCATGGCAGGTCTAGGTTCCCACATAGCGCTCTACACTATCTGCCTCCGGTGATATATTTGTGTTCCCCAGTCCTGGGGTCCCAATCACTGAGATGCATGCTTGCTGCACATAGTTCCTCTGTGAACAGGCTGGTGGACTGTCTGCAGTTAGACTGTGCATGGTCAGAACACCTTTAAGGTACAGTCTGACTGTGCTGTCTGCTGGTGACTGGCAGACAATGGTGGGAGGCAGTTGGGGTTTTCCAGACCTAACCCCGGCATTGCTGCTGGTCTGCCACTGCTCCAGTCATAGATATGGCTCTGGCCCACCAACCCTGGAGGGCTGTCTCATACAAACAGGATGGAGGTTGCTTCCCTGGGGCAGGAACACCTGTTCTTTACCTACAAAAAGGGTGATGTGGGCCCTTTGGGGTATGTAGTATATACCACTGTGACCTATAAAGGCACTGCTACACACACCTCATGCAATTCTTGGAACCCCTCTGCCCTGATAACAGCTGCCCATGTCAGCCAGACCCTAACACAGGGTACACACCAATCTGGCTGGTGTCTGGTCCCACAGGGCCACATGTGACTGCAGGATACAGATGGACACCAAATTACCCTCGGCTGCACTGCAAGGAACAACTGTCACACACTGGTAGTGATGGGGATGTACAGCAGGACCTATCTCTAGCACCACATGTACTGCGGACCTAGTGCTGGGCACCAATCCTATCCCTCAGGGTGACCACAGAACTTGCAAAATGGCATGGTCTGTAGCTACTCTGTGCCAGTATCACACACTGTCAGTTCGTCTTTCCAAGCTGAGGTACCAGAGAGGTGCAGACCCTATTTGGTGATCAGCTGTAGACTGCTATTCAGCATGTGCATTGCATCATGGGTATGGTGGGGTTACCCTATCCTGGCACTCAGAGCAGACAATTTGTGTGGTCACCTGCAATCCTTCTGTACCCAGACATTGCTGTGACATACACCACGGAGGTATAGCCTACTGGTTAATACAATGCCATTCTTGGCAGTATTCATGGGTTCAGTTCCTCATTGTTCCCCCCTCTCATGCCTGTCCTACTCATATAGTGTGCATGCCTGTAGAGGTTATATCTTTGCAGATCTGTGCTTCCAGCCCATAATACCCTCGCCACAATTGCCAACATTCCCTCGGTCCGTCTATCTGCGTCTGTCAGCTGTGTAGAGTCCTGTCTGCCAGTGCAGGCTGCCACCCCATGTCATACCCTTTCCTGCATTGCGCCTCTTCATGCTTGCCTCGCCTGTGCCTGATCTGCATGGCACCACCACTCCTCTGTCCACCCATCATTGTAACTATCCTGCCACCTCTGCCTCCACTGGGGGACACGTATTCCCATTGTCTGCCACCAACTGTTTTTCTGGTACTTTACATTGCCAACACCCTGTGCTGTGGTACAGCTGCCCCACCATGTTTGTCATTAGTACTGGCAGGCACATGGGATGCCCGCAGATATGGCAGGTCCAGCGGCTCCCACTTCTCCCTCCTTCACTCACCTGTTCATTGCCTTTCCTGAGTGCTCTATCTAGTGTTAGGGCTACATCTGTCTCTGTTCCGCACAGGTCATGCATGTCATCCTGAGGCACCTTGCAGTCCCTAGGGCACACTAACCTAGGACACCATAACCTTGTTAGGCCACCTTAACCTATGGTTCCATAGCCCAAGGTGCCTTCTGCGGTGCCTTGTCCAAGGGTGCCTAATATGGCACTTAGCCTAGGAGGCCCTATAGGGCGCCTTATGAGGCACCTTACAGGGCACCTTACTAGGTACCTTACAAGGCACCTTACATGGCGCCTTACAAGGTGCCTTGCAAGGCGCTTTACAAGGTGCCTTGCAACGCTCATTAGTCTAAGGCACCTTGTAATGCGCGTTAGCTGTCAGCTTGCTGTAACGATGCAACACCCATGCCTTTATATGGGCATCTCTACCTTTACCGCGGAACCTAGCGCGAATGACATTACCGCAGTTTAGTAAACATACCCCTATAACTATGTACAATGTATAAGTATGGGCTTGGGTGTCATTTTGTTGGGGGGCGGACAACTGTGTAGGGAATTCAGTCCGGTGGTTGTGTGTCTCATATGTAGCTGTAGTAATAGTAGGCTGGAGGGAAAGAGAGAGACTGCTGGAGACAGGAAAGGGAAGGGAGATAAAGATGGCTGATGGAGACAGGTTTGGCATGGTAGGGAGAGGATCTGGGAAGAGAGGTCCCTGAAATCTTTGGAGATTAGGGAACCTCTGATGTAGAAGATTTGGGGAAATGTTTTTGGTTTATCATACCCAGATATTAAGAAGTCTAGTTTGGAGGAGTTAGTTTTCAACACTATGGTTGCAAATTGCCATTGGGTTTCAGCAGAGATTTTAATGTGCATGCAAAGTCACTGAGGGGAGGGGGAAAGCAATTTAATGAGGTTGGTGATAGATTTAGACTTTTTCCAAGTGGTCCCATCTCCTATTCACCCACATAGTCATACTCTAGATCTGATTTTTCTTTAGAAGCAATCATAGATTAAAACAGTGGGCATGATCCAATTTCAAGGAGTGATCATTTTGCCAACCAAACAGAGCTGAGGTAGAAAAGGGTGAAGAGAAATGGCCAGAAAAAAGAGAGCTACATCTTATTTTTGCAGGGAAATGAATGGGGAAGACCTTGAGGTAGAAAATATGGAATTAGAGTTGGCGTTTTCTGGTGTATCTCTGGAGCAAGCTGTTATGTGGGATTTGGCATTAGCTTCTCTTGGTGCAAAGTTTTCCCTAGCTAAAACTTTTTAAACTGATTTTACTAAGCACAAGTTCTGGTATCATGGCATGGTTTGGTTGATGAAGCATCGGGCACATCATATGGATAGACAAAAGAAGAAATATTAATGAGAAAAAAATAAAAGGGTATTTAGAATTCAATAAAGGGCATATACTTAGTTGGTGTTGGATGCAAAGAAAACATGTTTTGAGAAACAGAGAAGGAATTCAATCTTCCAAGAAGTTGTTTGGAATAATGTAGGCCTTGCCATCTACTGATAATCAGACTATAGGGCAGGATTGCGATGGGATATCTGGTGAGAACCTTCCTTATTTTTTTCCCAACAAAATATGGGACATTCAAATCTCATTTTCAATGGCTCTGCATGAGTTGCACTCAGACCATTGTGGGGAAGAGGGCAGTCTTAGAAAAGGAATGCACAATTATGCCAGCCACGGGGGTTGAAATATCCAGTAAAAGATGAAAGCCTAGTGGTGAAACTGCTGATTGCTCTTGATATGTACTGGGAGATGTTGCCAGGATGGGTGGGTGGGATGGAGGTATATCGAATGAATCTTTGATTGGGAAAGAAAGGGATTCTCACATTTTGGTGGAAACAGAGAGAGTGTTAGGGACAATGAGGTTTACTTTGTGTTCCTTGGATTCAATTCTTTTATAGACTGTTGAAAAATAAAAGGGCTATTTTACAGTAGAATCTCTTGCATAGTTAACATGCATTTCCAGATGTGTATGTGGGACCTATTTTATAAAGTAATGTATGTGCATTAGGGGCACAATGGACCTAGCTCCAAAGCAGATGTAAATGCCTGCACCTAGATCCTGCAGAAATGCATGTGAATAATATTTTATAACTTGACATGCCCCTTGAGGGCCCCAAGGAGACCCGGAGGCTTGGTCACTTGTTTATCGGCTTGTCAGCTCTTCGTGGTGTGTGTTGGGTTGTGTGTTTTGGGGGTCTGAACTGTTTTATGTTAGATGTGTGAAAGATGTGGTTGGGTGGATTGTGTTTGGTTGTTTTATCTCTTTGGGGGCTAAGGATGGGCAGGAAGGGTGATTTGTCAGCTATTCCTGTTGTTTGTGGGTATGGGAGGTACAGTTTGTATAATCCTATTGATAAGATGAGAGAGAGGGGACCTCCTGTGCATACAGTGCTATCTGTTGCTCCCTCAGTCTCTAGTTACTCTGTTGCATGTTTCTGTGGTTAACATGCACTCAGTATGTAATAAGGTGGACATACAGTAATTTATGATTACCTAGTGTATTGTGGTCCTGATCTAGTTAGCCTCATGGAGACGTGGGTGGCTTCTAGTGATACCGTTCATTTGAACCAGCTCTGCCCCCTTGGATATGTTATTTTTCATGAGTCGAGGATGGGAATGTGGGGTGGTGAGGTAATGATCCTTGTTAAATGGGATTTGAGGTTTTCTCAACTGTCTGTTATTACGAAACCGAATATTGAGTAGGTAATTGCTGGTAATGGGTGTTTGACTTTTGTGGTGGTGTATCATTCTCCCTCTGCATGCCTTTCTGGTCTTCCACTTTGGTGGCTTTGGATGTAGATCTTGATAGTTTGTTATTGGTTGGTGATTTTAATTTGCTCATGCTGTATGCAGTACTTGTTTTCTGTGTTGGACCCTTTGGTGTCTGCTTTTCTGGAGTCTTTAGGATTCTATCAAATAGTGCAGTGGGCGATGTATGTCCGTGGAGCAATACTGAACTTTGTTTTTGTTTCTGTGGGGTTTGCGTGGCGACATGTGAGTGCTAGTTTGCGTTGTTTGCTTGTCCCTTGGTTGGACCATTTTCTTCTTGTGTTTTCTCTGCCAGTACCGGGTGGCCTTCCCACTATGGTAGTCAATAGTTCCTCAGTTTCTTGCCATTTTGCTCCATTCAATAAAGCTTGCTTTTGTCATGATTTGTCTTTCTGTCTTCATGGTTTCAAACGGCATGATGTTGATTCTATGGTGTCTGACTGGAATTTGGTGGCATCTGCGGTGGCTTGTTGGTGATATGGTCATCTTCTGAGCGGTTTTGGCTGCACATTGCTTCTTGGTTTGATGCTTCTGTTCGTGAGAAGAAACATTGCTTGCATAGAGCTAAACGTTGTTGGCCTAAGTACTGTATGGCGATATTTAAGGCAACATACTTGCAATGTTTGGCAGACTATCGTACTTTTGTGTTGGATAGAAAGAGGCATACTATTCACGTCTTGCTCGCTCATTGCACCAGACTCAGGAGTTGTTTGCTGTCAGTCTAAGCAGGTTTCTTCAGGATATCTTGCACCTGGTAGGGATGCATTTGATTCCACATCTGATTGTGTGCCTTATCTCTGTATGGATGATGCTCCTGCTTTGGTGAATGATGTCTGATCAGAGTTTGCTTGGTATCGGAGAAGGAGGTGGTAGAAGCGATCTTGGGTTTGTCTTTGTCTTCACGTTCCCTTGGTCCCTGCACTGCTTTTGGGATTCAGTCAGTTCAGGAAGAGTGTGCTCCCTTCTTTAGTGATCTGATCAATCTTTTTTGTTTTCCAGTACTGTGCCTGATGCTTTTAAAATGGCCTCTGTTGGTCTTTGATTAAAAAAGGTCATCTTGATGCCTCTTTTCCAACCTTTTATTGGCCTATTTCAAGTCTCCCTTTTTTGGCAGTTACTTGAGCAGTTGGTGCTGACTCAGTTGTCAGATTTTGTTGAGTTGCATGATGTATTGGATGGGCAACAGCATCGTTTCCGTCGAGGGTATGATGTGGAAATTTTATTTCTCTCTTTGTTTAATACTCTGTGGTGCAGTTTGGATCATGTGAATATGGGAGTTATGATGATTTTTATTGATATATCTTCAGTTTTTGATTGAGTTAATCATGTCCTACTATTGCAGTATTTGCATTCTTTAGGTATTGTGGGTCAAGTATTGCATTGGTTTGCTTCATATCTATTGGGCAGGTCTTTTCAGGTAAGAGTTTGGTCCAACATATCGGATTGGATCCCTTTGCACAATGGTGTGCCGCAGGAGTTAGGGCTTTCTGCTTTATTGTTTAATCTTTATGTTGCTCCTGTGTGTGCATTGGTATGGAATTTTGGTGTTTTTTTATCATGTTTATACTGATGATTTTTTGATTTACCTGCCTTTTGATGTTTCTGTTGGGTATGCTTCCTCGCCTTTGTTCAGATGTTTGGGAGTTGTAGAGACATGGTTTGCTCAGCATGGTCTGCATATTAATTATAAGATGTCGGAGATATTGTTTGTGTCTCTTGATAGGTCTTTTTTCACTCCTACGGAAGTGCTGCTGAATGGCCATATGGTTGCTGTTCATAAAGAAGTGGTTTACTTGGGTGTGACTTTGGACACAGAGTTGGATTTGTGGGCTCATGTTACTAAACTTACTTCTTCTGATTTTCGTTCCGTATTTCAAGCAGTGTTGTCTCTGACATTTGATTACTACTACTACACATTTGTCAGCTTTTTTTTCTTGTTCCCACATTGTAAAATTCAATTACTCTTTATATACGTCAAGACAATGCTTTGAAGTCTTTCAGAAAAAATCTTAAAGGTTATTTTTTTGAACAAGACTTTGGTTGTTTGGAGGAATGAGGGGTGCTTTTTACTGGGCTGCACTACACATTTTTCCTTTTTTAACCCTTTTATTGTATTTTGCATTTCTTTTTTGCTGAATTTGTTTTCATTGGTATTGTAAACAGCTTTGTTGCTTCTCACTAAAGACAGTATATCAAATGAAAACTAAACTAAGCTAAACTGTGTCAAATGGGGTCATACAAGGTTTCCATATGTTAGGAGGGGAAAGATTCTCATCCACTTGCATCCTCTTAAGCAATTTGGTGACCTCTTTATTCATCCTCATTGGGCAATTCCCAATTATCAAGACTATGGCTACTGCAGTAGATGTCAGAACCTAATACAAGGCTCCTCTGGGTTGAATATTACCCCTATCTCCCAGTCCCCTAGGCTCTCTGCATATGAATTAACAACTTGGAATAATTTTGTGCATCTTTAAATTTAATCATCTCACTCATCACTTCCTTTTCCAGCACATTTATAAATATGTTTAATTGTATTGGTCCTTGCAGGAGATCCTTGGGGTATACCACCATTTATCTTTCTCCACTGAGAAAACGGACATATCTTTTAATAAATTCTTAATCCACAATAGGACATTACCTTTTATCCTAGTCTTGCAGTGGTCACTCATGCTCTCATTATGAGCAGGTTAGATTACAACTATGACCTATACATTGTATAGCTATCATTTCTTTCTCTATAACATTAACAAGATTTGCCCCTTCCTTTCTGAACATACGACTAAAGTACTTATCCACTCTTTAGTCACCTCCCGTCTTAGCTATTGCAACCTCCTCTTTGCTGGTCTCTCTCTCTCTCTCTCCCCTTCAATCTGTTCAGAACTTGCTGTGCAGCTAATCTTCCGCCAACCCCGATATACTCTTAACCCTTCTTCTCAAGTCACTCAATTGGCTCCCCTTCCATTTCTGTATCCAATTCAAACTTCTTCTTCTGACCTATAAATGCATTCATTCTACTACCTTTCCTCTCTCCTCTCTCCCTACACCCCTCCTTGTGAACTTCGCTCTTTCACTGGTCTGCTTTTCTGTATGCCCTTTTCTTCCATTGCCAACTCTAGACTTTGATCCTTTCACCTTGCTGCTCCCTATGCCTGGAACAAACTACCCGAGTATATATGTCAGGCTTCATCTCTCCCCCTTTTCAAATCTATGCTATAGGCTCACCTCTTTGTGGCTGCTTTTGAATTCTGATCCTTGTTTTCCTTGTGTCTCCTTACCTTTTCCTATTTCTACACTTATTCTTATATATTGTATTGTCTGTCTTATGAGGTGTGACAAAAGAAATGAGACTGTGGCAGCCACGCTCATGACTCAATGCCAGTTCGCTAATCACTTATGTCACTGTGTTGTACAACATCTCGCTACTATTCTGCTATAAAATTTTTCATCTCTCTCACTCTGTTTTTCTTTTTCAGGGTTTTTTGTAGCACACTGCTCCATCGCTTTGTCATGCAACTGGAGGTGGCAGAAATATGGAGCAAAGAATCCACTTGAAATTTCTGGTTAAGTTGGAGAAGGGCCCAATTGAGTGTCTTCAACTTCTCCAAAAGGCTTATGGAGAAGATGCAATGTCAAGGCCGCGAGTCTTTCAGTGGCACAAACGCTTCAAGACTGGCCGCGAGGAGGTGGAAGATGACCTCAAGTCAGGATGGCCTTCCACGACAAAGACGGCTGAGAACATTGACAGAGTGAACCAGCTGATGCAGAGTGATTGCAGATTGATGGTGCAGATGATAGCTGAGGAGCTCAGCCCGAATAGGGAGTCAGTGCGGACCATCTTGTTGCAGGAGCTGGGGATGCGGAAGGTGTGCACCAAGATGGTGCCCAAGCTTTTCTCAGATGACCAAAAGGAGCACTGGGTCAATGTTTGTCGAGACTTGCTAGAGAAGATCTGAGAAGATCCAGAGTTCGTTGGCCGAGTCATCCCAGGAGATAAGACTTGGGTCTTCCAGTACGACCCTGAAAGCAAGAGACAGAGCCTGCAATGGAAGACTTGACTGTCACTCAGACCCAAAAAGGCACACATGTCCAAATCAAGGATCAAGGTCATGCTGATCGCATTGTTTGACCAGAAGGGAGTGGTCCATCATGAGTTTGTGCCTGAGGGTCAGATAGTCAACAAGCACTTCTACCAGCAGGTCCTCAATCGCCTCCATGACCAGGTTTGGCGCAGCAGGAAGGCTCTGTGGAGAGACAAATTGTGGCTGCTCCACCATGACAACATGCCTGCACACACCACACTCAGTGTGAGGCAGTTCTTGGCCAACAAACAGATCACAGCTCTCAACCACCCTCCTTATTCACCAGATCTCACATCGTGTGACTTCTGGCTCTTCTCCAGGCTGAAGACTGTGCTCAAAGGAACTCATTTCACCTCTGTAGAAGAGATCAAGGCCACTGTGATGAGGAAGCTGAGGGACCTCAATGAGGAGGACTTTACTGAGTGCTTCCGTACGTGGCAGAAGCGAATGCAGAAGTGCATTAACTTGGGGGGGGGGGGCTCGGAGGGATTACTTTGAAGGGGACAATGCGTAATTTCTCTGTAGATTTTGTAATAAAACATTTATGGGACAGTTTCATTTCTTTTTTGTCACACCTCGTAATTAGATTGTAAGCTCTGACAAGCAGGGATGTCTTTTTATATGTATCTGTACAGTGCTGTGTTGTGGTAGGCTATGGCCTAGCATGGCCTGCTACTATGAAGGGGCCTGTAAGTTAGGCCTGGATCCTAACTCCCATTATAGCTAGAAAAGAACCAAAAATCTGTGAAAAATGAGAAAACTGTTTTAAACTGCTTAATAAGAAGTTTTTATGAATTCATAAGTCATCCATTATTCTCTTGTGTGTGAAAGAACAGAAATGTTTCAATATATGCATTCCTGGAGCTAGGGATAACCTTGCAGTAGAGAAATAATGAAATCAAGAACTGCACCATTGTTAGAGCTATCCTAAGGGAGGGGGCCGGTTGCTAGGCTCCGGAGGGATTTCTAATTGGACAAGTGCAGGGAATGTAAAACCAATGAGAAGTTTGCATGTATCGAGTTGGAACCAATAGAAAGTTCTCATGTATGAGGTATAAATGGTTATGTTTCTGTAGAAACCTTTGCTCAGTTCCTTTTGTAGCTTTGACTGACTGGGCCTGTGCACAATAAACTGGCTTGGACCCTGTCAATTGACTCCTGGACGTATTCATTGATTGCACTTTGCTACAGCATATTCTTGGTGCGTTGGCTGGGAAGTGCGAGTGGTAAATGGTATTCAAGTGAATAATCCACGCAATTCGCCTTGAGGTTTGGCCCGGTTGGAACCGTGTCTGTCCGACCGCGGGGGAGACCACGGGGGAAACCTCAGGCGCCGCCGGCCCCTTTGTGCCAGAGAGGATTCCGCCTGCCTCGGCGGGCCATCGGGTCCAGCTGGCCAACACCTCCGACCCGGGGGAGTCCAGGTTCCAACTCAGAAGCTGGCGTGGTATCGGGGACCGGATCCGGTGAGTAGACATTTTTGTGATTCGATAGTCAGAAAGAACAGCCTGGGACAACGTCTTGCATGCGCAGGACTGATTTGGTATATTTTGTATAGACTAACTGGGAAATCTCGCATGAGTGTGGACGAGACAAGGGAGCCTGATCACCTCCCATAAGGGTGGTCCTAGTAAGCTCCGCGTAAGAGAAAGCGGAAGCCGAAGCCATCGACCCTTCTTGTTTGGAATAGTCAGTTAGTCAGAAAACCTGGGTACTTTTGAAATATTGAAATATGATATCCTGTTGAAATATGCTTGCTTGTGTGAGTGAGAGGTCTTGAAATACAGACCGAGCGAGAGCGGACTCCTAAGTAGCGCAGTTCCTGGCCGGGCGACCGCACCCAGGTCGCGAACAGGAGGAAGCGAGTGGTGTTTGTCCCCCCCAGTGTTCTGTGGGCTGTACGGACCCCTTACCTACAGCCATACTACCTATCCTTATTGTTCGTTGTCTTGTATGTCATTACGTGTGCGTAGCGTACGTAGGTAGTGTACGTAGGTACGTTCAGATTATGGGAGGGACGGAGTCCACGCAAACTCCGTTGGCATGTATGATCAAGAATTTCCGTAAAGGATTTTCGCGTGATTATGGTACGAAAATGACTCCATCCAGATTAAAAATGTTATGTGAAAGGGAGTGGCCCGCATTAGCTGCTTCATGGCCCCGTGGGGGCACCTTTGATTTAGAAACAGTTTTACGAATTCATCAGCTTATACTAAGAGTGTATCCTGACCAGTTCCCCTATATAGATTCCTGGTTAAGTGTGTGTGAACAGCAGCCCTCATGGATGAAGCGCTGTTATGAGGAGCGCTGTAAAATATTTGTAGCTACTACTAGGGGAACCAGAAAAGCTAAGGAAGAGAAGCCGCCTGTGTATTCTGCCCCAGAGTCCCCAGATATCCTGGCTAGGTTACCCCAGCACCCACAGAAGTTAGTTCCCACAGCACCACGACCTGAAGTAGAGCCAGAAGAGGAGCCCCAGAAAATACCGATGCAGCAGCCTAAGAAGCACCCTACCCCGAGTGATAGTCCCGAGTCAGGCCCAAGCACGTCGGGGGGACTCGAGTCCTCTGACGAGATAGAAAGCGAAGGCTCTCCTGCCAGTTCAGGGTCACCCACCAAGGAGATTTTTGTCCGGGAGCCTTATGATTTAAGAAGTGTAACGCCCAAGAAGAAGGAGAAAGCAGGGCACCTAATGCCATTACGCCAAGTGCCTGGAATACCTGTTTTAAATGATCAGGGCCAGATGGCACCAGGACCAACCAGCTTAGTTTATGTACCCTTTTCCACCACAGATTTATTAAACTGGAAAACGCATTATGCATCCTATACAGCCAAGCCTCAGGAATTAACAGAATTAATGTCTAGCATTATGCAAACCCATCAGCCTACCTGGGCCGATTGTCGCCAGCTCCTGTCTACCCTCTTTACTACAGAGGAGCGAGGGCGAATCGGGCAAGCAGCCCTCCATTGGTTAGAAGAAAACCCTGTAGAAGGGGGAGGAATAAATCCCCCACAAGCAGCTGTTGCAGAATATCCCAATGAAGATCCCGGGTGGGACCCGAATGATGAAAGGGGGGCGGCGGCCCTAACCAGATTTCGCCAGGCCTTATTGCAGGGCCTGAAGAAGGGAGGCCAGAGGGCCATGAATATCGGGAAAGTATCGGAAGTTCTCCAGGGTCCAGATGAGAGCCCAGCGGCCTTTTATGAGCGGTTGTCTGAAGCTTATAGATTGTATACCCCATATGATCCCGCCGCTCAGGAAAATTTACGCATGGTAAATGTGGCCTTTGTTAGTCCCAGAGAGACATAAAGCGAAAATTTGCAGAAATTGGATGGATTTGCGGGCATGAATACAGCTCAGTTAATGGAAGTCGCTCAGAAAGTATTTGTGAATCGTGAAAATGAACGAGACAGAGAAAGTGAATGAAAGATGAAGAAGAAGGCAGATCTTCTTGCTGCTGCTATAACCGAACGACGTGGAGGAGGTTTTCCTAATCAAAGGACCAGAGGATGTAGAAGAGGCCGTGGAAGCGAAAGGCCTCAATTGGGTGCAAATCAGTGCGCCTACTGCAAGGAAGAAGGACATTGGAGAAATGAGTGCCCGCATCTGGACTCCGCCCCTGCAAGGGGAGAAGGGAGTCCCTGGAGGCCAGGAGGACGATTTCGAAGGAGGGGAGGAATGAACCGAACACAGTTCCAGCAGGAGAGGGAGGAAGCCATTGAGGGAGTGGCAGTAGCAACGGGCTATGACCTGGACGACATAGATGAAGACTAGGCCAGACTGGGCTCCAAGTTCACCCTGGGTCCCCAGGAGCCTATGGTCAGTTTAAAGATAGGGGACCAATACATGGAATTTATGGTAGATACAGGAGTAGAACATTCAGTAGTAGCCAAGCCAGTAGCTCCTCTGTCCTCACGATCTGTCACCATTGTGGGAGCCACTGGAAATAAAGCCACAAAGTCATTCTTGTAGAACCGCATGTGTGAACTAGGGGGACAGAAGATAACGCACCAGTTCTTGTATATGCCTGAGTGCCCTATTCCACTACTGGGCCGAGACATGCTTGCCAAGCTCCAGGCACAAATATCCTTTGCTGAAAGGGGAGAAATGAAAATGACTGTGAACCCAAAGCCTGCTGGATTGATGGTGCTTACTGTTCCCCGAGAAGAAGAGTGGCAGTTCTATAGTGCACCTCCAATAAAGTCAACTAGTCCCTGTATACCTACCAACCTCATAGCCCCACCTGAAGTATGGGCAGAAGATAACACAGGTACACTAAAAAAATTTTTTTTTAAACTGCCTCTAATGTTTTGATTGATTTTTACGTTTTTTGATGCGCTGAATCCAAATCTGGTAACCAATTTGCTCCATCACGTACAGAGTTTTTGCTACATTGGGTTAGCAGTTTGAGGTGAACGTTTCAGATTGAGTGCGATCGAGATAAAAGTTTCTTGGATGAATTCTTTATACTAATTGTTTAGTAGTTATTCAAATAAGAATAAAGAAAATTGTAACAAGGCAGCACATAAGAATAGAGTAATGTCAACAAAACACACTGTGATGGTAGCAAAATTGTCTGCACTTAAAACAGCCACATACATGTGCACAAACATTGAGCATATAAGAGCGAGGTTAGACACAAAGCAAAGCAAATAAATGTGCAAAAAATGTTGTACAGGTATGTATGTAAGAATAGAAAACGCAAACCGCACCATTGCAATACATGAAGACAAACACCCAATGGTGTGAAAATAAAATTCTAATAAATGAGATACGACACTGTGGTAATAACTAGCAAATTTTTATTTCAAAGTTTAGTAAAAACACGATATTTGTCAACACAGTTTAGATTTTAAAGTCATTCTTGGGTCAATCAATCTCCTGGTGGGCCCGTTTCTTCTTCCCCCGAATGCTTCTCTTGGTGCGCTGCTTGGCGTATTTTTCATCTGGGGTTTCCCGCAGCAGCAACCAGCAGAAATCAGCCATCATAGTGGTGTTCCATCTTCCTTGGTACCTTCTCTCTGCGTCCTTGATGTCCTGGTGAAACCTTTCACCTTGTTCTTCACTGTACGCCCCCAAGTTTTCGGGAAAGTAGTTCACATGGGAGTGCAAGAAATGGACTTTCAGGCTCATGTTACAGCCTTGTTCTTTGAAGGCATTGAGCATCCTGGCAACAATATCCTTATAGTTCTCATCCCGCCTGTTCCCCAAGAATTTGAGAACAACATCCTTGAAGGAATCCCAGGCTTCTTTTTCCTTCTCAGACATCGTTTCAGCGAATGCTCCATCTGAAATGAGTTTCCTTATATCAGGGCCAACAAACACTCCTTCCTTTAGCTTTGCTTCAGAAAGTCGGGGGAACTTTGAGCAAAGGTACCGAAAGCACTCACCATCTTTTGGAAGGGACTTGATGAATTGCTTAATGAGACCCAACTTAATGTGGAGAGGTGGTAATAGAATTTTATCACGAGGTACCAAGCTCTCATGAAGAACATTTTTCTCACCGGGTCTCAAATACTCCCGAATTGGCCAGTCTTTTTTCCCCCAGTGTAGGTCGTGGGCCCGGCTATCCCACAAGCAAAGGAAGCAGGGATATTTGGTGAAACCGGATTGCTGCCCTAATAGCATGGATAGAATTTTAAAGTCTCCACAAATCATCCACTTATGCTCATCATAACGAATCTTCTGAAGAATCAGGGCCAAATTCTCGTATTTTTCTTGGAGAATAACAGAGTGAGCAATAGGAACTGAAGCGAATGTGTTGCCATTATGAAGAAGAACACCTTTTATGCTGTCTTTTGACGAATCAATGAACAGCCGCCATTCAGCAGGATCATACTTGAGTTTAAACTTTTCCATCACTCCGTATATATCGTTGCAAAATACCAAATCTTCCTCTTTGCTGAAATACTTCAAAAATTGTGTCTCGCAGTTGCGGTACCAATAAAAAGTTGTTCCTGGTGACAATAGATTTTTCTGTTTAAGCCGAGAACCTAGCAATTGGGCAGCATCTTTTGGGAGTCCTAAATCCCGGACTAAATCATTCAATTCAGCTTGAGAGAAAAGTTCAGGTTTCGGATCTGGTTCAGTTTCAAACTCGGAAGTACTGGACTCATCGGGAAAAGCCATCTGATGAGTCTCATCATGATCAGAACCGTCCACACAAATATGATCCAAAGATTTTGGTGGTTCAGGCACAGGTACTTCGTTGCTATGAGGCATAGGCCTAATTGCTGAGGGAAGGTTGGGGTAACTTATTACGTTCTTATTTTTTAAGTTGTATCCCTTCACAATGCAAGAGCAAAAATAGCAGTCACTGCTGTGGTCTCTTTGTTCACGCCACATCATAGGTATTCCGAAACGAAATGCTTGTTTTTTACCTTTCATCCATAAGCGTAGATCTTCCTCACATGTCTTGCACACTTTGTGAGGAGCCCACGGTTTGTCTTGATCGCCTAACTTCAAACCGAAATAGGCCAAATATACTTTTTTAATAAATGCAGAAATGTTCCTCTGCCGCTTTTTCATGGTATATTCCCAACAAATAAAACAAAAACTGTCCGGAGAGTTGACGCAACCTCTGGCTCTGTGAGCCATCACAAATACACAGCACTGCAAACTACAACTGTAGTGAACCACTTCGGAATAAAGCTGGATTACGACTGAGCAAACAAAAGGTAATAATGAACTGGCAAGAAACTGAAATTTGACAGGAACGTTCATGTCGCAACCACCGTGTTTGAGCGAGCGAACGAGGCGAGGCGAACAGGAAAGAACATGCGCCAGCGCGAGTACTGGATTTAGCCCCCCGCCTCCCAATTGTCCTGTTAATGTATAAAATGAATACAAAACACTCTAAAATATCATGAGGGAGTGTTTCTAGTTAGCTAACCATTACAACCTCTATTTTGGGCCAAGAAAATAAACTGCAGTCGGCTAAAAAGAAATTATGTGAACATTCCTTATATGGGTAAGAAATCTAATTTTGCAAGAAAACGTGACGTGATGGAACATTTTGGCTATTTTTCCTGGATTCAGCACCCCAAAATCTATAGGAATCAGTTGCAAAACTGGAGGCAGTTTTTTGGTAGTGTACCTGTGTAATCCACCTGGCCTAGTGAAGAACATAGCCCCTGTCATTGTCACCCTCAAGCCAGGAGTGGAACCAGTTCATGTGAAGCAATATCCTCTCCCTCGACCAGCCATAGAAGGAATCCATTGCCATTTGATGAAACTGCTGAAGTACGGACTTCTCAAGGAATGCCAGTCACCTTGGAACACCCCCCTTCTCCCAGTAAAGAAGCCTGGGACAGGGGACTACCATCCAGTACAGGACCTAAGGCGAGTAAATGATGCAGTTGAAACTATACACCCTGTAGTACCAAACCCTTATACTCTCTTGGGACTGATCCCCGCTGAGGCTACTCACTTCACCGTCCTGAACCTGAAAGATGCCTTTTTCTGTGTGCGCCTAGCCCCCACCAGTCAACTTTTATTCGCTTCTGAATGGCAAGACCCCACAACAGGAAGGCGGGGCCAGCTCACCTGGACCAGATATCCCCAAGGATTCAAGAATTCACCTACTCTCTTCAGTGCTGCCCTGAATCAAGATCTCTCAAGTTATCCAGTGGACCAAGGAAAGAGGTTCTTCTTCAGTATGTAGATGACTTGCTCATAGCCACCAACTCAGAAAGCGAATGTCTACAAGCTACTAGTGAACTTTTGTACCTTCTTAAAAATGCTGGATACAAAGTCTCAAGAGCCAAAGCACAACTATGCCAAACTGAAGTCAAGTATTTGGGATTCCAGTTGTCCAGTGGGATCCGACGTCTAGGACCAGAACGCAAAGAAGCTGTATGTAACATCCCCATTCCAACCACTAGGAGGCAAGTAAGAGCCTTCCTGGGGGCCGTGGGATATTGTCGCATATGGATCCCCAACTTCGCGCTGATTGCAAAAACCACTATACCAAGTCACCAAAGGAATGGAAAAATCCCCACTAGACTGGGGACCCGAACAAGATGTAGCATTCCAGACTTTGAAAAAGGCCCTGATGTCATCCCCAGCTTTAGGTCTTCCAGATGTTCAGAAGCCTTTCCATCTTTTTGTCCATGAGTCACAAGGAAACGCATTGGGAGTATTGACTCAATCTCTTGGATCCTGGCAACGACCAGTAGCCTATCTGTCAAAACAATTAGATGTAGTTGCAAAAGGATGGCCTCCTTGTTTGAGAGCTGTTGCAGCAACAGCCCTTCTAGTGGGCGAAGCAGATAAACTCAAACTCACACTAGGACAAACTCTTCAAGTCACCGTGCCACACTCTGTTCTGACTCTCATGGAACACAAAGGAAACTTCTGACTAACCAATGCACGAATGTTGAAATATCAGAGCATGCTGTGTGAGAACCCTCGGATACAGTTGAAAGTCAGTCAAGCTCTGAACCCTGCTACATTGTTTCCAATTGGTCCTGGGCCACCTGATCATAATTGCTTAGAAACCATGGACACTGTATTTTCAAGTCACCCTGATTTGACCGATGTCCCTCTAGAGGACCCTGAACGGACTTTCTTCGTGGATGGAAGCAGTTTGGTCATCAATGGACATCGTTGTGCTGGATATGCAGTAGTGACCCTTGATCTGGTAGTTGAGTCCTCAGCCCTGACCCCAGGAGCCTCTGCACAGAAAGCTGAGTTGATAGCCTTCACTAGATCCTTGACATTAGGAGAAGGACTCCGCATAAATGTGTACACAGATTCCAAATATGCTTTCACTACTTTGCATGCACATGGAGCCTTGTATAAAGAGCGAGGGTTGATCACCTCAGGGGGTAAGGCCATTAGGTATGGGCCTGAGATATTGATGTTATTAGATGCTGTGTGGGCCCCCAAAGAAGTGGCAGTCATGCACTGCCGAGGTCGTCAGGCAGGAGCAGGAGAAGTCACCCGAGGGAATAGATTTGCAGATGCCACAGCCCGGAAGGCAGCCACCACAGGACAAGTTAGGACTCAAGATACTGTAATGCAAGCAGCCCTATTCCCTGTGCCCCTCAGTTCCTGGGCACCCCGATACACTACAAGAGAGTTAGATTATTATTGTGAAAAGGAGGGAGGAGTCTTGACAGAATAAGGTTGGATAGTGTTGCCATCCCCAGAAGGTAGTCCACCTCCAGGTCCTACAGTCATCCCTGAAGCATTAGGGCCAGCCTTTGTTCAAGCTTTTCATCAAGCCACACATTATGGAAAAACAGCCATGGAAAAAGCCCTGAGACCCCATTTCTGTATTTCACTGCTAGGATCCCTGACCGCCTCGGTGGCACAGCAATGTCTGATATGTGCCAAAAATAATGCCAAGCAAGGTCCTGTTCCACCCCCAAGAGTTCAGTCAGTAGGGGTGACCCCAATGAGGGATATACAGATAGACTTTGCTGAAATGCCCCGTGCAAATGGATATCACTATATGTTAGTGTTAGTCTGCACATTTTCAGGATGGGTAGAAGCTTATCCCACCCGAACTGAGAAAGCCTGAGAAGTCACTAGGGTATTGCTTCATGAGATCATTCCCCGATTTGGAATACCATCAACTATAGGGTCAGACAATGGTCCATCATTTCTATCCCAAGTGACCCAACAGTTAGCTCAAGCTCTGCAAATAAAATGGAAGTTACACACTGCTTACAGACCCCAGAGCTCAGGGAAAGTAGAACGTATGAATAGAACCTTGAAAACTCAGTTATCCAAGCTTTGCCAAGAAACACACCTGAAGTGGCTCCAAGTTCTCCCCATAGCCCTTCTTAGGATACGTTCAGCTCCCACCAGATCCTTAGGAGTCTCCCCTTTTGAGATTTTGCATGGGCGACCACCACCCATAGTGCAGGGAATAAAGGGAGACATGAGACAGATAGGATCTGAAATAACTAGACAAGAACTATTAGCTTTAGGTTCTGTCTTGCAGAATCTCCAAACGTGGGTACAAGATCGACTACCCATCAACCTGACCGAGCCTCTGCATCCCTTCAAGCCAGGAACGTCCGTGTGGGTGAAAGAGTGGAGAAAGACCCCGCTGGCACCTCATTGGAAGGGACCATACGTTGTGTCGCCACCTCCTGGCCGGGCGTATAGCCGGGCAGCAGGAGAGTGTCTCCTGGTTGCCCTTAGAATAAGTTTCCCCAAGATGGCTACCAGCTAAGGCTGGTGGGAGCTGTAGTTTGCTTATCCTGGCAGGCAAAGTAGTGTGACCACAAGTGGTTAGGCGAAACAGAGAATATTTATTTGTTCTTGGGTCTTACACCTCGCATCAAAAGTAACAGGGCTGAACAGAAAAACTGGATACTTCTCCAAAACAAAGGAATAAAGTTCACAACAATGTATTCATAGGTTGGTCAGCTTCAGCAATGGCTAACTTGGACACCGGAACTAGCTTACCAAGCTCAGGCTGCTAACTTCCTTACAGGCAAGTTACTTTCAACAGAAGACTGTTTCCTCACAGTTTCCTTCCATACACAATTAGCTTCAAAATGTCCATTGAGTTTTCTTTCAGTTGTAAGCATTGAGGAGAAATAGCTTGGGTTAAAACTACCAACTATTTTCTCTGCTGTACCTTTCACTCAAATCAGCTTCCTTATTTTAAACATTCACTCATTCAGCTATGCCTGGGGTTCAGCACACTTGCAGCTCATTTGTCCTACAATAAGCACATTGTATTTCTTCAGGACTATTCTCATAACCTTCACAGCAGCTTTCTATTTCCATTTCTTCCACAGAATCATTACAACACTCTTCAGAGGGTACCTGGCTGTAGAGCTTACTATGCTGCTTCTGCAGCAATTCGTTTAACTTTTCTAGTAATATTTTTTTCTGCTCTATTTCCTCATAGAGCCTTTGGTCAGGGAATGCAGACAAGCTATTCTCCCTATTTCTACCAGTTAGCTGGCTAGCTGAATTGGTCCCTCCAGTAGGAACTAACTCCTTCCATTTTCTCCTGTGCAGGGATTCTGGAACAATCACTTGCCTGAATTCTGGGCCTCTTAGTTGCTCCCCTCCTTCCTGCTCACAGCCATGCTGCCTTCTCTCTGGAGACGCTTGTTTCCCTTGTAGCACTTTTCCTCTTGGCTGTGTTTGCCTTGGACCTGCTCTTCCCAGATCCCACAGCTCGTCTCTGCTCTTGGGGCCAGCACTCCTCATGCTTCCTTGAGCTCCTTGCTTATTCCCTTGAGCTCCTCTCGTTCTCCTTCCTGCTGTGTTCCTCTCTGCTGTGCTTGTGCCTTGGCCCGTGCTTGTCCTCGAGCCCCTCTCTGCTGTGCCAGTCCTCGTGCCCCCTGCTGTGCTAACTGACTGTTCAAACTCAGCAGTTTTAAACTTATCTTTGCTAGGGACCACACCCTTCTCCCAGCACACGTGGGAGCTGCTAGGCTTCACTCTAGCCCTGACGTGCTGAAGTGGGCGGGGCTTGATGCTGGCTGTGCTCTGACTCAGAGGTTCTTGGTTGCCTGGGAAACCCTGAATGCTAGCACTTTTAAAGGAACAGGGTTCACTTTTCTGCCATTCCATTTCCTCTGACCTGCCTTCGTCATCACAGTTGTCATCCTGTCAACCCCCACCACATTTAAAGTTGCAGAATTTGAACCCTGGATCCACCACAGTCGAGTGAAGCCAGCAGCTGCTCCTGATCCTGGCCAATGGACGTCAGTGAATGATCCCGAGACTCCATTGCGACTCACCTTGAGGAGACAGCCAGCGTTATAGAGAATCTTCAGAATCCACCTTCGTCACGCGAGAGTGACCATCTCAGCAACAACAGAAGAAAACTCAACAAGTTCATCATACCCAACTCCCCAGATTAACCGTCAGAGACTGAAATCACCATGTTCTTCCGCTATTGCCTTGTGGGAGTGGTGATCCTGGGAATCCTGGAAAAGACTTTTGCCCTACCCCCTTGTGCAGCTTGCATAACCACCACCCGAACAGGACAAAAGATTACTCAGACTTTGCTTTATCATTCCTACTATACTTGCACTGGTACAGTCAGCCGGTGTATTTATAATGGCACTGAACTGAATATTTGCACAAAGGGGAAAAGTAAGACTTGTTATAACCCTCGACAAAACCCTTCATATTATACATTTGAGATACGTTGGAATGATGAAGATGGAGCTATCCTGAATGCGACAAAGCCCCTCACCAACCCCACAAAACCTATTATCTTGAATTTTGATGCTTGTGATGCAATCAACAGAAATGCTTACCACAGATGTGGGTCATGGGAGCGAGCATACTACCATGATGATAAATATATGTGTCCAGAAGGAGCCTATGGATGGGGACGGTGTATAGGAAAAAGTTCTGTAGCCACCATTTACACCACCACATCTAAACATGATTACTTTTGCCCAAAATGGGACTGTGTATATTTTGCTACCTGGAAGAATGCACCTATGGGACGAGATGGTGATCACCACAAAGGCAGCTTAACAAAGATCAGACTACTAAAGCCCAAGAAATGCCAGAAAGGTGCCTGTAATTCCCTGCAACTTCTGATAGTCAACCCCAGCCACTGGAAGCAAGGATACAAGTTTGGGTTGCGTATAGCAGGAGGAGGTATTGATCCTGGGACTATTTTATATCTGCAATTAAACACCAAGACCCATGTATCATATACATCACTCCTTCTATGAAGCCATGAAAGCAGAGTTTGAAATTCCTCCTGCCTCCCAGAATTTGTTTCTCGAGTTAGCGGGAGCAGTTGCATCTAGTCTCCACGTTTCAGACTGTTTGTTTTGTGGAGGAACAACAATGGGAGATCAATGGCCTTGGGAGGCACAAGAACTGAACTATTCTATTCCATATAATCAGACTAATATACACAATACCACAAGTGAATGGGTATTGGCCCACTCCATCGTGGGTAACTTATGTTTTTCTCGCTATGGACCATTGTTTAATATGGAAGTGGGGCAGCTAGTCTGTCTCAATCAGACGTTCTACAACAGTACCACTAAGAAGACGTCTTGGTGGTCAGGAGTCAACGCTACTGAACCTTCCAGTCCTCTAGTTCAGTTCCACAAACTTGCCAGTATCTGGACTAACTTAGCAGCATAAAATTCCTGGCAAGCACCACCTGGACTGTACTGGATTTGCGGAACCCGAGCATATGCTAGGCTCCCTCACCACTGAGGAGGCGCATGTGTATTGGGAACCATACGACCTTCCTTTTTCCTTTTGCCTACATCCCAGGGAGAACAACTGGGATATCCTGTGTACAGAAGTCGACAGCTGAAGGAGGCCTTAAAGATAGGCCAATGGGACGCGTCATCTGAAGAATGGCCACCAGAGAGAATTATCTCATATTATGGATCTGCTACTTGGGAGCAGGATGGGACTTGGGGATATCGTACTCCTGTTTATATGATTAATTGAATAATATGTTTGCAAGCTGTTGTTGAAATTATAACTAATGAAACTAGTAAAGCACTAACTCTTCTGGCAAAGCAAAGTACGCAAATGCGCACAGCCATTTATCAAAATCGTTTAGCTTTAGATTATTTGTTAGCAGCTGAAGGTGGGGTATGTGGGAAGTTGAATTTAAGTAATTGTTGTTTACAGATTGATAATAATGGGCATGTAGTTGAAGATCTAGCCACCCAGATGAGAGAGCAGACATTTGTGCCTGTCCAGACCTGGCACAGTTTGAAGATGGATGGGTGGTTTGGTTCATTGTTTTCCTGGATTGGTTGTCTAAAAGCCCTTATGTTGATTGTACTGTTCATACTAGCTATGTGCTTATTACTCCCTTGTCTCCTACCCCTTTGCTTACGCATGGTAACTTCAACAATTGATAACACTATAGAACAGAAGGCAGCCGCGAAGGTATTAGCTATGTGGCAATATTACCCTATACCCCACGATGATGCTATTACACCAGTATAATGTGATAATTGACTAATGAGTGATTTAATTCTCACCCTTCCTCACTTGCGGGTGAGAATAATCAAAGGGGGGAATGTGGTAGGCTATGGCCTAGCATGGCCTGCTACTATGAAGGGCCTGTAAGTTAGGCCTGGATCCTAACTCCCATTATAGCTAGAAAAGAACCAAAAATCTGTGAAAAATGAGAAAACTTTTTTAAACTGCTTAATAAGAAGTTTTTATGAATTCATAAGTCATCCATTATTCTCTTGTGTGTGAAAGAACAGAAATGTTTAAATATATACATTCCTGGAGCTAGGGATAACCTTGCAGTAGAGAAGTAACGAAATCAAGAACTGCACCATTGTTAAAGGGAGGGGGCCGGTTGCTAGGCTCCGGAGGGATTTCTAATTGGACAAGTGCAGGGAATGTAAAACCAATGAGAAGTTTGCATGTATCGAGTTGGAACCAATAGAAAGTTCTCATGTATCAAACTGAAAAAGAGGTATAAATGGTTATGTCTCTGTAGAAACTTTTGCTCAGTTCCTTTTGTAGCTTTGACTGACTGGGCCTGTGCACAATAAACTGGCTTGGACCCTGTCAATTGACTCCTGGACTTATTCATTGATTGCACTTTGCTACAGCAGTGTAAGCCTTGTAGCGCTATATAAATGATTAATAGTAGTAGTAGTATACAGGGTCAGATTTAAGATTAGCATTGATAGGCAAGAACCTATGGCAGATTCCAGACAACAGGAAGGGGAAGGTCAGAGGTCTCAAGAAAACTGGGGAGCCAGGAGAGGAACACAGGATGGCTTTAGCGCCAGAGTGGTGCCCTTTGAAGCACCATATGTATATAGCCCTAAAGTAAGAGGGAGCAGACTCTTCTTTGGCCTGGGTATTTGGTGGCTTCAAAGTTTGGCACCCCAGGCCCAGGTCTATATTGCCTATATCTCAATGAGCCTGGAGCTGTATCATAGTCTACCTGGGGCCAGTTTCAAATAGCTATAGTTGGTTCACAATACAGCTGTGTGACTACTTTTGCAAGCAAAGTAATATAACTATGTGACACCAAGTTTGAAGAATCTCTACTGGCTGCCATTGTAGACACACATCCAATTTAAGATTCTGTCTCTGATCTTTTGGGGCTTACATTATGCTGTCCTAAATATTTGGTTGAAATCTGTTGAGAAATGAACCTGTAAGGGAGCTAAGATCCTCACAGCAGCTTTTGCTTACATGCTTGCTTTGTCTTCATTAGTGGAGGTGAAACTATCATCTGGCATTTAACTATTACAGAGCAAAACTGTTGAATTAAAGCCCCTTTCTCCTACCAAAAGAGGAATATGATCTTAGGTTTCAGAAGCTGGTAAAAAACATGCAGGTCAATATCTAATTCCTGCAGTCATCTGTTTTTTAAACACAGGCCATGATGTATAAAAGAATCTGTACATTCAGCACCTCTGTATGAACAGTCAGTAGTGCTGAATATGTAGATTCCACACTGATTGCCAGAACCTACTGTATATGGATAGCAGTGATATTTAGTCTCTCCATATAGCTAAGTGATTAATATCAGGCTTCTGGAACTTCTGGAGGTAAATGGATTATTACCTACTGGCCCTCAGTCATGTGATTTCTTCAGTTGGTAGGGCAGAGAAGGAGTAGGGAGAGAGAAAGTTAACCCCTCGGTATGACTTCCATACCCTTTTGTCCCCAGATGAAGCAATCATACTATACTTTTAAAAAATGTTCAGGCCTGGTATTGCATTCAGAGGGATCCAAGATGGCGTTTCGTCTGTGAGCAGCAGCGGTGGCGGGGTTTTTTTCCTCGGTATAGATGGGTAAGAGGAAGGCGAAAGGGCCTAAGAAGTCCTCCTCTAGTCTGGCAACCTCTCCTACCCTTCCCCCTCCTATGTTTGGACCATTAGATTCCTTTGTTACGCCGCTGCGGCGGTCTACAATTCCGATGGAGGAAATCCCCATAGTTTCACGGTCGGGGCCAGGTGACTCGATTGGTGATTCATGGCCAGAGATCTCTCCGCCGGTACAGTGGCGGCCTCCCAAAGATCCACTATTGAGTCTGATTCTGGCGCAGGCTGAGGAGGAGCCTCATTCCGATTCGGGAGAGTGTTCTGGTCCTGGAGGATCGGCGGCGCTACGGAGAAGTGAGTCTTCTGGATCCGCCCCATTGGTCAGCTCAGTGGAATCGGCTGTGTGGAGGTCTGCAGGCAGAGCGACGATGGCCGCTTCTGATACTGGGGAGCCAGGAATGGATAGCCGTTCAACGGAGGAGCCCCTGGGGCAGTCACGAATTATTTTTTTCTTTGGAACGACCTGCTGTCTTTACCCTGGAATCAATCTGGTCTGCCATTGTCAAGCTTGGAGAGCTTCTTGCTCCCCAGGTGGTGGCTTTAGGCGCCCAGGTTCAGGTTCATACAAACTTACTCCAACAGCATACTCTGGAGGTTACTGCTTTACAATCTTCGGTAGCAGAATTACAACAGAAGCTTTCTTCCTCTGAAGATGGTGTGTGTCAGTATCAGAAAGATACGTTGGCTTTGAAAGCAAGGATTGAAATGCTTGAAAATTCTTCTAGATATTGTAATCTACGTTGTATAAAGTTTCCCAGATTGTCTTCTATTTCTCCTAAAGAAATGTTTAAGAAATATCTTTTGGAGGTTTTAGGGGTACCAGTAGAGTCTCACCCTCCTATGCTTAAGGTTTATTACCTTCCCTCTGGGAAAAAAGTGCCTTTTGAGGGAACTAGTGATGTAGTGTAGTAGCTGATAAGAATGCAATAAATAATACCCGGAGTCAGGCAAAGATTCAAGCCAATTTAATGTGCACAGACTCAGATTGCAGTAGCATTCAAAATGGTCTGAGCCCAGAGCTCAGAAAAATGACAGTTTATATACTTTTCTTCTCCAGTCTAATACAGGCAAAACTCCTCATTGGCCACAGTGGCCCACTTACTCTCATCCAATAGACATCTCTGACCGGGCCCAGGACTCGCTCCCCCTGCTTGGGTCTTACTAGCCACGGGTCAGCAATTAGACATAACACTAAACATAATACTTTTACTACAGTATATTTTGCTACTTCTGCAAAGATAGTGGAAGGCATATCAGAAGCATTCTTAACAAAAGCAAAACAAAGCGAGGCCAAACAAAGCAAGGTTAAGACGTATCTCTAGCCTTGGCTCAAAACACTAAACAATCTTCATAATGCTAGACAAAATATTCTTACACTGTTCAGTTTCTCTGCTATATTTTCATCCTAATTACGAGGTCAGCGCACAATCAGCAAAGATACAGTGGCGCGGCATTCTACTGAAAGAGACATCTGACTTACCTAAACAATAAACAGTACCAAGGTTTAATTCTCTTATCTCCAGGAGAGCAGAACATGTTATCAAACCAGAATAGAACGGAATTTCTTTCTAACGCTAACAGCATTCTGCAATTTTCCAAAATCAGCAATAACATTTTAAAGCAGGAAAAAGGGCTTCAGACCTAGCTCTGCTACATACTAGGCCATCGCCTATCACATTCCCTCCTTTTGATTATTCACACCCGCAAGTGAGGAAGGGTGAGAATCTAATCACACAAATAGCAAAAATACTTCAGACCATAGTAGAGGGATCACTGTGTGGTATAGGGTAATAATTCCATGAGACTAATATATGTGCCGCTGCCTTGCGGTCAATAGTACTATCGATAATAGAGTTCAGCATGCGCAAGCATAAGGGCAGGAAACAGGGGATACATATGCAAATAGCCACAATCAAAAATACATTTGATACAAGTGTCTTTGTCAAATCATATAGCATGCCTAGTGTATAAGCTTAGGGGCAGGAGACATAGGAGGAACAAATGACATATATACTGTTCATCATAGCAATAGGCCTGTTCTCATTGTTCCATCGCAGTTCCCATAACAGGAGAGGAAAGATTCTGGCGGGGGGTTGAGACAAGTCCGGGTATTCCCTGTTGTGCAAATACTAGGTTTGCAGGCTGCACAGGGAAGTAGGGCAAGAGTCAATTCAAAGCACCCCAAGGCTGCCGCCAGAATGAAGCAAGAATAAGAATCCATAAAGAGCATAGTCTCTGGAAAAATGGTGGAACTGTCGGCTTCCACAACAGGTAGCAGACGTAGAGTTGATTGTAGGTCCTCAAGCTTCTGCCGTACGTAGACCTACCAGCTTTGTGGCAGGAGTAGGGCTGTAGATTCCAAAGTATCACTGTCCTCTGGGATGTCTCAGGTTCTTAAAATATCATAGTACAGTCTCTCAGGCTATTATTGCCTCCTTAGAGCAGTTCACTTTTTAGGAGATCAAAACAGTTTTTTTCTTTTTCTTTTTTTTTTTCAGAGCATTTGAACACAGTCTCATAGAGGACTCAATTTCTTAACACAACACAGTCTATTTCTGATGATTTCAGCTTTCTCCAGATGCGAGGCTTACCTTCGGATAAACAAACAGTCTTGAAATAGTGCAGTTTCCGAGGGACCAATAAGTCTTAGGTCCGTGGCTGTTGTCATAGGGTGAGGCGCAATGGAGTCTCAGGATCATTTATGGAAGTCCACGACCAAGTTCAGAAGCGGCTGCTGGAATGCAAAACTGGAGGACGTCTGTTCTCTTGACGTCCAGGAGCAGGTTGGTAAAGTTCTTACGATGACGGATCTTTTCTTCGCAGCGTGAGTCGCAATGGTGCTGCAGGATTGGCGATCGAAGTCCAGGGACGACTCTCAGGTACTGTGGCTGGTTTCACTCGACTGTGGTGGATCCAGGAGTCGATCTCGGCCACTTTAACTGCTGTTGGGGTTGATAACAAGACGACATATGGCCCTTTCCAATACGGCACCAGCGGTGTCTTCTTCTACTCTGTCACCCACACCGAGGCTCCAGGCTTGAAAGGATGCAGGGGCTTGGATGGGCTGGTCTCATACTCACGCATGAAGACCCTGCAAAACAGAACTTAAAACCAATAGTGCTTATCTAGTAATTTCAGATCCTATCTGTCACACATCTCCTTTTACTCTCTATACAATAGGCTACAGAATCTCAGAATCTCAAAAGGGGAAACTCCTAAAGACTTAGCAGGGGCTAAGTATATCCTATGAAGGGCTATAGGAAGAACCTGGGGCCACTTCAGGTAAACCTCTGGGCAGTTTGGACAACTTGAGTACACAATGTCCATTACTTCCAAGCAATCATGGTCAGGAGGGCCTGGACTGACGGGCAATAGGGTGGCTGGGTTTAGAGTTTGGCTGACACTTAATTGCAAGTTAGGATTCTCACATAGCATACTTTGATATTTTAACATTCGAGCGTTGGTGAGCCAATGGCTTCCTTTGTGCTCCAGCAGGGTTAAAACAGAGTGTGGTACAGTAACTTGAAGAAGGTTTTGTCCTAAGGTGAGCTTATCAGCTTCGCTCACTAAGAGGGCTGTGGCTGCTACAGCTCTCAGGCAAGGTGGCCAGCCTTTGGCAACAGGATCCAATTGTTTTGACAGGTAGGCCACAGGTCGCTGCCAAGACCCAAGAGGCTAGGTCAAGATTCCCAATGCGTTTCCACTTGATTCATGGACATACAGACAAAATGGTTTCTGCACATCTGGTAGTCCCAAAGCTGGGGATGACATCAATGCTGTTTTGAATGCTTTATCTTGTTCTGAGCCCCATTCCAGGGGAGATTGTTCCATTCCTTGTGTTACTTGGTACAAGGGTTTCGCCATGAGCGCAAAATTTGGTATCCATATGCGGCAGTAGCCTGCAGCTCCCAAGAAAGCTCGCACCTGTTTCCTAGTAGTGGGGGTTGGGATGCGGCATACTGCTTCTTTTCGCTCAAGTCCTAATTTCCGGGTTCCTTTGGACAGATGGAACCCTAAATATTTCACTTCTGTCTGGCACAGCTGCGCCTTGGCTCTGGAAACCTTGTAGCCAGTTTCATTCAAATGGTGCAAGAGGTCACTTGTAGCTTGTATACAATCAGATTTGTTATTGGTGGCTACATATTGGAGCAAAATTCTTTTTCCCGGAATCACAGAGTAGCTTGACAAATCTTGACTGAGGGCTGCACTGAAGATAGTGGGTGAGTTCTTAATTCCTTGTGGCAATCGAGTCCAAGTAAGTTGCCCTCGCCGTCCTGTGGTACGGTTTTCCCATTCAAATGCAAACAAAAACTGACTGGCCTCTGTCAGGCGTATACAGAAAAAAAGGCATCTTTTAAGTCCAAAACAGTAAAGTGAGTGGCTTCTGCTGGAATCAGTCCTAGGAGGGTGTAAGGATTTGGTACTACTGGATGTATGGTTTCAACTGCACTGTTCACTCGACGTAGATCCTGCACTGGGCGGTAGTCACCTGTCCCAGGCTTCTTGATTGGGAGAAGGGGGGTGTTCCAGGGTGATTGGCATTCTCTTAGAAGTCCGTACTGCAATAATTTCTTCAGGTGGCGATGAATGCCTTCAATTGCTGGTCTTGGGAGGGGATACTGACGCACATGCACTGGTTCTGCTCCTGGCTTAAGGGTAACAAGTACAGGAGCTATATTCTTTGCTAGGCCAGGTGGATTATTCTCTGCCCATACTCCAGGTGGGGCTGCAATGCTGGTAAGTATACAGGAACTTTGCTGGCCTGATTGGAGATGCACTATAGAACCGCTACTCTTCTTCTCGGGGAACAGTCAGCACTATCAATCCAGCTCCTTTGATTAGGAAAACTTCCTCCACATCATTCAACTAAAGTATCAGCAAGAAGAACTGCTCTCTTCTCCATCTTACATTCACTTTTTCTGTCACATTATCTCCACAATTCACAGACATTCTAAACAACTTAATCGTGCTGTATTCATGCCCGCAAATCCATCCCGTTTCTGCAAGTTCTGTTTTATATCTCCCTGGGACTGACTTGACAAAAACTGCATTTACCATGCACAAATTCTCCTGGGCTGCTGGATTGCATGGAGCATATAGTGAGGGCTGCCTGCACTATTTGGATTCCACTTCATGTTCTCGGGCGCTGACTGTGGGTGACTCTGAACTGGTAAAATGAATCCCTGCCTGCAGTGTCAGCGGTGGACTGTAGCCCCCACATGTGCTTGTCAACAGACAAAGGAACAATCTAGATCGAGTCCTTACAATAGAAAACTACACTTTTGCAACATGTTATAATAACAAATCCTAACAGAAAGAACTATAGTTCATAACATGACGACTACATAGCTGTTACGTATAACTGGAATAAAATTACTTGGCAAAAAACTAACTGCCAGCCGTAATCAGCTTGGCTTTACAAAAGAAATTACTTTGAATTTTACAGTTTTTAGGAAGCAGAGATTCAAAAAGACATTCATTCTGGATACATTTTCCATAAAGCGGGTGGACATCTAAAATACATATTTATTTATTTATTTATTTATTTATTTATTTATTTAAAGTCTCTTTTATACCGCGCTATTCAGCATCAGCGCGGTTTACAATAAACAGTGAACATACACATTTCCAATAGTACTTTGTGTTTACATATGAACAGGATAATCAACTTGGCTAACAGGGTAACTATGTACAACCATAAAATATACAATATATACAATTTGTAGGCTGATCATGTGTTTGTGTGGTTTGTGTGGTTTTAGACAGTAGTGATTTGGGTGGATTCGGCAAATGGTGCTGAGTTTCTATTAGGTTCAGGGTAATGTATGAGGAAGAGGTAGTGTTTCACGGCCTTCCTGAATTGGAATATGTCTGGGATTGACATTTTCCTTCCTAGTTCGTAGGCTTCGTAGGGCAAAGGGAAAATACAAGCATCCTTTCCTATTGAAACCTGAGCCCTACAAGATTTCTGCTCACTTGATCTGCACAGGAATTCGAGTAGGAATGTAACCCTTTCCAGGCTAAGTACAATACTATCGAGATCCACAATTCTGACTAAACATTCTTATTAAATGATATATAATACATGACCATAGCAGAAGGCACATCACTATTACAAAATATTGAATAAAAACAGGTATAATTCCCTAAAATAAGCACCCATTAGCCCAGCAGCAGAACGTTGAAAACATGCCTTCATAGGGTTAAAACATTCCTCTGCACAAACACGTCTCCTGTCAGTTTCACTCTGTGCTGCAGCTGAATGAGGGAGACAGCTTCTTGCTTTTATAGTGACTCTTCTTAACTATACTTTTACTATTTCATATGCGGTAAAGTGTCACAAATTACCCAACGGAATATAATCCTACCCTTATACTAGAAGGGAAACTCGTGGTTTCAACAGATAACAAAGACAAACTCCCAACGCTTCCTCCTTTTCACAAGCATTCTTCACACAGACAAACATGCTAGCATTTTCCAAATTCCGAATTCCCGTGCTGACTGACAAACCAGAATTACTGAAACCGAAAGGGCTGATGGTTTCGCCCCGCGCACTACTTGCAGGGGTACTAGGATCGCCCGTGGAAGTTGATCAGACTTCCTTTACCTGTTACTGTACCAGAAGTGTCTCGAGACTTTCCCAGAGCTATCTGACTAAGAACCAGAAAAATCAATATTCACCGGATCCGGTAGCTAATGCACTGCCCAACCAATCCCTCCTTGGGTTGAATCCTGGACCCCCCTCGGGTTCGAGGTGTTGGCCGGCCAGAAACAGCAACCTGCGGAGGCAAGGAGGAGTCTCCTCTGATACAAAGGACCAGGGGCGCCAGAGACCCTCCTGCGGTCAGTCAGGCTCGGCTCAAGCCGGACCAAACCTGTGAGGCGAGATATCGGGGCATATTCACTTGCATACCATCCCCCACTCGCACATTCCCGGGCAGCGCACCAGAAATATGTAGTAGCTGATAAGAATGCAATAAATAATACCCGGAGTCAGGCAAAGATTCAAGCCAATTTAATGTGCACAGACTCAGATTGCAGTAGCATTCAAAATGGTCTGAGCCCAGAGCTCAGAAAAATGACAGTTTATATACTTTTCTTCTCCAGTCTAATACAGGCAAAACTCCTCATTGGCCATAGTGGCCCACTTACTCTCATCCAATAGACATCTCTGACCGGGCCCAGGACTCGCTCCCCCTGCTTGGGTCTTACTAGCCACGGGTCAGCAATTAGACATAACACTAAACATAATACTTTTACTACAGTATATTTTGCTACTTCTGCAAAGATAGTGGAAGGCATATCAGAAGCATTCTTAACAAAAGCAAAACAAAGCGAGGCCAAACAAAGCAAGGTTAAGACGTATCTCTAGCCTTGGCTCAAAACACTAAACAATCTTCATAATGCTAGACAAAATATTCTTACACTGTTCAGTTTCTCTGCTATATTTTCATCCTAATTACGAGGTCAGCGCACAATCAGCAAAGATACAGTGGCGCGGCATTCTACTGAAAGAGACATCTGACTTACCTAAACAATAAACAGTACCAAGGTTTAATTCTCTTATCTCCAGGAGAGCAGAACATGTTATCAAACCAGAATAGAACGGAATTTCTTTCTAACAGCTAACAGCATTCTGCAATTTTCCAAAATCAGCAATAACATTTTAAAGCAGGAAAAAGGGCTTCAGACCTAGCTCTGCTACATACTAGGCCATCGCCTATCACATTAGGGGGTCAGTTTGATGTGTTAAATATTTCTGCTATATTGGAATCCTCAAGAACTGAGTGCGCTATACCATCAACACTGATAGCTACGTTTGTATTTATTTATTATTTATTTATTTATTACATTTTCTTTTATACCGCGCTATTTAAGATCAGTGCGGTTTACAATAAACATTGAATCTACACATCTCAGTTTAGTGATTTGTGCTTACAATAAACAGGTAAAAATAACTCGGATGTACAATGAACAAGTTTCTTAACAGGGAGAACAATAACTATATACAGGCCAGTTAATGTAACTATATACATGGTTACGTGCACAGCACGAGCTTCTCAGAGTAAGTTAAGTATGGAGGCGGTTAAGGTGTGGTTGCAGGTATTCAGACTAGGAGTGTATGATGCATGGGCTTGAGGAGCTACCATGAGGTGTGGAAGTAGGTGACTGTGGAGGGGGGGCTGCGGCATCGTAGTAAAGGAGAAAAAGGTGATGCTTCAGTTCCTTCTTGAATTGGGAGAGATCGCTGATGGTTCTGATAGGCGCCGGGAGTGCGTTCCAGCAAGATGGTGCAAAAAAGGCAAAGGCTCTAGATCTGGTAGCTTGAGAGCACTTAGTACTTGCCTTAGGTAGAATGAGGGTGTTTGCAGCATTCGATCTCCTTAGCCGGTTAGGAGGTGTGATGGATACTAGGTCGGTGATAGCAGTTGCCGGGAATTTCTTGATGGCTTTATGGGTCATTGTTAGAACCTTGTAGGAGATCCTGGCCTGTATGGGCAGCCAGTGCAACTGTTTTAGTATTGGAGTGATGTGGGATCTTCTGGAAGCTCCATGAAGGATTCTTGCAGCAGAATTCATAGCAAGTTGTAAGGGGTTGGTCGTATTCTTTGGTAGGCCATGTAATATCGCATTAGCATAGTCAAGGTGGGGCATTATTAGGGCCTGAAAAACAGTTCGGAAGTCTTCAGGTTCTAACAGCTGACGAAGATGGCGAAGGGACCGGATTTTGTGATAGACAGATTTTGTTATGTTATTGATGTGAGCCTTCATATTAAGCTGCTGATCAAGTATAACTCCGAGGTATCTTACTGTAGTCTTGCATGTGAGCTCTGCATCCCGAACTTTGATGGATAGAGGTGGGATAAAAGCCGGGTTCCTGGTGACGAAGAGGGCTTCGGTCTTTTTGAAGTTTAATTTAAGCCTTTGTGCGTCTATCCAGTCGGTGACTGCATCAAAGCATTTGATTAGAGGAGAGAGGTCAAGATGCTCAGTCGAGATTGGCATGTACATCAAGACATCGTCGGCATAGACAAGGCAGTTGATGTTAAATGAGTGGATAAGGTCACAGATGGGTTGCATGTAAATGTTGAATAGTAAGGCCAATAAGGAGGAGCCTTGCGGGACACCTTTAGTTTGAAGGAAGGGGTCAGAGGTGGAAGGACCAGAACGTACATGTTGCCAACGGTCTGTGAGGTAAGACGCGCACCATGATAGAGCTGAGCCGTGAACTCCCTTATCTCTGAGGCGATGAAGGAGAATTTCGTGGTCTACTGTATCAAAGGCAGCGGCAATGTCCATGAATATTAGAACAAAGCCTTGTCTGATGTTATCCAACCCTATGGAAAGGGTGTTGAATAGGGTTGTCAGTAGCGTTTCCACACCATGTGCTTCCCGGAATCCATGCTGGCAGGGATGAAGGGGTGCGTTGGAATCTATATGATCCTGTAATTGACGTTGTGTAATCTTTTCAATGATCTTCGAGAGGAGAGGTATGCTGGAGATAGGCCTATAGGAATCCATCGATGAGGGGTCCAGCTTACTGTTCTTTAGGAGAGGTCTGATCGCAGTCTGTTTCAGGCTACAGGGGAATGTTCCAGTAGAGAAGGATACTTCTATAAGCTTGGATAAGAATGGGCTGAGCTCAGCACGTAAGGATTTTATCCAGGGAGCTGGACACGGATCAGCGGGTGCTGTAGTGGTATTTATATTTAATATGGTGTCTTGAATGACTCTGTTGGTTGGGGTAGAGAAGGATGTGAGGGTGTGTTGGGTTTCACTTAAGAGATGATCAACTGAGGGATGAGGGGTGGAAATGGGTTGAGTAGTTGAGATGAGGGGCTTAGTAGGTTGAGCAAGCTGGTTACTTTTGTTGCGTAAGTAATTGGCATATTCCTGGGGGTCTGGGTGGAACGAGTTTCCCTGAGATGGTTCCTTTGCTAGGGATTTTACAATTTGGAAGAGCTCGTGGGGTTTGTTCAGGGAGCGTTGTAGTCTGTTTGCATGATATTGTTTCATACTTGATGCAACGGCTACACGATGTTTTACTAATTGTGCTGTGAATGCTTCATGGCTCGCGGTTGTTCTAGATCGTCTCCAGTGCCTCTCTAGTTGTCTGAGATGAAGAAGCGATTGGCGTAGTTCTTGGGAGTACCAAGGAGCATTCTTCTTCTTATGTGAAGCTTTGTATGTTGGAGGTCTATGGATTACGGCATCTAGGTTTGAGTTCCAGGAGTCGACCATGTTGTCCAGTCCTTGTTCAGGTAGGTCAAGTAGGATCAGTGTCTTCATTAAAAAATCCTCTCTATCGAAAGGATGGAAGCGCTTAAATTGTTCTGGGGTAGGATTATCATCAGTTTTAGCTTTGACAGATGTAGCACAAGTTGGTATCTGGAATCGTATCAGAAGATGATCTGACCAAGGGACTGGGCTAACATTTAGGAGAGGCTTGTGACCATGAAGGAAGGCTAGCTGCGGTGCAAAGATCAAATCTAGTATGTTCCCTTTTATATGGGTAGTGGTATCGACGAGTTGAACGTAGCCTAGCTCACTGAGGGCATCATTAAAGGCATTGGTATGGCTGTCTTGAATGGATGGGAGGTTGAAATCTCCTAAAACCCAGTTCATGGTGTGAAGATTTGTGGTGTTGCAGGCAAGATCGATTATTGTGGCTAAGTCATCTGGAGATGATGAAGGTGCTCTATATAGCAAGTTGATGGTTATTTGTTTGTTTGTAATGGTAAGGGAGTCAAGGGACAAGGTGCTGCTTGAGGCAGCAATCTGAAATTTGAGATCCGCTTTTGTTAGGATGAGTACTCCTCCACCACGATGGTCGGTTCTGTGGCATGAGTGAACTGAGAAGTTGGGAGGGACACTCTGGTGAAGAATCACGGAGTCGGATGCAGATAACCATGTTTTGGTGATACATAAGATATCAAGATTATGAGCTGAAAGCATATCAGTTAATGCTGGCCATTTCTTCCTTATGGATCGTGCTTTTTTGAGTGAACATTTTTGGTCATGTGGAGATTGGGGTTGTACACGCCGAGTTAGGTTGTGCTGCTGTAGGTTCACATAGATAACATGTGGGCCTGGTATGCTTCGAGGTGTTTCGGTTTGATATTTGGTATAGTCAGGGAATCTTCTCCAGGATCTTCGGAGGACAGGTATGGAGTTATGAGGTACGTTAAGGGCTAGAGTGTCGAAGGTCAGGACTATTAAAATAAAGCAGATGAGGATTGAGAATGGGTATGTGGGTACACAGTGAGATATCATGGTGAATAGTATGGATAGTAAACCACAGTAACGATATTGGCTAGTGAGAGTAACAGACAAGTATTTTCAGCCTAACCAGCTAAGCTATGGAATGGAATGGTGAGGTAGTCAGAAAAATCAGAGTGGCTCAAAAAGTAAGACTAGTAGCTTGTTGGCAGTTTAGATCAGGTAATGCAAAACATTAGTATATACAATGTAGCACTAAAAACATTAGCATGATAGTCCTGAGGGGAAGTGGTAAGATACTATGAAACTATGTTACAAACTTGGTTGCTGGAACTCTGGGCTTCAAAGGATTCAAGATCTTAGCGCGGCAGGACCATGAGCTGGCGGTGTTCTAATTTTCTTGTTCAGAGGAAGCTGATGGGCTGTTATTCCAATTTTTCTTAGGCCTCCCTCAGGCCTCCGCCTAAGGGCCACGCCAAAGGGCCCTCTGGCGAGGCCCTCAGGCGCAGGCCCGCAGAGGCGCGGGCGCGCCTTATGGCGCGAAGTTTAAAAGTCCAGGTGCGCCCCGAATGGGCGGAAGATCGGTGTCCTTCTGCTCCCCTGCCGGAGGCTCTATCCCCGTGCCGGGGAGAGCTGCGGATGGTGGTGGGAGTAGGGAGGTGCACGCGCCTGATGGCGCGAAGTTTAAAAGTCCAGGTGCGCCCCGAATGGGCGGAAGATCGGTGTCCTTCTGCTCCCCTGCCGGAGGCTCTATCCCCGTGCCGGGGAGAGCTGCGGATGGTGGTATTAGCTTCAGATAGGGATTGGTTCCTACGAATGTTTTTCAAGAAGCATACTGTGCAATTTTGTGGGATAACTATTCGTGTCTTTCCTGATTTAGCGAAGGAAACTCAAAAATGGAGCAAAGAATTTATGTTATTACGCCCTGGAGTTTTGTTGTTGGGGGGTTTATACTTCTTAAAGTTTCCCTGCAAATGTAGGGTCAGGTTAAATAACCAATCTTATATTTTCTATGAGCCGTCCCAGTTAGTGGGCTTTTTGAGTGCTCAGCGTCCTTCTGAGGTGTCCCCTGAACCACTGCGTATGAGTTAGGTATGATCGTTTAGCTCACATTCCTTTTCCCTTTTTTTTTCTTTGTCTGGTTTCATGCATATTGTTCCTTGGATCCCAGTTGTTGTGGGCTATAGGAAGCACTGGTATATTGTTTTCTTGTATTTCAATTACTACTTTATTTTTTCAATGTTGATGAGATTCAATGTTGTATTTCTAAACCAGTGTCTTAATTTCCATGACGTTTTGATAAATGCTTCATTGTCTGTTAAAATGATAAAGTATAAATAAAAAAAAATGTTCAGGCCTTATAGTAAGTCAACTGCTTAGCTATACGTATAGTGATTGAATATTGCTGCTATTTGTATAGCTACAGTAGTGGCCAAAAAATTAAGGCAGGTATCTTTTTCTACAATTTATTGTTAAATAATGTACTGTGGAGATGTCACACGTGCTTACTTATTTAATCAGCATGGCGATTAGTCACACCATGCGTCTGGCGTCCATTTTAGTTTACTTACACTCTGTAGTAGGTTTCTTGGATGAAGTTTTCAATTTTTACAACTAGGAAAAGATTGAAAGTTACATGTAAAATATACAATCAAGATGGGTAGAAAGTGCGATATTAATGACTTTGTAAAGGGACAAGTTGTCACACTCCATGCTGAAGGATATTCACAATGTGCTATTGCAAAACATTTGCGCATATCAAGGTGTGCAGTTCAGAATGTTCTGAAATCAGGTGGCCGTACACGTCGTTCGAAATGTGGGCGCAGATGGATAACTACTGGATGAGATGACCGATTCCTCAAAAGCATTATTACATCTAGTCCATATACTTCATCTCAACGTGTGGCTCAGTTAGCTAATGATCGAGGAATAAAAATAGGTGCCAGATCTGTCTGACGATGGCTTGTGGATGAATTCAAACTCGTGGCCAGAAGACTTGCCAAGAAGCCTATGATGACCAGGAAACAAATTGCTGCCCGCATACAGTTTTGTAGCAAGATGAAAGACTAATCTGCTGAATGGTTGGAGAGGGTAATGTTCACAGATGAAAGTACATTTCAACAAGTACGTGGGAGTGGTTACAATTACGTTCATCGACCAGCAGGCGAGAGACTAAATCCGAAGTAAACGATCAAGACTGTTAAACACCCACCATCAGTCATGGTATGGGGTGGTATCTCAGTGAATGGGCGATGTGGCCTGCACATTTTTGAGAAAGGTGAAAGAGTAAATGCTGCAAAATATATATCCATGCTGAATAGTAAAGTTAAAATACACATGGATGTTTCTGGCACAACTATATGTCAGCAGGACTCGGCACTTTGCCACACTGCAAAAACAGTCAAAAAATGGTTCATGGACAACAAGATCGAACTGCTACCAAGTTGACCATCAAACTCTCTGGATCGCAATGTAATTGAAAACTGTTGGAATCTTATGAAGAAAAAGGTGGCAGCACACTGTCCAACTTCAGAAGCAGATTTAAAGGACATACTCAAGCATGTATGGGTCAACGAAATCACTCCGGCATATTGTAAAACGCTAGTTAACAGTATGCCTACAAGAATCCAGGCTGTGCTGAAAAATCATGGACACCCTATCAAATATTGACACATATATTGTTTCCTGAATAAAACTTTGAAAATGACATATATATCTTTGGTTCTTAAAGCTTTTGACCATGAAAGTGACAATAACATGTACTTTTCTAATAAAATTCTGATATTTTGGACTCTGCCTTAATTTTTTGGCCACTACTGTAGGTGCTACTGCCCACATTCTGCTCTAACTCTACACCAGCATGATATGGATAGGGATGAAGTGGTTAGAACAATTATTGATGGCACTGTGCATATAGTGCCATTAAAAATATGTGGCCAGGAGATGTATATGCATACTGAATGCCATAAGAACATAAGATTTGCCACACTGGGTCAAACCAAAGGTCCATCAAATCCAGTATCCTGTTCCTAACAGTGGCCAATCCAGGTCACAAGTACCTGGCAGGATCCCAAAATGTAGATAGATTCCATGCTGCTTATCCCAGGGATAAATTGTAGGTTTCCCCCAGTTCACTTTAATAATGATTTATGAATGTTTCCTCCAGGAACTGGTCCAAACCTTTCTTAAACTAGCTATACTAACAGCTTTTACTACATCCTCAGGCAATGAATTCCAGAGCTTAATTATGCATTCATTGAAGAAATATTTTATCCAATTAGTCTTAAATGTAGCTTCATTATGTGTCCCCTGGTCTTTGTACTTTTTGAAGGAGTAAACAACCAATTCACATGTATTCATTCTGCTCCACTCATTGTTGTATAGACCTCAGTCATATCTCCCCTTGGTCGTCTCTTCTCTAAGCTGAAGAGCCCTAACTTTTATTTATTTAACAAGGCTTGTACGAGGGGGTACCCAAAAAAAACAGGAATAACATTGCTGTGGGCGGAGCTTGTGTAGTACGCACTTCTGCCACTAGGCGTGTATAGTGCAACTCATTGTCAGTTCAGTGCCGCCTGTGTTGTCGACCTGGCTTGTTCTGTTCAACTGCAGTGATTGTTTTTGCTAGTGCTGTTTTGTTCTTGTTTCTTTTTTTATGATGACAAGTTTAAGTGAACAACGTGCAGCTGTGAAATTTTGTTTTCTACTCGGTAAAAATGCTTCTGAAACTCTTTTAATGTTGAAAACAGCTTATCAAGATGACGCTATGGGAAAAAGCCAAGTGTACCAGTGGTTTGCTCGGTTTAAAAATGGCGACATGTCGATTGATGACAAACCTCGTTCTGGGCGTCCATCAACTGCCCGAATTGACGAAAATATTGAAAAAATTAGAGAGCTTGTGCTCACAGACCGTCGACAGACAATTGATTAACTGTCAGAGATTAGTGGGTTATCTTGGAGCTTGGTTCAGCGAATTTTAACGGAAGATTTGGGAATGAAAAGGGTTGCTGCCAAGTTTGTTCCTCGGGTTCTGACTGACAATCAAAAGGAACATCGAGTTGAAACATATCGTGTTTTGAAACAACAGCTTGAAACTGATCCAGATTTTCTGTCAAAGGTCATTACAGGTGATGAGTCATGGTGCTATGGTTACGACCCAGAAACAAAGCAACAGTCAAGCCAATGGAAGACGTCATCGTCACCCCGTCCAAAAAATGTCGTCAAGTCAAATCAAACATCAAAACAATGCTGATTTGCTTTTTTGATGCCAAGGGGGTAGTTCATTCAGAGTTTGTTCCCCCAGGTCAGACCATCAATCAAACCTTTTATTTGGAAGTTTTAAGAAGATTGCGCAACAGTGTTCGTCAAAAAAGACCCGTTTTGTGGCAGTCAGGAGACTGGTTCTTCCACCACGACAACGCACCTGCACACACAGCCATCTCTGTTAGACAGTTTTTGGCTAAAAATGGCATGGTTCCGCTGCCCCACGCACCTTACTTGCCTGACCTGGCTCCGTGTGACTTTTTCTTATTTCCACGCATGAAAAGGGGCATGAAAGGACACCGATTTGATAACATTGAAGAAGTCAAGAAAAAAAGGAGGGAGGAGCTGTCAGCCGTTTCTAAAGATGACTACAAAAAATGTTTCGAACAGTGGAAGCACCGGTGGGACAAATGTATCAGTTGTAATGGAGAGTATTTTGACAGGGATAAGGTTGTTTTGTAAAGAATTTGAAATAAATAGCTTTTAAAAAATAATTCCTGTTTTTTTTGGGTACCCCCTCGTATACTGCCTTTCACTAGGGTCAAGGCGGTTTACAGTGAACAGTTGTTATAAGAAGTTACACTGAAACAAATAAAAAATGATGTACATTTAACTAGAAACTTCTAAACATTGTTCGTTATTGACATGTAGGGAAAACTTACATACAGTTTATATTAAACCTGTTTGGAGTCTGGTTGAGTACTGTCCATGGGTGATGATTAGCCTTGTTCTATTGGGGGGGGGGGGGGAGTGTTAGGTAGCCAAAGTGTTTGATGAATAATTGTTTTTAAGTGTTTTTGGAATGTTGGTAGGTCTATGATGTTTCTTTTCGAGTCCGGAAGTGTGTTCCAGATTGACAAAGCATATAGTTTGAAGGATCATGCACATACTTCTTGGGTTGATTTTGTTGTTTTGAATGAGGGAATATTAGGGTGTTCTTCATAGATTGTTATCTCTCTTGGTTGTATTGCAGAGTTTGAAGCAAGGTGTGTAGATATGATGTAGAGTAATTGTTGAAGGCTTTGTGGGTTAGAAGGCATGTTCTATATTTGATCTGGCTAGTTAGTGGTAATCAGTGTAGCTGCTTCAAGATGAGTTTTATGTGGTCATAGTTTGAAGATCTTTTCAGAGTGTATGCTGCTGTGTGTAGAGTAGTGCTTAGGGAAAGTAGGGTGGATTGAGGAAGGCTTTGGTAAATGGAGTTGCAATAGTCAATATGCGGTAGGATTATGGCTTGGAATGTGGAGCAGAAGTCCAGCAGTTTGAGGAGGGGGTGCAGACATTGAAGGGTTTTGATTTTATGGTAGATTGCTCTTGCAGTGTTTTGTATTTGTGATTTGAAGGAGAGGTGTTGATCCAGAGTGATTCCTAGGTACTTGATTTTGGGCTGTACCTTTATTTGGGTGTTGTTTATGGTGATGGGGTCTGGTGGGGTAAACGTGTGGTCCTTTGTGATGAAGAAGGCTTCAGTCTTTTTGTAGTTGATTGTTAGGTTGTTGTTTGTTAGCTATTGTGAGACTTCTGTGAAGCATTAGATGAGGTTTGTGTTCATAGGGTGACTAGGGCTGAAGGTCTGTAGAGTATAATATCATCTGCGTATATGTGAAAGTTTATGTTGTGGGCTTTGATGATTTTGCAGAGAGGCTATAGATAGATGTTGAACAGCAGAAGGGATAATGTGGATCCTTGTGATATGCCTTGTGTTTGTTGGTATGGGGTGGATATGTTGGGTCTGATTTTTATTTGTTGTTGCCTGTTGGTGAGGTAGGATTTGAATCATTGTAGTATGGTGTCCTGAATTCCAGTGGATTGTAGGCATTGAAGGAAAATGTCATGGTTAACCATATCAAAAGCAACAGATATATCTGGAATATCATGATGTATCCATGTCTTGTCTTGGGTTTCCTTTATTAGTGTGTTTATGAGTGAGACCATCAGCGTTTCTACACCATGGAGTGGATGAAAACCATGTTGTTTGGTGTTGAGGAGGGTATAGTGGTATCCTTCCATCTCCTTTATTATTTTCTTCACCCTTCTCTGTATCTTTTCTAATTCTTCTATATCTTTTTTTAGATGCAGCAACCAGAAATGCACATAACATTCAAGGTGCAATAGCACCATGGAGCAATTCAGAGGTATTATAGTAACATAGTAAATGATGGCAAATAAAGACCAGTATGGTCCATCTAGTCTGCCCATTAGTTAAGTTTATTTTGATTTTATCCTGTTGCTGTAAAGGGATCCATTGTGTCTGTCCCATGCCATTTTGAATTCTGTCACTGTATTTGCCCCCACCACTGATTCCTACACAGAAAGAACATGTTAACACAGAGGTACTCAACCCAGTCCTTGGGACACACCAAGCCAATCAGGTTTTCAGAATAACCATAATGAATATGCATGATAGAGATATGCATACAATGGAGGCAATGCATACAAATCTATTTCAAGCTATCCCCAAATCCCAATTCTTCCACCCTACCCAGTCCCTGAGTCCCCACTTCCACTTCCAATACCCAGCCTATGTTAGAGTTTGTCTTCTTCTGTTTCCTCACCCATAGAGTCTTTACTTGAGTCCCTGCTCTCCCATATCCCCATGTCTCCGTTACCTGCCCCCTTGCCTCTTATTCCCCTTTCTCAGCATCCACTCATCCACTCATCTACTTCCTTCAATATTCAATCAACCTGCCTTTCCTCCTTACTCCAGCATCTATTCTAATACCCCCCTCTCAGCCCTCCCCTGATTATGACCTTATTTCTTCCCCATCCCCTCCATAATATTTGTCCTCCTCTCCCTTCTCACTTGCCCAGCATCTCTATTTTTCCCAGCCTGAGCCCAGCATAAGCCTCAGCTTCAGTCCCATCCTCCCCCTGTCAGCACCAGCCTCCTTCCAGTCCCAGTCCCTGTCCCTGTCCCTGTACAGCCTAAACCCATTTCCAGTCTCAGCTGCCCCCAGTCCCCAGCATTAGCCCATTTCCAGTTCCAGCCTCCCTGCCAGCATTAGCTCTTTTCCAACTCCAATCCTTCCCCCCTCCCCACTGGAATAACTAATGGCCTTGTTACCATGCTATTTGAATACATTTTAATTGGCAGGGCACTACTATTTGTCTGCCTATTTAACGACAGGTAATGCTTGTGCCAATGCGCTCTCTGCATTGTGGCGTAGCAGTAAGTAGGCACAAATATGATGCTCAGTATGTGCAAACAGTGTGCTAATGTTTCTGCATCAGCCCCTAAGTATGGAAAAATGTGAACAGAGACTAAAGAAATGAGTTATAAAAAGAGACAGAAATGATCCCAATTGTATTCTCTTTGGAGCAATGCAAGCATTGAGACTGGCATTAACAGTGAATCTGAGAGATTGAGCTCATCTCCAGCACATCCTGGCATAGGAGTGAGGTTTGTTCCTGTCGTGCACAAAATAATCTATTTGGAGACATTACTTGTACTGAAATGATATGCCCAACAATGTGCCCAGCCATGCATACATGGACATACATACATACACACACACACTTCAGAAAATTAGAGGGAACATTATGTGTTGTGAAAAGCTTAGGTAGAGCAACTTTCTGTATAATTATCAGCCTGGTCCTATAAAAGCTATCACAGTTTGGAAAAACATATCAATCTTTTCCCCTGAAAAAGTATGCTTACTAGAGGGTATGCACTAATTAATCATTCCAGTGATAACCACTGAGCCCATAACTGAGGGTATAATTAAACTCTGAGAGCTCAAAAAGTGAAGTCAGTTCATTATTGTATGAAGCTTGGGAAGATTCCAAGTGCCTGCATTAACTCTGATAGTGGTTTCATTGCAGCTCAGCACTACAGCTTCTTTTACTTCGTGCAGAAGCCTCATTTACCCAGCACTTGAAGCCTTGCACTGGCAGCCTCAAGTGTAAAGGCTTAGTTGAGCACACAACCACGGTTGAATCGCTTTGCCTCGTTCATTTTGCCTTGCCTTGCCTTGAAAATCAACTTAACAGTAGCTTTCTTCCAAGCAGCTGGTCCTGAACTGTCTTCAGCCAAATCTGCCTCTGGACTCAGGCTCGTCTCTTGGTGCCTGATCGCAGGGGGTTGAGGTTGGCACAAGGCCAATAGATTTCTATACAGCATCCTTTCTAAAGGCAGAATAGGTCTGTATGTCGTTCTGGGGATGAGAATGCACTTTAATCCAAGTATTTCGGAGTCCTTAATGTAGGCATAATTATTTTTGTTTAAATTACTATCTTTAAAACGTTCTCCAGTTTGCTATTGCATAAAATCCGAGTGTCTTGGATTACATTTTGGAACAATAGAAGAGGAAATGAGTCCAGCTACACGTTTTAAATGGAAATAGCGATCGGAAAGCAGAAGGGATATTGCTCTCCGTTTCTCTGTGTTGATTGACATGGAATTAAGGTTTATCCGGCTATTTGGCATGCCAACCCCTCTTGTAACAAAAAAAATATTAGTATAAGACGAAAAACGGTATGTAGCAAAATGTAATCAGTTATAGAGAAGCCATCTGTTAAAGGTTAGTTCTGCGCTTGGCTTCGGATGCCGGGATCTGGCTGCTGGTGGGTTTTGGAGCTTTCAATTCAACAGTGAAGGTGAAACAAAACATTTGCGGGAAAAAGACAGAGCTGTCGACCCCGTCTCCTCTGAGACCTAAGATTTAGGCTGGTTAGTTGCGTGAACTTGGTAAACATCGGAAGGCAATTTACATGTAACAAAAGTGAGCGAAAGGTAACATTTACATAATCTGAACTAAATGCAGAAGTATTAACCAAATGCTTCACCTACAAGTATTCTTTCCTTATTAGATTGTCTTCCATTCATTTCCCTTTTCTATATCTTTAGTTTCTTTTTCTTCCTTTGGACTGTGGGGTTCTCGTTTTTTCCTTTTTTGACTCTCGCCTCTACCAGAAAGAGTTAACCGTTCACAGCCAGCTCCTGAAGCTCCGTGCCTCTGTCCACCAATATGGTGCTGAAATGTGAATACGGGTCCTCCCACCTCAACCCTTCGAAATTGTCTAAAATGATTCGACATCAAGGCTACCGAACCGAACCGGCTTGACGTGCGCCTCCATCAGCAATAGGAAAGGTCTTGTGCGGTTAACAAAGATTCCGAGAGCCCTGGAAAAGCGGAGATTGGGTAGCTCGGTTCCGTTTCGCTACAGAGGACCGCCGAAGACAAGGCAGCGGTAGGGTTTCGCCAGCAAAGGTCATGCTTGCCAACATCCAGGGCAGAAAATGGACCCGGAGTCGCCACTTCCTTCTGGCTCTGCTAACTACTTTCATGGCCCTGGGATCAGGGCAGATCCGCTACTCGGTTCCGGAAGAACTGGAGCACGGAACCTTTGTTGGGAATATCGCAGAGGATCTGGGCTTAGACGTTGCCAGTCTTTCCGCTCGCCGGTTCCGGATTGTCTCCGGAACCCACAAGCAGTATCTGGAGGTGAATTTGGAGAACGGCATTCTGTTCGTGAACGAGAGAATCGACCGGGAGGAAGTTTGCGAGTTCAGTTCTGCCTGCTCCTTGCTCTTGCAAGGGGTGCTGGAGAATCCCTTGCAGTTGTACCGGGTGGAAGTGGAGATTTTGGATATTAACGACAACAACCCGAGCTTCCCCTGGCACGACTGTGTGCTAGAAGTCACCGAGTCTGCAGCCCCGGGGGCGCGTTTCCCCTTAGAGGGCGCCCAGGACCCCGATGTGGGCAGCAACTCGGTCCGCACGTACAAACTCAGCTCCAATGCGTTCTTCTCTCTAGAGGAGCAAATCCGCAGCGATAGCAGCACGTTCGCTGAACTGGTACTGGAGAGATCCCTGGACCGGGAACAGCAGAGGACCCACCGGCTGCTTCTTACTGCCATAGACGGGGGCTTGCCCGAAAGGTCTGGCACGGCTTTGGTCACTGTCAGCGTCTTAGATGCCAACGACAACGTGCCCACTTTTGACCAGTCTTCGTACAGGGTGAGTTTGCAAGAAAATGTTCCGAAGGGCACCCTGGTGATCAAGCTGAACGCCACCGATTTAGACGAGGGCACCAATGGGGAGATCGAGTATTCCTTCAGCGGCCACGTCTCGGCAAGGCTGCGGGAGCTGTTCAGCGTGGAGCCCCGCAGTGGGCAGGTGCGGGTGAAGGGGCTTCTGGACTACGAGAGAGCCGCGCTCCACGAGTTGTACGTACAGGCGAAAGACAGGGGCCCCTCGGCGGTGGCTGTGCACTGCCGGCTACTTGTGGCTCTCTCGGATGTGAACGATAACTCTCCCGAGGTGATCTTGACCTCGGTTTCTACTCCAGTCCAGGAGGATGCCCCCCCTGGCACGGTCGTTGCTGTGATCAGCGTAATGGACCGGGACTCGGGGGACAACGGCGAGGTGAGCTGTGAGATCCTGAACCCCATTCCCTTCCAGCTTCATTCATCCTTTACAAACTACTACACGTTGGTGAGCACAGATTACCTGGACAGGGAGCTGGTGCCCGAATACAACATCACCATCAGGGCCCACGATTCCGGGGTGCCCTCCCTGAGTACCACAAAGATCATCTCTGTGCAAGTTTCCGATATCAATGATAGTCCTCCCAGCTTCCTTCAGCCGTCCTACTCCGTGTATGTGTTGGAAAATAATCCCCCAGGGGCATCGATTGGCTCGGTGAGGGCCCGGGATGCCGACTGCAACCAAAACGCTTACGTGTCATACTGTATCCTGGATGAGCAGATTCAAGGGATGCCCGTATCCACCTACGTGTCCGTCAACTCGGACGGCGGCAGCATCTATGCTTTGCGCTCCTTCGACTACGAGCACATCCGAAATTTTGCAATCCGGGTTCAAGCCCAGGACGCGGGCTTCCCACCTCTCAGCAGCAATGTCACTGTGCAGGTGTTCATCCTGGACCAGAATGACAACGCCCCGGTGATTGTCTCCCCGCGGCCGAAGAACGGCTCAGTTGCCACCGATGTGATCCCCTGGTCCGCCGACCCCGGTTACCTGGTTGGCAAAGTCTCGGCCGTGGACGCAGACGTCGGGCAGAACTCTCGCCTTTGCTACCACATCGTGCAGGCCACAGACTCCACCTTGTTCAGCATCGCCCTCTATACGGGGGAGCTGAGGACGATCCGCCCCTTTACCGACAAGGATGCCACCAAGCAAAGGTTGCTCATTCAAGTTCGGGACAATGGCCAACCTCCCCTTTCCTCTTCTGTACGTATTCTCTTATCCGTGGTGGACAGCGTACCCGAGATCCACTCGGACTTCCAGGACTTCAGCTTGAAGGCTTCTTCTTCTTCTTCCTCTTCGACGTTAACCTTTTACTTAATTGTCTCCCTTGGGTCATTGTTCTTCACTTTCTTGGTGGCTATTATCGTCCTCATAGCTGTAAAATGCCAGAAAGACCGACACGCCACACAAAGCTACGATTGTTCCCTCCCAGCCTGTTGCTGTGTACGACCTGAGACGCCACGTTGCACGTTTAAAAACTCCAATGTGAATCGCCAGATATCTTCAGGGAACAAAGTACCAACAAACTGCGTGAATGTTGGGGCAAGTGGCCCACAAAGCTGCTGTTACAAGATGTGCCCGACGCCCGAGTCCGCCACAAGCGACTTCATGTTTCTGAAGCCTTACCTCGCGGCCACCCCGCAGAATAACGAGAAGACTCCCAAGGGGGTGCAGATGTCAGGAAAACCTGGGCAGAAGCCCCTGGTTATACACAATACAATCACTACCGGGGAGCAGGTAAACTAGGGGAGTCCGCTTCTTCTTTACTGAAAAGTGAATGCGCTCCTTCCCCTTTCATGTCTCCAAAATCTTTCAGCGTTACACTCAAGAGTTTCTCACTCTTAATGTATGGGATGGAGACATCCTAAAATACTAAAAGATTGCTTGGGGGGGGGGGGGGGGTCTGGGAGGATTTTTATTTTTAAAATGTGTCCTTAATATGAACTAGAAAAATAAGCACCTATAGATAGAACGTCAATGCCTCGTAAAGATGAAACCTGAAGTCAAATGAAGTATGTTTCTTGAAAGCTATGTTGCTTCCTTGTTAAGGCGGCCAATTCATGTCACGACAGTTCTTATCAGTATATAGCTGGGGTCTGTCAGCTTAGAGCATATAGCACGCTGGAGATGTCTTTTTTCATTCCCTATACTTACATCTTTGTCCTTCTTAGAGATCTTATTTTTCATAAAGGCTACCTCTACTGTAATTTGTTTCCAGAGTGGAAAGCTATTCAAGCTAGAGATCCAAATGTAAGCTAATATGTTAACTGAAAGAACTCTGCCATCTTGATATCATGTCGTTTCTATCCATATATTGAGGAAGTTAACAGGGCTATAAAAGCAAGGAGGCAAGATTTCCTCTGCAAGTTACTGCACTTTTTTTCACAAATTACCATTTCTTATTTGCTAGATCCTTAAAGTTAAAAGCATTTCCAGCCCAGAGGTTAAAATTGGTATTGATCAGTTGATTCCCTTGTAACTGAGATTCTCCACTATTATCCTATTTCCTTGGAATACAGGGTTCTCCTAGAATATACCGAATCTGTGTTTGCCAGGTAGAAGACAAATCTAGTTTTTGGAAAAGTGGTCACTAGGTGGTGCAATAGAGTTTAACACTAGAAACCCCAAAAGGAATTTTACCTAGAAATCCCAGAGTGCGTCAATTGACGCATTATCACGGCGACTGCGTTTAGCATGAAATGCAGATGTGAATTAATGTGAAGTTACTTATTTGTTAAATACGTGCAGTATGTGACGTTATTACATGACGTCATCGTGTGTTTATTGTTTGTAATGTCAGAGTAAAACTGTAAACAGTGATTGAGATGCACACCTAGTGGGAACATGAATTTATACCTGGAAGCCCCAAAGTACGACAATTGAGTGCGTCAATTGACGTACTTTAGAAACATAGAAATATGACGACAGAAAAAGACCACATGGCCTATCTGGTCTGTCCTTCCATATCAACAACCAAAACAGTCCCCTTTTTACCTTTAGAGATCCTCTGTGTTTGTCCCATGCTTTTTTGAATTCAGTTACTGTCCTCATCTCTACCACCTCCACTGGGAGACTATTCCACGGATCCACCACTCTATCTGTAAAGAAATATTTCTGCATATCACTCCTGAATCTATCTCCCTTCATGCACATCCCATGTCCCCTCGTAGCAGAACTTGCTTTCAATTGAAAGAGGCTCTCTCCCTGAACATTTATGCCATGGAGGTATTTAAACATCTCAATCATATCACCTCTATCCCACCTTTCCTCTAAGGTGTACATATTAAGATCCTTCAGTCTGTCCTCATATGCTTTATAATGAAGACCACTAATCATTTTAGTAGCCACCCTCTGCACCGACTCCATCCTGTTCACATCCTTTTGAAGGTGCGGTCTCCAGAATTGCACACTATACTCCAAATGAGGTCGCACCAAAGACTTATACAGACTTATACAGAGGCGTTATCACCTTCTAGGGGCTTCTAGGTATAAATTCATTTTCCCGCTAGGTGGTGCATCTGTCATTAATTTTCGATGCACATATTTGAACATCTTGACCTTGCTAGCAAAGTCATGGAACATGACTGACATGGTTCTAGCAGTGGCGCTGGTATAAAACTTTGAAGATGCATTTGCATCAATGGACGCACTTTGGAGCTTCTAGTGTTTAATATATAGGGCCTGATATTTGAAATGCATTTACACAGTTTACAGCCCAATAGACCATGTAAATGCCTTAAATCGGGATATTCAACGGCACTTACACAGTTAGTGCCGTTGAATGTCCCCTTCTAACACTCCTATGTGCCGTGATGCTTCAGGGCATGTTGGCAGTGTTCCAGGGCAGAACAGAGGCAGTGACAAGAGATAGCTGGGCAACAGTGATATTGCATGCTGTCCGGCTAGCTACTGTGTCGTCTGGCATGAGTGGTGATCTCCGGTTATTCAATGCCGGGGCTGCATATGACCCCAGCATTGAATATCTGGGGTTAAGGGATGGCAGGCAGGACTATGCGCCACAGTGGCGCATAGCCTGCCCAGATGAATATTCGACCCTATTTGCTTAATTATAGAGGTATCTTGAACACAAATATAATCCTAATTTCAGCTGCTATGAAATATGGAAGCATTCAATATAAGACGAGTATCCATATTTAAAACAAAAAGTAAGACAATAAATATAGTAGAATAACCACACAAGCAGTATTATAGATCAATGATTACATTTTTTGAAGAACTGTTGTTTTTTCTACTTTAATATGCAGAAATAAAGGTAAACACCCATACAAAAAATAAGATGAATATCTTATTACTGGACTAAGGTAATACATTCTCGGCTAGTTTACAGGGGTTTAAACTCCATCAGGCAAAATTTATTTGGACTGAGGAAGGGGAAGTGGATTCAGTTCTCTTCTGCTTTTCCAGAAGTTTAGATAGTCTTGCAATCTAAGTTTGTAGATTGTGGCAATGAAGATCTAAGTGGCTTGCCTAAGATCATATGAAGCAACAGTGAGGTTCAAATGCTGACTTCCTTGGTTCTAGTCCAATCCACTAATCAATAATTTCTGAAAGGTGGTCAACAGTCTATTGCTAGTTCAGTAAAAAAGGTATTACGTTTATAAATTGATTTTTATGTCTGTCAGTAACTTTTAAGTAATATTCTTGGACCTAAGTAGCTTAAAATTTCTAAAGCACTATTTCTAAACTGCATTAATTGGAAAGATAGGCTAACGATTCACATCAAAGAAAATATTATTATATGAAATGCTTTCATGTATTCGGAGAGAAAGAAAGAGAGAGAGCGCCTTCAATGGCAATAAAGAATATTCTCATTGATATGAATTGTTAGCCAGTGCTCTCAATGAATACAGTTTGTAGATAGTAGTTCTTTCCTTTAAGAAGTTAGAGTTCTGGAATTTTTTTTTTTTTAGTGCTGAGTCCTGGTGACCCAGCTACCTCTGGGTTTTCTTGGCAATGTATCACCTATTACTGGAAGTAGACTGCCAGGCTTTTTCTTCTGAGGCAATGGAGGGTAAAATGAATGACTTGCCCAAGGTCACAAGGAGTGCCGGTGAGAATTAAACCCTTGATCTTCTGGGTACTAGGTAGTTGCTCTAACCACGAGTCTACTCCTCCAGTGGTTGACATTTATTGTTAGTGGAGTGTTCTACCACTGAAATCATTTTTTTTATTAAAGATGTGTATAAAAAGTGATCAAATCATAGCTAAAAATTTGCATTGTTTTGTTTTAAGTTGTTGACTAAGAAAGTCAGATTATGACAAAGGTCTCATTTTCAACTGCGTAGCTAGCACATTAAGAATAAAAATCATGTCAAAGCACACATGCATATTTATAGTTATTAGCTGCTCATCTAAAGTTGATTCAGGTTTGTAAGAGTAAAATATCTCTAAGGTGTCTTGGAAGTTCATGCTGAGAATTTCTTTCTTCTGGCAAGTGACATTGGAATTGGGCTAAAGGGTCTTAGCCTGACCAAATTTCTTGATGTTAGTTGGCAGGAGCTTGCTTCTTTTCTTGCTGTTGCTCTCTCTGTGCTCAGTTGCCCCTTGTCTTCAGCAATGCAAGCACAGTCCATGTGTGAGGGAGAGAAAAGGGATCTGATGCTGGATGATGAAGTCGGGCTTGATAAGGAAGAGGAAGACAGATACTACGGAGGAGAGATGAAGAAATGCAATGCGTGGGGAAGTGGAAAGGGAGGGACAGAAGAACAGATGCTGGTGTAGGAAGAGGAAAAGCAGGGTAAATGAATATTGAAGAGAGATCTAAGTGGTTGAATGCTAGGGAAGGGCAGAAGGAGATACGGGGAAAGAGAGAGACAGAATGGATGCTGGAGGTGGGGAGAAAGAGCTAATAGGTCAGATAGTAGAGATATGGGAATGCAGAATGACAGAAACTTAAATAGACTCCAATTAGATGTGAGGTGAGAAGTGGCCAGACTTAGATCTCTGGGTTTGGGACAGAGTGTGAGTGAGGACTCGTGGAATGGATAAAGTGGGGATAAGATATTGCACAGGGATTAGGAGGACAATAGGGACTGGGTTAGCAGTGTGAGCAGGTGAGATGTAGTACAGAAAGCTGAGAAGGGTTCCACTGCTCATGGACTCTGGTTTTCTTCATCTTCTACCTGCATATTTATTTTTCATGCAAAGTAACTTATACTTTATTAGGCGATGGTCTGTCTGTGTTTTGCATATGTAACTGAAGTGAAGGATTCTGATAATAACTAGGCTCTGTGTTGAAATTTGTAGCAGTTTAGCTTGTTTCCTTTTCTCATCTGGAGGTTTATGGTTTATTAAAAAATCGGATACACTGCCCTTCAGTATATCAGAGCAGTTCACAATTAAAATTAAAATGAAAAAGAAAAGACCTTCAATTAAAATCATATAAAAGATAAGAAGAGTAGGGAATAGGAAAGGCTGGGGAACAGGAGGCCTGAGGGAGGGTGGGCAGAACCGTGAACAGCTCACATGCACAACAGTTAGGAAGGCAAATCATAGACAAATTTAAATGTCTTTAAAACAGTTTTTAACCTTGGGTATAAGGGTCTAAGTTTAATATCAGCCAGAAGGGTATTCCATAAATGAGGACCCAAAAAATAAAAAGCTGCATGTCTAGTGCTTTTGAAGTGAGCTTGAGAAGGGGAAGACAAATGCAAGCATGTATTGGTTATTTTATTTTTATTTATTTATTTTATTTATTTATTTATCCATTCTTATATACCGCGCTATTCAAAGTCAGTGCGGTTTACATCAAACATAACATTTGCATTACATCAGAACAGTAATATCAATGCTTACATTGTAACAGGGATAATAAACTTGGGTTGAACGGGGAGGATAAGCTAAAATATGAATTTTACAATGTTTGCAGTGCTGACTTTTCATAGGCAGGGTTGGTGCAGTTTGAGTTCTTGGGATTGGTGCTGGTATGGTATAGTAAACTTCTGAGGTCCTGATATTCAGCTGAAACTTAATGAAGAAAACTCCATTCATGACTTGACCACAATACCTCGGCTCTTTAGGTCTCTGGTCCATCAGTAGTGAGAGACAGGCAGAGAGTAATACAGAACACAATCACATACATACAAAGTGCTATTTTCTTTGAGCTCAGAGGGAAGATGGCAAGCGGTATATGGACGGGCATAATTCCACACCTGCCGAATTCAAAGTCCTCCTCCTAAAAGCTCCCTTTTTATTAGAGAAAAAGAGGAAGTTACAATCATTTATTATAACCATGAAAGAACACAAGGTGTCGCCAAAGTTCTTTTTACAAAGTAAGATCTGATTACAGTATATTAGATGAAATTTATAATTGCAAAAGCTGCAAAAATTATGTTGTGTCAGCAGGGACTTCCAGCTGACTGTACCATGAACTATGGTTACACAGTTCATAGGCTATGTTTTATGCTTGCGTTAACACTGTTCCATCTATTTTAAAGACGGTTACACAGAACCCATGACCATGACATCCTATTCTATTTAGAAGGAAGTAGGTGAAAAGTCAAACTTCTAAACACATTTTGTATCAAGAAATTCATCCATCTTCAATTACATATTGGGGATTCTGGTATCCCTTTATCTGTCCATCCCTTCAGTCCTCCCTGTGATTCTAAAAAGAATCATTACTAAAGAACAGTAGCTGAAACATGTCCAATTCCGGAATAATCTTCTACAGTAGGCTTCATTTTGCAGATGTTCTTTCAAAGTCCTAGGCACATCTGGTCCATAGGTGAGCTCCATCTTGTTCGTTGGAAGAAATCATTATACAAAATCATGTGACATTGTTTACCTTTGCTTAGCCTCAATAAAAATGTGTACAGAAAACAAGACTTTACCAATTATTCTTGTAAGCACTACCTCATCCAGCAGTGGCCAACTGCTTCTCGTAGATCTAGCAATAATTCAGAGATTAGTCCCTCATATCATGACACCAGCCATCACTCCAGATTCGTCAGCAGCATCCTTTCACACCATGGGCTGTGCTATGCACATCTTAGATCAATCTTTTTCAGTGACCATCCACCCAGGCTTCACTGCTGCACATACATGAGTAGTTCTTCTGGAATCGCTGATCTTTATCAGGAGTCTCCATATCCAGTAGCATTTCATTCAGTCGTTTTCCTCTTCGGCCCATAGGATTCAGTGCATACAATATATAATTTGTAAAAATCCTACTCTCCACTACAGCATCTCTCTTGATGCCATACAATTGCAAACAAGCACAATTATTCATCCCTAATGACAGTCTTAAATTGTTGAACAGAATTATATTATCTATTGTTAATTACAATACATCTATAGCTAGCACTAAACTATTACATAGCTAGTCTGTAACATACTTATTATTTTCATCTACATTCCTAAACGTATTCTGTCTACTTGCCAAATCAAATGTTAGCATGTGGCCTGATAGACACATTGCTTTTTCCTGTCAGGAACACAATTGTACATATTCATATCACTAATTATGTTTGTGATGTATTCTCCAGCCTTAACAATATACAAGATATAGTCAATCTGGTTTATTCAAGGGGTAACAACATTAAAACATAACTAGCAGTTTATGACAAATAATCTAAACTCATTTCAATTGTTTGTCAACAATTATTAGGAAGGCTGTCTTATCTTAGGTGATGATTCAACTCACATTACTTTATTTATTTATTTTATTTATTTAACGTTCTTATATACCGCACTTTTATCATCAGCGCGGTTTACAGTAACATAAAATACTCACCGATAGCAACAGGCTGTCGTGAGTTTACATATAACAGGCACCACATCCTGCACACACAAACACCCCAGTACCTCACTGGTCTTCTCCACCTCCATAACCCTACACGTAGTCTTCATTCTCTTCACATTAATCAACTTCACTTCCCCCCACCATCTCGTGCACACTTACAGTCTACCTTCTGCCTTTTTCTTCCTTGGTCCAGCTCTGTGGAATTCTCTTCCCACTCCACTCCATCTGGAAGATAACTACACCAATTTCAGGCCCCTACTTAAATCCCATCTGTTCACCTCAGCATATAACCTCCCAGCCACACCCAACTGACCAGGTTTATCTATTTTTGCACCCTTCTTTGTTTTTTTTTTGTTTTGTTTTTTCTTTTTTCTAATACTACTTTCCCCACTAATCACAGCAGTTCACATTGCAACTAGAACTTGGTACAGCACATTAAACAGAAACATTGATAACTTGAAATTTTTCTTTGTAAGACAATGAGGGTTAAGTGACTTATCCAAGGTCACAAGGAGTGCTAGTACTCTAGTCATTAGACTACTTCTCCATTTCATTCTAATTCACATAGACATCTAAGCTCACAAAGGAAGGAACAATTTACATAAGGGTGTGTACATTCATAAACTATAAAACCTTTTAATACCAAATTTTAACCAACTAAAACTGTTAATTACCACTTCTTTTCAGAACAAAACAGCATAGTAGTAGAATATCAGCACACAGGTCTCCTCATGCAAGAAGCCTGAGACAAAATCAGTATTAATCAAGTGAGCAGATAACTCTAGAGCTCTAGGAAGAGCGAACACTCCAGCTAGTTGAGCATTAGCAAATAGCAAAGCTGCCGACTCTGTCACAGAATCAATTCTTATAATTGCATCAATTTTCCTTATTCGTTGCGCAAAGCAGAACCATCAGTACAGTGTAAGGTTAAACAGTAGCAATCTAAAGCTGAAAGGAAGCTGGGGTTTTTTATTCCAAGTGTAGAAGACGCAAAAACTTAATGAGAGACATGTTAAAGTATTAGAAACTCAGTAATTTGGATTGCAAAGACTACTGCTACCAGCCCAGTGGCTTACGTCCAATGGGAAATTTCTGAGCAAAAACACAAACAGCAACAATAGAAGAGGTAAGCATATTAAATCTCAATGATACTAATTTAAAAATATTCCACTAGAAGCAAGGCATTTGCTTCACACTTGCAATTAACAACATCAGTTCTGCAGAGGTCTTTCATAATAACTAAAACATACACAACATGAGAATTTAAGATCACTCCTCCAATCGACTCCTGCAGATTAGTTTAAAAGGGACTAAGAGAATATCAGCATTTTTCTTCAGACATTTACTCATACACTATCATAGTTGAACTTTCAACTTTTCACAAAAGGAAAATAATAAAACATTATACATATATTTACCATACTGTTTTAATTACTTAATTCACTTGTTTGAATGTAGTTGCATCATTCACTTTTTCCCTTTAAGTAACCAAACTTGCTTGACTTAACTTGACTAGCAATTCAATTTTTTTCCAGTTAAGTTACTAACTTCTCTTTCCTTTAAAACTATTAATTTTAAACCTTTATTACATCACACAAGTTTATCAAATATCTAAATATATCAAAGCATGGAAGATCTTCCCATTCATTCACATCAATTATAACTAGAAATAGAAGTTGGAAAATATATCATCAATCATTTTTTTCCAAAGCATCCAGAGACATAAACACCAAGGAGTAATGTTTCTAATAATATTTTTCAGCATTACACATAGAATAGAATCAGTAAATAAATTCTCATAACCCAAAATAAGTTCAGATCCAGACCTAAAAAACAAATGTATTTACTATACATACACAAGTAAGAGAAATAGTTAATCACATTTGGAGGTTTTTTTTAAACTTCCCTAATAAAGAAAATCTTACCACAGTTGCTCAAGACGTTCTTTCCTGCTAATATTGCATTCATGCCAAGCCGTTATCTTTGCCGGAAACTCTAAATTATTACTGCAATAAATATCAAAATGTACAATGCACAGCACACTTCCCTAACCACTAAATTAGATAAACAAACTTCATACTAAAGTTATGACATGAAAATTAGTCCTTCAAAACTATTTTTTTCAT